>CM050164.1:124605538-125311441 GCA_027410445.1 Discoglossus pictus
AGCATTATATGTATACATAAATAAATATTGTCAGAAATGCCTATATACTATAAAGAGACATTCTGAGAGAATACATATAATCAAGTAAATAACCTTCCTCCAAAAATAAATACTATTGAGGAGCTACTTTCTTCCAATATATCTTTAAAAAATAAAAAATTTACTTATGCTGCTCTATTCAACTGTGCATTTTCTGCCCCTTTTCTACACTCAGCAGGAAACGCATGGGATGAGGTGAGGAAAGGAACAGTGAGCACTTTACACTCTAGTTCCAGGCCAGTTCCTAGTGGCCAGTCTGTGAACTGCAGCATTTTGTATTTGTTAGGGGTTTTCAAGCTAAAAAACAGGCACCCCTCACAGGGAAGCTCCCCTAGGTGGCTGCCTAGTTTGCCTAATAGGTAAGTTGGCCACGTGTGCACTGTATCTAGTTTCATTTGTACTACTTGATTATATGTTAAGCTTTATATAAAATTGCATATTTGTATAACAATATTAGTCTAAATTACTATACTAATAGAAATCATGAATTTAATGTTTAGAAACGTAAGGAATGTGCATTAGGCCTGTGATTTGAATTATAATAAAAAGCTAATTTGTATATAACTATTATCTTTACAGAATAGATACTTATCTAACAATTACATAATTAACTGATGGTGTGCCTCTCTTTATCTTGTAAAGCTCATTATAATGACAACTTGCAGTTAATATTGCAGTTTGCTGAAACTGGGAGCAGCAAGATCCCATACTTGGCAAATCAAGTTCAGTGTTGTTAAAAACAAACAATATTTTTTTTTGTTGGTTGTGAGATCTCTAAATGAATTAATATCAAATTAAATTAAAGATAAAATTCAGATGAGAAAGAGAAGACAGACACTTTGAACATAACAACGAATAGGCCTTTAAGAAATAGAAAGTCAGGTAAGTAAATTGTTGAAGAGGTGCCAAGAGTCTCAGTTGTATGGTATATCAGCTTACTAGAAAGTTATACCTTTTCAGGACAATACAGCAATTAGACTGTGGTCCTGTTGAAAGAACACATAATTTGTCTTTCTTGGGAAACGAATGGGAAGATATCTTCCCAGCATATTGTTGAAAAAAAGATTATGCAAAGAAGGATTATGAGTCTAGTGAACTCTGGGGATAGCTCAAGTTTGGGTTCCACCTTAAAATCAGCATCTGCCATAGTAATGACTATATAATTCTGTTTACTTTGCAAATGGTGCAAAAGGGGCAAACACTGCACAAGGGACTTCACAAAGGGTGGACTATTGTATTTGACCAAGTATATTTAAAATTAGGCAAACGTTTATTAGAACTTATAAAATATTAGAAGCTGTATATTTTATTAAATTATGTTATTTTTATTTTTATTTTTTTTTATCTAACTTTTTATTTCTGCTAATTAACTCCTGAGGTCAGAGGAAGATTTTATGTACCGACTATATATATGGTAGTTAAAAATGGCAGTGCTTTCATTAGGATTAATAAAATCTAATTAGCCTAAAATGAACACCCTCTTGAAATAGGAAATGGAGGATCGCCACAGTAAAGAATAAAGAATCACCACAGTAAAGAATCATCTAAAAGAGAAAGAAAACAAAGATTGTGTTTGTTTTTTGTCCTTTCTAAAAAAATAATCTTATCAAGTTTATTTATTCAAAAGACCATATAGAAGAAAACAACCACAGTTGTTCTTAAAATTATTTCAAGCAAATAAAACATAACAAAATTAGGTCACTGTAATTTAACGGAGAAAATGCTAAAAAATTGTATTACTTTATTAAAAATGTTAGAGAGAAACAAAGCAATAGAAATTGATTGTTGGAATTTGCGGTCTCAATTTCTCACATGATAATTTGATGATGTTTCAATAAAAGAGCTCACACAAAGCAAGGATGCAATACATGGTTCCAACAGCTCTACTGGAATTCTTATTAACGTGATGATATATGTTTATATGCTTGGGAAGAAGTAGCAAGATAATGTTCCATCGGTCTATCATGTATTGTTTCATTCCTCACAATTAAAATAAACCTTAGTGTTCATATTTTATTATCCAGTTAAAGAGATTCCACATGTGTGAAAATCGCTGATATAAGCCCTGGGAGATCAACTTTCTCGGCATGCAATATTGGTGAGATTTGTGTTTTTCCAGATTTTTCATAATGCACCATTAGCCGCACCCATTTGAGAAATGACTGAATCCTACTTTTCAGATGAATAGTTCCATGTGTTACACTGCAATATACATTTCAGTTTTATGGCTGTGATGTTTATCTTTTCTGTCAACAAAATGTCCTTCCAGATAGAAATGACTTCACAGCACTATTGCAAAACCACTTGAAAAATATAACAAATATTTTATTGAAACTTTTAATGCAAATATAAAACATAGCTGTAAAGAGGAGCCGTTTAATATTTCTACAGGAACTTACATGTGTTATGGGAACTGTGCTTACATTCACACTGTAGTATTTTGTCTGGCTGACAAAGTGTTTTATCACCACATTAGTTGATTTTTTAAATATTTTTAAACCATTTCAAGCATTACCACCCAATGGCTTTATATGCAACCATGTATAATATTATGTATCATTTTTTTTTAATATTGATATAGACAAGTATAGTTACTAAAGTGACATATTTCTCCCTAGTGAATTTAGAAATCTTTAATTGTACCTCCATGGTGTACTATATTGGGATATACCTATATATAACGGAGCTGTTCTTTGCACACTATGTTGCACTTGTATCATCCCCTGATTTCTGAGTTCTTGGGACCATCTTTGGTCAACCAAGTATCATACTGCAACCCCCAAACCAATAATGTGTATTCTTTGGTGGTGCCCCATGGCCAAAGAAAGATGCTCCTGATCTTATCTGGCATATATCCAGATAATAAATAGAGCCCACATCTCCCTGTATTTAAAGGCATCATTCCAGAACACCAACATTCATGGAATGACCGATTCCTGAGTGCTTTCTTTATAGGACCTGCTTACTAGTTTGTCTTCTACTACCTCCCATGACCCATTGCCTGCGATCTTGTTATCCATATTGACCTCTAGCCTATTATCTGAAGTGCACCACCTGCCTCCTCACCCAACCAGACCTGGATGTCAAACTTGAGGGTCAGGTTCTTCCTGTAACCTTTAGCCATGTTACAGAACTAAAGAAATATAAACTTTGCCAAAAAGAAAATATATATAAATGCAACTTATGTATTTACTTATGTATTGTATATATTAACAACCTTATTAAATTGTGATTCAGTAAATTTAAAAGGGCTCTATTTAAGCACACAGCATATTTTATTTACAGAAGTTTTTAGTTAGTGAAGACCTTGCTTTTGGATAGAAGTTCACTAACTAAAAACTTCTGTAAAAATAGAGTCCTTTTAAATTTACTGAATCGCAATTTAATAAGGCTCTAAATGTTTGCAATAGTAGTTGTATATATAATCTACATCATTTTTAAGTATTAAAATATTGCATTGAAAATAAAATATTTTAGTACTATACAAATATTAAATTAAACTGGAACAGTACATCAAAACAGGTTGGACAGGCTATTCAGAATATTAGCCACTTTTTTATTAAAATACTTCTTGAAATATATATTATTGTGAAAGCAGTATTTTATTAAACATGATATATGACTAATATATAGTCCTCTCCCCTATTCTAACCAAGCTCATTCTGCTGCATATTAGCATACAATGACAAGTTTTTTTGCATATGATGCCATGTGGAGAAATTAGTGTAATCTTAAAAAAGATCTCTTTTTATAAAATGGCAATTTCAGTGTAAACCAATTTTCATGCTTTTAAACAACAATAACTATTCAAAAATATGTATCTGCTATTAAACGTACCAGATTTGTAGACCATTTGCTAGAAATAAAATGAAAGAATTACTATATGGTACTGATTATACCTTTTTGATTGACAATACAGCTATTTAGTCAGAAAGAACATTCTTCTTACCAAGGGAAGTTCATGCTGTTTAGGGTTTAACTAAATCTTTTGGGATAAATGATAGAAAACAAATGCACGCATTAAAACGTTTAAAAAGTAAAAAGTTTCCATTTGATTTACATTACTAGAGATACTGAAAAGACAGTTGTTTTATGAGTAATGGTGACATAATGGCGACTAGGGAGAAGTATCAAAGCAAAATTGAAGCAGATTGTTTTATATTCATTCTGCATTGGTGCATCGAGGTCTTTGTCTTGTACAGAGTGCGTCATCCGGTGACTTGGGGCATCTCAATAGGAGAAGTTCCATGATGTAAAGATTATAGGAAGATACAGAATAGAAAACTGTGTGCATGTTTCTTATCTTTTGTGCAAAAACAACCAGGCAAATGGTTTCCAAACTTACATTAGGTGATAAAGTAGAGTTAATGTTCTGTTTAAAGCTCAGCTCGCCGTTAATTACCCCCAGCGTGCTTTCAGCCTTCAGTCTAGCACAAATTATAAAGCCATTTGCTCTGGCACATTTATGCCTCACACAATGCAAACAGTTCACCTACTGGCCTCTTCTCATGTGATACTAGTATACCTGATATTGACTTTGGAAGGAGATATTTATCTATAGAAATGCCTTCTAACTCCAAATATTTCTATTTACACTTTTCTGCGGAGCAGTCACAGGACAGTCCCTTGACCAATAATTTATTCTATTTATTCAGTGAAGGAGGTTACTTTTTAAATACCTCTACGAAACAATCCCAAATATATAAAATATACATTGGTATACATAAAAAATGGGACAGCTAACAAGTATGCTTATACCTTAATAATTGAACTTGAACAAGTTGCCAAAATCCCAGTTTGTCCAGGAGGTAAGGGCACCTGTACCAATTATTATATTATTTATATAAGTGTATAACAACAAATACCACAACACTAATAATATAATATAATGTGAATATAATAATATATAGGAAAAAAATGCATGCACATATCAAGGAAGCAGAGCTAACGCACATGTCGTCCACAGAAGTAGCATCTTTGAGAGGGCCTAATGTTGACATTGATCTGTAAAATATAATTGCTACATTGACGGTTTCCGGATTTCACTAGGAATATAATATAACCAGTGTATCTATTTACTTTTATGTACATTATTTTATTAAGAAATTCTTAAAAGCTCTGATTTTTTTCTGCCTAAAATCATACAATGTGTACCTGTTTGGTTCTGCCCTCTGTAGCTCAAGCAGCTCATGAATACACACACTGTGAAGTGCAGTGTTTCAAATCAGCCGATCAGTGACCTCTCTCAAGCAGCATTTTGCCACTGGTTGGATACTATGAGGCACTGAATACCCTGTACCTAAAATTACATTGCAGGGGGGAGAACCCAATTAGGAACTACTTTTATGGTTTTATGCAGAAATAAAACAAAGCTTTTAAGCATTTCTTAATAAAAATAAAATTCACAAAAATGTAAAGAGGTACATAGGTATTTTATATTCCTAGTGAAATTCAAACCTTCCATGCCCTTAAATATATCTCCCTGTTAAAATAATGTGGCAGTGGATAGGATATAGCTCTCAAACTAAAAAAATGGTAAGAGAGTAGTTAATGTTATATTATTCACTGTCTAAAAAAAAACTACCATACTAGTAACAGTGAGTGACAATAAAAGAGCAAGTATGTCAAATATGCAACCTACACCCAAATCTTGGCCTAAACACCCAATTTCACTTTCCTTTAAAGTGCAGGCCTGTAACACATCTGTTTCTGAATCACTCTGTCCTGTGCCTTTAAGTTTACTTCCTGCACCTTTCGGCTTTTTGTTCAGTTACCAATATTTTATCCAGCCTTAAACCACAGTGTCATCCTCATTAGTCTTGTACCTCCTTCAAGTTAGTACACTCTTTATTGTGACCACTTCATACCTTGGTGGTAGAACATAAGGATTTGGGATAAAGTAAGGGAATGAGGTGGAAAAGAGTGAGATTTTCCAGGAAAGATTAGACTATTACAGAAAAGAATATAAAGAAAAATATTGTAATATACATATAAGAAAAATGTTTATACACTTGTATTAAAATGTTAAAACTCTAGTTTTTTTTTTTTTTTTATTTCAGTTTATCTTTGTTTATTGTCTAAATGTTATACAAGCATAAAATTGTATTAACCAGACCTCCGGCTATTTTTAGAGTGAGTACTGGGAATAAGGCCCACAACATAATTTCATTTTGACATGCCTGGTGTAAAGTAATATTCATGTGACTTTTCCTCATAAATGCTGCAGCTTGGATCGGTCAGACAGGATCTGTCACCTCTTTAAACAATACGTGGAAATGGAAAACCACATTTGATTATATTAAAAAAGAGGATGGATTCACCATTAGTCAATCTGGAAACAGAGTATCAGCGTTCTGTCAGTTCACCTTCGTCTTTGAGGTAAAAAAAGATATATTAAAAAAACTGTCTGTATCAGTGCTTTTGTACCAGAGTTCTTAGAAACTCTCCAGTTCTCCAAGCATAATTAAAAGTTTACTTACAATTTGTAGGCCTTTTAAACAATTGCACCAAATATAAAATTTGAGAGTAGAAAATGCTACTTTTGGTTAGATTTACTGAATAATACAGATTGGCTGTTTTGCTTTAGTATCCTTGCTATACTCTGTGTTGTAACAGCAGGCATATGTTATAAAGGTGCCATGTTTAAAATGGCTATTGGATTTAAAGAGTGTAACATATTGCAAGCTCATTTGCATGTCCCTGCCCATTTGCCATAATGCAGTGCAAACACTATTTTTTGAGATTCGCATATGAATAAATGGTTATATTAAAAAAGAATTCACAAATTCATATTTTTCTTATATAACCATATAAACACAGCTTTGGTAATGAATAATATAAACAAAATATAATGGTAGTCTTGCCTAAAATCTCACTTTAGTCTAATAGAGTAAGGGCCTATTACCAATGTAATAGTGAGTATACCCCTAGCAATGTGAGTGATAGAGGGTACGCTGGCATTACCAATTACGTAAGGCAACAGTTCTATTATAGTACATATACCACAAATTGTAAGTAGAACTGACAATGGTAATGTATAATTCCACAATTATAGTAAAGACTGAGCTCAGTATATATTTTCTCCCTAAATCCCATGACTAAGATAGTTTATTAAGTGGTAAAAGCTGGGAAACATCTTGTAACCATATGAAATTACATCATAACAGCATCCCACACCAGAAATTGTAAGCAGAAAAGACACCGCCTTTTAAAGGGACTCTAGGAATTTTTTGCTTTATATACATTTTTTAATCTAGGTTAATTAATTAATTTTATCCTCCTGACATTAATTTTCATAAACAATTTACACTACAGTTACTTATAAAAAGCAACCATAATAAGTTTGTCAATCTATAGAACCTTCCCATTTGAGAACTGCCATGTTTCACAGCTGTGTAGTACGGCCATACAAGCAGGAGAGGGGTTTCACACTATCGTTGTCTCATGCTGACACATTATGTGACTTTCTGCTTGTAGCAGCATTGGACACTGGTAGTGTGAAGTCCTTAGGTCACAATTGTGAAACATGGCAGCTCTCATGAGAGAGAGAACACAGAAAAAAATGAGAAGTTACAGAAAATGAGAAACTATTACATTGAGACAATTACATTGAGGGTAATGAAATTAATTAATCAACCAAGTTAAAATATTGACATAAAACATAAAAAAATCCTGAAGAGTCCTTTTTAAATACTGGATAATGTGGGAAACCAGTTTGGTATAGAAAAATTAAAGCCTGAATATTTATCTGTGACTGCATTGACTGATTGATTGTATATTCCCAGATTTACATTTTGGCATGAACATAATTATTATTATTATCATTTTGTTTTCAAGTGGTTAACGTGTGCATGGATCAGTTTGCTTGGGGCAAATGTTGTTTGGAGAGCTTATTCCCCCCCACAAAACATCAAAACTTAAATTTTCCTCTTTTGGTAGCCAACAACCCTGGATTAGATCCTATAAGGTGAGAGAGCCTCATCAGTTCCCATGTTATCTCTTTTTCAAAATTTCTCTAAGACATCTCACCTTATATGACCATAGAAATAAGAGTTACTGAAATGTGTTGAAAAAAATGATGAATAATCTAGAAATGTTAACACAAGTTTTAGATAAAATACAGGTGTTTTAAATTAAAAACTCCCCATATAGGACGTGTAGGATATTATTGTGTCATTCCCGAGTAACAGGTCAATCTAGTATGACAAGTCATTTATTGATATATCTGCCAGTGCTTTGTCCCAAACAGATGCAACTTGCACTTTTGCTCCAAACTAAAGACAGGCCAGGAAAAATCAAAAGTCTTAAATGGAAGTCCTATGACTCAAGTAGCAATTTTCTAAAAAAAATGTGTCTTGCATAGATATCAACGATGTTACTTTATTACATATTTCACAAATGTGAAGTTTTTCCAAAAATTACTGTGGTTCTTGAAGCCAATTTTTGGGGGGGATAAAGAACGGGGAGACTAGACACGTCCTTTGCTTATCTGCCACTAAATCTAAGTTTCCATATCCATATTTGTTTCTCAATTTAACACAGAGGCGGAGATAATGTCTCATATTTCTGACTTTACTATTATTATTTTTTTGTCGTTCAGTCGTTTCTGACTCTCCGTGACACCAGGCACATCTTCTTGTCCAAAGCCATGCTGATCCACATGGCAGAGAAACTGGAGTGGGTTGCCAATTCCTTCTCCAGTGGGCCACAGCATACAGCTCCTGGTATTCCTAGGTGGTCTCTCATCCAAGTACTGACCAGGCCCAACCCTGCATGGCTTCAGGGTGGTGTGACCTCTTGGTTTCCTGACTGGAATTGAACTCAGGTCACAGTTGTGTCCAGTCCTAACCATTAGATCACCAGGTAACCCTTCTGAATTCATACAAACATGATAAAGTCAGTATTAGCTGGGTAAATATTGCAGACTCAGAGAGATATTCACTGAAGTCATTATGGATAGTGTGCAAGGTAAATGTGCATTGCAGCCCTTGCCATTATTCACTAAGCTCTATTTCCTAGTGACCATGCAAACCATTTAATCTCAAATTATAGCACCCCTTTGAACGGAGGCATTTTTTCGTAGTTTTAAGAGTATTTTGTAAGTAAAAACTAGGAACCTCATTCAATTGAGCCGTTTTGGAGATCCGGCCTCGCAAATGGAGGTTGCAAATTATATTATATTATATTCAGTTGGCAACTTCTTGCGGGCTCCGATCGACTTACTGGCTCCGAGCTGCGATTCATAGAGATTTTTGAAATCACAAATTACTGCCCTCCAAGCCTTTGATCTTTTACTGTCGCAAGGTTAAAATCGGAAATCGCTATTCAATTGCTCCGATTCCCCCTCACTAACTACTCCATCAAGCCTGCAAATGGCAAATATCTAACCACAAGTTAATGGTACCAAAGAGGTCTCGCAAAGTGCTTAATGACAAATCGGAGCACTTAAAAAGCAAATAAAAAAGCAAAACTGTACTTTTATGAAGAGTGAAAGTGATGTTAGGTCTTAGAATTAATAGCACAACATTCTCCAATACTTTATTTCATGTTCAATATGTTATATCGATCACGGCAATCAATGTGAAGTCCTACGGGCTTCAACCTCCAAGCCTGTAGGACTTTGAAATCCAACCTCCATTTTTCATTGAAATCCTATGGGCTTGAACACGATTACTGACGCAAGGCCATAACTCGTGGTTCAAGCCCGTAAGACTTCAATAATTTTTGTAGGTTGGAATTCAAAGTCATAAGGGCTTGAAGCAGGAGTTACGACCTTGCGTCAGCGATCATGTTCAAGCCCGCAAATGCTACGTCCGACGGCAATGGTTTCTGATTTTCGTGACCGTAGCCTTATTTGCGGGCCCAGCCAATTGACTAGCATCGCAAAAGTAGAGCAGCGGGAGCACGTCGCAGGCATTTGGCTGTCTGCGATCGAGCTGCGAGTCCCGAATTGAATGAGGCTCTAGGTGTGGTCATCGTCATAGAACTCACTAAACCATATCTCAGTTATCAGCCCACCACAGCATCATTTGCTGTCAACAGTGGTTTATTTCTGCCTAGCCCTACCAGGTACAGGCCTAGGGCAGCACCTTTTCAGAAGGAAGCAGCCAGCCTCAAATTGCTCATACAGTGTTAAAGGAAATCTGTCACCACAAAATCTATTTGTTTTTTTAGGTTATTCTTAAAGAGCATGAACAATGGCTACATGTTTTGTTGTACATTTTTCTTCTAAAGTGAATCCTAGGAAATTTCATGTTGCTGCTATTGTATGCAAACGAGTGACTTGTGCATATTAATTAGCTAAGTTGATGTGCTATTTAGGATTACAGTCTGCTTGTCTGGCTCTGTAGTGGCCAAAATAAATATATGCCATGTTATCTGCTAGTTAGACACCTCTCCCACCCGTTTCAAGTTCTCTGAGCCGTACAATAGCATAATGGAGCTGCAAAATAAATTCTAAATATTTCAGAAATGATTTACTATAGAGAGAAAATGATAGTACAATGTGTAGCCAGTTATTAATGCTCTTTAAAACATAATATACACTTCCTGTTGAGGTGACAGAGTCCCTTGAAGGAAAGGTGTGTCCATACAGTGTATATTTCTCACCATATCCTACATTCGGGGGTGGCAGCGGTGTAGGAGCAAGAATAATTTGGGGGTGGGGGGATACAGCTCATTGTATACAAAGGCTGTAAAATAGCTTTTTTTTATACATACATACATACAAACATAGAAGAATGGGGGGGGGGGGGGGTTGCCCCTCCACCCACCCCAGTTGCTACACCCAAGACTCAAAGGCTGATTTATTTTCAATTTTCCTTAAAAAAAAAAAAACCTTTGCAGTCTTTGAGAACCGTAATAAATCTGGCCTAATGATGCATTAAATATAAATTATTAATTACTTTTCAATGTATACATTTTCTCATATAAACAAGCAATATCTCAATGTAATTGTCATGTCATTTTTGCTAACAGGATATTAATTTGTCTGTTTGTGTTGAAGATCTGTAGTAATGACAATTAAATGAAATTGCGTATTTTTTTGTCCAGAGGCAACACTTGTCTTAAACTGTCTTGAAAGATAATAGCTCTCTACTCTGAACCGGATAATAGCTGAAAGTGATCTGGACGCTAAGTACACACTTTGCTAAATTACTTTTCAGTCATTCACTGCTGAAAAGATCAAATTTTCTTGATTGGCCAGGTGTTGTCGTGCTAAACCTTGCAATGAAAGTAGGTTATTTTAGTCAGATTGTATGGCCAGTTTCACATTACTATTCTTGTAATGTTTCAGCCATCGAATGTGGCCTTTTAGCAAAGTCCTTACAATTAATTAATCAATACTGAGGGACTGTAGTCTAGTACAGGATAGAAAAATGATCACTTGACCATCCAAAAATGAGATAAAGATAATCCAGTAAAATTTCTATATTAAAAATGTAAAAAGCCTTAAGGCAAATGTAGGAGTATTAAAGGAAGTCCTCCAACGTTTCTCTAAAGGGATTCCTATGGCAAAGTTTTTTTGTATTTTATAAAAATGCCCTAACTAAGTTTGTTTAAGTGTTTATTTGATCCTTGTATCATATACATTTACACTTCACTTACTTTTAATAAACCTACAAACTAACAGCCTGTCAGCTTTTGGAACCTCCTACGGTCTCCCTGTAGGCTCCCCTGTTAAGTGTCACCTTTCAAAACTGAAATCCAGCAGTGCATTTTGGGATCGAAGCTAAGACCACACATACAGGGAGAAGCTCAACACTACTAGTAACAAACTAACAGCCTGTCAGCTTCTGGAACCTCCTACGGTCTCCCTGTAGGCTCCCCTGTTAAGTGTCACCTTTCAAAACTGAAATGCAGCAGTGCATTTTGGGATCTAAGCTAAGACCACACATACAGGGGGATGTTCAACACTACTAGTAACAAACTAACAGTCTGTCAGCTTCTGGAACCTTATACTGTCTCCATGTAGGCTCCCCTGCTTACTGCCACCTTTCGAAACTGAAGTGCAGCAGTGCATTTTGTGATCTAAGCTAAGACCACACATACAGGGGGATGTTCAACACTACTAGTAACAAACTAACAGTCTGTCAGCTCCTGGAACCTCCTACTGTCTCCATGTAGGCTCCCCTGCTTACTGCCACCTTTCGAAACTGAAGTGCAGCAGTGCATTTTGGGATCTAAGCTAAGACCACACATACAGGGAGAAGCTCAACACTACTAGTAACAAACTAACAGCCTGTCAGCTTCTGGAACCTCCTACGGTCTCCCTGTAGGCTCCCCTGTTAAGTGTCACTTTTCAAAACTGAAATGCAGCAGTGCATTTTGGGATCTAAGCTAAGACCACACATACAGGGGGAAGCTCAACACTACTAGTAACAAACTAACAGCCTGTCAGCTTCTGGAACCTACTACTGTCTCCATGTAGGCTCCCCAGTGCATTTTGGGATCAAAGCTGAGACCACAACCACAGGTAGGAAGCTTCACACTACTAGTGTTTCAGTCTTCAAATCCAGTTTATTTGAAAGGGGTAAAAAGTAAACTGTCTTAGAAGCAAGAGACACTGGAAGTGAGAATCCAAGTCCCCAAGGCTATGGTCTTAACTTAGCCTTAGCTCCCAGAATGCAGTGTGGCAGGTTAAGTATGTGAATAATGACAGCATACAAGGGAGCATGGGGAAGGTGATGATAACAGAAGCTGACAGACTTTTAGTACGTTGACCTGTTAAAATTAAAGTATACAATTTCGTTGTATGATAAATTACATTAAGAAGGAAAGAATAATGAAATAAGCCTATTTAAAAAAATGCTTAAAGAATTCCTTTAAAGAAACTTTGGAAACCCATAGCATGAGAATTTTTTATGTCAATAGGAAAGTATTGTAACTTACAAAAACATCAAGAAATGACATCTGCACCTTTAAAGAAATTACAGTTAATATTAATAATAATTATAATAAATAAATAAAGATTTTCATCACCATAGCTCTTGTTGATTATTAATTGCCGCATTAGGGCTGACCATAACCCCATTTATTTCAGAGACTTGATGAGTATTTCTAATTAGAAGTACAGACTGACATTCGTTTATTAAAGGCCATTGCTTCCTTAATTAACCAATAAATAAGAACATATCAGGCAAGAAGTCAATGATGAGACAAAGGGAAATGCCACAAATCAGTCACTGCCAACACAGCATTTAGTGACTATGGCGTCAGTCCCACTATACCACATATATCCTATTAATCCTTCGTTATCACTAACTATTCATGATACTACAGATCAGGCGGAGGAGGTTGCAATGAGCAGGGAAGCTGCTAAGACAAAATTGATTGCAATGAGTCCTGTAGTGGAAGCCTGGAGCGCATCCTTATAAGAGTGTTTAATTATACTATCACAAATCACAGGCCATAATCTTGGATGAGATCATGGAAATGAAGAAAGGATGGCAATTAAATAGACTGCAACAAAGACCAATTATGTTTTGTGTAATGCTGAGCTCCTATATATAATGTAGATAACAGAGCATAATGCAAAAGCTCTTAACCATGTTGTATTTCATATTGGTTTTTAAATGTTTGTTTTGAAAATTAATGAGTTTGTTTTTCTTTCATCTTTTGACTTCAAACAGCCGATCAGCAAATAAAAGAGATTACAGTGCAATAAATATGCCTAGGGGCAAGTTATTGTGACTTGATTTTGTTCATAACTTACAACACAATTGATACTCCATAAGAAAGATAAAAAAACAATATATAAAGGGAATCAACAATGCATAGCTTCATTAAAAGGACAATGTGTTACTGCATCCCAGCACCCCTCTAAATGAGCTGGAGTGTTTGAGAAACTAATTTGCAGATTAGAAAAAAATATTGATTAATTCCACACTCAAAATACACTCAAAATGAAATATAGTGTAGCAATGCCTATTGGACACATTAAAGGCATATTTAAGTCTTATGGATTATGAATGCATCTGATAGAGGAGAATCAGTAGTGTATGAAAACATTTTTCTGCATGAAAAAATACCAAAATAAACATTATTAAACTTGCCCTAAAGTTTGCGAACACTCCTGGAAATCCTTGCTAAAATTAACACAATATTTATAATTTGTTTTGTGCAATCACAGGCAGCTAATACATTGTATCAATCTGTGATCAGTTTGTGCACAAGACATCATGGGATGTGTAGTCCCTTGCACAAGGAAGCACGAGGAGTCAGACACTGCTGTGTGGATTTCTGCATTGTGCTGCTCTTGGCTTGAAGGTTAGTATAGAATTAAAAGCCATACCCAAATGCAGTGTTTTTATTGGCAGGTACACTGTGCCTATGTAAGCAGCTCTGGGGGTGTGGAAAACACATTTAAAAAAAAAAAAAATGCAATCTGTATATGTATAGAATGAATCGATAGACAAAGGGAAACTTATATATACCTTTAACATGTACATTATGTTAGAATAGTTTAATAGCATAATGTTAACAGCGATACAAGAAAAAAACAATTCACATAGTAAAAATGTAGTCAACCACTAATAGAAATGTATGATATGTATAAATGTATAATAATTGTCCATATGAACCAGTGGGATTTTGACCTTTTCTGTATAGATTTCTCTCACGTCAACATAGAATAACGAGTATGAATATTTGCACATCAAAATGACATGTTAATTTGTCTGGGGAAGAGTGAATGGCTTTGGTTTCAACTTATGTGAGTCCATTTAGCAACATAAGCACATCACATCACTAAAAAAATTGATAAGCAACATAGAGGTCAGGTTATTGAATAGAAACTTGGAAGAGTTCCACGTACATCATTCTGAACGATTGCAAATGATATGGGCAAAGCGTTTTCAGATGTATTCTTGATTATAAAGAATGTAACCATGTGAATAATTTGGGGCATTAATGATTTTCCTTAAATTCCCATCATAAATAATACAAAGAATTCTGATTGCAAACTGCATAGTTTAACATAAAAATACAATAATGATATTACTGATGATTACAATAAGATGTATGCCTAAAACTTTAAGCATTGGTCGAGCCGTCACTACTGATTTAAAAAGACTGGTCGTCTTTAGAAACTCTATTTCCTACCTGCATACTTATTAAGCCACATCTAAGCACATAGGGCCTCATTCAATTTCAATTTTGCCAATTGAATAGTGCTCTAAATAAGCACATAGCATTATTTTTTTAAAGAAGTTTTTGGTTACTAAAAACCCTGCTTTTGGATAGATGTTTACTAACTAAAAACTTCTTTAAAAAAATATGTTATGTGCTTATTTAGAGCCCAATTCAATTGGCCAAACTGGAATTGAATGAGGGCCATAGTCAAGAAGTACTAAAATGCACAAGGAGCTGCTTGTTGGATTAAACCATTAATTAAGTTCAGAGGTCAAATAAACACTGCAGACATGGTAGATATATGCAGAATCACGGTAAGGAGTAGTCACCAGCTTTCACACAAAAGTCACACGGACGCTTATGGTTAATGTGAAATAGCTTAGAGGACCAGGACATTTTTACGGCACTTACTACCTGACTGTCTCTAAGGAAGTATATTTGTGTAGGCTGCAGATTTTAAGTAAGGTGACTTTGGAAGAACCCCATACTTGAAAAACAATGAACTGGGTTACCAAAGTGAACTTCAATTGGATTTTTGTTCTATAATTTCACTGCAGTTCTTTTTTTTTTTATATTTACCACCTGCTCCAGGTTTGCAGCTGTGGGATTTTAGACGCAGGTATCCCAGGAATGTGGACATTGTACTCTGAGTTGCAAATTATGTAGGATGTTTTCTTACACAGGCTAATGCCAGTTTCACCTATTGTGTGATTATAGTGCCTAGAAGGTAATCCAGTTCATCTCTGAAAGAGGCTCTCTTTACATTTAAATGTCATATTAAAGGACTTGCAAGTGCCACATTCACAATGGATATCGCTGACATTTTAGTTCAGATATAAGACAATCCATACTAATTTATGATAAATATTTAAGTATATTAATGGTAGAACTTTCAAGGATATTGTTGATAAAATATGATAATGAAACATTTGTTCATTCGCTTTTTGGAATAAAATATTTTCAGTAGGATGTAACAGCACTGATCTAAAACAACAAATATAAATATATAAATAGTAAAGATGTTTAGTAGGTCAAGACTTCAAACAAGTACAGTATTAGATATATTTTATGGACTAATTAAAAGAGGCTATTTGATCGCAATATTAGGAATAAAAGCTTTAAAAAAAATGCTTTCAACTAAAGGAAGGCCTCCAGCAACAAGATATCCTCAGCCTGACCTTTACATCCCAGATGAACCCTTCAAGCACTGCCCTTATATGTGTTTACACTTGATGCACAAAACAGATAATGGATGTATATTTGTCTTAGTGTGTGACCGAATACCAGGCATTGGTACTTTAAAGGGACAGTAGATTCCAGCATCAACACTTAACAACATGCTTAGGTCATTCACTAAAAAGGCAATGTTGTTTATAATAACAAAGACTGGTGTTCTACCTTGAGCCATTTGTTTTTTACAGGGACACTAACATCCCTAAATTTATATTATTTAAGAGCTTACGTCCAAGTGCTCTCAGTGGGATTTGTAACTCCTAATACTAATTAGAGAATCTCAGGTGTGGCGTATTTATAATATGCAAGTTTGAAGGAGTAAAACTAATAATGAGCAAATCATTTTAGAAAATTAAAATAAATAAAATAAAAAGCTATCTTTCATGTGTTTTCAGTACAAGGAGCTTCATTACTGTATTACAGTACCTGCCCTATTAGTTTGAGATGCAAAATACAGTTATAAAACTACTGCATATTAGGAGAAACATCACATTTGTGACATATGCAATAAACTAACAGCATTAGCAGATGTGTAAACCACGGGCATAAAAACATTTTCAGAGGAAATATTCTTTTTAGCATTCTCTGCATGGAAATGACAATGACAGCAATACCCCGTTTAACGCTCCACATTTTCCTGTATGCTGGAGCGATATGTGAATCAGCGCTAAATGGGTAATTTTATCACTATATCGCTCAAGACAGCGTTATGGCAAATCTGAGCGCTGAGCAGGGATTTATATGCTCGAACAGGGAATGGCGCCCATAAAACACGCTATCGCAAGGTTTATCGCTAAGCGGGGAAAAAGAGAGCTATAGCGAATCAGTGGGTAGCATTAAACATGGTATACCTGTTCTTGCTTTTCAAGTTATGAGGGCAAAAACAGGACAGGGAAAGAAGGACTTGCACATTTTTGCATCTGCCATCTACTGGACATGTGTGGGACAAGATACTAAAACCTTATCTGAATCAACCAATGAGTCAAATTTCCCTCTGCCTCCCTTTCCATTCCTTAATATACAATAGAAATCTGAAAAGGGCACTGCAATAAAATCCAGGCCAACTGAAAGTATAGAAGACACAAAATCAGAATGCCTCAGGAACAAGCAGTCGGCTACAATATTTTGTAATCATAGCTTACATAGCAACTAGTTTTATTTTTTTTGTTACCTATGAAGTTTTTTTTTCCCAGACTATGGTTGTACTTTAAGTGACAAAGAACCAAGTTTTGCAGTGCCTAAGAGATACCTGTTTTTGCTGGCTTCCCAGTATTTACTAATCTGTTCCACAAAACATTGCAGTAGGGTATGTTTGAAGTGTTTTGATGTGAGCCCCTGTATGTTATTCAATAAGCATTTTTCCTCCTTTAAACTCACTTCCGATGCTAGGCACCATTAGAATGATATTGAAGTGCCCAATTGCTATTTTCTTTTACAATTCATCCTGCTCTCTGAGCCTACACAATTCAAAATAACCTTTGCTACCTTTTAATGCCCATACTTACTCCAAACTAGGCTTCCCTGTCAAAGAGGGAACTAAGAGAGTCGTCACCTGGTTTCTATGTGGAGTTTTGAATAACTAAACTTGAATAACGACAAAATGTTTTTAGCAAGAAAACAACAATTTAACTATGATCCTCAAAGGGATTCCTCCTCTCTGGAAGGCCCAGTGGAACCATGTGATCCCAAATCTAACTGTTCCCTGCACCACCACAAGCTGCTACTTCTACCTCCCATAATTAATTTAATGTTGCCTGTCGGCATACATAGACAGTGTTTATCCTAGCAGTAGTGGAGTTAAGCATCTATGGAGGAACGTTTCCGTTTACATTAGACGCTCCCTGGTGTATGATTTGCTGCTATCAGAAACTTTGCTATAGGGGGCTGGTCGTCAGTGCTGCCAGACCTGGTTGACTCCTATGAAGGCTCCTCTCAAATGAAGGCTCCAAATGAAAAAACATAATTTAAGCCCTGAGGTGACTGTGCTTGAAGTTGGTAGATCCATCTGTTTTCTTAAGAGTGTTTTATCCAGTGGCGAAACATATGAAGTTTTATCATAATAAAGAGACCCACTACATAACTTTTTGCACAATTAATGGAGCTATCCTAGGCCCTAGAAAAGGAGACATGGATAAAACACTCTTAAGAATTTGCAAAGGCCACAATGATACAAGCCATTGATAGGTGTCAACCAGGTCTCAGCAGCACTAACAACCCACTGACACTGCTGAAATGTACGTATGAAATGTACCAATCTGACATAAACGCTCATGTCGGGGGCTTCTGACACTGATACCTCTCTATAGACGCTACTGCTATGATAGACACTGTTTATGTATGCCGACATGTAACATTAAGTTTATTATGGGAGGTAGCAATAGCCATTTGTAGTGGTGCAGGGAACTGTAAGATTTGGGGCCATGGTGTGCTACTGTGCCTTCCAGATTGGAGGAATCCCTTTGAGGATCATAGTTAATACTGTTTTGTTATACATCATTTAGGATCCTGCTATATTCTAAATGAGCCTAGACTTGTTTTTATAGTGTTTTCCATTCATAATGTGCCGTGGTAATATGTCCTTATAAAGTTATTTTTATTTTTAATAGAAATGTCTCTTCACAGTATTCCACTTTAGGATAATCCAAAATGGTGGACCCCACAACAGCATAATCAGATATAAAAGTTATCACATTATAGACTCTATATTACATCCTAAAAAATGTGGCCTAATGTAATTCTTTGAATGTAATTCTTTAAAACAGTATAAATAAACCCTAATTTAGAAAAAGGAATCCTTAGTAAATGCTATTAAAATAACTATAGCAAACAGCTGAGTAGTTAAATATTCCTGCCCAGTGAAGCTTAGTTACTATAGCCCCAATGTCACTAGAAGTATGTTTTGTTCATGCAGATTGAACCCGAGCTTGATCTACCGCACCATCTCAGCTTGTCTGCTAACACTGCATGGTATTATCAGGGCTTTGTTACAGCAATGACCCATTCCTAGAAAGTTAATCTGGATTTAGTTTCTTTCACTTGTCAGTGTTCTCTTAGGCTTCATCAGACTGTCGCCCTTAATATAAAGCAGCAGTTTCCAGTTTTCAATATATTTTTTAAATGTATGTAAGCCGGGGTGGTCCAGCGGTGCAGATTTGTGGTATCACAGACTTGGATTAGGATATTTGTAATTTTTAGAACGATGTAAGATTAAAAAAAAAACATTAGATATAAGAATATAGCTACAGGTTCACCAATTAAAAAGGCTGGTATATGAACTAATGTTGCCGCTGCTGTCAGACCTACCCCGGTGATGATTAATGCAGTGTTACACCAAGTCACACACATAGCTAAGAACTAAGGGTAATATCGGTGTGGTTTAATTGGATACTGAAGTCTCATATCTTCTCATATGTTCTTGAATATTGAGCAATATATTTTAAGAAAGTAAAAAAATACAGACAAGCATTTTTTGTCTTTGGTGCATCTCGTATTTAGTAACATTTCAGAACATTTCCATTGTTTAAAAGGAGAGTCCTAGAGCAAAATAAAGTGCTTTGAATATGTAATTGCCCCTGACTGCTTGTTCAGAAATGTAGTTTTATCAGTCATACTTGTGTGCCATAGAGACAGACAGGCACAAGAGCTCTCTGTGTACAGAAAGGCACTTCATTTTACTTTAAAGGAAGTTTAAACATGTGTTTTTTCAAGTATGTGATCGGATACATTTTTTAATTTTTGCTCCATACACTCCTTGGTCTTGCGATTAAAACCACCTTTATCTGTTATGTTTCAACTGTCTTAAGGTCCGATACACAAAGTCAATTATAATTATCTTTTATTTGTAACACGCCAACATATTCCGTAGAGCTATGCATGGGTTTAGTTAAAGGCAAAAGACAATAACAGTATTAACATGTGTTGGAGGGCCCTGTCTTTAAGCTTAAAATCTAGTGTCCATAGTGCTTTCTTCAAAGCACCATTTTATATTGAAAACTCACAAACTTAGAATCTAAATGATCTACCTTAAAGGACAAGTGAAGTGTCATATTTATATTATGCTGTATTTAAGACCATGACTTGATAAAGAGCAAAACGTTTTAAACAAGTTGAAATAAATAAACACAACCTTTAAGGGTTAACTATTGCATTACAGTTTGCTTTAATTATGATGGGCATTTTGTGTTCCTAAAAGGACTAGAAAACTGGGAGGACAGAGAGGCACTATAGACTCAGATCTGTACTGATTTCTATTGAAAACATCCTCTCCAAATAGCACTCTTGACAATAGAAGTCAGTATCAGAGAAACTCCCCCATTGGATGACCCTCCACTTTAAGCTAAAGACAAAGAGACATATTCTATTAGCTACTTGCAAATGCCTTGAATGCCTTTTTTTTTATAAATGTTTATATGCATTCTATTGACTTAAGAATTCATTAGTGCCAATAAATATTATCTTTATTTATAATGCGCCAACATATTATGTAGCGCTGTACAGGGGTTGAGTACATGGCAAAAACAAAATGAATACCTTATAAAGAAAGGAGTGCCCTGTTTTGAGCTTAAATGTACATAGTGCTCGTTTCCAAAGCACTGACACAATACTGAAAACTCGCAAACTGCTGTTAAATAATATTTCCCGAATATGTAGCAATATTAAGAGTGATTTTATGCGTGTATAAATTTACAAATAGGGAAACTGAATTGGGCCCAGTCTAAGACGGATCCCTCACAACACAATTAGAGCCATCTAAATTAGAGAACTTACAGAGAAAATCTCATACATCTTGCATACTTGCTAATTTTGTTAGTTTGTTACATATTTCATAAGTGTGTATATTATGTAGCAATCGGTTGATCCCACTGGAAAGGTTTCCACCTACTTCACAAGATAAGCTCTCAGATGGGGGTGACCTTGTGATTACAGTATGGCTACAGTGCCTTGCGAAAGAACATGCCCACAACTTGGAAGATGTTTTTTTTATTTTTATTTATTGTAAAGCAAACAACAAATAGGACAAAATAACAGAAAAAGTAAATGTGCATAACTATTCACCCCCTAAAGTCAATACTTTGTAGAGCCACCTTTTTTCGGCAACCACAGCTCCAAGACACTTTGGATAAGTCTCTATGAGCTTGCCACATCTTACCACTGGGATTTTTGCCCATTCCTCCTTGCAAAACTGCTCCAGCTCCTTCAAGTTGGATGGTTTGTGCTTGTGAACAGCAATATTTAAGTCTGACCACAGATTTTCTATTGGTTAGAGGTCTGGGCTTTGACTACGCCATTCCAACACATTTACATGTTTCCCCTGAAACCACTCAAGTGTTGCTTTAGCAGTGTGTTTGGGGTCATTGTCCTGCTGGAAGGTGAACCTCCGTCCTAGCCTCAAATTACGCACAGAGTGGTACAGGTTTTGCTCAAGAATATCCCTGCATTTAGCACCATCCATCTTTCCCTCAACACTGACCAGTTTCCCAGTCCCGGCTGATAAAAAACATCTTTATAGCATGATGCTGCCACCGCCATGTTTCACTGTGGGGATGGTGTTCTTTCGGTGATGTGATGTGTTGGGTTTGTGCCAGACATAGCGTTTTCTTTGAAAGGCCAAAAATTAAATTTTAGTCTTATCAGACCAGAGCACCTTTCTCCATACATTTTGGGAGTCTCTCACATGCCTTTTCGCAAACTCAAAATGTGCTATTTTGTTTTTTGCTGAAAGTAATGGCTTTCTTCTGGCCACTCTGCCATAAAGCCCAACTCTATGGAGAGTACGGCTTATTGTCATCCTATGTACAGATACTCCAGTCTCTGCTGAGGAACTCTGCAGCTCCTCCAGGGTTACCTTAGGTCTCTGTGCTGCCTCTCTGATTAATGCCCTCCTTTGACAGTCCGTGAGTTTTGGTGCGTGGCCGTCTCTTGGCAGGTTTGCTGTTGTGCCATGTTCTTTCCATTTGGTTATGATAGATTTGATGGTTTCTCCTGGGGATCATCAAAGATTTGAATATTTTTTTATAACCTAACCCTAACTTGTACTTCTCAACAAAATTGTCCCTTATTTGTTTGTAGAGTTCCTTGGTCTTCATGGCAGTGTTTGGTTAGTGGTGCCTCTTGCTTAGGTTTTGCAGCCTCATACACACCTTTTTTGAAAGGCCCCAATGTAATGACAGATCATGTGACACTTAGATTGCACACAGGTGGACATCATTTCACTAATTATTTGACTTCTGAAGGTAATTGGTTGCACCAGAACTTTTTATGGGCTTCATAACAAAGGGGGTGAATACATATGCACATGCCAATTTTCTGTTTTCTATTTCTAAAAAAAAATGTATGTATATATTTGTCTCATTTCACTTCACCAATTTAGACTATTGTGTTCTATTCCATCACATAAAATTCAGATTAACAAAACATTGAACTTAAGGCTGTAATGTAACAAAATAGGTAAAAAGTCAAGGGGCGTGAATAGTTTTGCAAGGCACTGTATAAGTACTCTTCTTTCTAATGGAGGTCTAAGACATTCGGAGGGGTGGCTCTCCTTTGGGTTTTCTGCCACCACAATGTACTCAACAAGAGTTTGCACAACAGTATCCTTTCCCCACTTTACTGTTTTCCTTTATTGTTTTTGGCTCTCTGATAAGGATGTGCTTTAATCCATGGATAAAGAGTTTAAGAAAAACATAAGTGTCCATTTAGAGCCCTCAAGTAGTACAAGTTGCAAGCACATTCCAAAGTAACAACAATAAACACATCTAGTGTTTTGTGACATGTAAGAAAAGGCAGTGTAAGCAATTCCAAATATTATTTCCAAAATGTAGCTTTTTTTGGATGTTGGAGCTATGTTGCAATATTATGAATGATATTTTTGATATAAGACTTTTGGGCTTAAATGTCACCTGATAGCTATCAGACCTAGTTATGTAGTGTTGATTTTTAAAATGCATCATAAGAGTCATGCAGAGGTTTTCATAATGAAGCGGGAACTGATGTATATATTATCTAGCTTATTATTATTATTATTATTATTATTATTATAATCAGTAGTAGTAGAAGTAGTAGTAGTAGTAGTGGTATCTAACTTTCCTTATAATAACATTGGTATTACAGCACAAGGTGACATATCCCAAGTGGTTTCATTTGTTTTATTTGGTAAACGATAATTCATTATTTCAACAGTTTAGTTTTTAAAGCTTACATTTGTACTTTAGCATTTCAGACTTCAGCAGATATGCTTCTGACTAGCACCTATCTGGTGCCCAGATGGTGAGATAGGGGATGAGGCACCAATAGCTATCCCTGCACTGAATAAAATATATCACTTTTAGCTTCCATTTTTTTTACATGAATCCCTTAAAAAATATGTGTATTGCATAAACAGCTTTTTAAGAATACAACAGCCAGTTAACCTATTACACTGTATGTTTATTAACCTTCACATTGTCTGTGTTTTGTACACTGTAAATCCCTTAACACAAGCTGAACCCTATAAAAAGAAAAAATCAATAAAGTTATTTCTTTCAGAACACGCCATTTTTGTGTGGATTACATTTATATCATAGCATATGCACATAGCAGATGGGAAACTCCCCTCTCTTGAAGTTTTAGTTTTTACTCAAAGACAACAATTTGACTGATTCTCAGTAAATTCAATCCTGCTGTTCAGGCCAAAGTCACATGCACTTAGGATAAAACACATTTTTATGGCATTTCATTAATTTCAACTCTTGTTGGGAAATTTCCAAAAGCAATAAAGCTTTCCATATCAGAGGCTTTTATCTGCCTGATAAGGACCAAAGGGAAAAGGGGGAAGAAAGGCTTGAAACAGGCCACACTGTATCACTTTATTGCTAATGTGTTTCCTATTATACGCAAGGTTATATTGCATGCTAAGTCATACATATCCTTTTCAGTGTAAGATTGACAAAGAATTCTTTTGAGAATATATATGTCTGTAAGATATAACATATACATTAGCTCAGTGTATTGTACTGGAAAACCAGGATTTGTACAATGGAATTAGGAGAAAATGCGAAAATCATTAATTTTCTACAATTTTCGCTATATGATCAAATAGCTAAAAACTTCAGACTTCTTTTTTATAGTGTTATCATGTTCAAAGGAATTATTCAGTGCTCTTTATAATTCACTCTATTGTATATTTGCAAATGTATTTATTAAGACTGTATATACAGTACTGGGCTTTTGAAATCACATTTTGGCCCGCCATAATATATTTTGGGTCTGGTCTGAGTACTTAGTGCAGCCTCAATATCTAGTTGCTAAGACTAACCTGTACTGATGAGACCCATTTAAGGATGAAACATGTGTCTGTGAGTGGGGTCCTACCAATGTACAACAGTTCAAAGCTATATTATATAGGCACAAATATGGTAATGCATTGAGCTTTATGTGTGTGTCATTACCAGAATCCTTCCCCTTCTGGATTGCTACCTTGTCATGGTGAAGGGGCATGTGTACTTCAATGAAGCTGTGAGCTAAACAATGTATGGTCACCCAAGATGGGCAGGTCGTAGCAGACAGGTCAAACACATTGCAATCCACTAGAGAAGGAACTTTAGTATCTTTGCCAAGAATACCTTATGGATGAGCACAACCTGGCACAAGATGTGCCTGTGGTGCTGCGGCCCATAGGATCACGAACAGTCGGACATGACTAACCAACTAAACAACAACAACAGCTAGGATCCTTAACTGCCATAAAAGTACTGTTTACTAAATATTTTTTGTTTGAAAACAGGGAGCCACATTCCAAGACTGCAACTCGATCGCAGTAGGCCCAATGTTTGCGAGTGAGTTGCGGGCTCCGGTTGGTCTCTGATTACGATGCTATTCAATTGCTCAAGCCTGCAAGTTACTGTCCCAATGCCGAAACCGTAAACCATGCACTGGTTTGCAGCAGTTCAGGGCGGGAATTTGATCAATTAAGTAAGCCCGTAATCTCCCATTTCAATTTAGCCAATAGAAAATGAGACTGTCATAATTACTGCAGTAAAACATGGAGGTTACATGTCAATCAATTAGGTTCGGGGGTCCAATATGCGATCAGACTCGCAAAACCACAAAATAAAGGATTAAAATAAATGCCAATACTGTTCTAGTCCATATGGATGGCCTGATATGTATTAACTCATTGATACCCAAGACTGATCTAGCCCCGAAAGAAACCCATAAAAATACATTTAATTTCTGAAGATTTGCGGGCTAGAGACTGTTGTTCAATTAATTCTAATGTCAATCATCACTTTCCCCATTATTTACAGTGTAGTATTGATTCTTTATTTGCTTTTACAGTGCTACGAATAGGTGTTTAACCCCCTTGCGGGTCCTCTCAAGCACCGTTAGGATTTTCTCCTTCTTTTGCCATTTACGGGTGGGAAAATATTTGTGGGCTTGCGGAATTCGAGCAATTGAAAAGCAATTTGCAATTTTAGACTTGCGAAAGGGAAAGATCAAAGGCTTAGGGAGGCTGTAAATTGCGGCATGAACCATCGCCATATTTTCAAGGCTGTAACTCGCAACTCGTTTGGAGCCCGAAAAAAGACGCCAATTGAATAGCAAACTTGAGACCTCGCTTATGGGCTACCGGATGGCCGAAACCTCAATTGAATGGGGGCCAGGGTTTTTATTCCTTACTGTATATGCAGTGGAGCATATCATCTTTCTACTCAATATAATACATTTTGAGTCTGGCATGTGTACAGAAGCCTGCCTCTTTTTTTACAAGTTTTTCTGTATGTGGGTTCCTCTGCTCCCAGGGAGTTTTTGGAATATAGTCTTGGATTAAGGTATAGTCACAGGATTAAAGTATATGTCTACAGATGCCATATACAATGTATAGAGGGAATTGTGGAAGGTTTGGGGTCTAATGTGCATGTCACTACCCAGAATCCTAAGCCACAGCATACCATTTACTGAATAATTATGCAATACAACTTGTCTCCTGATCTGCTTGGGGCATGCAGTTGACCTTAGAATAGCTTTCCAGATAATAAATTAAATAATATCAAATCAGATAAAATCACATTTTCTCAATCACAATTTGGCCAGCAAATTATTCTACGGACATAATATCTGGAATTTTTTCAAAGGAACTTTTAGCTGTACCAGCAAGCAAATTTGTTGGACATAACATGGAATATATCTAAATAATTATATGCTTGATAGGAATCAGTTACATATTATATGAGTTTAAAAAAAGGTGTATCTATTAGTATATGTTTTGTAGCAAATTAAAACAGTAAAGTTATTTGTAGGCATAATATAAGTAAATGAGCATGTGTGTTGGTGGCTTTATACATTAAGTACATGAATATTATATATTTGATATACTTCCCCAAACTGTAAAATGTTATATATTTTTACAGCGCTAATTACCTTTTTTAGTATATGTTTTATAGCAAATTAAAACAGTAAAATTATTTGTAGGCATGTTAGAAGTAAATGAGCATGTATGCCCCTTTATTTATACATTAAGTCCAAGGACTATATATGATAAATTTCACCAAAGTGTTACATTTTATATATTTTTACAGCACTAAATACCCTTTTAATGGGACATTTATCCCAAAATGGCACAGTCTGCATATATACAATTCGGTCATTATTGTCCACTGCAATGTTAGAGATGGCTTTAATTATGTTTTAATTGTATCTTGCACCTGACAATTCATTTGTTTTAAGATAAATACCATATTGTGGAAAAAAACTACAGATAAAAAATGAAGTGTGCCACAAGCCCATCATTTCCTTTCTAAGTATTTTTTAAGTGCTACAAAAATTGGCATCATTAAAATGTTTAGGTTGTACTCTTAATGAACACATGTAATTGCATGTTTGTGGTAAGAAGAAATAGGTTTTTGTTTACTTTTTAAACATTTATCTAAATTTATTGTCATTTTGGTAATTTCAGGAAATTATACACGTGCAGAGGAGATTTGGAGTTGTGATACTGTTGCTTTCGAGCACATGTGGGCTTGTGATCTTTATGCTTATATTGCAGCGGACGTGTATATGGAGATTTATTTTCTGTCACAGTTAGCTCCAGTGCCCATAGAGATTACGATCTATTTATGGTGCCTGGAGCACATGGAGATAATGTCACTTGCCCAAGGTCAAAAGAAGCTGACATGGAAGTCAAACCAGTTCGGACCTACTGTTGTGCATTTACCGACTACTCTGGTTAATTGACCAGTGCTTCTGTAGGGGACATATTACAGCATTTTTGTACAACAAGCTAAAATTACTAGCGAGTTTTAAAGCCACTTGCTTAAAGGACCTCAGTAGTTTAGGAAAAACACATGTTTGTGAAGTATGCACCCAACTAACAATACTGATAATTGTGAGCATGAAAATATTTATAGAGAAATCTTAACTTTTAAAGAACCTGTCTGTCTGGCTTCAGTAGTTATTCTTAGCTTGGAGCCTAAGGAGCCTGTTCTACTAGAAGTCTGCAAATGTCTCAAACTTGAAAATTTGGCTGCGTTTTTTTCCCCTCTAAATGTTTATTCTATTGACTCAGGACCACAATTTACCTCATTTAGCCTAAACTAGTAAACCCTGCCTTTTAAATAGGGGGTGTGATCATATGATCCGATGGAGTCAGATATTCCATAAGGTTGAGAACATAAAATAATTACATACCTTTTCCTTTAAAAAAACATTCAATGCATATTTAGCTTATCTTGGAATAACATTTTACAGTCAGTTATTGTTTCATCAGCACATACCATTCTGTGATGTATAGTCATGATTGTGTATGGTTATTGATAACAATCCCTACTAATAGCCTCACAGGATCTTAGCCAGGACATTGAATTTCCACATGGCATAATAAATGTGAAAAATTGCTGTATCTTCATGGTGGGACTAAGATGGATTGAGTTAATGGTACGGCCAAGATGGGACACATTTCATTCACACACTTTATTTGGTCCAAAATCCTTGGAATTCTAGGAAACTGAATTTGAAAGAATGTAGTCCTATACAGATAATCATCTTTATTCTTTGAGGTTTGGGAAACTGTGTCATCTGTTTGTAATAGGGAATCTTGGGCAAAATACAAAGCATTGAACACTAAAAGTTACAAGTAATAACACATGTATTTGCATAATGTACATTTTTTCCAACTAGCATAATGTGTGTTGAATATGTGTTACATAAAAATGATCTCAGTTTATAATAGAAGTTTAGGATTTCTAAATCACCATAAAATTACACATACAATAGAACAATGACTGCCAAAATACATTAATAAACTGTGAAGAATTCATATTGATATATATTGTATGGAAAATAATACAGAAATGTTTTGTTTGCATGGTCTGGGTCTTAGTTTCATCTTTGCACATATTGTAAATTCATTTTATAAAACGATATTGTCATGTGAACTGAAAGGGATTCCTTAAACATCTGCAATAATGGGCAGAGGGTTTTTTGCAAACTGATTTAATGTGCTGTCGATACAAAACAGGTTTAATACAATTTAAGTTATTTGAATTGTGTATTAATGTAATTAATCTTGACTGCGACAAAGGACAACCCACATGTTTATTTATTTTTATGTGGTATCTGCGTAGAGCAGGGATGTCCAAGTTCGGTCCTGGTGGGGCATACACAGGCCTGGATTTGAGGATTTCCTTTCTGTGCACAGGTGAATAAAACAGCATGACTGACAGTGATAGTTTAACCTGGGTGAAGGTTATGCGCAAATTCAGGACTGTGTGCGGCCCACCAGGGCAGAAATTGGACACCCGGGTGTAGAGCTTCATATCACAACTGATGAAGAGCAATTGCATCTGATTGGATTACCAGGCTCTAATTCTCACTCCCTATGTCCCCTTTTCTTTCTCTGTTTTTTTTTTTTTTTTTTCTTTCTCTGTCCCTCTCTGCCTTCTTCTTTCTCCCTCCCTTGTTTTTGATTAGTCCTTCAATTGTTTCTGACTCTCGGTGACCATTTGGACCACAGCATGCCAGGCACAGCTATCTGTGTTACTGGTGGTGCTTATCCATATGGTTTTCTTGGCAATGATATTGGAGTGGGTTACCAGTTCCTTGTCTGACCTCTCTGCTATAACCTGTCCATCGTGGATGACCCTACATGGTATAGCTTACAGCTTCACTGAGGTACACAAGCCCCTTCACCACAACAAGGTATCGATCCAGAAGGGGTTCTCCTTTGTGGTCTCTACTTATTTTCCCCTTCAGCCTCTCCTTTCTTCCTCTATGTCTATCATTCTTCCTCCCTCTCCATTGCTCCCTCTCCCTTTTCATTTCATTTCCATACCTCTCATTCCTTCTACCTCTCCGTTTCCCTCCTTGTCTATCCTTGTATGTTCCTTCTCTCTTCCCTATCTCTCATTCCTTCTACCTCTCCTTTTCCCTCCTTGTTTATCCTTGTATGTTCCTTCTCCCTTCCTGTGTCTCTCTATTCCTGTCCCCCTCCTCTCCTTGGTCTTCTGAAAAAAATATATAACCATGCAACTGAATGTTTTTTTTTTTTCCCTTTAATCTCTATGAAAATGCCACGGTTTGTTTATTCATAGTCAATAGTTTGCTTATCGCTAAGGTCTCTAATATCCTTAGATAGAAATGTCATTCGGAGGAGAGAAAATGTCAGGAGACTGTAAGGGGAAATTATATGTTTTGCATTGAACAAACAGTAGAAATATCTAAAATGCAGCACTGAATGTTTTTATAACTTCTTTGTAAAGGTTATATAGTGTGTTATCCTTAACCACTACATTGCTGGTAGTTTTTATGCAATGCATTGCACAATACTGCAGTATAGAATATATAATATAATGTCTCACAAAACCTAGTACCAAAAATGATGCTGCTGAAAGGGATTTGTATACATCTTTAAATTGAGTATGTTTGTGTTATACAATTTTGAACTATTATAAATTATGCTTTCCATATGGTATAATGATTAACAAGTATTTGTGTCTTCAAGTCATATTTGGTAGATTGCAACATTATCTTAAGAGGTATGAGTACGATGCAACTGCGTAAGTCAGAATAATTATATGGGATAAACATATCTGTCTCAGTCTCATCCAGATGTAGTTTACACAAACATAATAATAGTGCTCTGGAAGAACAAAAATATACTAGTAAATTAAAACTAAAATTCAAAATATATGCAGTGTGTGGTCTATATACATAGAATGCCTATTGGAATACGTATACAGTGGTCTTTGTTTCAACACCAGGCACATCTTTATGTCCATGGTCATGTTGATTCACTTGGTATTCATGGCAGAGATATTAGAGTGGGTTGCCAGTTACTTCTCCAGTGGGCCACAGCATACAGATCCTGGTATTCCTAGGTGATCTCCCATCCAAGTTATGACCAGGCCCAACCCTGCATGGCTTCAGTGTCGTGTGACCTTTTGGTTCCCTGACTGGAATCAAATCCAGGCCGGCAGCTGTGAAAGCACTGAATCCTGACTACTGGACCACCATGGAACCCTTGTATCTAAGCATACTTTCTGTTATATTTATGGTAGTACTGACACTTTAGGACTCGAGAGGGATTTGAGAGAAAATAACTGGAAGAACAAAGAAAAGTGGGACACAGTCAGAGTTTTGACCTTAAATGGGATTTTCTTAAATGCATATCGAAGTGAATTGGATTATGAATGCATCTAATAGAGGATAATTAGTAGTGTATGCAAACATCCCCCCCATGAGAAAATCCCAAAATAAACATTTAAGCACTTACATTGAAGTCAGCAACATTTTCTGACAGTTGAACATTAGGGTTAACACCCTCCAAACCCAGGCTAAATTAGTATCAAATTTAAAATTAATTGTTTTGGGTAATAAGGTTAGAGGAAACTTTTGAAATAACTCTGGTTTCCGGTTTGTGCTGAAAAGCAGCCTGGGATGTGTAGTTTATCACTGATATGTGCTATGTATTGTTGCTGACATACAGACAGGAAGCTGCAAGGAGATTGGCTGACCAAGCAACAGCAGGTTAATAGTGGTTTAATACTGGTCCCCTAATGCTGCATGCTGATTGGCGGGGATCAGATGCCTGTGTACACCCCTTCTGGAGGTGTCAACATAATCATTAGAGGAATTTTTAGATATTAATAAAAATGTTTTATAAGATGTGCCACATACTCATAAGCTGCTTTTTGCCTAAGGAGTGCAGAAATGTATTAGATATGCCTTTAAAAGAAGGGGACCTATGGGACACTAGGAGCATGAGGATTTTCCCTGAAAAGTCAAGTATGCATGCATAAAGCTTTTTTTAATATCCTAAATTAATTCCTTTAGGTGATGTCAGTGTCGTTTCAATAGGAAAAAATATGTGATAGCATAAACAGCAAATACTGCAAGATAAAGTCCCTAGCCTGGATAACATATCATACTGCATCGGACATTACCGCTACATTTTATGGGAAATCAGTGTCTTTCGCCAAGATCTATCTATAAAGGAAGCAGCTGTGATATATTGAGAGACCAGACTGGTTCTTATCTACTTGGTTTATCCCAGAAGAGATCACAACTAGTGCCAGCGATTTGTCAGCTTGTTACATTCAAATATAAAGCACAGTAATACATTACAAAAGTTAAGATATGTTTTATCACTCATGTTTTATTTGTGCAGGGTTGATTTTTCCAAAGGGGTGGCTGGCATTTAGACTTATTATATCTAATAACTCCTCTGACTTCCCAACAGTCAACTTGGCCTATCTCAAGTGTTAAACACCGTAATGTACCAGCTTTTAAATTCTGCATTTATTCAACTCCTAGATAGAGCCAGGTCAGTGTCTTGGGGCTGAGATTCTGCATAAATCTTTATTTTGCCCACATTGATATTCTTAGCTAATGAACCTGGAACCAGCTCAGACTGAGACTTATTACAAAGCTGATGCCTTTTCAAAGAATCTTATTATCAAGCAGTGAACTTTGCCAGTCCTTGGTTGGCAGGCCCATCCTCAATGTGACTGTAAATAAGAAAAGTATGTTTTATTGGCAGGAATATGGAAAAGCCTGATGAAGGAGCCTTAAACCAGTGTATGCTTCATTAGATTAGTCTCCTCTTCCAAATACTCTGGAGCGGTTCAGTTGGTCTTCAGCCATTACTAAGTGGTGTTTTGAGCACATCCCCTTTGGCATTTCTCTCTGTTTTTCTGTAATTCTTTTGAATACAATTGCACAGGGATCTAATATAATACTTCTATTTGATAAAATGGTTGTGTTTAACTTCTGGAAAAAGACAAATATGTCATCATGGAAAACGCATTGTGGCTAATTGTATATCTTAAGAAAAAATCCCTTCCTTTATTGATGTCCTTTCATTTATATCACATTTTCCACTGCAACTGAACATAAGAAAAGTAAATTCCTTCATTATATATTGAGTCAACGTTTTTCCGATTAAAGCTTCCTTCTGTTTTATTCATATAATAACATGTTTTCTATATTTCATTGTTTTAACATGCAAGCATTTGAACTGTAAATTAAATAAGCACTAATATATATATATATATATATATATATATATATATATATATATATATATATATATATATATATATATATATATATATTGTGAGGTAGCCGTGAATGTCCAGTAATCCAGTTGAATAATCAGAGTATTGCAGTGAATAGTGATACCTTTTTTATTGGACAAACAAATTCATAATAAAGCGACGAGCTTTCAAGAGATAATGCCTCTCTTTATCAAGTCAAAGATGAGTATCGCTTTTTGACTTGAGAGGCATTATCTCTCGAAAGATCGTTGCTTTATTATGAATACGTTTGTCCAATAAAAAAGGTATCACTATTCACTGCAATACTCTGATTATTCAACTATATATATATATATATATATATATATATACACATATACCTTAGATTATACGTTTGAGAGTTTTCAATTGTGTGTCTGTGTCTTGGAAACAAGCTCTATGTACAGGGCCCTCCATTCTTTATAAGGTGTTAAGTTTGTTTTTTGCCTTGTACAATACCACTGTACAGCGCTACGGAATATGTTGGCGCAATATAAATAAAGACAATAATAATAATAATATATATATATATATATATATATACACACCCACAGAAAATGATGATATCTGAATTACTTAATTACGTCAGTGTAAACTCACTGTTATCCAGGTTATAATGATATCTAAGATACTTAAGTGGACCCAACATAATATTTATCTTTAATCTCTCCTTGCTGCCTGTTGCCCTTACACATTTCCCTTCCTAGGCATTAGCCTAAAGGACCTATATAGATATAAAGATGAATGTGTCTGGGCTTTTAATTTGGCTTTGGCTCCCATGAGGATGAGCTGAATTATTATAGGTATATTTCAATGTGTACCTGGACAAAGCATCATTGCTACTAACTAGAGAGAGTGCAATGATGTCTGTATACTGTAAATGGTTTTACACTATGCATTTTTTTATTACCATGTTTTTCTAACACATTTCATATAATTATGAGTTTTGGTCAAAATATAACAAGGAAGTATACACCTGCAGAATGCTAAATCAATAATTTCTGTATATCAAAACATCCATTTATAAAATCTTCAAATGATTTTTAAAGTATATACTTTAATTTTCCAGTTCTTGTGCAAGTAGAACATTTTGTATAGGGATGAAGCATTAGTCTACTACCTCTATTTCCCCATAATGGCATCTCAGCAGGAAGAGCCAGCTGCAGGAACAGACTCATTGTCATCTGAGTTCATGTAATGTCAATGAATGAGATGAGCCTTCATCATTAATATGAGTAATCACTGTATTCATAACAGGTCAGTAGACACATTAATCTCCCAATTCTATATATTGAAACAATAAAGAGATTACAAATACATATTAAACTGTTATATACCTGTATCCGATATAACCAGAGGCAACAAAAGCAAAGAAGATAATATCTTACATATATAAAATGTTTTTCAGTCTATCAAGGAGTCACATATCACATTTACATTGATAGACTTTATAATATAACTCTTCACAAACATAGGATAATGGTAATAAAACACTATGGATACTTCAGATTTCAATATCAAATATTGGAAACATAAGTTCATATTTATAAAATTGTTTGAATACATAATTAATACAAATATGACTTGTATAGTATAATATAGACACATTGCTTTAGTTTAAAACCCATCATTCTAAAGTCAAATTGCATATATAGTAGATAAATTAGTTTTTTAGTTTTTCTTTCCTTAACACTTATAGCACCATATAAAGTCTAGGGGCCTCATTCAATTGCAATTTGCCCAATTGAATTGGACCCTAAATAAGCCCATAACATATATTTTTTAAAGAAGTTTTTAGTTAGTGAAAACCTTTCTTTTGGATAGATGCTTGCTAACAAAAAACTTCCTTGAAAAATATATGTAATGTGGTTATTTAGGGCCCTATTCAATTGTGCAAATTGCAATTGAATGAGGGCCTAGTTCTTTAAAAGACAGTAATAAAGATATTAAACTATTGTAGTTGTCATACAAAAGAGTTTCATGTGTTGATTTAATTACTGATTAGCAATGAAATCTGTATTTAAAGGGAAAATTACATTTGAACCATAGTGTTGCAGGCTTCAACAAATCTGCTTCAACTCTGCTGTCTGCTGACCCATTTGTATTGTATTGTACCTGTACTTGAATTTATACTTAAATTAGAATTGGTGTATTGGTCATTTGTAACTTGCTAATTGTACCCATTGTATTTAATTCAGCTTTGTAAATAGTGCTACGAAAATTGCTGGCACTTTATGCGTAAAGAGTAATATTAATAATAATAATATGATTATCTTAAACCCATATCAGTTTGGAGGTGGGAACAGACCTGGCAAGGAGCATTCCTAATTTAAGTCTTACGTACCTTTATTCAAAAGTGATCTTAGAAAAATGTTTACGGCAGCCTCCTAGTCAGATCTGCTCGCATCTAATGGTCACTTGAGTTGTGTTTCTAAAGTTGCAATGCAAGTTTTTAACATTACGTTGTTTGTTTTTCATTGTCCTACTAATCAGTTATTAAATAACCAAATTAAAGGTATTGCATGGCCACAACAGTGGTCATTTCAGTGTTTCTTTATTTTTTTTTACGAATAGCTCTGAAAAAAGCATAACCAAGGTCATTGAAGCTGTTTAAAGTAAAGAGACTCTGTCCACCAAGCATTGTCTGACCAAAGATTACAGTGTACCTACAATATAACAAACACTGGCACTGGCTACCAAAAATAAGCATATTGCATTACATGGTTTCAATTGACCAAATGATTGCTCTTGCGTAGCCTACCATACCCTGCAATATGTCCTTTGGCCGGTTTCACAAAACCAAAAGCTCTTATATTGCACTTCAGATTCCTTGTATAACCAGCATAATATGGAACCAATTGTATTAAAAACAATGTTGCCAAAACATTATTATTGTGAACTGTTCTCTACTTCGGAGTCCTTAAAAGTAATTTTTTTTTACGGTTTATTTAATATTTTCATACATTTTGCAGTTTGTATTTGGCTGATCTGTAAACCAAATATATCTTGAAATAAAACGTTATTATTCGTCTAGTTGGCTTCCAAACCTCTTCACACCCATAATCTAATATTCAATATTTTGGCCTGTGTAATTTCCGTAACAAATACTGTGCAGCTTTTTTTTAAGACCAGTAAAATATTTGGAATAGCTTGGCACATAAGGGGCTTGGTTATAAAAAAAAAATCAAAAAGTAGAAATATCTAAAAAGAAAAATGTTAGTGTTAAATAATTAATTACATTCTTGCTAACAAGTCCACTTTTATTATTCATTGCTTTATGATCCCGGGGGCTGCTGCTTTGTTCAAATGAAAACATTTAGTATTGCACATTACTGGCCCATGACTAATTTAGGGCTTTGGATGGAGTCAGGTGCAGAGATCCAGGATCCAATTTATCTCCACAGGAGGTTCCATATCTAAGTGGGAGGTATTCGCAGAATAAATGAACAGCAAGCATAGATGGGAGATGGCTCACAGAAGTGGCCAGTCACAACCCTGTGTCTTTCACATTGATAGAGACACATGAGCATCATTTGTACTGACGCAGAATGAGTATCCAGTTGCCTAATTATGTCAGAACAAAAGGCGAGTTAATCACGCCTGATCCAACGGAAAAACATTAGCAAGTCTTTGAGCGATGCAGTGTCTAAAAAAAACTTTCGTTCAATAAATGAGATCATTTGTAAAAATAAGTATTGATGGAGAATGAGGTTGATATTGTTACGAAACTTTTAATGCATCACACATGAGAAGACGCTACGGGAAAGGACACATTACATTACTTTTAAAGACCATGGAAATCATTTATTTTTATGAACAAACAGATTAAAATGCATAATTAGTAGAAATACAGCTGCATGAGTCCTACTTGTCTGGTAATGAGACCCAAGTACTACGGTATGCTTTTGAATACTATTAGTTTCAAGGAAGTTTAAACAGGTTTTACTTTACTTTCTTCATGCAAAATTTTTTGTAACTGTAAGATGTTCAAAACGTTGCCATGTTAAATACAAGACGTCCTCAGATTACATATGAGATACATTCCTGAGTCTTTGGTTGGATTTGTATGTAACTCAGATCCCTGATGAATAGTAATAATAATAATACTATAAACGTACATATGTGGTAATAATAATTCAGGGTAATACTGTAATCACTATATTAGTTGTCAGTGTGGGAAGCACTTACAATGTTGGTCACACTTTGCAGCCCGTAGGCGAGGTGAGCTGTTGACCACGCGGGACTTAGGCTGCAATGAGCGCCAAAGACGCTCATTGCACTTCAAACCTCGCAAAGAGCGGTGAGTAGTTGAGGCACGCAGGAATTATGTAGAACTTTGGACAGAAACCCGTACATGTACTGTGCGCCTCTCAAAATTACGACTTTAACTGCCGAACCACAGGACTGAAAAGACATGAAAAAAACAAGAAATATGCCTCAAATTAACGTACACACACCACAATGGGAGAGGCAGGGAGCCTGTGAGTCAGGTTGCAATTTAATTTGATGCATATTTGTGGTTTTTTAATGATCAAAAAGCGCCTAATCGAGAAAAAAATGGCTGCCGAAAAAACGCAAAACGACAAAAACGAGGCCCAAGGTCCTAAAAAAAACATGAAGGGCATAAAACTAACCCAAAGGACGTAAACAATAGCCCTAAGCAGTAACACTTAACGAAAGCCAATAACACTTAATCCAAGCCACTACTACTTAATCCAAGGCAGTAACACAACCCAAGACACTAAAACGTAACCCAAGGAAGGAACAAAACCCAAGACAGTAACACTCAAGCGTGAGCCCTATAAACTACAGAGGGGAGAGCCTTGCAATGGACGCCAAAGGCGCTCATTGAGAGCCATGCAATGAGCGCCGAATGTGCTCAGAGGGCCCATAGCCTTGCATTGTGTGGAAAACAGCATTGCTAGCCTTACAATTTTACTCCCTTAATTTTTGACGGGCAATTTCTTGTAATAATAATAATAACACCCCTGTACTGTAGTAATAAGTTACCAAAACTATCATGCTCTCTCTTTTAATTAAAACAAACAGAACAAAAACAAACTCGTACAAAAAGCTTTGGGAAAGGTTCTTAATTACGGAATTACTGTAAGTCGGGTCAACTTTAACTCGGGGATCTCCTGTACAGGGAAATGTTTATTTCCCTAATGTTACCCTATATCTAAGAAATGTATTTTTATCGAAATTACATGGTAAAAAGGAGAGTGGCTCCTTGAACAATATTTACTTTTGCCAGAAAAGGGAGAGAGAAAAGAGTGGGAATTGAGACAGAAAGTAGATATACTGGTGAGAAAACTGAAGTGGAAGAAGAAGGAAAAGAAGAGTGAGTGCAATGGGTGGAAGAGTAAATAGAGAGAGAACACTGGGTAAAACAAAGGGGTGATAAAGAAATTATAGAAATGAAAGAGAGCATGAAGGGAGGGGTGGGGGGAGAAAAGTGTGTAATACCTTAGTTTCACCCCTTTTGGAAAATCCAGCGCGATTGATAAACATATATAGAACCAGATAATATTAACTACACATTGTTAGACTTCTAAAATAATATGATAATACACAGTCTTTTGACTGTTATATTTTTTTAAACACCCAGGTACACTGTATTATAATTATAAAATGAGGCAAAACCACTTTAAAATGCGTCTGTCACAAAAATGTGTTAATTAATCAGTACTTCTCATGAATACAAAAAGTCTACATTAAGTTTTAATCAATAACAGCTTTTATTGGCAATTCCCATAAAATGCACCATACTAATGTATAACTCTATACTATTTTACTACAGTTTGGCATTAGATACTTTCTAAATGAAGTTCGTGTACAGTCACATAACTATTTGTATGTTTTAATTTCTATATAAGTAAAACATATTTCTAGAATTAGTGTAATTCAAGGATGTCTAGCCAATATTAATGATACGGTTAATATGCTGAAATAAGAAAAGACAAGAAAAAAAGCATTTTTATTGGAAGCAGATGCTTCTCTTTTTCCTGTGCTTCATCATATAAAACATTTATTTTTTCCCTGAGGTGTGTTTAACATATCATTAGATAACAAAACAGTGAATTTGTATTGCTAGTCATTTACAACTGTAGCTTTATTATAATTTATTATCAGCAGACTTCTTAGTCAGTGTAATAATATGTGCCATGCTCAAGAGGAAGTACAGTGTATACTATATTTATAACTATAAACATTTCTCTTGGATATTATATTTCAAATTAAATTTGCCACAAAAAAAAAGTTAATTGTGAAGCACCAGTGTTTTCTTAAAGGATGATTGTACAACAATAAACATATATGCCTTAAAACTGAGTCTGACTAAAAGCATCCATGTGTGAGAGAGGGGAGATTACATATCTGGAGCACAGTGCCTGCATCTACTGATGCAAGCTGCCAGCTTCTGGGCATGTGAGCGGGAAAGGGGTGTTAATATCATGCAGATCCAGTTATTTAATAAATTGTTGTTACCTCTCCCTCTTTCCTCCTCCCCTTTCTCCAGTGATCAATAAAAAAATCACATTCCTTATAGCCCAGGTTTCAGGTAGTGATGCAACAAAGACAAGATGGAATTCTCTATTTATAAACAGTCTTCTTATTTTCTCTAAAATGTTTTTATGTTCATTGGTGCTAATATTTTTGGGGCCCTATGCTAATCCCTGAAAAAAACAATTGAGAGTGCCATAGCAGCACCGTAAATACTACCTAGTTATGCTCATCATCTATCCCTAAAACATTGAGAGCAAACTCCTACGGGTCACTGCTACCAGTAAACTTCACGACAGACGAAAAGCATGGCATAAATCTCCCTTAAGTTTCGCACTGACAAAAAATTAGTTACTCTGTTACACTTCAACACCCAAACCCTAAAATAACATTTTACGGATCACTTGCAAATCAGGGCAATCCTGTAACTTCAAAAAGTGGAAGAAAAATTTACGTGTACCAGAGACCACTCGCAAGTGGTTTTAAAACCATTGCTGAGTCTCCCAGAAGCATTTAAAGTGACAGTGTAGCACAAAAAGCACAGAAAAATGATGACATTTCAACATTATTTGACACTTAACAATCCAATATCTACTGTACATATTAAAATATATATGTTCGTATTAAGTTTGTTTTATGATTCAAAATCCAGGGTAACACACAACCCAGTACTCAAGGGGTTAATACATGTCACAAAACCACATTACCTAGGAACGAATGCTCTAATGCATTGTCTATAAATATATCATATTTGAATACAAAATAAACTCATCTTTATTTATTGACCCTATAAATACAATTGTCACCTCTTTTTAATATCAAAATATATTAATAGCTAAAAAACAATTACTTTATTTATATCTCTGCACCCTTGCTGTAGCTAGTTACGGGCAGTTGTTCCTGAGCATCCCACTCATTACAAGATTTATGACATTCACATTACCTATTGGCTCCTACAGCCCTGTCTCATCCGTAAAGCTTGGTATGGCTGCTCCCTGCACATAAATCTGTTACATCTAAGGCAGGATTTATGGCTGTGCACTAAGTGCACTAATGTGGGGGAGTGATTGGTTAGAATACTGTTGTAACTCGAGAAGAAAAAGATCCCACAGCTGATTTATATATAAATTGTATTCAGAATGGCCCAGGAAATGATTTTACAATTGTAGGAGAAACAATGAAAGAATAACAGTAACTAGTATTTTGTTTAAAGGACCACTGTAGTTAAAGAAAGTATGTAATAAACTAACCATATTAACAACTATCCATTGACATAAAAACATTATTAGAGAAGATTGGTAATTTGAATACTCAGTGTATGTGTATTGTAAGTATAGGAATCCATTTTGTGTTTGTTACATCAAAACCTGAGAGCTGGATCATGAGGGTGTTGTTCTTAATCTGTCCTTCAAGGGATGGATAGTGAGGGGACAATAATCTGATGATAATTGGATAATATTAAAATTTACACCACACTGCTTCCCCCTCACAGGTCCAGAAGCAGGAAGTTTGCATGAATAGATGCAAAAACTGCCCACAAGAAATATAAATGTCTTTCTCACTTCCACCAAAGTATCATGCAGATGCATCAAACAGTAGATGCAACAAATATATTTTCTAGTTAAAAACTATCTTTAGTGCTTTTTCCTGCTTAATTATGTTCTTAGTCAAACATATTTTATTGTTCATTGTACCAGGGCTCTTTAAGTATTTGGGAGCTTTAATATAAGGAAAACAATCTATGTAAGGAATTGGAGGTCCACATAAAAGTGGCTGGAGGTCTTCCTTTGGACCCAGGTTAGTCTACTGACCATCCACAACACCAGTATTTTGGAGCTTCCTCCAAAGCAAATCTTTATTGCTCAATGTTACTGCATTTAACTATTTTATATAACGTAACTCCATCTCCTTTTCAAGTTAATTCTATGTGAAATAGCAACATGAAGCTATAAATAATACCTTTCCTTGTTATAATAACCCTAATTGACCTGAGCTATCATTGGGAAAACTGTAAGGCTAAGTAATAACTTAAAGAGCACCAAAGAGATCATTTGTAAGCCGAACCCTAGTCACCCACATTCATCATTTTAACTGGTATTTTTATATTGACAGACACTTAAGGAATTACACACAAATCCATGTTGAAAAGACAGTCTGAACTGATGCCTTTTACATAAGTGGACACTGGACAGTAATAAAGTTACAAATGGTCGTAAAGAAAAAAGATGGGAGTAATTAACATCGAACACTCAGGAAACATAAGACATCTATAATAGATTTTAAAAGTTCAAGCTACGTTATCAAATCCATTGTAAAAAATCTACAGTATCATATTTTACACATTTCCTCTTAAAACTGTATTTAAACAAAGTATATATTTGTGAACATTTGATCTTTTAATGCTCTTTAATGCTCTGTTTTGATTTATATTTGAACATGTTTTAGTTTCTCCTTAAAAGTGCTAATTTAAATAAAAAATAGATATGTGCTAGGAGGATATGGAGGGTCTATAAGGGATACGGGCCCATGGCAATAAGCCATAAGCTAATATGACTGTAAATGTATATACAAATAAATTGTGGATGAGAGGCAGTAACCTTGAAACAGCTGTATGTGGGTAGGCTTCCTGGCTTTTGTATAATCCATCCTGAGCTTTGCTTAAAATGAATTACAAGAGCAAAACTTTTGTAGGCACATTTGCATGTCCCTACCCAGGTTCCCAGAATCACATATAATAGTTGTCAAACTGCAAGACGTCGTCACGCTTTGTGAGGTGCATACAAGTTAGGCTTTGAGCGGGATAAAAAAAAAAAAAGATACAAGACACAAAAATTTACGAGATTAGCGGTCGGACGACGGGAAGCAAAAAAAAAGAAAAACACACTAAACACCCCCCAAAATTTACATAAACATCACAGACAGCATAGGGCAACAGGCAGGACGTCTGTGAGTGAGCTGGAACGCAAATTTAACTTGATTTAGATGATTTTCACCACTCGAAAATCGCCTAAGCAAGATAAAAAATGGCAGACGAAAAAAATGAAAACGAGGCTACATGACCCCGGACTGAGCAATACACTGCAAACCGCATAGCACTTTACACACCACACTACGACCTACAACATGCACTATTACAAAAGCCGGAAAATGCTCACGAGACGAGTACCACATTAATAACATTACGACTATACAGGGAGTGCAGAATTATTAGGCAAGTTGTATTTTTGAGGATTAATTTTATTATTGAACAACAACCATGTTCTCAATGAACCCAAAAAACTCATTAATATCAAAGCTGAATATTTTTGGAAGTAGTTTTTAGTTTGTTTTTAGTTTTAGCTATTTTAGGGGGATATCTGTGTGTGCAGGTGACTATTACTGTGCATAATTATTAGGCAACTTAACAAAAAACAAATATATACCCATTTCAATTATTTATTTTTACCAGTGAAACCAATATAACATCTCAACATTCACAAATATACATTTCTGACATTCAAAAACAAAAACAAATCAGTGACCAATATAGCCACCTTTCTTTGCAAGGACAATCAAAAGCCTGCCATCCATGGATTCTGTCAGTGTTTTGATCTGTTCACCATCAACATTGCGTGCAGCAGCAACCACAGCCTCCCAGAGACTGTTCAGAGAGGTGTACTGTTTTCCCTCCTTGTAAATCTCACATTTGATGATGGACCACAGGTTCTCAATGGGGTTCAGATCAGGTGAACAAGAAGGCCATGTCATTAGATTTTCTTCTTTTATACCCTTTCTTGCCAGCCACGCTGTGGAGTACTTGGACGCGTGTGATGGAGCATTGTCCTGCATGAAAATCATGTTTTTCTTGAAGGATGCAGACTTCTTCCTGTACCACTGCTTGAAGAAGGTGTCTTCCAGGAACTGGCAGTAGGACTGGGAGTTGAGCTTGACTCCATCCTCAACCCGAAAAGGCCCCACAAGCTCATCTTTGATGATACCAGCCCAAACCAGTACTCCACCTCCACCTTGCTGGCGTCTGAGTCGGACTGGAGCTCTCTGCCCTTTACCAATCCAGCCACGGGCCCATCCATCTGGCCCATCAAGACTCACTCTCATTTCATCAGTCCATAAAACCTTAGAAAAATCAGTCTTGAGATATTTCTTGGCCCAGTCTTGATGTTTCAGCTTGTGTGTCTTGTTCAGTGGTGGTCGTCTTTCAGCCTTTCTTACCTTGGCCATGTCTCTAGTATTGCACACCTTGTGCTTTTGGGCACTCCAGTGATGTTGCAGCTCTGAAATATGGCCAAACTGGTGGCAAGTGGCATCGTGGCAGCTGCACGCTTGACTTTTCTCAGTTCATGGGCAGTTATTTTGCGCCTTGGTTTTTCCACATGCTTCTTGCGACCCTGTTGACTATTTTGAATGAAACGCTTGATTGTTCGATGATCACGCTTCAGAAGCTTTGCAATTTTAAGAGTGCTGCATCCCTCTGCAAGATATCTCACTATTTTTGACTTTTCTGAGCCTGTCAAGTCCTTCTTTTGACCCATTTTGCCAAAGGAAAGGAAGTTGCCTAATAATTATGCACACCTGATATAGGGTGTTGATGTCATTAGACCACACCCCTTCTCATTACAGAGATGCACATCACCTAATATGCTTAATTGGTAGTAGGCTTCCGAGCCTATACAGCTTGGAGTAAGACAACATGCATAAAGAGGATGATGTGGTCAAAATACTCATTCGCCTAATAATTCTGCACTCCCTGCAACTACACAAAATAAACCAACGGCTTTACCTTGCTCACGCAGCCTATTTAGAATTGTTAGCTCTTCAGCCTATTGCTCACTGCATATATCAATTATAAATAATTAAAGTATATTAATTGATTTAAGAAATCATTCCTTATTACTTAACTACATATAGAAAAATATATCTCTCTCAGAGGACCAAAAGTACACGACAGGAGAGCCTCGCAATGAGCGCCGAAGGTCCTCACAGTACAAAACGGTTTCAATTATGTGTCAAACAGCATTCCCATGGCTTCAAATTTTATTGCCCCATCATTTTTGAGTCGCTAGTGTAATATAATAACTGTATTTCTCGGAATTCTGTGCAGGAAACAAGTTTTTTTATATTTCTACTGGGTGCTATGCTTTCTGATGTGCATGTTTAAAATGTGTAACTCATCAAAAAGCTTTATTTTGCAATTAAATTGAGGTAATGTTTCAAGTTACAGCTTTCTGCAGTGATAATGCCCCATTTCCCAAGCCTAGCCACATGTAGCAATTAGGTGAACCGTTCTTTAAAGCAGATTAAAAACTTCCAGTGAGAAACTCACTATTATTTTCTGCTTAATTCCTCACTGTGGGTTTTATTCAGTGATTCATTACTATTCTACTTTCTGGCTAGGGGGTTGTTATACCATTGAATAAAACAGGCAAATGATCACAACACAAGTGGTGAAATAGCGGCTAAATAGTTTCCCATGAGATTTCATATTGTATGAGCACAGGGAAATGCTAAGGATTATTTAAATCCTTCCTTTGACAAGTATAATATAAAAGTTGAGAAAAGGATGATATACTAAAATGACTGAAGTGATAGAAATCTGTGACAGTCATGTATGTGGTATTAATTACATTACTCATTAATTAAAGTGATATGGACGTTTTCTGGAATTCAACAAAAATATAATATACTTATGTATCTTTTTACTTTTGTGTACTTTATTTTATTAAGACGTATTTAAAAGTTCTGCTTTTTTTCTGCCAAAAATTACAAATCGTTCCAAATTTCACCCCCCTCTGCAGCTCATGAAGACATTGTACTTTTACATACAGGATGTGTAGTGTCTCATAGTAACCAATCTGTGGCAACATGTTCCTTGAGAAAGGTCTCTGATTGGCTAATTTGAAACACTGCACTTCACAGTTTGTGTATTCATGAGCGGCATGAGCTACAGAGGGCAGACAAAGTAGAATTTGTATGATTTTAGGCAGAAAATAAAACAGAGCTTATAAGCATTTCTTAATAAAAAAAAAGTAAATAAAGGTATATAGACGCAAAGGTATATTATATTCCAGGTGAAAGTCAGACACCTTGCATGTACCTTTAACTATAATACAAATTTTAGGTCTAGCTTTCTAAGATAGGGATATTTTACCTAAGTGGGGGAAATGCTAATAAATTATTGTTACTGTACAGTGATAATTTACGAAGCAGTGAGTTTTTTTCAGACTTAAACATACCACACAAAAAGGGCTTCAGAGATTACAACATCTCTTGTCTTAAAAGGGATAAACAGTGGCGCTGTAAAACTTTTCAAAATTAATTTAAATGTGACTGAGTAAAAGAACTGTACAATCTATAATCTATTTAAAAATTGTACAAAGCCATATACTACTGACATTTCAATATCACTAAGGAGGTTTTCATCATGACAACTTTCCCCACATAGAATCTAGTGATTTTTGAGATATCTAGGCCTTGGTTGTTGATTCAATAAAATGGTGGAAAAAAAAATAGACTAACATTTTTAAAACAAAGGGCATAATTAAGAAAAGGAAAAAGTCATAAAACTAGTTTTTAATGAGAGAAAATACATTTTGATTCCTCTGCTGGACCCCGGGGGCAAATAATGACATATTGGTGGAAGTTGCTTGTATCAGAGGGCATTAATATTTCTGGAGAGATATGGTTGCATTTGCTGAAGCAAGGAGTCTGCTTCTGGGTTAATGAGGGGGAAGGGGTGTGGTATCAATTCAATGTCATCCAATTGTCTTAACAAATTATTTATGCTCCCAACTTCCCCACCATCTCTCCACTGATAGCCAAAACACACATTCTCATGATTCAGCTCTGAGGAAGTGATATAACAAACACAAAATGAATTCCTGTACTCATAAACAGTGTCTTCATAAATGTATAATTTCCCCAAAAAAATGTTATGTCGATGGCTTACACAGCTGCTAATATCTGGTATTTTTTTCTTGAACTGCAGTTGTCCTTTTAGCTTTAGGGAGGTCTACAGTCCACTGAGCAAATTACATTATTTTACGTTTTAAAAAATTAGGAATAAGTATTGTGTCGTTTATTAATGTGTGTGTCGACCATTTTGCGTCTCTATTAAAGTGTGCTATGTTACCTCATTTGATGAAAGTTAACTAAAACCCTGTTTTTATGTAAATTAATTTACTAAGCAGTGAGTGTTTTTAGACATCTACATAGAGCTATCCTAAAATAAAACAGAATTTAGGGATATTTTGTCATGTGAAGTAAAATATCAGTGTTTGAAGAAATCTATGCTTTGGAGGCTGTTTTGATAAAATAGCTTTGCAGTTTTATAATAAAGCTCGAACAATCAGGTCTGCAGGGAGATCTACAGTCTGCAAATTAAACAGTATTCCAGTCAGTTGCTTCAATGTCCTATTGAAAAAAGCAGAAAAATGGCTGACAGAGAGACATGAATGGAACTGAAGACAAAGGATCAAAAAGAGTCTAGTTTTAAAACAGGGAGCAGAAGGGCAGGCATGCTAGGTGGCCCGAACACTTAGTATTTTACACAAAATTGTAAGAGACTGGGTGCAGTTTAGTTTACCAGCAAAAAATATTGTATTAACGTTCTGTAAAATGACACAAATACTGCTGGCTATGAATGAGAAGATCGCTTTATTTGGACTTTCTAACAAAAAAAATGGTACAAAGGCATATGCTAGATTTGCATCTGAAAGTTTGATCATCTACATTTCCCAAATTACCCATATTAAGAATCTACTTACAGTTGCTAAAGAGGAAAATGACAAAAACAAGTTAAAGGGACACTAAGCTCAGTATTAATTATTGTATGTACTATAATGTAAGGGAAAATGGTAGACTGAAATATCTGCTTATATTAGACTTACAAGCTTTAGTGTAATATAAGTGCAGCAGTCGTTATATATATTATACAGCTTAAAGTGCACCATATTTATAGGATAAACCATAGGTTTAAATTGATGTACAACGCACAATAAGTATAACATCCCGCCATCAGACTGCAGACCAACCTGCCAAGCATTATAGGCTGGATTTTTTCCTAAAATGCTGCTAATTTTGTTAAAATCTTCATAAATCTGTGATATTCCCCTAAAACAGTAGTGTTCCTTTACATTGCAGTCATTTGGCAGGATGCCATGGCTCCATAATCACAATGACATCTACTGTGATGTCATGAAGAAACAATAAAGGGAAACTTAAAGGGAAATATGGAAGGTTTCTGGACTTCAGTAGGAATATCATACACTATGTATCACTTTACTTCTGTATACTTTATTTCATTAAGAAATGCTTAAAAGCTCGGTTTTACTTACACGTGAAAAATAACTGTAAATAGTATAACACAATATTGCACTATTCAGCATTCCCAGATGTCTAATCTCTTGTGCAATTGCAGCCAACTGAGCATGCTCAGAGCAGAGAGGGATTAGGTTCAAGCCATACTTCTAGCACTGAGCATGTCTGCATGCATCATTTATTTTTCACTAGATGAAAAATGGACGCTCAGCTTGTCATCTGGATTACCTACCCGGTGAGGTGGGCAGCCATTTCTGCCTCAAGGAACCTTTTCATTTTTTTTCTAATAAAGCCAGCATTTACTGTTCTTGGCACATACATGTTTTGGTGTGTGGTGATCTGCTGGATAAAATGTGCTTGTATGGAACTTGGACGGGTCCTTTACAGGCTTATTAAATTGCGATTCGGCCAATTGATTTTATAATGCTATAAGCACATAGCATTTTTTTTAACAAAAGTGTTTAGTTAGTGAACTTCTATCCAAAAGCAAAATCTTCACTAACTAAACACCTTTGTAAAAAAAATATGCTGTGTGCTTATATAGAGCCCTATTCAATTGGCCGAATCGCAATTTAATAAGGCTGTTAATATGTAAGTGTATGAGCAGCCATTCACTGATTTGGGAGAAACCTCTATTTATTTGAAATATAGATAGAAGAGGAATTGAGGAATCTGTCCATGAGCAAACAATCTAAATATGTATTATTTAACACCTTAATATATGCTGTCAAGGACCTTCAAACTACATATGCTGTCATATTACATTTGGAAGCACTTTGGATAAATACCCCAGAAAAAAAGCAAATAAATATGTACACACTGTCTTAATATTCCCTTCATATTCTGAAGCACTGCAAAAAAAGGCTAAAAAGAGACAAATAACAAAGAAAGCCTAATTTGATCTAGTCTTGGAAACATTCACAAAACTGATATGCCCCAGCTGCACTATACGTGTCCCATTATTTTATAAGCAGCAGCCTTTTTCAGTCCAGCCATCTATGTCTTTGAGCCAAATAAACTGTAAAAACCAATTTCTCAGAGCATGCATTATGGCCGTATAAAGTCTCTGGGGTCTGCGGGGTAGACAAGAATGCTGACATTATGGCTAATTAAGATGTTGATGGAGTCCATAAACATTATGCTCCAGGAGACCCTGCTGGATTTTCATGTAAATTACTAAACTCTATCTAGAAATTACAATGCCAGCTGAGGTCTAATTATTGACTAGACGTGAAAGGGAGTTATGCTTTTAGTCCATAAACACGTCTGATAAAAGAGCAAGATCTAATTAAGAAAAAGACAATGCTACTATTTTCCTCTTGCAACGTGCTGAATGAATTGCTTTCACTTTCACAGGGTTATTTAAGTACGTCAAAAGGTATCAGATTAAGACATTGAATTGGGTTTAATCTGTGACTAGGAATTTCGGATGCAGATCACCAGCTAAACTCTCCTTCTGCATCAGTCTTGTATTTAGGCTTCTTGCTGCCTGTGCAAATTTAGAGAGACACTTGTTTTAAAACACAGCACTTCTTTTTGTTGTATCACTTCCTGAGAACTTGATCATGAGGTGTGTGTTTTAGGAAGAAGAGACAAAGGAAGAAGAGTTAGATTATTTGGTTAGATAATTTAATCTGATCGAACTTGAAACCACCCTCATTCCACCTCACAGACCAATAATCATGTTGAATTATCTGTGTATGTACGGAAGTGGTAAAGCTTATTAATGATGAAAATAGTAAATTGTAAATTCTTTGGAGCAGGAACTGTGTAAACCATTGGTTGACTTTATTTTAAATGCACTTATAATGTTATGTCTTTTTTTGTACCTTGACTCTGGAAAGGCTGCGCACGTTAGTGGTTCTATGCCTAACCCCTATATGTAGGCGCATTACAAATCCCATATATAGTTGTGAGCATGCGAGCTGTTGCTAATGCTTGCGGGCTTGCGTAGCCCGCTGCCCCCGCGAAGGCGCTCCTTGCCAGCAACTGCGACACTCGCAAACTTCACGTTGTAACGCAAAAAAAAAATACGAGACACGTTAGCACACATTAAGACCTCGCAAAAATCGGACGCAACCCTCGAACATGAAAAAATGAAAAACACAATAAATACACACAGCACATACATAAAAACCTACAGCAAGAGGGAGCATCCAGGACCTCAAAAAAGCAAGTTACACCTTCATTTAACTCAAAATAAAAGAGTTTAGACACTAAAAAATTCTCTAAGCGAGAGAAAAAATGGCCGCCAAACCAAACGAAAATGAGGCTACAGCACTCTAAACACGCAAAACACCACAAGAAACACGCAAAACACCACAAACGACCTACGGATATTCCGCTAAGACGCATACCACACATTACCCGCCATTTTACTCCAATGCGGAAGTACACGAGTACGCTAACGGTTTGGTCTCGCGCACGCACACTATTACACTGCACACATTCAGCACGCTTACACAGCAGCTCCACACCACTAATGCTGCAGCAACATCAAAACAGATTGCCAGCTCTTCAACACAATGCTTCAAAATAGGTAAAGTATATTCATTTTTTAATGTATTATATATTTCATTATTACACACCAAACCGCATTAGCTACCTTACAATTTCATTGCCGTAATTGTTTTTCTCTCTACCATTTAGTATTTTGTGGTGAAAGGTGTTTTTTATATTTAGTTTAAAGCCATTTCGTCTTGTCACATTCACACGTTTCTTTATCAGTCACATTTCTCCTGACACTCTAGTCATTAACTAAAGAAGATTGGTTGTCAGTATTTGATGGACAAAGACAATTTTATGGGTTGGTGGTCCGTCACATAGCTAACAGGACACTGATACATTTTTATAATTGGATTTAATAATGAAGAGATCCTTAGAATAAAAAAAGGTCTGTTTTAATAATGAAAGTCTTTGTACAGGCATAAAAAGAAGAAAGCAAGCCATAGATAAACAAGTGTCACAGAGCGTTATTCTGGATAAAAGAAAATACAGTATTGATGTTTTCATTCATGCTGAAAATGTCATCCACTTTTCTTGAGATTAAACTATAAAATGGTTAAACAAATTTATCAATTTAAAGTTTAGATATCCAGAGAAAGAGTATGATTCACTAGTGTGATAAAAGCACTCCACGGATTGTGTTACATTACACTGTGTTGTAGTTGCATCTGTAGGCATAAGTTCTTCAGTCACCCTTTTATATATGTTGTGCCCGAGTTCTGCACACAGATTTACAGTGCCTTGCAAAAGTATTCACCCCCCTTTACTTTTTACCTATTTTGTTACATTACAGCCTTAAGTTCAATGTTTTGTTAATCCGAATTTTATGTGATGGATCAGAACACAATAGTCTAAGTTGGTGAAGTGAAATGAAAAAAATATATACATAAAACAATTTTTTAGAAATAGAAAACAGAAAATTGGCATGTGCGTATGTATTCACCCCCTTTGTTAAATAAAAAGCTCTGGTGCACTGTCCTTCAGAAGTCACACAATTAGTGAAATGATGTCCACCTGTGTGCAATCTAAGTATCACATGATCTGTCATTACATATACACACCTTTTTTGAAAGGCCCCAGAGGCTGAAAGACATAAAGGGGCAAGATGAAAGAGGCACCACTTACCAAACACTGCTATGAACACCAAGGAACTCTCCAAACAAGTAAGGGACAATGTTGTTGAGAAGTACAAGTCAGGGTTAGGTTATAAAAAAATATCCAAATCTTTGATGATCCCCAGGAGCACCATCAAATTTATCATAACCAAATGGAGAGAACATGGCATAACAGCAAACCTGCCAAGAGACGGCCATCCGCCAAAACTCATGGACCGGGGCAAGGAGGACATTAATCAGAGAGGCAGCACAGAGACCGAAGGTAACCCTGGAGGATCTGCAGAGTTCCACAGCAGAGACTGGAGTATCTGTACCTAAAACTACAATAACTACATAGAGTTGGGCTTTATTGCAGAGTGGCCAGAAGCCATTACTTTTAGCAAAAAACAAAATGGCACGTTTTGAGTTTGCGAAAAGGCATGTGGGAAACCCCCAAAATGTATAGAGGAAGGTGCCCTGGTCTGATGAGTCTACAATTGAACTTTTCGGCCATCAAAGAAAACGCTATGTCTGGCGCAAACCCAACACATCACCCAAAGAACACCATCGCCCCAGTGAAACATGGTGGCGCCAGCATCATGCTATGGGGATGTTTTTAAGCAGCTATTAGATTGATCCCTCAGGGTATTTCATCAAGAACTTACGGGTATGTGGTCAGTGGGTTTGTCATGGTAGGGGAAATACTTGGTCCGTATGAGTACTCCTAAACAGTTGTGAGTCAGAGACCAAAAACATAGTAATTCCGATCGCAACCACAGTAAAGTTAGGTAAAACATCAGTAAATAGTCTATGTTGATATTCTATGGTTATTTATAATTCATTACATGGTATTAAAGGGCAGGGGATACACAGGTGGGTGGGTGGCATGCCGGTAGGCATTAAAGCCTGGGGCTCTATATTAATCCGGTGTGATTTAGCATTAGATGGATGTCAGTGTTTAATTCTGTGAGAAGTTATTTGTAGCTAACATTGTGATTTAGATAATCGTTTAGTATTGCTGTTTAGGGCTGTTTTAACCATTAGAACGGATCCATTGGTGCTTTAGGATTTGTAGGCTTCAATTTTATTTTATTAGTGTCTGAAAAATGCACTTGAAGTGTTTCATATGGGTCTTATCTGCTCTTGCGGGAGGTTGAGTTTACTTGTAAAGATTTGTCTTATTGTGAGCACTCATACAACCTTAAGACAACACACATGATTTTGGTAACACTTACTGGAGACATGTAATAGCACTTTAGGTAAAATCACCTGCAGTAGCATAAAACAGGTCATACGAAGTGATGACTTGAAAGAGTTTACTTGTAAGGGTTTGCTGTAAGAGGAATGTAATAGTTACGTATAAAGTTCACTCAAGATTTCTTACGGGAGCTATGTAATTGAGCCCTATGTTCTTAAGCATGTCTGAGAGCAGAGCACATAAGCATAAATCTTGAGCCTCATTTGCATATTCCAACCCAGAATCTTTAGCAGCAGTGGGATCAGTGTTCGTTTTAAAAATTATTTGGTGGAAAAAAGGTCTCCTGGCCTACTTGAGACATGTAGTTGTACTCGGAATAGGTTTCCCTTAGAATAACATAAGCTTGCTTATGTGATTCAATTTTAAACAAATGCATCAGAGTTTAATATTTCTTGCATTAATACTGTAAAGCGATATATGAGTATTTCTGTTTAGTGCATCAAGTTTTGCCAGTGGTAATAACTGTCACAGCTCAGAGCTATCATGAAAAAAATTAATAATCATCTGGAAATAGTGCCAAACCGTTTTCTTATTGTCTCCATATGTAAAACAGCTATTGAGCCTGACATTGTAGCAATTACATTTATTTAGCAGCCTACAGCCATAAAACATAGAAAATAAGTACTTTTCAATACTGGCTCTAGCAAAATTAAGTTAAGATATCCTCTGCAGAATTTTGAGATTTGTTAGTAATGCATCCAGAGTATTAGGTTTTATTACTGGCCAGTTAATAAACGTTACAGCAGTTCTAGGTAACTTGATTTTTTTTTAAATGTCTGTGTATTTGCTCATCTAGCTATGTGTGAGTATAGAACCGCAACTGCATTGGTTTATCAGTTGCAGACTGCAGTGATTAACCGTTATATTGAAAATAAAATCTGCTCTAGTTTTGGGAATTTTACTAATATGATCATTTCTATACAGATAATAAACAGTATACTTGCAGATTTAACGTTGCAAAATCGTTCAGTCCCAGCAGTCCTTGAGCATGCTGTGCACATTAGACTAATCCAAACATAATCAATCACTGCCCTAAAACTGTCCAACTTAATTCCACTATCTTGGTCATTTAGTTTATGTGAAACTGAATGTTTTGATGTTATTTATCAAACTGGGCAAAATAACTAGTCCAAACAAACTGTGTTACTTTGTACTATTAAGTCATATTGTCTTAAATATGATACTTTTATTCTTAAAAGAAATTCAGTTTTGTTAGCTGCTTCTAGTTCTGCCAAAGATTTGCAGCCAGGAGGCTGTGATACACAAAATATTAATAATATCTGAATCCTGCCAAACTTTATTTTAGGATGAAATTGCATATACAAAGATAGTGATGTTAGTTCCTGTTTATGTCCAGTTGGTGCTGGACCCTACACCTCATTTCATTTGGCTTCCTATCTCTAGTAACCATTGTATTTCCCTGCAATTGACCTTATGTAAAATGTTGGTATTATTATCTGTCCTTTTCTGTTCTTACCATCAAAGCATGTGCATAAATAGTGTTGTTTATGAGAAAAAATGTGTTTGGCTATTATAGGATGTCCCTACTCCTTTAGTTCTGATAAAAGTGACTTTGTAAAAAAAAGTAATTTGTGATCAGATGTTAAAGATGCCCTAGCAATAGAAAGTCACATTTTTAAAAAGTTATTGCTCTTTAATACATTTCATATTCAATAATTTAAAAAACAATATTTATAATAAAATTTGAATTTGCACATCAGCTTTTAAGCCTAAAGTTAAGCTGCTTTTTTCCATCCTGAGATTAAGTGGTAGCAGCTGTGACTATGGATCAGCGCTAAATGGTCATACACAAGCTCATGTGCTTCAGTTGCTGGTTGCACTGTAAACATAGCGACTCTCAAGCCAGTGAAGAGCACTGTCTAGATACACTGTTGTTGTATAGAACTGCCTCCCAACCACAGACACTTTGCCCATTATTAATGATCAATGTCTATATCCTGCTCCTGTTATTTGGAAATGACACTGTTCTTTAAAGGGGAAGAAAGCTCCAGTTATCTAAATGATTATCTTAAATATCAAGCAATTACAAATATTAAAATGCTTTCTTGCTAAAAAGATCAATTTGGTCATTACTTGGAGGCCAAGTCTTTGGGGGCTGACATGCCTGTAATCCTTCCTGTTGAGTGCATTGTACATGCAGAGCTTTGTACATGCTTTCTTCTGAATATGTGTAGGGTATTGGTGTAAATTATTAGATTTGATCTCACTAGCCAATGAGGCCACAAATTCCCATCCACTGATCATTATAATTGAAATGATAAAGCACACGCCAAGCTCCAGGCAGAGCTGCACATTTCAAATATGGAAGCCCCTAGACACCAGCAGAACCTGATAAAATGAAAATGTTCTCTAAAATAATTTTGTGCAAGTAACTTAAAAGGCTGTTAATGTAAGTTTGTTCTAATTGAACAACTTGTGTAGTCCTTTAATAGACAAATGCACTGCAGAACTCTGCCCTCCAGAGTATGACCCCCCCCTCCATGTACAATTATACAATTACCAAAAGGATGTTAAGACATGAAAACATTCCCTTAAAGCTATATTATACTATCAAAAATAAATAAATATTTCAATAAATAATGGAATGAACCCCCGTGGGCACAGCTGCTTTAGTGTAAGCAACATGTGTAATCTTCAAAGAGTTTGGTGTATATTTAAATATTGTTACATTACTTTGTGTGTGGTCACTCTTATGCTTACAGGACGTATTACAACATTTCCAACATATATAGAAAGTAATGACCTAAATGTTAGAAAAAGCCATCTCCCGACTGTGTGCTATTTTATTACACCTACAAAAAAATTGGAAGGAGTCTTTATGAGACTACTATAAATATACTCCAGGTGAGTTTACATTAGGATACCTAATCCAAATGTAAATTGTCTCTTAATAAACATTTGCAAAAAACAGACCTGCCTGTTTATGGATGGCTATAAAACCCAGTTGCTAACTAGACTACACCTGTGTTACTACAGAAAGAAAATCTTTGGTGTCTTTTAACTATTATCACCTAGGGGGTACTCTCATATGTTTTTAAACATATGCAGGAGTATGCTTCACATTTGCAGTATTATATGTATTGAATATATGGTAAAATGTGTTTAAATTCAAAGTTGCCAAGTGTTGGAGAGATTATTGAGATGTGTTTTGATGACATTGGGAAAATATAAACATAATTGGATAAGGGATTTTCTTTCTACTACATGGCTAGTATATAACTATTCTGGTCTGTAGGCCTGTAAAACCACTCTTAATTGCGGTTGTAAAATTGCTATTTCTAGGCTCTTAGGACATGTATCATTATGGCTTACACCATTTTTCTGACCACATCCCTTGTGAAATAAGGCCCATGCTTTGTTTGGAGACAGTGGATAAGTTTTCCTGTCCTATGTGACCCATCCTTCTGGTGCCTATACAAGTGTACCACGCATGATACAGCTTCTGGGCAGTAGGATTTTACCAGGATGATAAGAAAAACTTGTCCTAGCATTGGACATATACGTACAAATTATAACCATTTAATTTTCATAGGAAGACAGAGATATTTATTTGCAAAAAGTGTATCAACCAATATGGTTTTCATTTTTTATATATGATTTAGATTTGAGATCCTTCCCTTTGTTCTTCATCTCGTACTATAAATCACTATGGGCCTCATTCTATTATTGGCCGTAAACCGGCCGTAAGGCTGCGATTCCTTGCGGGGGTCCCGTTACCTCGCAATTCAATTAAACGGGCCCGCAAGGATCTCCTCTTACGGCCGGCCGTAAATCTTGCTACCGGCCGTAAGCTCTGAAAACTTAAAACTCAAAAATAAATTCAAGCCTGCACTGTACAGCTCTGTAAATGCTAGGGATCATATTGGGGGACATGAGGATTAAAAGTAATCCACTCTTAAGCTTGCACATCCGCCCAAACCCGAGTTCAAATTAACTGTTTATTCTCCGGCTGCGGCGTGGGCGGGTCTGAGTTGCTCCAAGCACTCTGGACTTTTTCCATGGATATTTGACGTATATTAAAAAATAAATATTTTACGGATTTGAGTATCGGATAATTATGTGCTATTTTTTCTAACACCTAAAATCACTTTATAGTCTTCTCAAAGTGCAGGATGGCTTTATTTGAGCTATTTTATGTGCTTAATTGGTGCTAGCGGGACCTCTTTCCTGCAAGTAAGCTGCGGCTCGGTTTTAGCCTTGCAGAGAGGGTTCCCGGAGCAATTGAATTGCAAATAGGATTTTCTTACGGCCGATTTCCTTGCGGCCGTTTTAGATCAAAGGATTTCCTCCGGCGCGAGCGGCCGCAAGAGATAGCAAGGCACCGGCTGCGCAACGGCTGCGGCGCTAATAGAATGAGGCCCTAAGAGTGATAAAACTGCAAACCCTCTGGAAGTGGTAACAATTATTAATAGTACATAAGATGCACACGCAGGGCCCATCAGTAAAGGTGATTAATGGGCATAAAATAGCAAGTTTAGCATCAAGTAATGAATCACATATTATAATTGTCTAACTGCGATTCGTCGTCACGCTTCAGAATCGCAGTTAGACAATTATAAAGTGCTGCGCATGCGCAGAGCGCGGCGCAAGCCGCGCTCTGCGCCCGAGCCGCGCTTGCGCAGAGCGCGGCACGAGCCGCGCATGCGCAGAGCGCGGCGCAAGCCGCGCTTGCGCGCAGCGCGGCCCGAGAGCAGGTAAAAGAGTGGGGAAGAGGGGGGGGGTAGAGGCACAGAGGGAGAGTGGGGAAGAGGGGAGGGAGAGTGGGGAAGAGTCACAGAGGGAGAGTGGGGAAGAGGGGGGGAAGAGGGGGGGGGGGAGTCACAGAGGGAGAGTGGGGAAGAGGGGGGGGGGAGAGTGGGGAAGAGAGTGGGGAAGAGGGGGGGAGAGTCACAGAGGGAGAGTGGATAAAAAGGGAGAGTGGGGAAGAGGGGGGGGAGAGGCACGGCACAGAGGGAGAGTGGGGAAGAGGCACAGAGGGAGAGTGGGGAAGAGACACAGAGGGGGGGGGGAGAGACACAGAGGGATAGGTGGGAAAGAGACACAGGGGAGGTAGAGGAGGGGGAAAAGACACACGGGAGGGAGAACATGGGGAAGATACACATGGGAGGGAAATGGGGGGGGGGAGAGGGGAACAGACACAGGGGGAAGGGGGAAAGAGACACAGGCCAGGGGGGAACAGGCACAGAGGGAGAGGGGGGAAGAGGCACAGAGGGAGAGGGGGGAAGAGACACAGGGGGGAGAGATACAGAGGGTGAGGGAGGAAGAGACACAGAGGGAAGGGGGGGAAGAGGTACAGAGAGAGGGGGAAAGAGGCACAGAGGGGGGGAACAGAGGAAGGGGTGAAGAGACACAGTGGCAAGACACACAGAGAGAGGCGGGGGAAGAGGCACAGAGGGAGAGGGTGGAAGACACAGAGTGGGGAGAGACACAGAGGGTGAGGGGGAAGAGACAGGGAGGAAGAGGCACAGAAAGAGGAGGGGGAAGAGACACAGGGGAGTGAGAGGAGGGGGAAGAGACACAGGGGGGAGAGATACAGAGGGTGAGGGAGGAAGAGACACAGAGGGAAGGGGGGGAAGAGGTACAGAGAGAGGGGGAAAGAGGCACAGAGGGGGGGAACAGAGGAAGGGGTGAAGAGACACAGTGGCGAGACACACAGAGAGAGGCGGGGGAAGAGGCACAGAGGGAGAGGGTGGAAGACACAGAGTGGGGAGAGACACAGAGGGTGAGGGGGAAGAGACAGGGAGGAAGAGGCACAGAAAGAGGAGGGGGAAGAGACACAGGGGAGTGAGAGGAGGGGGAAGAGACACAGGGGAGAGAGTGCAGGGGGGAAGATACACAAGGGAGGGAAATGGAGACACGAGGAAGGCCGTAACAGACACAGGGCTGAGGGGGAAAGAGACACAGGCCAGGGGGGAACAGACACAGGGGAGGGTTGGGGGAGACACAGGGGAGGGTTGGGGGGAGACACGGGGGGGGGAGAGATGCATAGGAGGGAGAAGGGGGAAAGAGACACAGGGGAGCGGTTTAGAGACACGGGAGGGAGAGGGAGGTAAAAACACAGGGGGGCAGGAGATACAAAGGAGGTAGACGAGGTGGAAGGAGACACAAGGGAGGGAGAGGAGGGGGGAAATAAGACACGAGGGAGGAAGTAGACAGAGGGAGAGACTCGCAATGAGCTCCAAAGGGGCTCATTGCAAGGCCTGTGATGAGCGCCAAAGGCGCTCATCACAAGGCCAGTAAAGTAGAGGGGGAGAGGCTTACATTGTGTGGCAAACAGCATTGCCAGGCTTCAGTTTTTATTGCCGTCATTTTTGACGGGCAAGTCGCTAGTATTAATATAAAAAATAATTTAGCAGACTAAAGCTACGTTAAGCATAGTTTTAAAATGATACCAGACTTTGATCTGTTTGCATGTCCCTTTAAAGTACCACCATATCAATTTATTCAACATACACTCTTTTGAGGAACAAGGCTTGATCATTCATTTTTACCTCTACTAATTTGCTTTTCTGATGTTTTACTTCCACAGATGGGAGAAAACTGTAATTATACAGGAAGCTTCTACCTGCAGTGGGAATGGAGATCTGAAACTACCAGTAGATGTAGCTTATGAGTTAACAAAGATACACTCTTCTGAAAGAGCAGCTGAAAGAAAAAACTGGCTTAAGACAATTTAACTATTATAGACTGTTTATAAACTGTTTTATTTCTTTTCTTTGTTATCACTTTCTAATAACATTAAATTTAGGTATTCTATTCTAAAAACTAGCCTACAGTTTTCCTTTAATTAAGCCTAAGCATTTTAGATATATCAATTAAGGCTATTAGACAAAATCTATGTGCTTATAAAGATATAGGGCCTTTTAATATACAGTATATCACACTCAAATCAAAGTTGTTGTTTTTTAAATTAGAAGACAAAGGGTCATTAAAACAAAAAAAACAAAAAAAATTTGTTCCGTCTAAAAGAAGGTATTTGATAGTGTGAGTTTTCTTTTCTCAAACAATGCTCACACAGCAGAAAAAAAAAAACCTAAATAAAATGTTGATTTGGGGGCTCGTCCCTGTCAGCCAGTAAGCAGTAGTATAGATGTATGAATGATCCTTCTCTACCATTGAAATCTACAGATGCACATATGATCTATTCACTTCCTGTTAGTTTCAATGAATCTTAAACAGGTTTTACTTAATATTTTTTTCATAATAAAACACAAATTTGGTAACATTTAAAGTATATTCTTTTAAATACCTGAAAAATGTCCATGTCCCTTTAAATGAACATCTGATTTTCTAATAAGCAAAAATCCTGTAAAACTGATAAAACTTCCTTCAATACAAAGCTCATTTAGTAAGTCACTCTTCTTCCACCATGTACATTTAGCACACACTATTCCAATTAGATTGATCTTGCTGTCATGTACTGATCGATATTTCATACTGTATTTCCAGTTTAATATGCATGGAAAGTTTTGTTACACTGCACTATGTAATGCTATCCACTGCTGTGCCCCGATCAGCCTCTTCATGCATGCTCCGAGTGCCACATTAGTACATGATCGATTCAAACATCTACACAGATTATACCTGTTACAGTAACAAACAAATGAGCAATGCTGGGAGGTCACATTGGTCAAGAAATTGTGGTATAATTAGTATTGTTATTGATTAAATAAAATGGAAGCATTGTAGACCAGAATCTTATTTTTGTTAAACACTTAGATATGTGAATAAAATACTAGGGAATGTGATATAGACAACAAAGTGTAAATGCTGACTCATATTATGACTGATTAATCAGATTATCTTTTATCCAAGGTACAAATACCATGGGAATAAAGTGGCTTTAAGCTAAGAATAAATGCATATTCAATTGTATGCCCATTGAGATGTGCACTCCATGCCTCAACTGCTCCTTTCCACTTTCCATATCCACATCCTAAAATACCATGGTCTTATTTTGGCTAAGCTGAGTTTTGGGAGTGGCAAAATTGGCCCACCCCTCCCTCTCTCTTTCCTTCATTCCGCTCGACTCTCTTTTTTCTACAATACAATTCAATACATTTCTTTACCATAGCTGGAGAGGCTCAGAAGGTGCCTGATAAGTCTTCTTTCTCCCTGCAGGGAACTACAGAGTAACATGATGATGTCATAAACCCCACAAGCATATCTATGATGTCATCATCACAAGACTCTGTTGTTCCCTGCAGCGGGTAGAAGCCTCATTCAGCACCTTGTGAACCCCTTCTGCCATGGTAAATATGGTTATTGTATTGTATTATGGAGAAGAAAGATAAGGGAGTAGCGGAGAGATGGAGGATATTAGCCGGAGAGCGACTGAATAAAATCTGGTAAACTCAGATGTACTAATTCAGAAAGAACTTGAATGCCGACATTAAAAGATCCATAAATACTGGACTGTTGGCAGCCATGTAGAATTGAGTTGTGTTCCACTGACATAGCTATCTGAGTTCATGTGGTTCATTCAATATAACTGAGCCATTCACTGAGCCATCTGTGTTAATCCAAATATATTCTAATGCTTGGCCTGTGTGAAGTCCCTCAGGAATGGAGGTTTTGTCACAGCTGGAACCAGAATAAGTTAAATACAAAGATCCGTGGTTACACCTATGAGGCTATGTTATTGGTCCAACTGGTTTAAAATGTGTCAATTCCTGATTTAACAGTGACGAATAATAAGGGCCCTTCTTGAATACTTTCAGAGGATGTGTTCTTATAATATCCAAGGTTTATAGGAAACAATAGGTTATAGCACAGTTCTTAAATTCCAATTTTATCTAACATTCACTTTGCTAATGTGACTAAAAATATATATTTAAAAAAGATTAATGTGCAAATTATGGATAAACTAAGCTAAATTATTGGATACAATGAACTATATTATGAGTAATTAAAACACTATGGCAATGCTGTTCAGTAGGTATGTGTTTTGCAAGTAAAATCAAGAATAGAATAGCAGTATGCTTCACAATATGTGACATCCAACAATTCCACGTAATGTGAAAGATATTTTTATGACTCAGGAGCACAGGGCACAGCAAAATACTCTGCTTAGAGACTGTGGCTTCTAATGGTTCAGAATCAAATTGATGTATATTCTAGGAAGCCATGCATGCTGTCAAAGTCAACAACTTCACCATACATCTTAATAAATGTCATACAGTGAAGGGCAACATGAAGGTCTCATGCTTTTATAGTATTATGAAAAAAGAGTCATTTTATATGATGTACAAGGCAGCACTGGTAATTTCTTATTTCTTGTTTTTTAGCGTTTTATATACTGGTAAATTATATACAATTCATAATTTAATAATAAGTTTTAAGTGGAAAAAATGAAGATTTAAGTACAATATCCCACAACAAACTATATTAAATTGGATTAGATAAAATAACTGAAATCTAAATCCACAAAATAAAATAGTTAAATTAGCTGCTTTATAAATATTTACATATTCAATTTAGACCTTCCATTTACATGTTTTCATGTTATGTTAAAATTTTACAGTTTTTAATGTAGATATTGACGTATTCAATATCAACATTTGAATATCAATAACCATTGAAACATGCTTTACTGCTGTGGGTGGTGTTAAATGAGAAAGGATTTCTTTTTTAATTTTAAATTTAAACAGATTCAGCAAATAATACAAAGTTTGGTCAATTTCATTAAATCTGAAGGAATAGAACTCAAATTGCAAAGAACACTATTTTCTTTTCCTGGACACACACACATGCTCTTCCTTTGAACTAGATGTCTGTTGCGTCATAAATATTTGATCAGCTAATTTAACAAATAGTTTCAGGAAATCAATAGTATTTAGCAATATAGAATAATGAAGAAAACATATTTGAAAACTGCAAATGTGTTTTTCTACTTAATGAACAAACGTAAAAAGCCAGGCTGCCCTTCCAAGGTGAAGAACACGCAACCCAGTAATAGTTCATGACTTTGCTTCTGGAGAGCTGGCAGAATTAAAAGGATATGTAAAACATTTTGGAAAATTAGCCAATATGAGTGTTTATTGCTCAAATATAATAAACGTAGATGATCACTGTATTATTATTATCCTTTATTTGTAACGCGCCAACATATTCTGTAGAGCTCATATGATACAACTGCTTTTAAAACGATTGTTTTCTTTAGTGTTAAATTTTGTGAATAGAAGAGCTGTATCTTTATACCCCATACAACAAGCCCGGGTGGAGGGAGAGGATTGGCACATGAGGCCGTTCTAATTTTATTTTAGACACATCTAGGTTTGCCGGCAGTAGCATGATACGGCATAAGAGACACATACTTGCTAAGGTCTGAAATACTAGCTATAATTAACCATTATCTTCAAATTATCATCACAGTTATACTTTTCAGCCTCTGGTTGAGTAAAGCTGGCCAACTTAGGGACCTTTTCTATTAGCTGCTTGCAAATGCCTCAAACTCACAAATTTGGCGGTGTTTTTTTTTTTTAAATAAATGTTTAGATGTATTCTATGGACTCCAGTTCGCAAATTCCAACCTCGAGGCTGAACTTGTAAACCCTGTCTTTTTAATTCTGATTTCAGGGGGTATGATCATATGATCGGACAATATTTGAGAGAGCCCGTAAGTTACTTCTTAAACTCTTACAATACTTCTTAGACACAGCCAATAGTGAATGAGACATCATGACATCAGTAAAACATGGAGCTTATATTTAAACTTCACTCAGACACTACAAATTAATTTGTGTCAATAAGTAAATTTAGCGACCGTACTTGCAATCCAGCAATGAAGAAATCAATAAAATTAATTAAAGCAACTGTTCTAGTCCATGCGGGTTCCATGATATGTACTAATCCCTTAAGTCCCGGGGATCCATTTCACACAAAAAAAACATAACAAAAAATATTTTTTTATTGCATATTTGCAGGTTTGAGACTGTTGTGCAAGAAAATCTAATAATAATTTCTATGCTTTCCCATATTTTTAAAGTACAGTATTGCATGTTTAATTGCTGTTAAGGCTCTAATAATTATTTGAACTTGCGAGGACTTGCGAGTCCTCTTGAGTACTCGTAATATTTTTGACAGAAACATGAAACTTTTTGCATTTGCGAGTTTGAAAATATTTGCGAATTAGAGCTATGGGTCTAATAGAATATCGATTTTGTGTAACCTTAATTGGACCAATGGAGTTCTTAGCCGGTTTTGCTCCTTTAGCTGGCCGTAGTTAATAGAATCTGTGGCAGAGTGTTTTTTAGTGTGTATAAATGTATGAATTGGGAAATAGAATAGGGCCCTTTGTCTACAAAGACTTTAAGTACACCAGTGTATTTAAAGAATGTCTTGTTGAAGTGCAAGTGGTACAGTCACAAGCTCAGTCAATTTAATTTACTTAAATGTGCTGACAATGGAAAAAAAATAGAATCTGGCTCTTGGAGACTGGAGTTGGAGTGCCCAAGAGCTACTTGTGCTGTCAAAACTTGAGTACACAAAAGACCATCTTAAAATATGCATCCCTAGGTGGAGCACCAGTGTTATCATCTCTCCCATTAATCTATCACCCAGGTGGAAGATGATTGCAGTCATTTTTTCCTGTTCATGAACATGTCCATCACTCGCTCACATATTTCTTGCATGTATCTATGTGTATGTGTCTTCCAAAACAAACTGTCTTTCTTCATGATTACAGAATATTTGAAAATTACACCCTCTCACTCATCGCCCCAAGCCACAATAAAATAACAGCCTGTCAAATTATCTAATTCATAAAGTCTATGAGAACTGATGTCTGTCTTTGTTCCCTTAGAGGGGACACTTAAAAGGTTATTACCTTCTCATTCCTAAGGGCACAGCGCATTAAAATTAGATTTTGAGAAGTACAAGTTCTTCTCCTGTATCTTCATTAGAAATAAACAGACACTGTTGAATACTAATCAGATCACATACATTAACATGTGCACGATTTCTCATCAGTAAATGTATTATTATTAGAACTAAATATTTATAAAGCATCATAATTTTCCATAGCACTATTTATTAGTTTTATTATAAATCATTTATATTATGATCCATCATAAAAGCAGAGCTTGAGATGCTTATTCACCAGCATATTTCTCTTTTTAATTCATAGTAACCCTGTATATTGTGTTACAGAATATGTTACTGCTCTGTAAATCAATAATAATATGACAAGATATAAAATGCTGGAGTTACAGCATAATAATGGTAACAAAGCTTTACCTACTTGTAATTGGTTACTATAAAAAATAACAAGTTTAATTTATCTTTAGACAACTGGCATTGAATCTTGCTATTTTTGAGCTGAAATTAGAAAGCAAAGAATCTCTTAAAGGTATATAGAAGTTTCCTAAAAACGACCACTGATTAGTAAAAAAATATGTATTATATTGAAAAGTTGAATGTACTTACATGTTTACATAACAGAGTATCCGGCTTCAGAGCAGCTAGGTACAGGTTGTGACCTCCGAAGGAAGTCCTGCCAATCACATGGTTGGTGGGGTCACAGCTAAAATTTTCCACAAGGAGACAGAGACAGAGAGAAAAAAACACCAACAGCAGTGATGCAGGAAAAAGACAACCTGCAAGGTTGTAATCTAGTGTGAATGTGCTACACAGATAGACTATTATATGAAAATACATAGCACTTTGTAACATGTGCCAGACTACATATCACAGGCTGCTTTGCAGCACCTACAGCAACCCCAGATTGTGATACAAATGTTGCAGCCTCTGCTTCCTCCTCATTGGCCAAATGTTTTTTTTAATTTTATGCTAATTTCGCCGGGGTTTGGAGAGGGTGTTAACCCTAATTTTCGACTGTTAGAAATTACAAGACATTTTGCTAATTTTGAGGTAAGTGTTTAAATGTTTACTTTGGTGTTTTTTCATGCACTGCTGATTCACCTCTATCAGATGCACTCATAATCCAGGAAACTTAGATATGCCTTTAACTATCCATGAGCCTCATTCAATTGCAATTTGCTTCAATTACAGAGCGATTCAGTTGAACAAGCCCACAACTTATAGCTGAAAGCCGAAACTGTAAACCATGCAATCGTATGTAGCATTTCAAAACGTGAACATGATCAATAAAGCAAGGCCGGTACTACCCATTTAGAAACAGCCAATAGAAAATGAGACCATCATCATTACGTCAGTAAAACATGGAGGTTACATGTCAATCAATTAGCCCGTTTAGGGTTCCGTTATGTGATCAGACTCGCAATCTGGCAATGTACAAAATAATAAAAATGAATGAAGGAAATGTTCTAGTCCATGTGGGTGGTCTGATATGTATTAACTCCTTGATTCCCGAGATTGATACAACACCGAAATTACACATAAAGAAAAATATTTTTGATTGCAGATTTGCGGGCTTGAAACTGTTGTGCAATTTATTCTAATGTCTTTCATCACTTTCCTCTCTGTTTTAAAGAGCAGTATTGATTTTATATTTGCATTTACAGTGCTACAAACAGGAGTTAAACCCATTGTGAGTCCTATCTGGTACCCGTAGGATTTTCTTCTACATTTGACATTTACGGGTGTGAAAATATTTGTTGGTTGAGGAATTGTAGCAATTGAATAGTGTCATGCCCAGGGCCTGACTGAACTGTTTTATACTATGACCTGTGCCTGGGCTGGCAATAAGTTACCGTTTATTATTATGGTTATGTATTTCTTAGTGCTTATGGTTAAAATATGATTACACTGTTATACTGTATGTATCTTGGTTTATGTTCTGTATAACATATGCATTATGTTTCATGTTATAAGAATTGTTGTAAAAAACATATTAGATATTCTGCATGGATAATCCTTGTACACACACTTCAATATTACAGCAAATGGTTATCGTTAATATAATCACCATGATAAGCTTAAGGGCCTGACCTCATCAGATGTACAGGGTTTAGTAAGCAGGGGCAGCCTATTATGTTAATTGCTCCCTCTTCTATGTAACTAAGGATGGGGCTTACTTTGATTGGCCAGCCTGTGTGCCAGAAAATTGTGTACAATGTGACAATTAATAAAGATATGACAGTTGTGTCTTGGCTTACATAAAACAAGGTGTAAGTGTCATTCTGTGCATCAATCCTAATTCTAAGGGATTATATGGTGTTTCTGATATCCCGGTGTTCCTGATATGCTTGAAACAAGCTCCTGGGCGTGTTCTGCTGGGGTAGACTTGAACTAGGGTCATATCAAGCCCCCTTGAAGAAGCAGATCTTGACAAATAGCGATTTGCGATTGCAACTCTTGTGGGCTTGCAAGATTAAAGGCTTAGATGGGTTACAAGTTACAATCTTGATACCACAGTGATTTTTAGCCTGTAACCCGTACATCGCTTGCGGCTCGCAAAAAGAGGCCAACTGAATAGCAAATTAGTTTATGGGCTCCATTATGGGCTCCCATAAACAACAATAGCTCAATTGAATCAAGGTCCATGTCTCTTATCTTAGGTCATTTATTAACACTCATTTATTAAGACTTTTAATACTCTGAGATGATTCCAGTTTAACTATTTTAGCATACTACTCCTGATAGTTAACATACTAGAAGAATAAAATAATCACCAAAGATCACAGGTACAGGTAGGAGGTATCAAAATATAAAGTCATTAAATGTCTTTTCTTTTTATTTACGCTAGTTGCTCAGTGTAGCTTAACATTTTTTATTGTTTATTAGCATACATTTATCATCACATATATAGTTGTGAGCGTACAAGTTGTTGCTAACGCGAGGGCCACGGGCTTGCTACGCGAGTCACGGCCCGGCTCGCGCAGCGAGCCAAGGCCCTCGCAAAGCGAGGGCACTGGGCGAGGGTCTCAGTTGCTGGCATGGAGCGCCGTAGGCGCTCCATGCCAGCACCTGAGGACCTCGCAAAGCGAGAGCCGCAGTTGCTGGCGGCGCTCCATGCCAGCAACTGCGACCCTCGCAAAGTTCACGTCGCAACCCAAAGAGCACGACACACAAATTACGACACTCGCAAACAACATACGACACACGTTCACACACATTACGGACTCGCAACACTCGGACGCAACTCGCGAACATTACAAAATGGCAAACACAATACATACACACAGCACATACATAAAAACCTTACCTACACCAAGAGGGAGCACCCAGGACCTCAAAAATGCAACTTAGACCTTCATTTTACTCGAAATTAAAGAGTTTAGAGACTAAAAAAAACTGTAAGCGAGAGAAAAAATGGCCGCCGAACAAAACGAAAACGAGGCTACAGCACTGCAAACTCGCAAAACACCACAAGAAACTCGCCAAACGCCACAAACGACCTACGGATATTCATACCACACAGTGCACACATTCAGCATGCTTACACAGCAGCTCCACACCACTAATGCTCCAGCAACATCAAAACAGATTGCCAGCTCTTCAACACAATGCTTCAAAATAGGTAAAGTATATTCATTTATTAATGTATTACATATTTCATTATTATACACCAAACAGCATTAGCTACCTTACAATTTCATTGCCGTCATTTTTTGACGGGCAATTCGCTAGTACTAAATAATTATATTGTATTATTTTATCTAGAAAAGATAATCCAGGAATACATATACACCACACCTCTTATTTTTATTCAGTCTGAAAATAGAATTATCTTACATAGGATAAACATAACTTGGAGGCATATTCAGAGGTTCTTCTTTAGCTCACTTTAGATATATAAGACAGTTTCCTTTGTTGTTCTCTGAAGCTTAGTCATCATTATGAAGGGAATTATAAAGGAAGCTGTCTTACCTTTAATGACTATGTCATGTAGTGGTGTATTGCTCTACTGGATGGATTTATTAAATTGTCTATGGAAACAACTACTTAAAAAAAATAAGAACTGTTGCAGAAAACAAACTCAATTTTAAATAAATAAAAAATAATAAATGTTTTTAAAATGTACCTAGATTGTGTTTCCTCTGCTACCCCCCCAACACAGATGCACACATATACACATACACACAGGTCTTGGCTCATCTTATGGCTTGATGCACTAAACAATAACTTACATTATAGAAATGATATAAGAAGTCCTGTAAACTATATGTCTTGACTATGCATCAATACCGTAAAGATTCTCAGACACATTTCCTAGAATAAAATGTTTATTTCTTTCTTAAAGTTACAGTGATAAGTATCCCACTGAATAAAAATACTACTGTACTATTTTAAGTTTAATGGCACAAATTCACAATGTGACTACTGGTGACAAAAACTATTAAAGTAACAAAACAATGAAGATTTTTGATATTGTGAACGGCAAGCAACTTGCAAATTAAAAATATAATGATTTTAATAAATAGTCTACTGAAAATCAGCCTTATTAAATTTCAATTCGGCCAATTGAATAGGGCTCTATTTAAGCACATAGCATATTTTTTTACAGAAGTTTTTAGTTAATGAACTTCTATCCAAAAGCAATGTCTTCACTAACTAAAAACCTCTGTAAAAAAAATATGCTCTGTGCTTATATAGAGCCCTATTCAATTGGCCGAATTGCAATTTAATAAGGCTGAATTTGTTTTTTCATGGTTACCATAAACAGTGTTTAGGTTTATTTTGATTGATATATTTACAGTATTGCGTTTATACCAACTTTTTGTGAATTTTGTATCTGAGATACAAAACATAGGGGCTGCGCAATGCACATTGCGCGGAGGGAGGGGGAAAAAGCAGAGGAGGGAAGGAGGCACAGGGGAGGGAGGGAAAGGAGGCACAGGGGAGGTAGAGGGGGGAAGAAGTTACAGGGGAGGGGGGAAGAGACAAAGGGGAGGGGGTGGGAACAGACACAGGGGAGGGAGAGGCGGGTACGAAACACAAGGGAGGGAGAGGGGAAAAGAGACACAGGGGAGGGAGAGGGGGAAAGAGACACAGGGGAGGGTGAGGGGGAAAGAGACACAGGGGAGGGAGAGGGGGGTGAGAGACACACAGGTGGGAAAGGGAGGGAAAAATACACAAGGGAGGGAGAGGAGGGAAGAGATACAGGGGAGGGAGAGGAGGGAAGATACACAGGGGAGGGAGGGGGAAGAGACACAGGGGAGGGAGAGGGGGAAAGAGACACAGGGGAGGGTGATGGGAGAAAGACACAGGGGCGGGAGAGGGGGAAAGAGACACAGGGGCGGGAGAGGGGGGAAAGACAACGGGGAGGGAGGGGGGAAAGAGACACAAGGGAGAGAGAGAGGGGGAAAGGAGACATAGGCGAGGAAGATGGGGGAAGGAGACACAGGGGAGGGAGAGGGGGATGTGGGGAGACACAGGGGAGTGAGGGGGAAGGGGGGATAGACACAGGGGAGGGAGGGTGGGGAGAGACAAAGTTCCATTTAATATTAATTCTTATAAACATACATCACTTCCCAGTTTGTATTAATGTGAATAATTTATGTTTGTATAGTTTGTATTTATGTTGCTACAGAGTATGTTGTCTTCTTACAACTAATAGTACTCCATTATTTATAGGTAAAGACTTTGAATGAATAATGAGAGTAAAATATAATTCTGCTTTATTCTGAAGCACATCTAAACACATGTACCATCCTAACCTCTGTGGGTGGGGCTCATGCTACCATATTATCTGTGTACCGTAAGCACCAAAGCATCCTGCTAAGTTGCATGCATTAGTGATTAAATGGACTTTGACTGTAGGTCTGCTGACTCTCAAACACAATAAACTTCCTCTGAAGTATATGCAGAATATGTTGGTGCGTTACACATAAAGGATAATAGTAATAATATGCAGTTTAGAGTTATAATATCTAGAGGGGTAGTACAATTCTTTCTGCCCCCCCCCCCCCCCCATACATGTAAAACAGGAAGCCTTCAGCACAATTATACTTTATGTGGAATGTCATCTCATCAACCAACCGCACCCCCTAATTCCAATCATCAAGGAAGTTACCTGCTCAGTAACTTAAAAATTACTTAAAATAATCAGTTATAAGCATAACAATTTAACAATTTATCAAAGTCGTTCTGTTGCAAAACAGAGACACAAATAACCCAATCAACAAAAACATTATCATTAATATTAAAGTTATTTATTATTAGTTGCGTATCACATTTTTCTTTTTTTATTAGCGGATTATCACATCTCTTAAGCATTAAATCCTTTGAAAGATTGGTCTCACTCTGTGATACAAATCTTCCTCATTTTACCATCTGTTCTTACAGACAACACACAGCATCTTCCTTACCCAGAGTCACCCATTCAATACATTTCATCCTAAAACAACATCTCTAGGAAATCAGTTATAGCAACCCATAAAAGATGAATAAAAACATAATCTTACCAATATCCTGCCAGAGCAATAAAATGTATGTCAAATACTCATCTCTTCTTAGAGTGGACTGGCTGGAAGATGCTGCCTTAATAAATCTCTTAGCCAGTGCATTTAGTTCTTCCTCAGCAGATCCTCTCCCATTCATCCAACAAAGACACTGTCCCTAATCCCTTCCTAGGAAACCAGAGTACACACTGGCAAACCAAATGACTTCAGCAGACAAACAAGTCTCTTGGGCTCTTCTCCAGTAGCCCAATTTATTCAGCCATTAAGACATGTAAATCCGCCTAAAGAGCACCCATATGCACAGAAAATCCATTATGTTGTATGTTGTTCATTGTGATGGTAAAGGTGTGTATTTGTTAAGAATCATTGTATTGTACATTTATGTAAATATATAGGTATTAAGCGATTTAAGGATGTACTTTACACAAATAAAATAATTGAGTGTGTATACCGATATACTGTATACATAATATATAGATGCACAAAATTCCACTTATGTGTGCATGAATAATTGTGTATAAAAAAAAATAAGTAAAAAAAAATAATATATATATAAATATATATATATATATATGCACACATACATACATATGCATACATATACACACACACACATATATATGCACACCTATCTAAATATACTAAGCATGCTATTCATTATATACATTGTTAAATTACATTTTACACAGCAATATAAATCCAGAATGTCAGAACATAGAAAGTTAATCCAAATCCTGAAACAAATGCAATTAAAAATGATTCCCTCTTCAAGGAAAAAAAATCCCTCTGCCTAATTAAATGAGGAAAGTAATGCCTTGATCAATGTGAGTTCTGGCTTCAGGCAAATTATTATAGATTTTCTGAAAGATGGATCCAAACAAACTATATTAACAAAAATGTCTTACATGTGAGATTTTTATGTTATATTAAAATGAAAATAACTAAGCTATGTTACTGAGAAAAATATATTAAGATTATGGTGATTATTCTATATAAAAAGCAATTTCCACGCGTATAGTGGTTAAACAAGAGAATGCACATATAATATTAATATAATATAACATGTTTGAATTGTGGGCATATATTTCAACTGTCCCCTTCTGGATCCTTACCTTGTCGTGATGAAGGAGCTTGTTTAAATCAATGAAGCTGTGAGCTATATCATGTATGGTCACCCAAAACAGGCAGGTCATAGCAGAAAGCTCAGACAAATCGCGGTCCACTGGAGAAGGAACTGGCAACACACTCCACTCTCTTTGCCAAGTAAATCTCATGGATAAGCACGACTACAGACATAACAATAGGCGTGCCTGAATGACCAAACAACAAATTTCAACTATACTCTTAAAGAGCTTGGAAATAAACAATGTTTTTAGAATGTAAAACAAAAATAATGCAGCCTCTACTTTTATGACCTTATATATACACAATTATGCTGCTTTGTAATCTACCATTTTGGTTTCTACTGATCAACTTCCTTAGATGAGAAGATACGCTGAATGCACAGGATGCTCTTTTGGTATAATGGAAGTTTGGTATCAAAACCTGTCCGTGCTTTCAAGAGGACCAATACAAAGCTTACTAGTCTGCAAGGACAAAAACCTCCTAAAAAGGTAACAGGCAGAATCCCAGCAAGCTTCCTTATTTAAAATATAACACACGAAAAATGGCCTTTTAACAATTTATGGAGACACCTTTGCATGTATGCATGCATTCATCTTTATACACCGTATGACATACATTGGACATGTCAACTGTTTGGTTTGCAGGTTCCCAGAAACATGAGAGCAGTTTCTGTTTGACAGACCAATCCATGTCACGTTTGTATAGATCACAGTAAATATGTAAGTTACAGTAGCGTCAGGTTACAGTATTTGTATGTACCCCTGGCTGGCAGCTGCCATGTAACAATGGCCGAGGTATTTCACTACGCCGAGATCTTTTAACTTGCAAAGTATGAAACTTTAGATCATGTTAAAGCGGAAGGAAAGAAAGAGAGGAGAATAGGATCCCTCTAGGGCAGCGTTTCACTTCTCCTAGCAGTGACTTTGATGTTTAGAGTGTATTTCATTTGCATTGATGTACACAGTATGTTCATTAGACAATGCTAGTTTTGTGGTCAGATTATGTACATATTTTTTCTTGCATGAAACCTGCCGTGTAAACCAGATAAATGGAAGAGTTTAGACTCCCAAGGCCCCCTCCTGCTCTACAAGGCAGATGAACAGACTGATAGGGATGGAGTAGCCCAGAAATAAATGCTGTGGGTAACATATGTTAATGGACGTTTGATTTTTTTAATGTACTACACAGAATTTGCCAGTATCCTATCCAGTTCTTTAAAAGGGAGTAAGAGATTTAAAAATGTTTAAGAAAAGCATATTCTTTACAGAGAAAGAGAAGTATTAGAACAATAGATAGGGTTTTGAATTTGTAGAGTGAAAAATAACCTCAAAGGTAATGTGCAACAATACTGCTATTAAATAAAGGGTGGTAAATACGTAGAGGGTTTCCTGGTGGTCCAGTGGTTAGGATTCAGTGCTTTCACCACTGCGACCTGGGTTTGATTCCAGTCACGGAACCAAGAGGTCACACCACCCTGAAGCCAAGCAAGGTTGGGCCTGGGCTGTACTTGGATGGGAGACCACCTGGAAATACCAGGAGCTGTATGCTATGACTCACTGGAGAAGCAGCTGGCAGCCCAGTCCAGTATCTATGCCATGAAAACCAAGTGGATCAGCATGACCATGGACGTAAAGATTTGCCTGGTGTGTTACGGTCCATGAGGTCACAAAGAGTCGGAAACGGCTGAACGACCCAAAAAAAAAAAGGTCAATATAGTAACAATATTCAAGAATCACTGGGATTTGCATCTGAAACTTTCTAGACAGCTAGAATGAAAGATGAAACAGACCTTTTGGTTCTTATCTACAGCCAAAATTTATCACCAAAATTCACTACGTTTCACAGAGCTGCGTAGTGGTTTCATTGAGGTTGCAATGGCTGTTTCTACAGACTGATGTTTTGTCGTCCCTGCAAAGCTTAGTTAATTTTGCCCCAAATGTCTGCTGTTCTATAATGAAATATTGGATCATGGTGTTGCTTTAACCTTCATTTTATACTTTGTATTGATGCTATGGTTGTCATATTTCAGTTAAAGCAGAACCTCTTTCTTAAGATCTATTTTTCTTTTCTGTTAACCTTTTTAAATGTACTCATGCCATTAGAAAAACATCAACTAAGTATAAATAATCATGAACTATGTCTATATACCCCCTTCTGGATCGCTACCTTGTCATGGTGAAGGGGTTTGTGTACTTCAGTGAAGTTGTGAGATATACCATATAGGGTCACAGAAGATTGGCAGGTCATAGCAAAGGGGTCAGACAAATCGCCTTCCACCGGAGAAGGAACTGGCAACCCACTCTAGTATCTTTGCCGAGAAAACTATATGGATAAGCACAATCAGAGACATAACGATAGATGTGCCTGGTGTGCTATGGACCAAAGGGTCACAGAGAGTCGGACATGACTAAACGACACAATAACAATGTCTATATTATACATTATCTTCATATCCAAATGTAAACACTAATTGTGTATCATTGCAAAACATCCATCTGATCACTTCCATCTGTAACTCTATGTGTCACTCACCTTGTTAGGTCACTAGAGCAGACAATAAGCAGACCTCCCAACATTTCAAATGGCCAAAGAATAATACATTATTGAATTGGATGCATTATTAGTTAGTGTTCGACACTATAAGTACATGTTATAAACATACACACTTAACATGTGCACACTTCTCTATACGCACATACTGTATCTTCTATAGAAGGCTTCTGTCTTTCTTTTAGACTTTGAGAGAAAATATCAAGAGTTCATGGTCAGGTCTGGTTTGCCCTTAAATGTGGTAATCACCTTAAAAAGAGGGATAGTTGGGAGGCTAAGATGGGCAGGGGGATATCCCCTTAAAAGAATGACAGTGGGGAAATATGAATACGTACAAACCCTACAAGAAACATGAGTGTCATAAACACAAAAACAATGTCATAAGGGAGTAAATACAATTACGATTAAATATTTATGTATCTAATACAAAGATTCAAAGTCGATACAGTGGAACGCATTTTGTGTTAACACATTTGTCATTAATTAAACATCTGGAGTCGTGATTATGATTTTGTCTGTACCCCTGTACATCTGCATGAACAGAAATGATGTGTTAGGCTCAGCAAGCAGCCATGAATTTCAGCCAAAAAGAAAGCATTGCCTTACCTTTTATAATGTTGGGAAGTAAAAGGGTTAAAAGTATTCACAGATAACAGGACGCATCTGCCAATAAAGTTGTTGTGGTTATTTTCTGTGCGAGTCTCCTACTGACCTGTGTGTGATTGAGCAGCCTGCCCCAAGTATCTGCTGATTAAAACACGGCCACTGAAACGCCCGACTGTACCTTACACATGCCAATCTGCTCCTTAGTGACCCTCTACGGAAACCTGATGTGACGGCTTGATGGATGAGGTTCCCTCAAGACAATACATGAAGTGACATCAGAGCCTCCCCCACTTCGGCTCATCCTGAGATGTCAATACAAAGACTATCTGGACAATGACAATATAGTGTCTGACAGTTTGAGGATACTGTGTGTGGGCATCCCATGCTGAATACCAGAGATCAACTCATACAATTACAGCTGTACATTGTAATACAACCTGACTAGTTCTGTAAGATATATTACTAACGCCTACTGGCTGCAAAACCTGGACAAAAGCAGCATCCTTTTACCAGAAAAAAATATTGTCATTACTAAGGGCTATATTTAGTGTTTTTACTAGTATAGTGAGATCTATCCATGTTATTCCATGGAACCTGTTAAAAAGTCTTAGTGAATATATCCCTAACTCTGCGGTACAGCATTGCCGCAGGTTTAGGGAGCTAATTATTATTCCATAAAGCTATACAGGGGTTAAGTACAAGACAAAAACAATCAGAGCACATTGCAAAAGAATAGAGGGCCCTAATAAACAAATGGTTAATAGTCAGAAGTCCAATGTACTTATTGTTACTTTCGATTATGTGTATTAAAGGGACATGGAATGTATCAAAGCTGCTCTGCGCCATCAAACAGAGAATTACTGTTGCATTTTTAAAATTGCTGCATACTTCACAGATTTCTTAGATTTTATTATTTAACCCAGTATATCCTCCCTCACTGCTGTCAGGAGCTTCCTTGGCTCTGCAGTTTATGTATATACCAAAATGCCAAGCAGCCTGCAAATGGCAATGCACTTTGTTTGTAGCAACAAAAACATTAGCTTTTTACTTTGGTTTCCTCAAACATATTAACAAAAAAAAAACAGAAATGTATTATTGCAATGAATAGCGTATATAAAAATTACACTTAATTTTGCATGCTGTACAAGAAGGTTTCAGAGCAGCACACATGATTTATCTTTAAATTTAAATTAGACACGTTACTTTGTCCTGTAAATTATACGACTATATTTTTTTATATATATACATGCTGTTACACTACTGTAACATATACATCATGTTGTCTAATGTAATTCTTGTTCCCATTTTGTGTACTGAAGTCATGTGTAATTCCTCATTATGGGAATATACTTGTGTTATAAGAGCACAGATAGCATTGTAAGACATGCCCAGTTGTATTAATCCCAATGGGCCAGGCTGGATTTTTCAGAGGCATTACAATGTTTTCTATAGATAAATAAATACAGAGATGCTCACTGCGACTGTGATTCTGGTCCAATGTCATCTATCAGTGTAAGTTTAATTGAGTTTGATCCAGCTCACAAGCAGGTCCCATTTATCATTGGAGGGACAGCCACTGGACGTAGAAGGGACTCACAATTAATGCTTAAACATTTTACTTCACTAGAGCATGTAGAGATATTGATGTCCTTCTCTCTTATGTCACACACACTCCCTCCAGTGTTATTATCTACTCCCGATACCAGCCATTTTTCTCATATCTGTCCCTGTCACCCACTCGACCCCATGCCCTCAATCACACTCCTGCACGCCACCATTTCAATCACACACTATACTCATCACCCTTGTCACTCCGGCCTTCCATTATCACTTACTTTATTACCTTTTACACAGAAAACTTACAATTTTGAAATAAATGAACAAAATTGCAAGCAATAGACCAAGCTCCATCAATAAAAACAGATGTATATTGGTGTATATCTAGTGTACCAGATAAAACTCTATTAATTCAATCATAACAAATATGCACTACACACGTGAAGGCCCGTACACAGAATATTAGAATTCAAAGTATCAGAATATGCTTTGTAAATTACTTTTACATGTACCACAGAATGCTTTTGTCTTATGTAATTAAAGGACCACCGTGAGTTTTTTTTCTATTCATGGTAAATAAACTTGATAGTAGTAAAAATGTCTTTAGAAAACAAAAAAACAGTATTTGACTTTTATATATAACTAGCGAATTTCCCGTCAAAAAATGACGGCAATAAAATTGTAAGTGAGCTAATGGTGTTTGGTGTATTTAATGTGGCTGATGTAGCGTCGTTCGTTTTCTATGTCGTGCGACTTTTTCGTAATATCCTTAGCTGTTTGGTTGGCTTTTTCGGAATATCCGTAGGTGTTTGGAGGTGTTTTGCGTGTTTATGGTAGTGTTTTGCGTGTTTAGGGACCTTTAGCCTCATTTTCGTTTTGTTCGGCGGCCATTTTTTCTCTCGCTTAGGTGATTTTCGGGTCTCTAAACTCCGAAATTTGTGGTTAAATGGAGGTGTAACTTCACTCGCAGAGGTCCTCAGTGCCTTCCCTTGCTGTAAGTAACCTATTTATAGTGTTTGTTGTTTGTATTTATTGTGTTTGTAATGTTTTTGGGGTTGCGCGGGTTGCGTCCTTGTTTTTTAATCTCGTAGGTGTTTTTCGGCAAATATGTAGGTGTTTGGTGATGTTTTGCGTCTTTAGACTGCTGTAGCCTCGTTTTAGTTTTTTTCGGCGGCCATTTTTTCTCTCGCTTAGAGAATTTTTTAGTTTCTAAACTCTTTTATTTTGAGTTAAATTGAGGTGTAACTTTAGTTTTCGAGGTCCTGGATGCTCCCTCTTCCTGTAAGTAAGCTTTTTATGTATTTGTTGTGTGAATTTGTTGTATTTTTCATGTTTTGATGTGCGCGTGGTGCAGCCGATTTTTGCGAGGTCGTAATGGGTCGTAACGTGCGTCAAATTTTCTTTGCTTTACGACGTCAATTTTGCGAGGGTCGCAGTTGCTGGCGTCAGGAACGGCTCGTATGCTCACAACTTTATATGTGATTATTCTTTACTGCAGGCTTCCGTTTTTTTACTAACCCTGCTTCTGGCAGTTCCTGTCTTAACAAGGTATGCGATTAAGTGCGATTAAGAACTCTGGTAGTTGTTACTGCCACAATCCTTTGTGCATTCAAAGTCTCCTTCCCTCATCTGGAAGGAGATCACTGAAAACTAAAATGATTGGTTCGAAAACAGAATAATTGCATAAAGAAGTGGTAAATTAGAGGTTGGATTATTATTATTATTTTTTAATTCTAAAAACATCTAGCCTATTTTTAAGTGAATTTCTTCAGAACAGTATATTTTTTATTAATAACTACAGTGGTTCTTTAAATCCTTTTTATTGACTAAGAGAGTCAATTGAGCAATAAGGATAATTGGTTTAACAGAAGGAGAATATTGCCTATGTCAGTTTCAGATCGAGGCTCATTAGGCTTTCATTGAACTAGGACACTTACAAGTCTCTCCAGTGTAGGCAACAAAACAAATGGAAAGGAAAAACAGGAGATAGTAAAACAGCTTTCTGTAAACCAGACTGTTTTAGTACCAAGAATTCCCCATAGTCATTGTACAAACTATATAATACAACATGGCAACCATCATGATCAACAAACAGATACATTATTTTGAATTAGGAATCCATCATTAAGAATTATTGCTTATAATAATATACTATACAGTCTAACAACTGAGAAAATGTTTCTGCATGTAAAATGCTGATGCATAAACTTAAATGCACACCCAAATTCCATTGCGGTTGCAAACTGTTCCACAAATTAACACAAATTTTAACAAGACAAGACATGGATAAATACATGTTCATCTTATGTTTGAAGCTGAAAATAGCTGCAAGTTGAGTCACAGTGAAGAAAATATAACCTCTATTTTTCACTTTATTGAAAAGAAAAAGGCTTACACCAAACATAACAGATGTAAACTCATCAGATATTTTAAGCCAAGTTGCTGCACTATTAATGAAAAAGATTCACTAAGCTATCATAGTGGCTTTGAAGGGTGCAGTGTCAATGTTCACCATAAGAAATAAACATGTGGCCTTCAGCACGGCCGGATTTATAACTAGGCGAACAACGCAGCCGCCTGGGAATGATGCCTCATTTGCGGCTAAGCACTTTGGCCCTCATTCTATTATCGGCCGTAAATCGGCCGCAAAGCTGTGATTCCTTGCGGGGCCCCCGTTACCTTGCAATTCAAATAGACGGCGCCGCAAGGATATCCCCTTACGGCCGGCCGTATATCTTGCAACCGGCCGTAAGTTCAGAAATCTTTAAAAGCAAAAATAAATTCACTGTAAAGCTCTGTAAATGCTAGGGATCATAATGGGGGACATGAGGATTAATAGCAACCCCCTCTCAAGCTTGCACATCAGCCCAAATCCGAGATTTCATTAACTGTTTATTTTCCGGCCGCAGTGTGGGCGTGTCTGAGGTGCTCCAAGCACTCTGGACTTTTTCCACGGATATTTGTCATAAATTAAAATAAAAATTATTTACGGATTTGATGGTAGGGGAATGTTGTGCTATGAATGCTAACACCTACAATCACTTTATAGTCTCCTCAGAGTGCAGGATGGCTTTATTTTGGCTTTATAATGTGCTTAATTGGTGCTAGCGGGACCTTTTTCCTGCAAGTAAGCTGCGGCTCGGTTTTAGCCTTGCAGAGAGGGTTCCCGGAGCAATTGAATAGCAACCAGGATTTTCTTGCGGCCGAAACTCTTGCGGCCGTTTAAGATCAAAGGCTTTCCTCCGGCGCGTGCGGCCCGCAAGGGATAACAAGGTGCCGGCCGCAAGCCTGCCGAAGTCCTCGGCTGGAAGGGAATAGAATAGGCGAATAGCTTGCGGCCGGTCCTTGCGGCCCCGCATCTCCTACGGCCGATAATGGAATGAGGCCCTTTGTGTCTAGGGGTTGTGATGATGGTATATCTTTAGGGGAATATTTTTTATCATCTATTGTTTATAGAGACAGTTTATTATTGCACCAATAAGATATATTTGTACCATCCTTCATTCGCACAAATAGGTGTGGGTTATAAACCATCTTTCCTAGAAATGCACTGCATCACCTAACTGGGCTGTGATATACATGATGGCTGACAAAAGGAGAAAGTAACTCACTGTACAAAATGAAACCACCATAGCTTATATTGTGCAAGCGTGGATTTATTACCACCAAAGGAACAGATAAGCGTTTCATCCTCGTGTTTATGAGTCAATAACCTTCTCAGGATCCTTGCTTTACCTTTGCCAGATTATGAGCAAAGAGCCAACTAAGATATCACATTAATCCATATTCAACCACTAGTATTTCCTTCTATCTCACCACCACAGCACCATAACCATGCTATTTGCCTTTCTTTATTAATGAGCATTTTTCCCCCCAAACAAAACACAAGCAATTTCTAAGACACAAATAGGCTTTCAATACCTTATTGATTACTCTTTCAAGGTTATCATAGCACAGAAAAAAAAGGATAGGGGAACAGCCGGTAATTTAACATCTGGAGCATTGAAAAAAAAGGTGAAAATAATTGGCATTTTGTGGTGCACTCCCACAATTATACCCTAGCATTAGATCTTTCTGGACTCATGTGATTGTGAATATTTAACAATCGGCACTAGACATAATAAAAGCATACTGATGCTTGAGTAGCCCAGTAAAGATATAATCTCTTTTAAAGGCATCCAGAAGGCTCCTTGTTTTTAATATTAAAATAAAGTATCTAAATGTTTATTTGCATATTTATACATAATTTTATTAACAAGTGCTTACAAACTGTATTTTTAATCACCAAAGCCTTCTAAACAGTCCCTGCAAAGGTTCCCCTCTGTAGTTTATTCTTTCTATGGTCCAGTTATATCAAATGGTAAATATACTTTGGCATATTGATTCGCCTCAGTTCATCTCAATTTACCACTAGTGTTCAGCATTGAAATCAGCAAATGGTGTATGTGAAATCATTAATAGCGAATGGAATGGAAATTAGTGGTGTATTGCTTATTGTAATGTACGGTGTATACGATAAGTTTGCAGTATATAGCATATCTAATAATGATTTCCAATGGGTGGTGTATTGAATAATATAAAAGTACCATTTTAAGTAATTATGTATATGTATATACACACACACACACATTTTATAGACACGCACATGTATATGTATAGTAATTTAACAGTCATATAATGGTATAATAATGATAACAATAACTATAAATGTTAAAAATACCAATTTGATAGTGTAACAACAATAGCATAATAATATATGAAATATATGTAATTTTATATATATATATATATATATATATATATATATATAAATATAAATATATACACACACACACAATTATATAATATCTTATATGTTATTATATGCATTACTATATTCTTATATTACAAAATTATAAATAATATATATTAATATGCATGATTTATTATAGTACTAGTCGTTTGCCCGTCATAAATGTTGGGATAATATGTTTTTCCTACCCCTCTTCCCCTGTAGCTCTTTCCCCCCTCTCCCTCCCCTGTGTCTCTTCCTTCCCCTTCCTCCCTTTGTCTCTTTCCTCCCCCTTCCCCCCTCTGTCTCTTTCCTCCTCCTCTCCCTCCCCTGTGTCTCTCCACCCTCTCCTGTTTCTCTTCCCCCACTCTCTTACCTGTATCTCTTCGCCCCTCCCCTGTATCTCTTTCCCCATGTCTCTTCCCCCCTCTCACCCCCCTGTGTCTCTGCCCTCCTCCCCCTCCCCTGTTTCTCTTCCCCCCTCCTCCCTCACCTGTGTTTCTCCCCCCTCCCGTGTGTCTCTTTCCCCCATATCACTTCCCCCCCTGTCCCGTGTGTTTCCCCCCTGTATCTCTGCCCCCTCCCCTGTGTCTCTTTCCCCCTCCCCATGTTTTCAACCCCCTTCTTCCTCCCCTGTGTCTCTTTGCCCACTTCCCCTGTGTCTCTTTGCCCTCCCTCCCCTGTGTCTCTTCTCCGCCATGCCCCCCCCTTTCCAAAGCCGTGGCTAAAGCTGTGCATTGCGCATGCGCGCGGCTCATGCATCGCTTGGCGTGTGTGGCTTATGTTGCACTTGGCGCGCGCCTGCTAAAGCCACATATGGCTCATGCCACGGGCTGCCCGTACGACAACGTAAGTGTGTTCGCTCTTACGTTGATGATTACTAATTTTATATTTATTATTAATTTTATTTTTATTATCATTAAAACATTTTTTACATTTTAAAATTATTATTTTTCATATTACTTGCTGCTATTTCTAACTTATACGCTTTGCTCTAAAGTACCAACAAGACACAAAAACACTCACAAACATACAATCTAAAGGTAAAGGTGAGGTGCAGGGGGTGATAGATGCATTGTGTATATTAATGCTGGAGGTGATAAGCTTCTTCAAACAGATGCTTTTTCAGTGAGGTTTTGAAGGATTTGAGGTGGGAGGATAGTCTAGTGGAGCAAGGCAAGGTGTTCCAAAGAATAGGGGCAGCACAAGAAAAGTCCTGAAGGTCGAAGTGAGAGGAAGTGATAAGAGAGGAGGAAAGAGGAAGGTCGTTAGAGTGAAAAGGGGAGTTGGGAGAGTATTTTGAGATGAGAGCAGAGATATAGGAGGGTGCATTAATTGAATGGCTTATAACTACAATCGTTACTTAATAAATATGGCTTTGCATATAGGGTGGTATATGCTGTAATAGGTAGCGTATTCCAAATAGCCGCTTAATAAATCTGGGGCAATGTATCTATAGTAATAGATGTACTAGCCGTCCACAAATTGTGCCTCAGCAGCATGTTACTGACTGCTAAAACACAGCCCATCATTGGCTAGTACATCTAGAACTAAAGAAAGCTTATATGCATGAGCTACAGAGGTCGGACCTTTGCAGAGACTGTTTGGAAGATTTCCGTGAATAAAAACAGAGCTTTTTAGCACTTGTTAACACAATGATGTTCAAATATGCAAATAAACACTCAGGTTATTTATTTTAATATTGAAAACTTTCCACATCCCTTTAATCTCAAAACAACTACTGTAGTTACTTGAGTATGCCGCTCGTTTTTAATGTTGCCATTTTAACCAATAATCGGAGGATCGCAATATATTCGAGCTACAGCTGTTCTAAATTCTGGTAAACTGGTTCCCTGCAGTTCTTATTGTTGAATGAAGTTTATAGTTTTCCCACTGATGCAGGAACAAATGTCTCCTCGCTGTCATGTCTGTATTAGAGTGCATCCTGCTGCTGCAGTCAGTGCACTGAGTGTTGCATTTACCGCAGGCTGTAGCCATTGTGTTGTGAGTCCTGCGGGGGCGGGAGCGAGTGGGATTGGGAGTGGAGGTCTCAAACATAGAGTACATATTATAGATGTAGATGTATATAAAAGTGAGATTAACCATAATATTCTGTATTTACTTGTTATATTGAATATTAAAGCATTTATGCACCATTTGGGGTGCTTTTGGATCAGGATTCAGCATATATTTATTCTACAATTTTGAAAATTTTAACCCTCGCATTATATTCGCGTCTTGCACTTTTTACCCATTCACCCTACCAAATTCATAACCTTTGCGGTATATTCGAGTGGCGCTATATTCGAGTAAAATTCCCTATAGGAGACAATTTAATATTTTACTGATCTCACACACTATTAACAATCAGAACAAAATGGTACTTACTGACCACAGGTTGGCATGAAGCAATATCCTCATCAATAATGAGAAGCTACTAGATATTTACACTTGTAAATGCCCATTTGCTTCCCCTTTTTTCTAATAAATATCATTATGAGAGCAGCGTAGCACCATTGTGCATAGTATATACCTTTAGTTTGTTATGTGACTATTTGTGTAGCACAGAGATATTTTGTCACTCATGTTTTATGCTTTATATTTTCCTATTTTCATGTATTAGTGTGAATCATGGCATACCATGCAACCAAATCAAACACAGGTAACTTGGTGTATAAAATATCCAACTGGAAGGAAATATTTAGTGGGACAACCACTTTCCTTTTGTGGTATTTCTAAGCATGTGATGTATATTTATGAATTGATGAGAATGCACTATCCATTAACTATAATTTTAGGAAGTTATCATTTACATTAACTGTAGTAGCTTGTTGCAAACCATAACATTTCATTGTATGATTACTTATTTTCCATTATTACGTGTAGCCATTAAGCAGAACAAACCATCATGACTTTTCTGATGTTTTGCCATATGTGAACCAGTCAAGAGGAAGTTGCTTGGCAAGAAGCCATACTCCCAAGACATTCAGCTTCCCATGATATGTTGTATGGCGTACAGTCCATCCCCTTGTGTACAGAACAGTGTGAGATACTTCAAGGAATTGACGGTTTGTTGTTCTTGAATATGATTCAAAGCCTTCACTTATCATGACTTACATGTTCAAAGGTGCCGCTATTCAGCCAGTGTGTTGTATAAATCTGCTATCAGACACACAACACACACAGGCCAGCAGAAATAGATAATATTTTCACTGAGCATTATAGACTATTTTCCACCAAAAACAATAATCCTTTTTAATGTAACTATAGAGAGTGTGTGTTTTTGTTAAATGGGGACAGGAAGAGAAGCCCCATTGGACTAACATGAATCAGTTGGGTAAACGTTCACTTTTACAAAACCTCTGAACTCTTAGATACTGCTCTACACAATTATGTAGAGGAGTTAAAATCAAGTGGAAAAGCTCTAAACATTTGTCATGGGATGCTCTTTTTAATGCCCTTAAAGTGTCTCATTACCTAAGTATTATGCCCAGTTTAGTTGTATTGGTTGATACACTGAACCTATAGGGAGAATGAGCTGTCTTAAGTAGGGGAGTGTTTTTGCCTGAGTCATTGAGGGTTACGCCTAGGGCAGCACACTGCCTGTAGATGCAGCAAAGTACATTGAAATATTTTGTATATGCACAGAAAGGTCTATATGCAGGGATATTTCTGTTTGTTTGTTTATGTATATATATATGGTATGTCAAGCAATGTCAAATACACTTACAACGTATGATCTAAGATATAAAGAGCAAAATGGAGGAGCTGCAAGTGGGCCATGGGGACACACCAATTTTAATGGCAGCATAAAACTTAAAATGCCCATGTCCTAAACAGACTATAAATTACAAGCTCTCTCTAGATGTTTAAATAAATAAAACACACACACACACACATATATATATATATATATATATATATATATATATAGTGGGGTGTGCTCTACTGCAGTAACTGAACTATAAAAGACACAGAAAGGATCTTGTACAGTAAATAACTGTAGCCAGTCTAACGTGCAATTGCAATAATAACCAATTGCAAAAAAGAAGAGAAAAAAGGAAAGAAGCAACTGATAGTATAGCGTGGCAACTAATATAAACTAGACATATAATACGTCAGATGAACAGAGGAATATATATGTCAGTAAGCCAGTCTAAACGTATGAGATCTGTATAAGGGAAATGACATCCACCAATGATATAAATAGACCAATCAGCTCATATATATGACCACATGGGTTATCTATAAAGACAACCCATTACTGGTCAAGGACATATGGAATCACAGCTGATACCATAATGATAACCATTTAATGATAATCTTAGAATTCACACACAAAAAAAGAAAAACTCTTTATTACAAAAATGAAAAAAGGCATTATATCATCACAGTAGAAGAAACTCTTAAAGGACCACTGTGGACCTAAATGCAAGAGGGCCAGTGTAAAGTCTATTTTTAGTTCACTACTTATCAACATAAAAAACCCATGTGCAAACGTCAAAATAAACGTACATAAATGTAAATATCATATATATATATATATATATATATATATATATATATATATATATATAAATCTACAAAACTAAACATTTGTTTAAACTGATTACAAAATCTGATTTTAGCAAAGATTAACAGAAACATCTATCTATCTATCTATCTATCTATCTATCTATCTATCTATACACACACAGAGTGGTCATATAGGCTATTGCTGCCTTTAGTTGACTTGGGCTCAATGTAGGACTATTTCTTTGTGTTTCTATTGAGTTTGCAATCTCTACGAAATAGGAGTAATATTTCTTCTATCAATTATCCAGGAATTTTGTTGGTTAACACAATATTTTAGGTTGAACCAATTTCCTCTATAACTTTTCTGTTGTAGCTCAACTTTAATGGATTTTGACCGTTTTCGTTTCTAGGGTCATAAGATCATTTTTCATTATTTTTATTGTTGAGTTTTTGGCAAACACAACCTTTAAGAAGACAAAAGAAGTAGGACAGGTTCCACATACTTGACCTTAACCCAATGAACCCAGACCATAAGCATCTTAAATATGTTGCTACTGGGACCTTCCCAGTTGAACTAACTAACTGAAATGAGTTGACTCCACAGAGACACAGGGAATGTATGTTTGTAGAGCATGTCATGCAATCATGCAACACACTTGTCTTCAGTCTCTGCTTTGGCTACTGTTACTTCTGTTACTTACAAGGCAAGATCTGAACGTCTAGCGAAGAAACCCTGGAGGAAAGAGAATCATGGGAAACGTCTGCAAGGTTTTACAATAATATTTTCCAAGACTCAATCATTGGCGGTGCTTATTGCTTTATTGGTTGACAATTCTGGATGAAATATTAATATGCATCTATTATCATGACCAGTATTACACCAAGTTGTCTGATTAAGAGTGAACCATTTATTTACTAAATTCTAGCCAATGCAGCCAATTAGCATATAATATACAGAACTTTTTTGTTGAAGTCCAAAATATTTTTTACATTTATTCCATTATGATAATAGCTGGATCTTATCAATGTGTTCTATTTTAATTATTATTATTTTTTTAAACATTAGAATTTTATAAATATGAAAATATATGTATGGCTATATATTTGTTAGGGACATTACTAATGGGATTAATCAAAAGCTTGTCTTTTTTTGCAGAACAAATTTATGTAACAGGGGAAAATTACAGGAGGTACAAATGAAATATGGAATGCTTTAAGAAGAAAAAAGGGATATTTAAATATGTGGGATAGAAAAGATAATAAAAAAAAATGAAATTTATTATAAGGCACAAAACTTAAATGTAGAATATATACCTAATGGTATTTTGATGAAGGCAACAGCAGAGAAAATGGACTTGGGACGGCATTGGATGATGCAACAAAACTATAGGGAATGACTAATGCCACTGTATAGATCTCAAATTAGACCTCACATGCAGTGTATGCAAGAAGAAAAAGAAAAGGAAGAAGAGCCCTTACAGTGAACTATATTTAAAAAGTGTGAGGGATAATAACAATATAAAGTGCACAAAACATACATAAAGCAATGCTTGACTTTAATATAACATGTAAGGAATAGATATGGATATGTACAATAACAGATTTAAAACTAATAAATCAGTATGTACTCAAAAAAAATCGCTGTGTCAATGAATCTTGAATAAAAAAGATGTAAAATCTTACTGATATTTAAAAAATACAGAACATTTCAATTATATTTGTATAATATGTTTGGAGTATATTTTTAATTTATGTATGCTATTGTGTTTCATGTATCTGTTAAACCACTAGTAATGCATTTGTTGTTTAGTTGTTCAGTCGTGTCTGGCTCTCCATGACCCTATGGACTACAGCACACAAGGCACATCTATTGTCATGTATCTGGTTGTGCCAATTCCTTCTCCAGTGGACTGCTATTTGTCTGATCTCTCCGTTATGACCTGCCCATCTTGGCTGACCCTCCATGGTAAAACGCACAGCTCCATTGAGATACACAAGTCCCTTCAACACGACCAGGCAGCGTCCATAAGGGGAGTAATGTATAGGATATTATGTTATGTATTAAAAATAATATATTATAAAAATGTAATCATGTATATAACATTACACATAAATGACTTATCAGATTTACTTTAACATGTTTACCAGAGTCACATTGTTTAATTCACTCGTCTTACTACTTAATTACTGTAAGAAGTGCAGTAGCTTAAGTTAGAAGCTGCCAGCATGGTGGATTCAGCCAAAATAAATTTACCCTGATAGAAATTGAGTCTTTTGGCCAAAGCTGTGTTTGGAGAATCACCATATACTTTTTTTCACACTAAAAAAGTGACAAACCTCATCTGCTCTCTGTATAAACATTCCAGGAATACGCGTATTTCCGAGAATCGTAATACACTTGACGACTTTGGAGAGTGCCTTGTGGTACTAGTGGATTGATTATCTCTTATGCTATTAATCTGCAGAAAAGCATGGACTGTTTTAAAAGCTAAAGCATTATCACCTTCTCACATGAAATTCCAATCGTCTCCTGGCTTCTTGGATGTCGCGGAGACATGGTTTATTTTACATCTAATTGAGCAAACTGGTGTAAAACCATGTCTTATGTGCATGAGCTCAACAAACTTGACAATATTCAAATTCCTTATCTATTTAATGGAAAAAGCTTCCTTATGGTTATCCATCCTAAATTGTCAGCACTTCTATTATAGTCAAAATGTTGGCTTGAATCTACAACTTCCATTTCTAAAAGATCTGACTGTTCTGTTGCAGTTATACTGGTGTTGTTCCAATCCCTTCATATACTCTGCAATCCTACACATCTGGAAGCTATAGCAGATACTTAACTTCCCTATATCCGAGGTGTTTTCAAGATAGGTTATTTTCACATTAAACTCGCTCTACAGATAACTTTTACGATTCTCCTTCCAAGATTTCTTATCCAAAATAACTTTATATTTTACCCCGTTTCACAATAAATCTTACTCAAGCTCAGAGGAAATTTAACAATTACCAAACTAGTAATTTAAATTCTTCCATAGCAAAGCCACAATTGAAGAAAACAGGAAATGTAATTCTATCCGGACTGAAATATCTTTGCCATATTTTGAAGAACATTACATATCCAAGCACTAAGGTCACTAAATCAGAGTATAATAATATATATGGATTAAGGAACAAATGTTGGATTTTCTTTCATATTAGAAAGCAAATTGCTAGGCTTTATGATATCTATATTATTCTCAAATAAAACATTATTTGTATCTGTATCCAAACATACCAGGGCGTAATCGACATTGCAATTGGTTCTTATTATATTTGTGTATACATGATTTCAATAATCAATTGTTTTATGTTCTTATTCACTCTGCCTCATATTAAGCAATATACCGTATATACTCAAGTATAAGCCGAGTTTTTCAGCACATTTTATAATACTGAAAAAGCCCCCCTCGGCTTATACTCGAGACACCCTGCTCCCTGCTACGCTCAGAGCGCCTTCCGGCTGTGTCCGCCCTACATGTGCAAATGACGTGACGCACATGTGACGTCACGTCATTAGCATATGCTGGGTCCCAACACAGCCGGAAGATGCGCAGAGAGCAGCAGGAGCAGCTGATGAAGGTAAGAGAGGGGAAAAGGAGAGGGGAAAGGGAGGGGCTGGAGAGGGGGAAAGGGATGAGGAGGGAAGATGGGGAGGATGATAAGGGGAAAGGGAGGGGGAGGGAAAGAGACACGAGAGAGAGGGAGGGAAAGAGACACAAGGGAGGGAGAGGAGGGGGAGAGACACAGGGGAGGGGGGCACAAGAGAGGGACACAGAAGGCACACAAGAGGGGGACACAGATGGCACAAGAAGGGGACACTGGAGGGGAAACAGGTCACACAAGATGGGGACATATATGGCACAAGAGGGACACAGGGGACAGTGCATTTCCCACCCTCGGCTTATACTCGGGTCAATACGTTTTCCCAGTATTTTGTGGTAAAATAGGTGCCTCGGCTTATACTCGGGTCGGCTTATACTTGAGTATATATGGTAAGTATCAAAACATGTCTGCATATTACACATACAATATCTGAACCAGAAATATGCATAGATTCTCTGTTGACAATCACCTCAACAATTCTCAATATATGCTGGTACCCAAGATATTCTCTGCCAGTGATCAGTGACACATTTACTTTGACTGTGCAATGATGAATCATTGACAGGGAAGTTGATGCATACTGTACCATCAAGCTGTGAGTAATTGATGGAAGGAGCTCTAGACTAATGACAAATAGAAACCCTAGGCATCATTTTCAAATTAATAATGAGTGTACCTGTTGTTTAGTGTATATCTGCATTGACTAAATGAAATGTTGGTGGTATTTACCACTAAGAGTATATTTATAATAGTACACACTCATCATAGACACTGTTTATATGGCTTGAATCCCACTCCTCAGTGTCCCCTCTGTTTGTCTACCAATGGAGCTGGCCTGTCCACTCATCGTCATCATTATTTACCGATTTTAATAGGTAATTTCTATTTGGCCTATTAGTTCTGGGCCCAAGCCAATATTATTTACAATAAAAAAAGGAATACAAACCTACTGCATTTTGTTCTGTTAGGGTATACTTTTGGCTATATCTTTCCTTGTATCTTGGACAGTAAAAAGTTTAGGTAATGATTATTCCTGACTTCTACTGGACTCTGCTGGCTTTTACTATTGAGGTGTAGGGAAGTACAACTGTGGAGGTATTGGTGACATTTCTAAACTCTGGTCCCTTAACTTTGTTTCATTGTAGTTTTTCTAAATGCCACTGGCTTTACACACTTGAAGATACCTAATGGTGCAAAGCAAGAGTCTTCATAATATTACAACAATGTAACAGTTTTTACTTCCTTACTACTGAATTAACACAAAATCTAGTGGTTGGAACATAGCCTAAACTATCAGCATGTCTTTCAGTAATAATGAACAAGTAAACTTCCTCATATAGCTGTTTTAATAGTGAAAAGGAAAGAAAAGAGTTTTTCTTGAACATTGTAGAAAAAGAAAAGCATGACTAACAAATGTTCCAAGAAAGGAAACTGAAAAAGCAATAAAACAAAGGCTGTAAAACAATCCCACTGACATTATCTGTAATATCACTTATGAAATATACAGAAAAAAATATATAAAGGATTTGATATAAAACTTATTTAGAACGCTGACAATTTAAAGTAGATTCTCTTAATTTTTTAAGCATATGTCTCCAGTCATAAAATATAAGAAATTATTTAAATATGTGCATTGTTTTTAACTTTTTTAGGTTTTCATATATAACGTATTTTTTCTCTCCATAAGACCCACTCCCCCCCCCCAAAAAAAAGTAAGGGAAATGTCTGTGCGTCTTATGGAGAGAATGTGTGATTTAGAGGGGGCCCAGTGCTGCTGAATTTGCCTGGGCTTCCTCAGCACACTATTCCTCCTTATCCTCCTCCCTCCTTCCCATCCTCCTCCTTCCCCTCTTATCCTCCCTCCTTCCCCCTCTCCATCCTCCATATACCCTTTCCCCTCTGGGAAGGAGGGAGGAGGAGGATGGTAAGGGGGAAAAAGAGGAGGGGGAAAAGGAGGAGGAGGAAAAGGGGGAAAAAGGAGCAGGATAAGGGGAACAGGAGGAGGAGGGTGATAAGGGGGAGGGGGAGGAAAAGGGGGGAAAGGAGGAGAAGGATGCTAAGGGGGAAAGGAGGAGGATGATAAGGGGGGGAAGGAGGAGGATAAGGGGAAAAGGAGGGTAAAGGGAGAAAAAAAGAGGGTAAGGAGGGAAAGAGAGGAGGAGGAGGATAGGGGGAAAGAGGAGGATGCTTTCTTTAATATAATGATATTAAATAGTTTAGTACACCATTTGATTCAGAATATTTATTTCTTGTTTTCCTCCTCTAAAAACTAGGTGCGTCTTATGGTCAGGTGCGTCTTGGAGCAAAAAATATGGTACTTACTGAAGAAAAGTTAAGAATCGACCTAGTTAAAAAAACACCCAGCTTATAAATGGATATTGGTATCTTGCAAAATACTCTTGTTCAAGTAGATATTAAGGGGTAAGTTATAAAAACATATATTTATGCAAGGAAACTATAATTCAAAATATTAACTATATTATCCTTTATTTGACAGCAGCTCTTTTACCTTTTCGTATATAAAATGTTATTTTTGTATTGTTTAAACTTAAAACTAAGTCCACGTTTGATACACTGGCCTGTGTATGCCTTGAAGCATAGTTCAGATGACACTCTTTTGATGTATATGCTATATTGGTTTTTAATACAATCGAACAGTGTGACACAGTGACAGTGTTGTACATTGGCCAAGATTCAATACATTCTAAAGTGATTGTGAAGTCTTATGTTTTGTGGCGAGCCTACTGATTCTGAATCCCGACACACTTCAAGTGAAAACCATATACATCGGAAAACCAGTATATTGGAAAACCATATTATAATCCATTATTTCCAATGTGAATATTTTTTTTGTTTTAATGTTATAAGCTATTATGACATATTTACACTACTGCATATTTTTATTTTTGTGTGTTATAGCACACAGGGGTTTCAACATTGGAGGTGTACTATGCCTGCTGGTTTTGGTAAACAGAATGTTTATTGGTCAGTCCATTTCTTGAAAACTGTCCCAAATTAGTCTTTAAAGGAATTTACCCCCAGCAACACAAGGGTGATTACCAACCCATATGCTTCCACAAACTTAGCCCTAATTGAACTAATGAGCCATATCACTGAAACAGCTCGACTGCATAAAACGTTTCGCATTTATAATGAGATCACCTGCGATAACATCACTAACATCTGGATGTCACAAGAGATAGGGAGGAGAAAGCAAGATAAGGATCTGCACAAATTCTTGGCAAATGCAGAATACTGATTTAATAGAATGAGTTTTATTGTTGAACTTAGTATTTAGGATTAAAAAAGTACCGAAAAAAGAAGGAAATAGTAGACACTCATGCGGATAAAGCAAACTCAAAAGCTTCAGTGATGCATGAGTACAAGAGTATGTTTCTTGTTAAGCAACTGTGCATTTTACCTTTGTACATGAAAAAAAACAGGTTTATTTAATTCAACTTTTCTTGATAATGGTTCAAGTTGTTCTCCAACCCCTAAACTCTTCAATAAATCGATAAACATTGGTGTAATCCACTGATGGTATAGAAAGAATGATTTTCTAGAGCCCAGCAAGATTATCACAAGCGACCTGTGTATGCCACAATACTTCTTTGTAGGTGAACCTCTTCTCGTGGTTGCTATGAAAGTCCTTGCACTATTCCACTATCACTGATGCAAAAGCCACTGATAACCTCAACAAAAATAGCAGTTTTCTATTGTCCATGCTTTTATCAATCCAATAAGATTATACTAAATTCATGCTAATTCACCATGGCATACAATGTTAATATTGAAAACTATTTGTCATTGACCTCATACATAATCGACCAAAGGTAAACCATATCAGGATAACAACCTTCCAATTATTAAAGCGCCACTTTTTCATTCAAGGCTAATTTGCAGAATTTTTAAACTGTACCCTATTTTAGAAAAGACTATTAATCAGGCTGAAAATGTCACAAAACATGTGTAGAACAGAGAAAGCACATGTTACACTGATCAGAGACAAGTCTATCTTTTGGCGGCTTATGTTTCTAATCAAAATATGTCGTTATGATTCTCTTTCACTCATTTAATGAATTTCTTTATTGTCTGCACACATTTTCCACAATCTTTGCATGTTGCAGTTAATTGCGAACATGCCTGGTATTTATTTAGTATCTCTTTAATTTGTTCAGTTGGATATGTTCTGCATTATTTTTTTCACATGTTCCTTTTTATATATAATCTGCTGTCGCAATTAAAGGCTGAAATCATTCAATGGCTAAAATAATAGAAGTGTAATTGCCAATTTAAAACAGCTTATTAGTTTATTTCATCAGCTTTGAGAATCACTGAAATTTGCATGCAAACATTTGTTAAAGTACCACTGAAATGACATATTTACGTTTTTTTTACATATTTATGATTTTATGAAGAACTTGACTGATATTAGGAAAAGCACATAATTTTAATTTTTATGTATTATATTCAGATTTCCTTTTGATGGTGCCATGCATTTGTTTTTTTGTTCCCAATAGGAATATTATTATTATTATAGTTATTATAGTTTATTTATAACGCGCCGACATATTCTGTAGCGCTGTACATAAATTAGGTTCAGACAATGATAAATACAGATTAACATTTAGCAAAAGAAGGATGGCCCTGTCTTTGAGCTACGAATCCAATGTCCCTGGATTCTGATAACGCCTCATATACTGACTATATGAATAGTCTATAGGCATTAAACTAAATAGAAGAACAAGACCCAGTAAACTAACCCTCAGTCATGGTCTCCAGGCAGACTGGCAGTACAAGCTGGAAGCACCCAATGACACAAGCAAGGTGTGTGAAAAGTAAGTTTTTCTCTAATGATGTTTGTATGCTCACGGCTTCCATAGCAGCAAATGCTTTTAGTTTGTTATATACTTCACAAACATATGATGTTTTTATCAAACTTCAACGGTCCCTTAAGACTAAGACTTGATCTCCCCTGATTCTTGTGGAATTTTAAGAAAAGGCTGTTATGGATGGTAGCAACATGATTAACTATGCACTATATAAACAAAAATATTAGAAAATTCTTGAAATTAAGGATTACATATCCTAAATATAACAGTAAACCTATAACCCAACCTAATCTCTCATTACATAACACTTACACTGCAGCTAAGCATTCTGGGTAATGGCATGCAAATGCTTCTTACACTGTATCACCTTGTTGCATTGAGATAATTTATTTCAATGCCATAGGGCAATGGAAAGCTTTATCTCATTACCTTCACACATGGATATGGATGGCCAGCAGATGTTCCATATATCTGAACTGGAGCACTGCCACAGCAACCATTCATCACAGTTCAGTATGGACTGTCACTTTTTTAGTATGAATTCTTTCCATGATGATATTACTAAAATAGGATTTTATATTCTGCTGAGTATGTAGTTATCCTTCTACATATGGGCTAGAGATTTGCTAAACAATAGCCATTGATATCCAGTGTGCAGCTTTATATTGTGAATTACCTACTGGTTACAAGAAACATTCAGTCTTTGAAGATTGAAGATAATGGGTGTCATTCTAGAAAAAGGACCAAGGAAGACATTTAGGTTTAATGCTGATTTATTCCATTCCGATTAGTGCGCACCCATGCCAGACTTGTAGCTCCTCCTTTCTCTTATCTATATCTTAAATTGTATGTTTTTGTGTGTATATGGTATGTCAGAAAATGTCAGGTACACTTACAGACAGAAATATCACTGCATATAGACACATATGTGCATATACAATGTACTGCTCTGAATTGTCACACAGTCTGCTGCCCCCCTGAAAATGTGCTGCCCTAGGTATGGGCCTTCTAAGCCTAAACAGAAGACACCCTTGAAGGAAGATCTTTTTATTTTTATTGCGTCTAAAAGATGGTAATTTAAAATGTGACACAGTTTTCTTGTCAAACTTGTTCCATCAAGTGCTGTAAATGTATAAATCCCCAAGTGCTATTCCTTATCAACCAATAAGCTTTAAGAGTGTTGCTTGTGAGCAAGTGATCAGTAATACAACTGTATTCATGCTTATTGGCTAACAAGGTCTCCGTTTGTGCACAGACATGCATTTTTCGTGTTTTGTTGCCTCACAACCTGGATTTAACATGGATTGTTTGAGGATTTGCATCATTTCATTTACAGAACATGCCCACAACTTTGTTTTTTGTTTTTTTTATTATTGTGAAGCAAACAACAAATAGGACAAAATAACAGAAAAAGTCAATGTGCATAACTATTCACCCCCCTAAAGTCAACACTTTGTAGAGCCACCACAATCGCAATCACAGGTCCAAGTCGCTTTGGATAAGTCTCTATGAGCTTGCCACATATTACCACTGGGGTTTTTGCCCATTTTGCAAAACTGCTCCAGCTACTTCAAGTGGGATGGTTTGCACTTGTGAACAGCAATCTTTAAGTCTGACCACAGATTTTCTATTGGATTGAGGTCTGGGCTTTGACTAGGCCATTCCAAAACATTTACATGTTTCCCGTTAAAGTGTTCCTCTAGCAGTGTGTTTGGGGTCATTGTCCTGCTGGAAGATGAACCCCCGCCCTAGCCTCAAATCACACACAGTGGTACAGGTTTTGCTCAAGAATATCCCTGTATTTAGCACCATCCATCTTTCCCTCAACTCTGACCAGTTTCCCATAAAAACATTCCCACAGCATGATGCTGCCTCCACCATGTTTCACTGTGGGAATGGTGTTCTTTGGGTGATGTGACGTGGTGGGTTTGCGCCAGACATAGCGTTTTCTTTGATGGACGAAAAGTTAAATTTTAGTCTCATCCGACCAGAGCACCTTCCTCCATACATTTTGGGAGTCTCCCACATGCCTTTGGCAAACTCCAAACGTGTTTTTTTTTGCTGGAAGTAATGGCTTCCTTCTGGCCACTCTGCCATAAAGCCCAACTTTATGGAGCATATGGCTTATTGTTGTCCTATGTACAGATACTCCAGTCTCTTCTGTGGAACTCTGGTCTGCCTCTCTGATTAATGCCCTCCTTGCCCGGTCCGTGAGTTCTGGTGGGCGACCGTCTCTTGACAGGTTTGCTGTTGTGCCATGTTCTTTTCATTTGGTTATGATAGATTTGATGGTGCTCCTGGGGATCATCAAAGATTTGGATATTTTTTTATAACCTAACCCTAATTTGTACTTTTAAACAACATTGTCCCTTACTTGTTTGGAGAGTTCCTTGGTCTTCATGGCAGTGTTTGGTTAGTGGTGCCTCTTGCTTAGGTGTTGCAACCTCTGGGGCCTTTCAAAAAAGATGTGTATATGTAATGACAGATCATGTGACACTTAGATTGCACACAAGTGGTCATCATTTCACTAATTATGTGACTTCTGAAGACAATTGGTTGTACTAGAGCTTTTTATGGGCTTCATAACAAAGGGGGTGAATACATACGCACATACCAATTTTCTGTTTACCATTTCTAAAAAATAGTTTTATGTATATTTTTTTCTCATTTCACTTCACGAACTTAGACTATTGTGTTCTGATCCATCACATAAAATTCAGATTAACAAAACATTGAATTTAAGGCTGTAATGTAACAAAATAGGTAAAAAGTCAATGGGGTGAATAATTTTGCAAGGCACTGTACATCTTCTACAAGTTTAAACATCTGTTATTTAATATTTTTAATGCATAATATATTCAACACATTTAAGTGTTTGGCTTTCATGTTTTGACATAGAAAATGTGTCTTTCCTGGCCGATTTAGAGTCTCCTGCTTAGTTTCGTGTATAGGGTCTAACAAACTACAATTAGAGAAAGGTGTAAAATACATGGAAAAAATACTCTTAAAACAGAGAGGAAAAATTGTGACACCGTTTACATTTTATCACCTAGATAGTAGTTGCCAGAATCATAATTTAAACTAAATTTCATAGTGTGTTGTGTAAAATATTGGTACGCTCAAAGATTAAAAAAAAAAAATCTACTGGACTGAGTCTACTAAATCAGTGTTTATGGTATCAAATATGTGTTAATATAGACAATATGACTAGCCAACTGAGATAGTCTGAACGCCCAAATAATCAGTGACACATCGGTGTTGCCAGTATATATGTTTCCGCCTGCCTCCTACAGAAGGTACACTCATGACTAGAGTTAAACCAGAATAACAAGCAGATAAGAATGTTACTACTTTGTATTAAGCATGAAATAGTTAGAGGAGCGCTGAGCCACCTTTTACATAAATAAACCTAAAAATATGGTGGACAGTTTTACAGCTATTTTGTAATACAATAAGGGAAGCAGCCAACTCCTAAACATCGAATGATTGATGTTATCTTGCTTGGGGCTCAATGCCTTTATCTCATTACTGCCTAGATTCCCAATAAAGGAAATGTAATGTATTCCATAAAAGGACGCATTATGTTTTTATTGCTTTGTCCAGCGTAGTAGACCACTATTAAAATCATTCATCTACACTATCTTTTCCAGTTATTTAAAGGTGGCATTCAATGAAGACGTTATTTCAAACTTACTTTTGATTCAGACGCACTATCCAGCCAATTTTGATTCATGCCAAGTGTATTCCTTTGTAATGTGATAAACGCCGGCTCAAAGTAAGAATAGATCACTAGAAAATGTGTTTCTACAGACAGGTAGCCTTTCACTCTATGTCTAAAATATCACAGAGACACAGCTTTTGACTTTGAAGGAGGAAACACTTAAATAATACAGTATTGTAATATATACACAGAGATTTTTTTTTATCATTTAGTTTGTTCAATTTGAAAAATATAGGTGTATTATTAACTTAATTTACATGTTTTAGAATTGTTCCAGACAGATCAAAAGTATACTTTTGTATATTGAGAATCATTTCTTCCATTGGGATGTCTTGTGTGAATAATGACAGTATGACTATGGATCATAACGACTTGTCTCTAATTACTTGCCTTTAGAAATAGCCAGTGTAATATTGATACTTCTATCCATGCACAATACTACATTGTGCATGGACTAAGCCCGGGGGAGTAACTCTGTCTACTAAACATATTAAGTATAAAGTTTTTGTCTGTTTAGTTCCAACCTATTTTAAGGGTCCATATATCCCAGCAAGATGCCCAGTTTAAAAAATGTTCATCTAAGTCAGCAGAGATCATACTCATTGTGTGTATGTATTGGATTTCTCTCTTTACCTCATTAATTGAGGCTATATCCATTTTCCAGTTTTATTATTCAGTTAAAAAACTTCTGTAAACGAAGAAGATATGATTTATTAGAAATTGTAGGTCTCTTGGAAGTTGTGGTATAGGTAGTCTCAATATTACTTCTTCTGTTTTTTGGGGAATAGAAAATCCTAATGTTGAGTATGTTCCTTCCGAGATATGTGTGATTTCTGGACATTCCCATAAGGTGTGTTCCGTTACATCATATAAAACATTTACTATCTGGAGATGGGGTTAAAATTTGTAATCTCATTGGTGTAAGATACCACCTTAGTATCGTTTTGTAAGCATTTTCTTTTAGGCTTATACTAAGAGAGGATTTTTTGAGAATATAAGGCCATCCAGAGTCATGTTCAACTCTTTTTCCCATAAAGATTTGTAAGATAATTTGATTGTTGTAATGTGGTCAATTAAGTAATTATACAAGGTAGAGATGTTTTTCTTTCCATTGAGGTTTTGTATGCAACAATGGTGTTTTAATAGCTAATTTATTATCTCTTAAGATATGGGCAATGGTCTTGTTTGAGTATGATATTTTGAAAACTAAAATATTTCTTATAATTAAAATAAATATATAATAGTTTTTATTTACTTTCACAGGCAATTCTGCAGTACTGGGACAGCAACTCTACAGAAAGTTTGCACTATATGTAAGCAAAGCATGTTGAGTATAATTAATAAAGACCTTAACAGCAGCCAAGATCACCTCTCTGATTAAGAGTAACAGCATCAAAATCTGTGACATAGTGTTTGACTTAATCTCTCAGTTTAATTATGAGCAAAATAGCAAGTAGGCTAATGATAAGTTACTAATTCACATCAATTCTCATGAAATTATCAATTCTCACAGATAGCTGTATTCACAAATAAGTGAAATGCATTAAAAATGATGTTGTTGTTATAATATCTATGTATATAGTGCATATAGACGTAATAACTATCCATATGTATGTTTCAGTTGTAAACATGCCTCTCTGTCGTTAGCACTAAATGATAATATATTTACATAGTTACATAGTTACATAGTAATTAAGGTTGAAAAAAGACTTTCAGTCCATCAAGTTCAACCTGTTGAGATCTCCTCTGATCTGCAATATGCGGATTAGTTATTAATTAAATTATTGATTAAATAATTATTAATAGTATAGTATTGGAGAATGAATAAAGAGTTAGTCCATCAAGTTCAACCTTTTTAGATCTCTATTGATCTTTTTAATTTGAACTATTTATTATTATTGTTAATTGTTAATTATTGTTAATTGATCCAGAGGAAGGCAAACATAAAAAAAAAACCATTGAAACTTTGCCAATTGTCTCATAAGGGGGAAAAAAAAGCAAAATTCCTTCCTGACCCCAGAAACTGGCGATCAAATTTCTCCCTGGATCAATATTCCTTCGCTAGTTATCTAGGATAGCCTTGAATGCCCTCTTTATTCAGAAATATATCTAACCCCTTTTTGAAGTTGTCTATCGAATTCGCTGTCACCACCTCCTTTGGTAGAGAATTCCACAGTTTAACCACCCTAACTGTGAAGAACCCTTTTCTTTGTTTAAGGTGAAATCTTTTTTCCTCTAACCTCAACGGATGTCCTCTTGTCAGTTGAAAATCTCTTGCTACAAAAAGCTCACTTGACAAAGCCTTATATGGACCCTGGATGTATTTAAATAACGTAATCATATCTCCTCTTAGACGCCTTTTTTCTAGCGAAAATAAGTTTAATTTTGTTAGTCTTTCTTCATAACTTAGCCCCTCCATTCCCCTTATTAGTTTTGTAGCCCTTCTCTGTACTTTTTCCAGCTCTAAGATGTCTTTTTTGTGAGGTGGTGCCCAAAATTGTACTCCATATTCCAAATGAGGGCGTACTAGAGATTTGTATAGTGGCAGAATTATATCTTCTTCCCTGGCTTCTATACCCTTCCTAATACATGCTAATATTTTATTTGCCTTTGCAGCCGCTGCTTGGCTTTGAGCGCTGTTACCTAGGTGGTTGTCCACTAGTACTCCCAAATCCCTTTCAATATCTGATACCCCTAGATTTGCTCTATTAAGATTATAGATTGCTTGGCTATTTTTCCTTCCCAAATGCATAACCTTACATTTATTTGTATTAAATCTCATCTGCCATTTAGCCGCCCATTTCTCTAATTTATGCAAATCCTTTTGTAGGGAAAGTACATCATTATCTGATTTTATTACCTTGCACAACTTAGTGTCATCAGCAAAAATGGAGACACTACATTCGAGTCCTACTTCAATGTCATTAATAAATATGTTAAAAAGGAGAGGACCCAATACTGAGCCCTGAGGAACCCCACTTATCACATTAGACCAATCGGAGTATGTTCCATTTACAACAACCCTTTGCTTCCTGTCTTTTAGCCAGCTCTCGATCCATGAGCAGATATTTACTGCAATTCCTGTATCCCTTAGTTTGCTCACTAGTCTTCCATGTGGCACTGTATCAAATGCCTTTGAAAAATCTAAAAAGACTACATCCACTGAGTTGCCCTGATCCAAGTTCCTACTAACCTCCTCATAAAAACTAATTAGATTGGTCTGACACGACCTTTCCTTCATAAATCCATGTTGACTGCTACCTATGATCCTGTTCAAATAGACATATTCTTGTATTCTGTCCCTTATTAACCCTTCTAAAAGCTTCCCAACTACAGAAGTGAGGCTCACTGGTCTATAATTCCCCGGATTTGCTCTAGATCCCTTCTTAAATATAGGTATCACCTCTGCTTTTCTCCAGTCATCTGGTAGAGACCCTGTAGTGAGCGAGTCTTTAAAGATTAGATATAATGGTTTGGCTATTACAGAACCCAGCTCCCTCAGTACCCTTGGATGTATTCCATCAGGACCTGGGGCTTTATTAACATTTATTTTCTCCAACCTCTTTTGTATTTCTTCCTGCGTTAACCAATTATTTAGTGAAGGTAGTGTAGCCCCATTATGTTGCAGTGTCCCAACCACTGGTACCTCCCTTGTGTAAACCGAAGAAAAGAACCTATTTAGCTCATCTGCCTTTTCCTGGTCACTAATTATCAGATGGCCTGTGTCACATTGTAATGGTCCTATCGATTCCTTCCTGGCCTTCTTCCCATTAATATATTTATAAAATATTTTAGGGTTAGTCTTACTTTCCATTGCAACTGACTTCTCATTTTCTATTTTAGCCAGTCTAATAGCCCTTTTGCAAGCCTTGTTGATTTCCTTATAGTCACATAAAGATGCCTCTGTTCCCTCCTTCTTGTATAATTTAAATGCATACTTCTTTTTCCTCATCATGATCTTTAAGTCATTGTTAAGCCACATGGGATGTGATTTACTCCTATTTATTTTATTTCCACATGGTACATGCTGATGAGTATGTTTATTTAGTAAGGATTTGAATGTTGTCCATTTATTTTCAGTATTCTTCCCTGTAAGTTCTTTGTCCCAGTCTATATGTTGTATTGCTGCCCGTAGCCCATTAAAGTTAGCCCTTTTAAAATTTAGAGTTTTTGTTGGCCCCTTACAACTCTGTTTTTTGTATTCAATCTCAAATGAGACTGTGTTGTGATCACTGTTCCCCAAGGGTTCCCCTATTTTTACATTTGATATTATATCAATATTACTTGTGATGACTAAATCCAAGATGGCCCCATTTCTAGTAGGTTCTTGTATTACCTGGGCTAGATAATGATCCCTGAGTGTACTCAAGAACCTGCTCCCCTTAGCTGAGCTGCTGGTCTCGTTTATCCAGTTTATATCAGGGTAATTAAAGTCTCCCATTATTATAACTTGCCCATGCTTAGCTGCATTTCCAATCTGTAACAATAATTGTATTTCCTCACTTTCAGCTATATTTGGGGGTTTATAGCATACTCCCACCAATATGCATTTAGAATTAGCTCCTCCACTATTTAGCTCAACCCACAAGGATTCAATGATGCCGTTAGTGCCAGCATAAATATCTTCTCTAACTATAGGCTTAAATTCAGGCTTAACATAAAGACAGATCCCTCCTCCTCTTTTACCATTGCCCCTATCTTTCCTAAATAGGTTATAACCATCCAGATTAACAGTCCAGTCATGAGATTCATCCCACCATGTTTCCGTAATGCCTATTAAGCCCCATTTTTCTTGTACTGCTAATATTTCTAGCTCATCCATTTTCCCAGGCAAACTTCTTGCGTTTGCAATCATACACTTTATGTTGCTATGGCTCTGCTGATGTGAAGTGCCTGCCACTGTATTTGAGGCCCCTATTAATATCTCCCTACTTTCTATTGTAACCCTCCCCCCTTCTCCTCCCCCATGGGTAAATAATTCATCCCTTTCCCTCTCTACCCTATTTACCCCAATACTTCTATATAGTCCCTCCCCCCCACCTACAAGTTTAAAAACTCCCCCAGCCGTTCTACCATCCTATTCCCTAGCACAAAAGCGCCCTCATCATTAAGGTGCAATCCATCCCTGCTATAGAGATTGTACCCAAGTGAGAAGTCAGCCCAGTGCTCTAAAAACCCAAAACCCTCTGCACTGCACCACTTTTTTAGCCACGCATTAACCTCCCTAAGCTCCTTCTGCCTCCCTGGGCTAGCACGTGGCACTGGTAGTATCTCAGAAAATACTACCTTGGAGGTCCTTGCTTTAAGCTTATTCCCTAATTCTCTAAAATCATTCTTTAGGACGCTCCATCTTCCACTAACTTTGTCATTGGTACCAATGTGTACCAAGACCGCCGGTTCATTACCAGCCCCTCCCAATAATTTATCCACCCGATCCACAACATGCCGAACCCGAGCACCCGGGAGACAGCAAACTGTTCGATTGCTGGGATCTGGGTGACAAATTACCCTGTCTACCTTCCTAATAATAGAGTCCCCTACCACCAAAACATGTCTGTTGCTCTGCCTATTCTGCCCTCCCTCTTCTCCAGTAGAGCTGTTCGCCCGGCTGTTAGAGGGAACAGCTCTATCTGGCATTGCCATTCCTGAATGGACATCGCCAACAGTTTCACTCAATCTGGCAAATCTGTTGGTGTTTGACAACTCAGAACTGGCCTGCCTCCTCCTGTTCCCCCTGCTTCCCCTTGTAACTGTAACCCAGCTACCTCCCTGGCCATCCTCCCTAGCCCCAGCTCCTCCCTCCATACTAGGCCCAGCTAAACTGTGCTCCGTGAGCACCAATTCCCTTTCCAGTGGAGCAATATCACTAAGTGCTGCAATTCTCCTCTCCAGATCTTCAATTTGAGCTTCCAAAGAGGCAACATGCTCACACCTGTCACAGAGGTATGGACCCTGGATCATATGTTCCAGTAGTGCATACATTTGACAGGATGTACACTGAATAAGGTTGCCACTGGACTGACTCATAATTATTATTATTGTCTACGAAATTTCAGTGGGAAAAATAAAGAATATAATATAATATATTTATATAAAGTTTTCCTCCTTTGCACTATAAATCTGCCCTCCCTTTTCTTTGAAGGCCCTCCTTTTATTTAAACTCCTAGGCTTTTACTAGAATTGCACTTGATACTGAAAATGTTCGCAAGCTCACAAGTTCCCCTTCTCCGGTTTCTATTAACTTCTGCCTTCTCGCCTGGGCACAATTAGTGCACTCTGCAATTTATCAGCCTTTACTTGTAAGGTAAATCCACTTGTAAACAGGCCCCAAACCAGCTCACAAACCTTTTATACAAGTTTAACAGTCAAGCCACACCCCTCTCACCTGGGCACAATTAGTGCACTCTGCAGTTTATTAGCCTTTACTTTTTAAGGTAAATCCACTTGTAAACAGGCCCCAAACCAGCTCACAAACCTTTTATACAAGTTTAACAGTCAAGCCACACCCCTCTCACCTGGGCACAATTAGTGCACTCTGCAGTTTATTAGCCTTTACTTTTTAAGGTAAATCCACTTGTAAACAGACCCCAAACCAGCTCACAAACCTTTTATACAAGTTTAACAGTCAAGCCACACCCCTCTCACCTGGGCACAATTAGTGCACTCTGCAGTTTCTCAGCCTTTACTTTTTAAGGTAAATCCACTTGTAAACAGACCCCAAACCAGCTCACAAACCTTTTATACAAGTTTAACAGTCAAGCCACACCCCTCTCACCTGGGCACAATTAGTGCACTCTGCAGTTTCTCAGCCTTTACTCTTTAAGGTAAATCCGCTTGTTTGTCTGTGACATACGCAAAGAATAATACCAACAACTTCAATAGCACTCTTTATTCCTTCTGAACTTTATAGAACTTCTCAATAAACGTTTGTATAGCAGCGTAGAAAAGTGTAAGCTGTACAGATGAATTACATTTTTACAATATTTTATAGATATATTAATAAACACTATAATATTCATAAATAATAAAAAGCACCCAGCTGCAACAGCTCAAGGTAAAGGAATCTTGGATTTAAAATAAACTTTATAGTGCATGTCAATTTTAAATAAATAAATCTGATTATGCATATTGAAATGCTCCGAATTTTATTGTTCACCAAAGTAATGATGGATACTATTAAAACTTGTTGTAGAAATAAATCCTTGTGTATACATGTAGTAGAACAAATTGGATAAATTGAATATGACGTTACCAAGCCAAATTTGTGCTTTCTTCTTCTAAAAAATAAAAAATAAGGAACATTAGTCCAAACTGCCTTATTTTCAAGCTGTAAATGAGACAAATATCTTATCTGGTTACATCCAAGCTTTGAAGGGTCTTCCCACAGTATATACTGTATATTTAGCTTTGTGGGTCTTAAACTTTATGTGAACATTTACAATTCTGTTGAGGAATTTGGTGATCTCACCACCCAAGTGAAGCATGGGTTAGCGGGTTGTTTAAAGCACATTTAAAAAATAAATGGTCTGAGAAGCCTTCCTACTTTCAAACTAGTTAATCTCATGCATTTTTTCTTGCCAAAAAGGAGATTTATTTTTGTCCCTATAGCATTAAAAAACACTATTTATTTTATAAAACAAATATGTTTGCATAATTCCTTATAAAACAGATGGTTTATTTCCATTAGAACAATAACACTACACTCAGTAATATATTGGGAGTAATTTGTTGTAATATAATCTTTAACAATGTGCCTGGCATTTTGTCTTTACTTGCTATGAACATATTGTTTATGGAAAGTGAAACAATAGGAGAGGATAAAACATTAGATCGTAAGCAATACATTATTATATTGTATTGTTTGTGACATTTGTTATTATGCTCTATTAAAGTCTGAAAAGATAGACTTTTGTTCAGTTTGAACTTGTAATTCACGAATTCCTTATGCAAAGATTGACGCCAATAGGAAGTTGCTACGATTATGGACCTGTTCGCACTGCTTTGTGGTCAGATTCCCATTTATATTACTGATTAACCACCATAATCTATAATGTCTGGTTAAAGGTAAGAAATGTGTGTCATCATTTAACACTAGATGATGAGAACTAGATGATCAAGCAACAATGCTATCTGAGGAGTGAGGCAATGTTTCACAAGCTAAACAATAGGATAAACATAAATTGTAACTACATTTCTAGGAGTCATCTACTTTAATTAGCTAGCAAATAATGTTGTGATATTAAATAATAATTAAACTTGTGTATATGATCTTGCACAGGACTACATGTACAGAGAAATCAATACAGCTCATAGTGTCAAGGATAAGAAAATCGGCCAAGGTAGCAAAGCTAGATTCTGAGAACATAATGGAGTATATTTGGGACAGTTCATTAAATTATATACCTTAAATGTGTTCACAGTTTGATAAATAATGCACAGAACAATTGATGAAAAGACACTGGATTATTTTGTTTAGAAGTATTTATGTCTTACAGATTGTGTTAGTGAGGCAGGTGGTTTTCCAAAACAGCCTTAGGCATATTCCAGGCCTGATTGCATTCCTTTACTGTATTGTCCCTACTATTTCTGCTGGTAGACTATTCCACTTATCTACTACCATCTTCTTATAGTAGTACTTGCTTGTATTGACCATAGTAAGAGCTTTAACTATTGAGGTGAGATTCCTACCATCTGATATTATTCTACAAAGCCACATTTTCAAGTTGAAGCTTCCACTTCATACATACATTGGATAAAACCTGATAACTATAAGATGACAAAGTTATATTCCTCATTGTACTCTATCACACCTTTAAAGCTGTCCTATATTTAAAATACAGGTATACCTCGCTTAACGCTACCCCACTAAGCACTCTTTCCGGTATAATTCCCTGCAAAGCGATAAATCTCACGATAACACAGTCTTAAGCGATAATTTGCACGTGAATCCCTTTAAATCATAAATACAACAAATGGATTGTAATGCCCATTCTATGCACCAAATTGTGTATCAGGGACTAGGTCCATATATGTATCGTCATAGAGGACCATAGATTATACCTAGTGACTAAAGTACATACAGAAAAAAGAGACATAATGACACTATTATAGTATATTGTCCCAACGTGCTTCACGAAGTATCGGCTCAAATACCACAAGGATTATACTTGAAATTAAAATTTAACTTTTATTGACTCATATTAAATCTGCCATATGCATATGAATAACCAATTATAGAAAGAAATTATAAAAACTAAAACTGGAGTCTGTGGCTCATAAAGAATAAAGTAAAAGAAAAAGTAGTATAGTGCTGTAACTACGCCAGAGTTGCCAACAATCATAGGAAAGCTGGGATTCACTTATTAATAATAGGTGAGATCCAAGTACAGTGAGGGGAAAAAGTATTTGACCCACTGCTGATTTTGAACGTTTGTCCACTGACAAATAAATGATCAGTCTATAATTTTAATGGTAAGTGTATTTTAACAGTGAGAGACAGAATAACAAAAAAACAAACAAGAAAAACGCATGTCAAAAAACGTATAAATTGATTTGCAGGTCAGTGAGGGAAATAAGTATTTGATCCCCTAACAACCAGAAAGATTTCTGTCTCTCAGGTGTCTTTTATACAGGTAGTGTGCTAAGATTAGGAGCACTTTCTTAAAGGGAGTGCTCCTAATATCAGCTTGTTACCTGTATAAAATACTCCTGTCCACAGAAGCAGGATCTAGTTAATGATCTCAAGGCAGCTGGGACCATAGTCACCAAGAAAACAATTGGTAACACACTACGCTGTGAAGGACTGAAATCCTGAAGCACCCTCAAGGTCCCCCTGCTCAAGAAAGCACATGTACAGGCCCGTCTGAAGTCTGCCAATGAACATCTGAATGATTCAGAGGAGAAGTGGGTGAAAGTGTTGTGGTCAGATGAAACCAAAATTGAGCTCTTTGGCATCAACTCAACTCGCCGTGTTTGGAGGAGGAGGAATGCTGTCTATGAACCCAAGAACACCATCCCCACCGTATAACATGGAGAGGGAAACATTATGCTTTAGGAGTATTTTTCTGCTAAGGGGACAGGACAACTGCACCGCATCAAAGGGATGATGGACGGGGCCACATACCATCACATCTTGGGTGAGAACCTCCATCCATCAGCCAGGACATTGAAAATGGGTCGTGGATGGGTACTCAAGGCATGACAATGACCCAAAACACACAGCCAAGGCAACAAAGGAGTGGCTCAAGAAGAAGCACATTAAGGGCACATTAAGGACAAAATCCCTCCAGAGATGTGTGCAAACCTGGCCAACTACAAGAAACGTCTGACCTCTGTGATTGCCAACAAGGTTTTTGACACCAAGTATTAAGTTGAAGGGGTCAAATACTTATTTCACTTATTGACCTGCAAATCAATTTATAACTTTTTTGACATGCGTTTTTCTTGTTATTCTGCCTCTCACTGTTAATACACCTACCATTAAAATGATAGACTGATAATTTCTTTGTCAGTGGACAAAATCAGCAGGGGATCAAATACTAATGCTAAACGGGGTATTCCTGTATACTATTTTGAAAAATTGCACTTGATAATAGTCAAAATATTTATAAAGACTAAAAAATTAATACAGCCTCTAATATACTGCCTTTAATATATAAATGTGCTGCAGTGGAATCTACCATTTTGGTTTCTGCTGACCATCTTCCTATGGTGGTTGGAGGCTTTATATCCATACAAATATTTTATTTACACTGTAATATTTGGTGGCTGCAACTGCCAGTACACTTAATAAGACAAATTAAAAGCTTAGTTATTCAAAGGCTATATGAAAAAATAATTTGACCACAGTGGTCCTTTAAAAAAAAAAGCCAAATACATAAATGTATATATACAGTTCACTGTATATATACAGTTCAAACAAATAATGTTCTTCTGGTTTACAAATGATAATATATTTAACATGTCAGTGTCCCATTTGAATAAAAGTGAATAAAAATCCCTCTTTAATGACTCTACCACATTTGTAAGTGTTGTCACACTCTATCATGGCTGAATATAAGAAGGGTGCAGCAACACTGTACATAATGTAAATGTCAAATGCAGACTATCCGTATCATTCAGTAGTCTGAGCACAATATGGTTTCTTTGAACAAAATCTTTATGAGAAGTAAAGGTTGCAGATGAACAGCATAATCTTTTCTCGAAGCACAGTTCAAGTGATGGCATCTGGAGGCACTCACTTTTTAAAAGGCTGTAAAATGCCACAGGCATGTCTTCCAGATACAATATGTCTGCAGAAGCCAGGAAGGAAGGGATGAGGGCTGATACAGGAACACCATATATTGGATCAGATAACCATACACCCAACTGGGATATGTGCGAACCACAGCGTAAAAGATTTACTAGGTTTCTGAGCTTTCCCCAGAGCCAGGTATCCTGATGATTACTTCCAGTTGTAAGATGCTGTGCAGTAGTGGTTGTATATAACTCTTTTAGAAAGTGATCTGCAGATCTATTTTACATTACTGCAAAGCCTTGTTAATCTTCTTGTTAAACAGGATACTTGTGGACAGATATAATGTAAGAAGATGCATGGAAAACAACCAGCGATTACTGGCATATTTAAATGTATTGATATACACTAAGCTAATAAGATTTAGCATTTCCTCGACACATTTTATTCCTAAATTCAGATATATACATAAGAAAATATTTTTACCTGGATACATAAATACCTTGTTTACCTAGGTAAATAAATCCTTAATATATTTTAACAACAATAACTCAGTGAGGGCACACCTAAAGTTCTGTTACAGCAGAAATTAAAAGTACCAATATAAATGAATATAATGATAATGGGTCCTTCATAAACATTCTGAGTGGAAGTGTCAGATAAATTAGCTGAAAATTATGTATTTATTCTGATATTATCTTTTTCTGAGGTGATTAATTAACTCATACGATAATAAGCACGAAGAGCATGTCTAGTTTTACAATAAATAAGAATAATGTCACAAACTTTGACACACTACTTAATTTAACCAACTGGACATGCTCTTCCTGCTTGTCACAATGTGGAGAAAAATAATCAACCCAGACAAAATATTAGCAGAGGAGGAGGATCTTCAATTATCCTAAAAATACAAACACAATTATAAATTATAGCCAATTATGTTTATATCTGTACATTTTATTTTTTGCAATTATTTGAACATTTGTTTCCTTTTAATATTATTATTTAGTTAATATTATTAACTTCATAAGATATTCATTTTATTGCTCTCTACACTATACAGTTTTTTTCCAATGTTCGTTGAAATTTGTATATTTTCCAACATTATTGAAAAATTATGCCAAGTATGTAATCAGGCTAGATTTAATTATGCTGTTTACATATTAATTGCACTGGGCACTTTTATAATTATTTTATATATCAAAATGACAGGTTGTTAAGTGTGTATGCTAACAGGTTTTATGTGTTTGAAATTAACATATGCATGATAGATAATATCTAACACATACACACACACTATACTGTACACCTTCTAAAATTGTTCTTTATAAATACAAATATTAACAATAATAATAATAGCCATACATACATATAGATATATAGAAAGATGGATAGCCAACAGATAGATATAGCCAGACTAGTGACATACAAACTAACACATAGATAAAGATGAGCAATAATGGATAGAAGAGTTAGCCAGCTAGATTTATAGAGATACAACTGTATAGATAGATAGATAGATAGATAGATAGATAGACAGATAGATAGATAGATAGATAGATAGATAGATAGATAGATAGATAGATAGATTTACATTGCTAGTCACACTCCTGCACACCATATTCTCCAAGAGTTGGGCCCATAAGTTAATTATCTCCAGGGTATTCTTGTGTTAAACATTTGTCACAGCTGTAAGCCCCCTGCAGCCACCTTATCATTGCCTGAATACAAGCCCACTTGTTCAAGAGTCAACATGTCAAACTAATTGGTCAACAAATGCTTACGTTTTGTCTTCCCTGTGTCTTTAGACAACAAAGACAATGGGGATTTACAAAGTGGACAGGGAAAAATAGCTTTCAGAGGACATTCCCATAGATTTTTATGGGTGCATTCCTCCTCTCTGTCTTTTACACATGTTTTAATTGGGAGGATTAGTCTTCCTTGCTGGTGTGTGTGGTAAAAAGTAATGTTCTTCCGATGACTCACACTTTAAAGCCACAATACTGCCATGTCAATAACCCCACTGCCTAATAGTTACAGAAAAATGCTCTTTCTATTCCCATTAAATTAATTACAAATAAGAAAATTAAAAATTAAACAAAAACTTCTTTAATCAGAATAAGTTGCATGTCTTTAGATGTATGATACACTTTTCAGTCCATTATTCCGAGACAAGACGACTCATCCTTGTGATTTACTTGTAATAGTTTCCCAGAGCCGAATAACATTCCAAGCTGAGGCCCACTACAAGTCACTGTTATTACTGATAACAGAAATATGTTAAACCTTTATTATAAATATTGAGCTAAGATGAGATTTCTAATTTACTGATATACGCTTTCTGTCATTCAGGGCTATCATTTTTATTATATTTTATAAAAGACCAATGTATGCTGCAGTGCTATACAGAGAGGTCCAATGATACTGTGTATATTATTATTATGTATATTACTTGACAATCTTTTATAAAAGACCAATATATGCTGCAGTGCTATATAGAGTGGTCCAATTATACCATATATGTGTATATTTTTGGGCAATAAACTGCATTAATAGTATAGTTAAAGTTGCAGAGCAGGATGGGGAACCTAAGGCTGGGAAAACACAGGAAATTGGGAAGTTTAGGCTGCACACAACTTCAACATCCCTCTCACTGTAACGCTTTTTCTGATGACAACATTCATGACATCATCTATGGCAAGGTGTTTTGAATTAGCCAAGGTGGGGTACTGTGTAGGCATGGAACACAAGTACATTTTACCATTAAAAGGTTTTATCTGTCTGCTGTGTTTTGACTTAGATTTCAGTTTAAAGTCTATTTCATAAAAAACATGTATCTCATAGAATAGAAATATAAATATAATAAACATGATGTTAACCATTTACCTACTCAACGTTCAGTGTCTGCAGCACCTCTCTGTCAATCACGCTTCCCATACCCTCCAAAATAAAATTTAAGATCATGACGCTAATTTACAAAGTCCTCTAAAATGGTGCACCTCCTTATATCTCTACACTCATCTCTAAATACTCCCTGACACTCACTCTTCGTTCTGCTAACAACCTTCTTCTTTCCATCTCTCTTATCACCTCCTCCCTTTTCTTCTGCTGCCCCTTACTCTCAGGAACTCCTTGCCTCGCTTTACTAGACTATGTTCCTGCCTCAAAACCTTCAAATCATCACTAAAAACACATCTGTTTAAAGAAGAATACTACCTTCCACCTTAACTTTTACAACTTTTCTTTCACTCTCCTGCACCCAAACCCTTTAGATTATAAATTTGCACGTTTTCAATCTTGCAAGGTGCTTTGGGAAAGCACTTTGTACACTGGAATCTACGCTCAAAGACAGGGCCCTCCATCCTTTGCAATGTGTTAATACTGCTATTGTTTTTGCCTTGATCGTAACCCATGTATAGCGCTATGGAATATGCTGGCCACATTACAAATAAACAAAAATAATAATGTACAAACCAAACTTAGCATAGTATTAACCAAGCAAGTTTGTGCAAACTCCGGCATGGTAGCTTTGCACCATCTTTCAACACCTTTGATAAGTACCTGACAATTTACCAAAAGATTTACAATCATGGAACAATCTACAGGCTAATTGTGGATTCTGACATCTCATTTGAACAATTGGAGCCATTTGCATCCTCTAAATCTGGTAAATCCATCTTGAATTTTTTTTAATTAATATAAGTGGATATTCAAAAAAGTAACTTTTAGTTAAACACGTTAAATCATTTTAAAATTATATTATTTTAAAAGATATTTTGAATTCAAATAAAATGGTAGTGGGTCTTAGATACAATTGAAACAATATACATGGAGCTGTACCAACATTGTTGAAAGTAAAAACAAAGCTTCAGTGATACAATAATCCCTTTTGTATTCAATACAACATAATATGACATGTTCAGTTATGCTCCATTGATGACTCTCTTGTGAGTAACAAACTCTTTCATTGTCCTGTTACAAGTCAGTTCCTAATATTATCTACATGAGTCACAGCAATCAGGTCACGGGCATTACAGTAACATTCAATAATCTTACAGTTTGCCTGGAGTACACTCAGTTCCTGTTTAGGCAAATATAAAAATGAACTTAATAATTACACATATTAAAGTGACAAGTATATATAATTAACCATTTAAAAAATTATAGTGAAATTGTATGAAAAAGTTCTCCTATTCACACAGTGAAGTATGAGGATGGATTGTTAAAGGATCAATGAAGAGGCAAGAAGTTCCCTTTGTTTGTTAGTTGAATGGACTAAAAACATATAGCATTTAAACCTACATTTGAACTTTAATATTATCACTTCTGGCAGATATACTTCTCTAATATTGTTATTTCCTTTATTTGTAATGCACCAGCATATTCTGTAGGGCTATTCAGGGGTAAGTACTAGTCAAAACAACATTAACACAATGCAAAAAAATAAAAATAAAAATGGACCGCCTATTAGGTGTCTAGGGCATAAAAGAGGATCTGCCAATGGAACTGTCCTGATAAAAGTCTTTATCTGCCTACTGAGTCCAACTATGGCTATTGGAGGCAAACCTGGACAGGCAGGATAAAAACTAGAACACCCTCCTGGGCAGATTCCCTACTACTATCCATTAGACACCTAATCAGGGGTGGAGAAAAATGGAATTTATAAATGAAAATAAAATAAAATGCAAATTTTAAAACTTACACTGATTTAGTTTCTCAATACTTCCAAAGTAGAATCAGTTATTAAAAAAACAAAGGGAGCCTTTAGGATCTTACAACAGTCCTATGAAAAAGGCTTCATGTAACTCAATACAATATGGTAGCATTAATAAATATTGTGAGCTTCAATTTATCATGGCCCTTTACCAAGAAGTATAGGATATATAGGCCAATTACTTAGAATTTCAATCCACAGTTCAAATGAGCTCCTAAAGAGCCACCATTTTATAATGGAACCAAAAATAGGCAAACTTGACAGTTTTAATCACCCGAATCATCACACAGTTACAAGGAAATCCAAAAATTACAGCACTTTCTCAAGTAACTGAAGTGAATTTCATGCTTATTTGCTCCTGTATGATTCTATGTGGATTTGGACGTTTTTATCCTGGCAGCATAACAATACTTTTCATTTCTTTGGCACGCATATAAACCTAAAGAGCTCATCTTTTGCACTCACACTTATACAGCAATACGTTAAGGGGAATTTAGCTCTACTGATCATGACTTGAGGCTTTAATGCAAAATAGATTATGAATGCTTATGTAAAATGAGTGATGTAAGTGCATTAATACAGTATCCTGTTTCCTCTCTATATATAATGCGCTAGTCAGCATTCCATTTAAAAAAATAATAATATTATATTCATTAGGTTAAGAGAACTGTAGAACCTGCTTTAAGTCCTTGATTACTTGGTTTACATCACTTGTGGACAGATTATTATGGCTAATAACATACCATTATGTTCAAGCAAACTATAACATTAAATACTGTGTGTAGTATATTACCCAGAATTATATTAAGGTCTGGGATAACACAGCTCCCTCTATGTATATATACACAAATATACAGATTACGGTATATCCACTATGGACACAAGGCACATGGGAAGCTGAATACTCTGCCTAATGGGAAAAACAGCCTGGTAATCTCTGGGGAGAAATATGCCCCTACAGTTGTTTTATATATGTGTGAACAATTACATGCAGACAGTGTGTGTGTTTGTAGCTGTCAATATATACTAGACGACTTGCAGTCAGAAGATGAGGACTCTGCTTCATGGAAGACCTTGTCAGGAGGAAACTTCTGGGCTCATAGAGCTGTGTGTCTATGGGATGCATTTGTCATTATGCAATGTCATTTGGGTAACTTCATATCTTTTCCTGTTTTCACCCTACAGAAATATATATTCACACATTGCTTTATGTTTTCCTAATACATAATATTGAATTTGGAAAATTACATGTGGGATTTAAAAGGATCCTAAATTTGCATTAGAACTGGAGCTAATGCATGGAGGGCCCCAGTGCAAAATAATTTGTCTCCTCCCCCACCTTGCAACTTTTCTATACAAGGTAGGTGCATGTATGAGTCAAAAAGGCCAAAGATATCCCATATATAGTTGTGAGCTCATTGCGCTGGTGGAGATGAGCACCATCCCTACGACCCTGTACAAATTTGGCATTGAGCGCCGAAGGCACTCATTGTGCTGGTGGACATGAGCGCCATAGGCGCTCATCCATACGGGGACAACATTTCAACACAAATCTAAATTATCAAATTTACAGTACGTGTTTGAAAAAAACATGTTGAAAAAATACGGCCCATAACACTTTGCAAAAATCAGGGCCGCGGAAAAAATCCGAACCCTGCAAAAAAAAACAGAGCACCCAAAAATATAAATTTAACGGCCGAACCGCGGCACTCGAAAAACACAAAAATAAACCCAAATATGCCACAAATTAACTTGCAAACTCACACACAGCCCATGGGGAGAGACAGGATGCCTGTGAGTGAGGTTGCAAGTTAATTTGAAACATACTTTGCCTTTTTTCACAAACAAAAATCGACCTAAGCGAGAAAAAAATGGCAGCCAAAAAAAAACGAAAACTAGGCCCAAGCATGTTAAAATCCCCAACGCACTCGGAACACTTACCCATACCCAGTAAAACATTCTGCGGCACGTTCCACACATCCTGCGGCACGTAGCACATGGAAAATGAAAGCCATTTTCTATGGAAGAACTAAGTAACTTGCACAAAATGGCGGCTGGTTGAAGCGAGGCGACCAGTTGAGGCATTGAAACACGTGGAAGGTCGTAGCACTTAGGTGATGAGTGCCAAAAGCGCTCATCGCCCTGCAAGCCTTGCAAAGCAAGGCGAGCAGTTGAGGGATTAAAACACGCGGAACTTAAACTGCAAGCAGTTAAGAAACGCGGGACTTACTTAGGCTGCAAGCAGTTGAGGAATCTCGGGGCTAAAAAAATGAAAACATTCAAATATGAACACACATGTACTATTTATTTAATATATATATATATATATATATATATATATATATATATATATATATATATATATAAAAATATATATATATATATTTATTTATTTATATATATATATATTTATATATACACATATATATATATATATATATATATATATATACACACACACATATCTATATCTATATATATATATGCACACATATCTATCTATATATAGATATATATAATATTAATTATAATTTGAAGACACCTTAGATAGGTCCCTGAGCTTATTCTAGTACATTTTAACACCCATTCTTTATTTTATTATTCAAAGTGTTTTTGTTAAATGAATAATAAAGCTAAGTTTCTGTTTTTAGCATTTGTTAGAACCCAGTGGTGCAATTTTTCAATTATCTTTAATCATAGAAATGCATTTTCTACAGAAATATGTGGTGTTTTTTTTTTAACCACCGATTATTTATACATAGGCAATGTTATCTGTCACTGCTCCTTTAATGTTTAAACTATATTTCTTAGTTCTGCACTGGACAGACCCACCAAGTGGTTATGTGCTATCTGTTATAACAAATATCTGTGTCTGACATGTGACAAATCAGCGGTTATTCCTCCCCCACTGCTCCTGGACTCCCGCTGACTTGTCTGAAAAGACCATTCTGTGCAATGTTATATGAATGGGAGCAGATAGAAGGAAAAAACAGCGAACACTTCAATGGAAACGTACATAACTCAGGCCACTGGTCTCACTCTCTCTCATCACAGGTCATTTATTGGCAACATGATTAGCTTTGTAATTGAATAATTTTTAAATTAGGTCCCATCTCTTATTCTCCAGGCCTGTGATCCGGGCCTCGCTTTCTCATTTAATAACGCTTGTCAGATAATCTAATATTCCTCTGATAGCTGGTCTCATTATACCTTACATTTCTCGTTAGCTATTTATCACATGAAATTTTCTGGAGAAATCTCATAAATGTTCACAGGATAGAGGAATAATCTGATTTGCTGAGCTGACAATGGATAACTGTGACAGCACATCATTAGAAGGGGAAATGCCATTAAATAACAGATTCTGGATTTCTACCAAAGTGAATACACGGAGCCCTTTAATGTTTTCTGGTTCTGTTATATCCTTATCATTTGTTTTGATTATTAAATCTTGAGACCGAGTGGTTAGACCACAAGGAAACTTAGGGTCTCATTAAAATACGATTAGGCCAATTGAATAGGACTCTATATAAGCACAGAGCATATTTTTTTACAGAAGTTTTTAGTTAGTGAACTTCTATCCAAAAGCAAGGTCTTCACTAACTAAAAACTTCTGTTAAAAAATATGCTCTGTGCTTATATAGAGCCCTATTCAATTGGCCAAATTGCATTTGAATGAGGCCTTTAGAGCACACAGCAAACATCGGAGTGAAAATAAAATCTGTTATTCCAGTGAAGGCAGTAGATAATCATTGAGAGAGCTTGTAATCTTATGGTTCTTCCAGGACCTGTGAGAATGTCAGCTCAAAAAAACCTGCTGTTTAAACCGCCCACTGCCCAATCAATGTAAATAACAGTTTGAGTGCTGTAAAAGCTTTCACAGTTGCATTAAAAAGTGATAAAATAGTGTTTTTTTCCAACTAAAAAGCTTGATCTAAATGATGACGAATAGCAGTTTTAAAAAGTTCAGTATCCAGTTAAGTCTGACATTACACCATAATTGCCAATTAAAGGGACTCAGCAGAAGTCCCAATGATTGTAGGATAGTAAAGTAACAATAGGAATACTGGTAGTTTACTGCATTTGGAAGCTGTTTAAAAAATGTCCTCTAGTAAAAGAAATATAGCTTTGAAATTACTAAATTTTGGCTGTCACTCAGCTCAAGAGATCCCCCACCAGAATAACCTGCATATCAATACATAATTACCATTATTATTATTTACTGGCTCCTTGTGACTGCATAGATGTGAATTTGTGATCAGCCAATGTCTATTGTTATCACAGAAATCACCTGCAAAAGGTAATTAGATAACGAAAAAAGGCCACACTGTTGGGAGAATCTCTTGAGCTGAGTGACAGCCAAGTGTTGTAAATTCAAAGTTGTTTTTTCTGTTACTAGATGACAATGTTAATAACTTCCAATCTCAAATATTCATAAATGTATTTATAATTTACTATGCCGCCATAATTAGGACCTCTGCTGCGGCCCTTTAAAAGGCTACTATAGTTCCAGCGTGCTCATTTGAACAGCTACACAGGCTAATGGCCATATTTTTTTCTGAAAACAAATAAATAGATCATTCATTTTTAAACTACATGTGCAAACATTCTTTTTCTGTGGGCAGCCATTGCCTTTTTGTCAATCTGCTTTTCCAAGAGGGAAAAAAGGCAATGGCTGCCCAGAGAATTATATAATTACATTTGCAGGTGATTTCTGATATTTGATAATATTGCCATTAGTGCAAATGATACCTTCTCTCGTTTAAATAATGTAAGTGCCACTTATTGTGATAATGATAAATAATGGTAAAGTGTGGTGTAATTTGTGCATGATTAAGTACTAAGGGCCTCATTCTATTATCGGCCGTAAATCGGCCGTAAGGCTGCGATTCCTTGCGAGGGTTCAGTTAACTCGCGATTCTATTATACGGCCCCGCAAGGATCTCCTTTTACGGCCGGCCGCATATCTTGGAACCGGCCGTAATCTGTGAAATCTAAAAACTCAAAAATAAATTCAAGCCTGCACTGTACAGCTCTGTAAATGCTAGGGATCATATTGGGGGACATGAGGATTAAAAGGAACCCACTCTCAAGCTTGCACATCTGCCCAAACCCGAGTTCAAATTAACTGTTTATTTGCCGGCTGCGGCGTGGGCGTGTCTGAGGTGCTCCAAGCACTCTGGACTTTTTACATGTATATTTTACGGATATTAAAAATGAAATATTTTACGGATTTGAGTACAGGATAATTATGTGCTATTTTTTCTAACACCTAAAATCCCTTTATAGTCTTCTCAAAGTGCAGGATGGCTTTATTTGAGCTATTTTATGTGCTTAATTGGTGCTAGCGAGACCTTTTTCCTGCAAGTAACTGCGGCTCGTTTTTAGCCTTGCAGAGAGGTTTCCCGGAGCAATTGAATTGCAAATCTCTTGCGGCCGTTTTAGATCAAAGGCTTTCCTCCGGCGCGATCGGCCGCAAGAGATAGCAAGGCACCGGCCGCAAGCCTGCCGGAGCCTACGGCCGTAAGGGAATAGAATAGCAGAATAGCTTGCGGCCGGTCCTTGCGGCCCCGCAGCGGCTGCGGCCGATAATAGAATGAGGCCCTTAGTCTCCTTCTGGATCACTACCTTGTTGTGGTGAGGGCCTTGTGTACCTCAATGTAGCTATCAGCTATACCATGTAAGGTCACCAAAGATAGTCAGGTCATAGCAAAGAGGTCAGACAAATAGCTGTCCACTGGAGAAGGAACTGGTAACCCACTCAAGTATCTTTGCCAATAAAATCTTGTGGATTAGCACAACCAGAGATGCAGACAGATGTGCCTGGCGTGGTGCGTCCATATGGTCACCGAAAGTCGGAGGAGGGAGAAGTCACTAGTATTTATTTATTTTCTATAATAAAAACTGCTTGATGACATTTCCTGCCTAATTATGCTTTTAATCAAATCGTACATTAAAAATATTGCATTTTCAAAAATATATTGTTTCTCATTGTACAGTAGTCCTTCAAATATTATTTAAAATTTAAAAAGCTCTACGTGGAAGCCAATCTAAAAAAAGTCTGACCAGTCAGATTCTGGTTCAGACTGAGTGAGAGGCTATAATAGCTCTGGCCATCAGCAGATGCAATAGGTACACAATACAGTTGTTACCAGTTGTAGGCAGTGTGGTAAGCGCAAATTATATAACGGGTTTGGGACATCATAGCGCAACCTGCTTCCAAGCTCCGTGATAATCCAGCCCCCAGGCAGAGCTGCCATGCCCACTGACAAGGCACAGGGAGGTGGCTATAAGCAGCTCTGCTTGAGGAGAAAAACCAACAACTTAAAACGTAAGAAAAATATTAACTTTCATTTATTTTAAAACTGCCTACTGTTTTTATTAGTCTCTGTCCAACAAACAAACATATGAGCTTTACTTTTAAATGAATTACAGTGGTCCTTTAATTAAGAATTGCTCCATTGGATATATCAGTGTGAAGGATAACATAAAGTAAGACATGTTTCCAGTTGCTTCTGGCAGTAAATAAAAGTATGTTTAAGAGGTTCATTTATTTACAATATAGCTGCTTCTGAGAAAATGCTAGGCCTGAAAGGATGAGAGCCCACTGCTGGGTGTAATATCTACACAGACTGTCTCCTCCTGTCAGTATCACACCAGCAGGATCCAAGGTGCAGCTTTGTATAAACCACATTTACATAATCCAGCTGTATTCCCCAGTGTATATTTCTGTAAAGCACCATTTCTTTAGCACGTTTTGCTCCCATCTGTGAAATGTAAATCTGACTCCGGGGAGCTGCGGGGAGATGGGAGGCGAAGGATCAGCATCTGCTCCACCGACTAATTAACAAGGAGCCAGACTGAATCCAAGTCTCCATGCAGATGTGAAGACAAATCGATGCTGTAACGTTTCACTCCAACTGGGTGGAGATAAATATTGGATTTTAATTGTTATATACAGTCTTTTGTATGTGTGTTTATAACCAAACTATTGCCAAGAGAAACAGAATCCGTGATTGACTATCTATCTATCTATAATCTATTATGCAGGTTTTTGCAATCTTTTTGTCGTTACACTCCATACCTAAACTGCTTATTTTTATATATTTGTTATCATTTTTTCAATCATTTAGATTTAATACCACATACTTACATGTTACACCTGTTAATCATTTTGTATATATATATATATATATATATATATATATATATATATATATATATATATATATATATACATATAGTTGTTGTTCAGTCACATCAGACTCTCTGTGACCTTATGGACAGCAGCACATCTATGATTAATCTTATCCATAAGAGTGGGTACTAGAGTGGGTTGCCTGTTTCTTCACCAGTGGAGCGCGATTTGCCTGACCTCTCAGCTATGACCTGCCCATGGGTCACTCTACAGTATAGCTCACAGCTTCATTGAAATACACAAGCCCCTTCACCACAACAAGGTAGCAATCCAGGAGAAGATATATACAATATATATATATATATATATATATATATATATATATATATATATATATAATGTGTCAGAGCTGTATAATGCATCTGTCCTTCAGCCCCCCTCATACCCACTATGCAAGCTGCTGAAGTACAGTGTGAAGGCCAGGAATGGACTCACCCTCCATGGAGCAGTGTGCTCTGGCTCCACCATACTGACCCGCAGGCTGAAGAAACACAATGCGGCTGCATCATTGTGATAGCCAGAGTCATGATAGGACTCATCAGGCTGAGCGGTCATCATGGGGCATGAGTGGCTGGGGTTCCAGGGGTCCCCCAGAGCAAAAAAAGTGACATTAACAGCCTGGAGCCCCGCAGAGGAGGACCCGGGTGCATTGCACCACTTGCATCGGCGGTAGCACTGCCACTGGTCTGAATATTTAAGTGATACATCTCTAATTCCTTATTCGACTTGCAAATATCTCTTCACACTAGTTAATAGGCTCCAGAGAATGACATAGATAGGTTTCACCTCACCAGTGAAAGAAATCACACCTCTCACACTGAATATAGATTTATTGTTTTAAATCTTCACAAACCCATCTTTCTGTTTAACTGCTTCATTGTAATGTTCTCAGTGAAGAAAGAATAAGATTTTGCCATTTTTAAAAATAAGCAGGAACTATATGGGTTACTAATATAGCAAAGCAATTTTATCTATTACGATACTTTTAGTGTTACAAGTGACATATATATTGAAGATTGCTATCTCTCCCCTCCTTCCTTCCTATATTCCCCAGCTTACAGCAACCTCCTTCCTTCCTTGAATCTCAGGCCCCCCAACAAGCCCCCTTTCTTCTCCCAATCCTCATACATCTATTGCATTTCCTTCCTTCCTCTATGTGTAAGTTGGCCCCTGGGATCCATATTTATCCTTACAGTTAAAAGCAGCTAAAAAGGTGATATATTGTATAATTTCCATGTCATTATCCAAAATCCGTAGCTGCATTGGAAGCACTAAATAATGTATTATTCTGCCCAAGGATTTTTTTTTTTTTAAATCAACATGTGAGATCTTCTGCAACACATGGCGTGTTTAAGATCTAATCTGCATTTACATAGTTTAGTAAAAGTACAGCAACTCTTATAGTAAATTAATCTATTAACGATGAACAAAGGACCCTTCAGATGATTTCCTTTATTGTGGATCTTATGAAATATTATTAGGATCAATGTTTTACCTGACTTGCTTTTGGATCAATCTTTCATAATACTTTATCACTAGCAAGATAATGTTTCCAGATCCTATGTTACTCTATAAAGGCTCTCATTTAGTTGGAGAGATATGTTCACCATTTAAAAGGATATAGTAGAGATTCCAAATATGGTACTATTTCCAATGAATCAGCTGATCTTTATTAAGATAACTGCATTTTCTTACAGTAAGCTTACAATAATTTTTTTACCTCTCGATCAGCCTTACTGATCAATACACCTATCAAAGACTGATATCTCTTTCTAATGTTGTGGTTGTTGGTGATAATTGCTAATTACACCCCAGGCTCTGAACGCATTATTTTCCTATATGCAGCTAAAAAGACTGAGCATTCTTAGGCTCAAATGAGTTTAGGCAAAATTGGCTAAATACTCTATGGGGTCTGAGCATGCTCATCCTTTTCAGCTGCGTGTTTCAATCTAATAATATTTAATTGATAAAGTGCTTGCTATTACTTATATTTTTAAATTGTTCCATATTATGCTATCCCTTTCTGGATCGCTACTTTGTTGTGGTGAACGGGCATGTGTATGAAGCTGTGAGCTATACCCCGCAGGGTCACCCAAGATGGCAGGCCATAGCAGAGATGTCAGACAAATCACGACCCACTGGAGAAGGAACTGGCAATCCACTCCAGTATCTTTGCCAAGAAAATCATATGGATAAGCAGACAGATATGCCTGACATGCTGCGTCCATATGGTCACCAAGAGTCCGACTCGACTGAAGGACTGAACAACAACAACATTAAGCTATACTTGGAAACTCGTCTGTGTCCCTTTAATGAACAAGCTGTGCAGAATCAACATGTATGAGAATATTCTGACCTTGGTGAAAATAGCCCATCGTCTTCCAGAGCAGTGGTTGCCTACCACCTTGATGCTAGGGACTGATTGTCTCCTTTCTAAACAGTTATGAACGGGGCAATCCTTCGCATTGTGGTCTGCATGTAGTCTGATGGTGAAACTTATGCCACAGAGACCTGCTCTTCTACTAAGTACTATTGTGGAGTATCTATTCATAATGGCAGCCTTTCAAAAGACATAAATATACATGATATATCTAAATGTAAGGCTCTTCCCTTCCATCCCAGGTGTCAAGTCCCGCAAGGAACAAAAGCAAATACTTGCTATAAATAGGAGGAAATAATCAAAAAGCTGTATTCATTTTAACCTTTGTAAAAACATTTTGTTCATCATCAAGTTCCTCCTAAGAGCATCTCAGAACCAAAACTGTAATAGCAATGACATGATGAAGCCTCATAGGTGGGATAAAAGCTTCTCTATATGAATGAAGTACCACTGTAGTTTGGAAAAAGCATCACATGTTTGTGAAGTACAAAACAAACTAATAACATTTGCTGTGTACGTTATAAGGATAAAGATAATCTTTATTTTAACTAACTCCACTTGTGTCTTAGGTATTGCATGTTTGTATCTTCTACACTTCCTGCTTAAGGGTATGTTCTGATCATTTTAATAATCTATTCAGGTGTGGAATGTGGAAGGGGATTTGTTTACTCATTGGCTTATTTGATAAGGTTTTAGCATTTGACATCTTTACCCATTCCCTGTGCGTGCTTTGTAGATGACAGAAGCAAGTAAACTTGTAAGCTCTGATTTCCCTGCTCTTTACCCACCTCTCATGCCATGAAATAAATAATTACTGTCATGGCAGCTTCCATACACAAGCAAATATTCTGAAAATTAATATTTTCACCAAAAACACTTTTTTTGCCCATGCCTTAAACAGCTGCTAATATTTTCAGTGTGATTCTTCTCAAACACGTGATGTTTTTCCTAAACTACAGTGGCCCTATAACTTCTTGCTGCTGGCAGGCCAGTGAGTTACCACCCTTTTGTACATTTTATGCAGCTTTAAATTCCCAGTGGGACTACAATATTGTGTATAAAAGCTACAGAAACTATAAATAAATAATCACAACAGGGAGCCTGTATTAGATCTCAAATCATTTGATATTCCCAGCAACATCTGTCCAGGTCATGGCAGTGTCACAGCGCAGCTTTTTTGATAAGCTCTTGATCCAAAATCATAAAAATATAGAAAAATACATGAACAAAAGAAATGAATATACATCAATGTAGAAAATGTGTAAAAAGACCATACACTGAATGATGTCCTTGCATGCAAAAAGTACTGTTAATAATATTTGAAGCAATGTCCCCTATCATATGTTCTAATATTCAACATGGAACTAAATACGGGTTATCATTATGTTTATATTACTGGAGAGGCATTGAGGGTGCAGTTTTCCAACAATTGTCTTAGAGGTGACACCTGCTGGTGAGTCCCTATAAATACATGCTTTTTCTCAATACTAAACCATAAATCTATGTGTGTTTGCGTTGCGTTGTCGTGTATGACCTTATGGACCACAACACACCATGCTGATCCACTTGGTTGCCAGTTCCCTCTCTGGGCATACAGATATTCCTAGGTGATCTCCCATGCAAGTACTGACCAGACTCAGCCCTGCTTGGCTACAGGGTGGTGTGATCTCTTGGTTCCCTTTTATGATTTATTATCATTATTTATTATTAACCCTTTGTATCGCACCAACATATTCTGTAGCGCTGTACAGGGGATAAGGACAAGGAAGAATACAATGTTAACAAACTGCAGAAAAATGGAGGGCCCTGTTTTTGGGCTTAGAATCTTTGTAGGAAGTGCTTTTTTCCAAAGCACCCTACAAGATTGGAAACTCGCTACTTACAATCTAAAGGGTATTGAAGAGGCAGAGACTTGGGGAGGAACAAAAAGGGGATAGCAAGGGTGAGGAAGAAAGTGAAAGTTTGTTTAGGTAGGAAGGTAAGTGACATTGTGAGGTGAATGGCTCAGGTGTGTAATATGTTATCTGTCCCTAGTGGTCAGATAATGTAACCTGTTAGTTGAAATGTCAGGTTGACTGGAATCGAACTAAGATAAAGCACTGAATCCTAAGAACTGGGTGACCAGGGAACCCATGTAGTACAAGGTAAGAAAAGTGTGAGCAATGTCTGTATTGCTCAGTGTAGCATCTTTTGTCACAATGGTAAAGTTTAGTGCCAATAGATTAACATAAGAATTTGATTTTTTTTATATATATTTGAAATATATACTGACAGTTTTTAAAGGGACACAACAAAGGTCCCAGGTGTTCAAATGAATAAAAATTACAATTAAATAAATAAATTACAGCTGGTTGTTAAAACATGTTGAATACAAGATAAAAGATCTTGAAAGTTAGGTATTTAGGCATAGATAGCATATTTGAAGCATAAGAATAGATTATTTTAATTTATTCTCCCATTCTATTAATGGTAAGTCTGCAAGTTTTCAATCTTGCAAGGTACTTTGAGGAAAGCGTGATGGACACTGGATTCTAAGCTCAAAGTCAGGGCCCTCCATCTTTGTGATGTGTTAATATTGTTTTGATTTGATCACAACTTGTGTATAGCGCTAGGGAATATGTTGGCGCATTACAAATAAACGATAATAATAATTATAGTAAGTTTATTTCGCAATGAAATTATTTTTTTAAAAACTTTGGGCCATATTCAATTTGAAGCCTGCAACTTGATCGCAGAAGGCCGAATGTCTGCGGGGTTGTGCGGCGGGCTCCTGTTCGTCTCCGATTGCGATGCTATTCAGTTGCTCAAGCCCGCAAGTTACGGGCCCCAAGCCAAAACCGTAAACCATGCACTAGTTCGGTGCAGTTCAGGGAGGGCACATCAGTTCAGCAAGCCCGTAACCGGCCATTTCGAATCAGCCAATATAAAATTAGTCATTATTACTGCAGTAAAACATGGAGGTTACATGCCAATCGATCAGGTTTCGGAGATCCAATATGCGATCAGACTCGCAAACCCACAAAATAAAGAATTATGAAAATGAATGCTAATACTGTTCTAGTCCATATGGGTGGCCTGATATGTATTAAGTCATTGATACCCGAGATCGATTTAACCCCGATATGACACAAAAAAATATTTTTTTATTTCCTGCCTATTTGCGAGCTTGAGACTGTTGTGCAGTTAATTATAATGTCTGTAAATAACGGGGAAATCGACGACAGTGCAGTAGTGATTTTTTGCATTTAAAGTGCTACGAATAGGTGTTTAACCCCTTTGCGGGTCCTCTCTAGCACTCGTGGGATTTTCTCCTTCATTTGCAGATTACGGGTGTGAAAACATTTGCTGGCTGGGGTAGTACGAGGTGCTTATGCAGTTTTACAATTAATTGCTGTAGGGGAGAGGTGTTAGGGTTTAGGGGTTAGGGTTAGAGGTTAGGCTTAGGGGTTATACTTTGGGTTAGGCTTATGGGTTAGGATTCGTCTTCACTGTTAGGCTTCAGCCATTACTTCTTTATTTTTACTGTCCACATTGCAAACACTGTGCCTACTGATGCTCCGAAACACCAGCGCAGTAGAGCATTCCTGACACTAGGTGGTGCTGTGGGGCAGCCTTCAGGCGCGCACACAGTGCCGAGAGAGATGTGGCGGCCTCATAACAGTAAAGATCCCAAAATATTACTAAAATAATATCCAATTCAATATAACAATTTCAAGCTAATTCAAGTCTATTACAATGTAATTCTAATGATGTATAAAAAATCAGAGCTGTAAATTGTTTTATAATGTAATATTAAATATCATGAAATAGATACCTAACTCACCTTCATGAACATCCTTATAAATGAGGGATTTGTTCTAAAATAGTGAAGCTCAATGCTGCTATGGCAACCTCTTTCAGTTAAAGGCAGATACGCCACTAAAAGGAGCTGCACATTTTTGTTTGTTTTTTGCTTTATGTGTATCAAAACTGGTAGAATCACTGTGGAGAGGGGGGATAGGTGGATTACATCAGTAATAGAGGTGTAGATAATAAGGATATGTGTTTTGGATAGCAGTGATTTGTTAGTTTGTTGTTGTTGTTTAGTCGTTCCGTCGTGTCCAACTCTCCATGACCCTATGGACCACAGCACGCCAGGTACATCTGTCAGTCACCGCTTCTCTGAGCTAAAGTTCATGTTCATTGCTTCAATTATCTCATCTATCCATCTCCGCCTCGTTCGTCCCTTTCTTCGTGTGCCTTCAATCTTTCCCAGCATCAGAGTCTTCTCCAAATCTCATGATTTGGCCAAAATATTTGAGCTTGAGCCTTATGATCATAGCTTCCAGTGAACAGTTTGTTTTGATTACCCAAAGAACTGATTTATTGGATCTTCTTGTACTCCAATGGACTCTACACAGTTTTCACCAACACCACAATTCAAAGGCATCAATTCAATGGCGCTCAGACTTATTTATGGTCCTGCTCTCACATCCGTAGGTTTTTCCTGGGAATACCATAGTTCTAACTATGCAGACCTTTGTTGATAGTTTAATGCCTTTACAATTTACTAGCTTGTTCAGACTTGCAATGGCTTTCCTCCCCCGAAGCAAACATCTTTTAATTTCATTGCTACAGTCACCATCTGAAGAGATCTTGGATCCCAGGAAAATACAATCTGTCACTGCCTCCACTTATGGAGATATAAAATGAACTCTGTATTTTTGAAGAGAGACATGTTCTTCCACTCTAGAGATCACACTGGGGCTGCATGGGATTATCCACCACTGTGCTTTTAGCATCAAGCAGAGGAGACTCTGCGTAGTTCAAGAAAACTGCATAAGTATGTAACAGACTAACAACATTAGCATCTGTGGCTATGAGTAGAAACATTTTTTTTTGGGAGAATAACATACATTTTTAAGATTTTGTTTAAATGTCTGATTGCATGACTTTGTGACAGCTTGAAGTCTAAGGAGTGTTCTTATCTTTATTTATCTGAGGGAGAGGTGGAGGAAGAGTGAAGAGAGAGAGTGAGGTGGATTTGTTAAACAACTGAATATTTTAGAATCTGTCACCAACGTCTTCCACTGTATATACTCAGTAACAGAGAGCTAGCAATAATAAATGCAAGCTTTGCTCCTGCAGAAATGTAAACACCACACACACCCTTCACTAATAGACAGTAACAAATATATAATTACAAAAATAAATACATTTTAATGTCTTTCAAATATTTATTTTTAGTAAAACAGGTCTTTAAAAGTTAATGGGAAAACAAAATAAAAAAAAAATATAATACTATTTTTTAATAGTGTTTTTAGCATAATGTTTTGCAGAAAAACACATTTTACAAGATTTAAATAATTTATGATATAACCCACTGGGTATTGCATCTGGATCATAGCATGATCTAATTGGACAGGTGCTAACTGCCTAATATATGATAGAAAAGTACAAACTGGAGCAGCCCACTGCAAATTTATTTTACAGCCCCAAAAGTTTATTTGAACAAAATCTTGAGACCCATGTGAAAATACAGATTTGCAGATTGTAGCAGGATGGACCTGCTGTGTGCCGGCTGTAATATGTAGGCTGTGTGATAGAGGTTTACACCAGCACTAACATTAACACTGAGCTGTCATGTTGAGGAAAAACAATCATTGTGATATGGATGGTTAGCCTGCAGGGGACATCCATACTAACAAAATAGCTGCTACCATGGTGGTCCTTCAGGATTATTTTAGACATACTTGGGAAGGTCACACACCAGGTTAATCAGCTTAATGTACAAGAGGCAACAAAGTCTATAATCTATTGGAATAATGCATCCTTTAAAATGCATTCACTTTCCTGGATTAACATTTTTTCTGAGTATTAAAGGACCACTGCACAATGAAAAAAATACACGTTTGAACACTTGACTAAGACCATAATTAATCAGGAAAAAGTGTTTTTAGTTAGAAAAAAACAGCAATATTTTGATGCCTCTGCAGTACCCTGGAGAGATCCATGCAATGTCGGAGCTAGTGTTTGACCAGTTAAAAAACAAAAACAGACTGGGCCCATCTACACCTACTACACTATCCCCAGAGCCACTCACAAAAAGACCCCTTTCCAAAGCAGCTCCCCTCCCCTCAAGACCCTCTCTCCAGGCCACTGACCCCTCTTAATACCACCCCAGACCCCCTTCCAAAGTCCCTTCCCTTAAGCTTCCTTGCTGCTCCTGCCTTTGGCGCTGCCTCCTCTTTGTTTCATTACATTAAATCAAGAAATACAACCAACTCACTTTTCACCAATATGACGAACATTTTTGAACTTCCTTAAGCTTAAAAAAACCCTCTAAAATAAAATACTCACATATATCTTTAGAAAACGTTGATATTAAATATTTCATTAGCATCATCCTATAGGGAATTTTAGCATTGGAAATTGTGAATGTCAGAGACATGGAAAACAACTTACAAAGAATAAAACATTTAAAGGAAAAAAATTGTAACGGAAAAATAAAAATAGTGTTTTAAGTGATAAAAATTGATTATTGTCACAGTTAGTATTGGGTTGTATGCAGTAGCATATCTTATTTCAAAAAGTATAGAATTATTAACATTCTACTTCAATGTGTTACTTATAATGTTGTCTATACAACTAAGATAATTTTATTTTAATTTACTGAGTGTTACCACAAAATGGTATATATATTTTTCTTGCGTCATTAAGTAATTTCTGACCTCCTGGACCATAGCACACTAGGCACATATTTTTGTCCATGGTCATGCTGATCCACTTGGTTTTTGTGGTAGAAATACTGGAGTGGATTTATAGTTCCTTCTCCAGTGGGCCACAACATACAGCTCCTGGTATTCCTAGGTGGTCTCCCATCCAAGTACTGACTAGGCCCAACCCTGCCCTCTTGGCTCCCTGACTGGAATCGAATCCAAGTCGCAATGGTGAAACCAACCACAGATTTACATTTTTTGTTAAAGAAAGATCATTGGCATTGATTACTTCTAACCCCTAAAGTATTTTGGCAGTTTCTTGAGTGCAGTCGCCACCTCAAAAAGAGAACCCAGGAACATGCCTAGTCATCAGGCTTTTCTTTGGACAATTAGATACAGACTATGATGGGCTCTTTCAGACCCTATTTATTACCAATATTGTAGCACATAGATGCATTCCAATTGAAAATTAAATGGACTCTTTAAGTAATTGCTTTGTTTTAAATAAATGTTTTAAATAGATAAATTAATTCATGCATTTCTCCTCAATATAAATGTCATATACAATTTCCACCTCACCTATGTCTAAGAAGCCCCAAAGTAACTGATTCTCAGGTTGTGGAGCAATTTCTTTCCGTTCTCTCTCAATAAATGCTGCCATGTTGCACATCTGTGACCTATGGACACACCCACAGGAAATCAGATTCACACTACCAATTTAATGCTGTAAGTAAACCGGCAATGACTTGTGTGTTTCTATGCAACAGAAATACACTAGTAATGTGAAGCTCCTCTCCTGTGGGTGTGTCCTTGGGTATGGATAGCATTCTTCAAAATTGAGACTGTGTCAAAGACACAATAAAGAAGACTCATATTGTTTTTCCATGTGACCTTTAAACCTTGAAATATACATGCAAGACATTTAAATTAGAGGGATATAGAAGGTTTCTGGATTTCACAAGGAGTATAATACATCCTTACATACTTGCTTGGGTCTGCAGCCCATGAAGACACATACTCTGATGTGCAGTGTTTCAAATTAGCCAATCAGTGATCTCTCTTATCAGCATGTTAAAGAATGTTGTTGAGAAATGGTCACTGATCAGCTAGTATGAGACCCCTCACACCCAGTACGACCATATTGCGTCATGAGCAACAGAGAGTAGACCCAAGTAGGTATGATATTAGGCAGAAAAAATGCAGAGCTTTTAAGCACTTTTTAATAAAATAAAGTGCATGAAAGTAAATAGATATTTAGACTCTTGTGTATATATCTTTCTGTAGCATCAACTTTTCAAGCGTTCATTTTCTTAAAAAAAATACTCATTCATGACGATTGCATTGATTCTGTGGACTATTGCTGAAGTTATATACATGAACACATGTTTAATGAATGGTTTTCATTGGAAGCTGGATATCTTGGACTCTTCTTGAGCAAAGCCTTTCATTCTGTAATGTTTAAACTGCTAGTGCAATAGACTGCATAGTGGAATCTCATTATTTTAGTGTAAAAGCTAGATGTGAGAGACCATTAGAGAATAATAGTATTGTATTATTATGAATAATCCAGCGTTCCAATCCAGTTAGTTCTGTCACTGTGAATAAACACTTGAAAATGGATCAAGAATAAACCCCAGTAACTCTACCACTCAAGCACCAGGCAAACTAGCTTTCCAAGATGGTAGTGCTCATGGCTCATGCATAGTCTTCTAAATTGTGGTAATTTATTACATACTTCACACGCATGTACAGCTTTTAGCAAACTATAGTGATTTTTTACATACATTATATATTTGTTAAATGCTCAGCTTCCAGTGACAAACATAAGATAGTTTGATTGCCAAAGTAGTGATCAATACTTTTCAAAATCTTATGATCCTCTAGAACGAAACTTTATGAAGCTGCGGTTTAGCTGAACTGTTAATCTTGAATAAGAGTAGTAAAAATGAGATCTCCTTGGAGGCTCAGACAAAGATCTTGCAAAATCCCACAAACACTACAGTACAGGTGCATAGTGTGTAAAACAAGGATTCCCAAACTTTGCCTGAGGGAAACTTTCATAAGCCAAGTTTTGGTATTAGCCAACCACCCACATACTCACAGTAAAGTGTAAGTATATATGCTGGGAAATGGAATTTTATATTACAGAAGGAAACCTATGGTACGTCTTTCAGAATACTGTTTTTTTTCTGTATTTTTTGTATAAAATGTCCAGGAGCAAAATATGACAGAATATGCACATCATTAACGAGACTCTGTAATGTTTTTTTATTTCTTGGTGGTATTGGTAAAAAATATATGCAAAAAGAAGAATCAATGTCACATACTTCACAAATGTTTGAGGTTTTCCAAAAACAGTAGGTTTCTATAGGGTGAACCTTGGGACTAAGTTGTATTGAAAACTAAACCAATGCATTTGACAACAACAACAATATGTTAACAGTAATTTATTAACTTGATTGAACACATTCTCAAAGGACCAAAGAAAACTCCTTAATCCCAGTCATTATTCAAAGTGTCTTCACCTTGGTTGTGTTTTTGGTCACTAAACATGGAATACAATACTTCCGTTACATTCACCATTATTCAGCACAAAGTTGTCTGTATTCCAAATAAGCAATTAAGATCTTTTTTTTTTGGACAGCCTGCAGATGTACTCAAAGGCTACAAAAGTGAGATTGTTTTGGTTTGAAGGCAATGAATTCCACTGCAAGCTTAGTGAAGAATGCTAGGTTTTACACCTGTATAGACAATGTCTTTGTTTTGGCACCTACAAGCTATTCAGAAAGTCTCTTCTGCATTCTGGGAATATCAGGTTAGAAGATGCAAGGAGAACATATACTATTTTTTTTAAGAATGACCTAAATTCAATTAATCAAATGACATAATCCTATATATACAACCGCGATAATGAAAAATACTTTCTTCAGTAAGGAACATATTTCATTGATCAAGATCTTTCCTTTTTCGAAAAGGAAATCTGACATTACAAAATATTTACATTTATATTGCTTCTCACCATGTATCTATTTCCTTCAAAGGTCTATGCTGAAGGCACTGGGCACGGACATGGATTAAACTTCCTGCTCAACGTCGCCTTTGTACCCTCATTGTAGTAGGAAAGATGTTGTGAGAAGTGGCTTCAAAAACATACCAAATTGAATTAATAGACATGATACCAGGTGAATATGTGAAAAAAATATAAATTTATCGGAAAATACCATTGTTGTAAGAGCCAATTGACTACCAATGGAGGTTGTAATGACATAATGTATACTACATATTTACATTTATATTGCTTCTCACCATGTATCAATTTCCTTCAAAGGTCTATGCTGAAGGCACTGGGCACTGAAAAGGATTACAATTCCTGCTCAACGTAGCCTTTGTATCCTCATTGTAGTAGGAATGATGTTGTGAGAAGTGGCTTCATAAAAATACCAAAATTACCAAATTGAATTAATAGACATGATACCAGGTGAATATGTGAAAAATATATAAATTTATAGGAAAATACCATTGTTGTAAGAGCCATTAAACAAACAACAAACATATTACCAATCTATTTAGAAAAGATTAGTATCCAAGAATATTTTAGTTAACTCAGCTGTATGTTCCAAAGAGAAGTTGGTATCACAGAAGATGCTGTATTAATCGAACTTGACTGGCAGAAGATTATTGAGTATTAACCATTCCTGGCCTTGTAGAGGGTCAGTGAATTCAGTGAGAAAAGTATTTGTGGCTATCCAAAGGAAATGTATTCGGTATAACACAATGCCATAGTTTTGCTAAGTTTCACATTGATAACAATGAGGCATTGAGATCCCTTTGAGACATATATGTTTCCTAGTAACATCTCATCTGCCATAGGGGTTTTGTTAGGGGTGTATTTTCTGAGAAACTATAGCTACAATCACAGTATTCACTAAATGTCCTTTTCTACACAAACACAGCAAAGTTGGAGAGGGAGAGAGAGAGAGAGAGAGAGAGGGATGGAGGGAGAGAGAAGGAGGGGGGGGGAGAGAGAGAAGGAGGGGGAAGAGAGAGAGAGAAGGAGGAGAGAGAGAGAGAGAGAGAAGGAGGGGGAGAGAGAGAAGGAGGGACAGGGGAGAGAGAGAGAGAGAGAGAAGAGGAAGGGAGAGAGAGAAAGAGAAAGAAGAGTGAGAGAGAAGAAGGGAGGGAGAGATAGAAGGAGAGAGGAAGAGAGAGAGAGAAGGCGAGAGGAAGAGAGAGAGAGAAGGAGAGAGAGAGGGCGTACAGAGAGAAAGAGAGTGAGCACAGACAGAGGGAGATGGCACAGAGAGAGAAAGGGCGCACAGAGAGAGTCAGGGTAAATAGAGAGAGGGCGCACAAAGAGACAGAACACACTATTTAATACAATATTTTACCGTCACTTTTGACGGGTAAGTGACTAGTTTTTATAATAATATGCAGTGCACATACTGTTTTACTACTTCAATAAAATATATCATACAATGCATATGCATTAACAACATGTATGCTCAGTTGTAATCACAGACCCGATTATAATAAACCAGTGAAGGGTATCTGCCACAATCTTAGTGAATCTAGGCCAATGTATGATACGTTTACATCTTACCATGTAATAAAATCTGAGACAAGACAATATTGTTAAACATTTGTAAGGATTTGTGCCTCAGCAAGAAATATACATTCCAGCAATGCACTGCCATTGATAAAAAGAAAACAAACATTTCAAAACTATTGAGTGTAATTATCAAATACCAGGGGCAAAGGAACAGCCAAAGACAAGAAATGAGGTGTCACTCCATTAAGATTTGGTATACTGTAACATGCTTATACTAGAATGAAGGTGAAATGAAGGGATTCTTGTGTTTAATCAGTAATCACTGGTGTAAATACCCATAAGATACACAATGAGTCACCAATAGAGTTATTAATTGTACATTGCAATATTTTACACAGGAATGCAAGCCAAAAACTGTGATCATATAACTAAAATATAACAATGCAGTTTTTCATAATTACCATTTTAGTTTTTTTAGAAATAAAGTACATGGAAATTCACCAAAAATGTGCTGCTCACATCAGAGAGAGGCCTAAAAATAACATGGAAATGCTGTTTTTTTGTTTTTAATAGATCAAGAATTTGACTTAGATATAATTTTCAGTTATTGCTTTTATTGCCCTTGAAGTCCTCCCACAAGGGTTTCCAACAAGCTAGGATTTTGATGCACATGAATAGAGTTGGATTAATCAAAAATAATATAAGTGTGTTAAAGCAGAGAGACATTTTGGATTAATGATTTATATACTCATGTTTTATTATGCGAAGAGATAACTGAGTGGTAAAATATACTACTCTGACATAAGAGGTTATGAGTTCAAATGCCAGTTTTTCCTTCAAAATGTATATTTTTTATTTACCTGACACAATTGTTTTAAAACCAACCCTAGTTTACTCATACCCACCACTTTATAGTTTATATCTGTCTGTAGTTTTATCCTGTAACCTAAAAAGCAACTGGTGGGATTTTAACCCACAACTCTCCATTTCAAAGATAGTTTCACTCTATTTTAATAATATTGAAAACAACAGCTACATAACTAATAAATGAAATGAAACATTTCTTCACTCAACCGGCAACAACTGATGCAACTCATTAGATATACAGCAGATTCAGAGGTGGATAAAATCACGCTAAACCCCTTCCTAAAAATGCTAATCTAAAAAAAGAAGACACCATTTCCACATTTGTCTGATGGCGAAGAGCATATTTGGCAACTTCACTGGCCATTTAAATGTTCAGGAAAGGGTAGTAATTCAATAATATAAAAATAATTGTATAATTACGATGCCAAATTAATGTTTGTAAAGAGCACTCAATATTGGACAATAAGGTGCAAGAGAAAATATAACAAACAAAACACTTCTATATCTTTCATTTACTTTCACTTACAGTACTCTTTTCTTTTTTTTTATTAAAATAAAATTTAATTTGCAACTTATACACTAATATCCTCTTAATTTTTCAAAACGTTATCAATCTAAGAGGCCCATTTCCATTTCAATGTAATAACCTGTTTTCCAATGAGTCTGTTGGTCTTTTAAAGTAGGCCACTTCTTCTATTTTTTATGAAAATACACCGGCAGATGTATTTTTTTTCTAGTTCCAAGCAATATGTAACTAAATATTGTTGTTAATAGTTTTTTACTTGGAAATTTTAATTCTGTAGGGAACCTTCCTAATAAACAAACTTGGTGGTGTAAGTATTATTTCTCTACGTTACATATATTTATTTTATGCCATATTTTCCTAACTATTAGACAAATTCACCAAATATGTAAATATGACCCTTCTTATCCACATCCTCTATAGCAATGATCGGACTGATTTTTTATTATTTTATGTAGTTTTGTTGGTATCATATACATTTTATGAGTCACTTTAAGACCTGTTTCTAATAAAGTGTCATTTCTACCACTATTACTTTAGAAAGTTAGACCCCCACCCCGTCTATTGTCTAAATGAATGTTCAGAATATTTTCCTCTCTCCTTCAGGATAAAGTGGGAAGGATAATTCAAAAATACCTTTAAGTGATAAATGTATTATTATTACTCTTTATTTATATAAATGCCAACAGAGAAGGTCCACTTGGCTAAATACATATGTATTTTCTTTTTTTTATTAATTTCTTTAATTTGTAAATATATTTTCCACATGATTAGATCCTAGCTAACATGACTGTGACATGATGTATTTTTTAATTTCTATATAATCCACATCTATGCTTTCAGGCAGTGTTGATAAATGCTTTGTACTTACAGAATGTGCCAGTGAGGTGAGGTCTCAGGGTGTATAAGGGTTATTACCTCACCATTTCTTTCTAGCTCACAATTTAAATCACAAAACATCTCCCTGAGCTAGTGCCCCATGTATGGATTTGCTACCAGTACTGAATATATGTTTAATGATGTAAAGTAATTGTATACCTTAACACACATTTAATGAATTCTATGAAGACAACATTTATACCTGAAGAATAATTTTCTTTAGGAAAAAAGACTAATACATTGTATATCCAGTTTTAATGCTCTTTAATAAATAAAAAAATGGATTTGCAATGTGGTAGTCTGGTTTTAAAAATCACTAACATGCCCATTCTATAATATGGCAATATTTTTTCAAATATTAAACTTTTCTTAAAAGTTTTATTAAAACTATTTTTCTGAGGTGAAAAAAAAAATATGTCAAACAGTTGATGTGTCCAGAAATGCTGCTATTTTGAGACAAATTTATCAAAAATTAGAAATAAACAATGTGTGTCAGGTTCTATACCGTGATTTACTCAACAAGTGAAACACGTCTAAAAATCAAGAAAGAATAGATCTTAATCTGCTTGTCATCACAGCTATGGAGGTCTGCCAAATTTATGGCTAAATTCAAATGAAAAACATTTTCCCCTCTTATAAAAATAACTCATACATAAGCTAAAATATCAAGTGCCAAATGTAATTAAGTTTTTTTTCTTTTCTTTTTTTTCAACGATGATTGGAGAAACCATAAATGTTTCTGGAATGCAAAACACTAATCAGGCCTGCGATTGAGAAAGAGATGAAGTAAACTGTTTAAAATCAATATACAGCTAATTAACTCCGAACTGACATTCAAATGATTGCAGATGTTTATAGAATGTAATATTTCACTATCATCACTGAAAGTGCAATGTATGTTGGTCAATAAAGTAATATTGGAATCTTAATTTCTGCTTTATTTAATCTGTTTTTTTTTTCTGAATCAGAAGTATCTGTCTTATTTAATTATGTTATTATAAGCCACAAATCACTATTTTACAAAAACTTCCCCCAGAATCCTTAAAGCAGTGGTGGGAAAGATATTTCACTTGAAGGGCCACCAATTAGCCCCCTCCCCAGTTTTCAAAGTGGAACAAAATGTATGTAAAACTTTTGTTTTTTTACGTGTTATAGTGAGAAATATGAATCCAGGGGTGCATGTTGAGAGAATGGAAGTACTTTGTTGGCCAAAGAGAAATTATATTTTGGTTTTGGTATTAGAAAATGGACTGTGAGCAGAATAAATAAAACAGACTTATGATTTTTTTTGTGTGTATTGTACCTACGATAATTTTTATGTGATTGAATATCTGTTACAAAAAGATTAAAAAAAGCATAATTGGATATCAATAATAATCTATATACCTACAATTCCGCTTATCTAAAAACTCATTTTTTAATAGTGAGAGACATTCACGATTGATGGCATGATTGAGGAAGTGTTGTAGTGCTTCAGAATGTGACAATATTTTATACAATCCCATAAACTATTGTTTAACAAATGAATTCAGACATGAAATCGTATCTGGCCTCCAAACATATTTACAGAAGTCCTAAAAGGGAACCTTATAATTGCTAACCAGGATCTAAAACCTTTTTTTTACAAAACCCATTTTGGATTTCTTAAAATAGGTACATTAAAAAGTATTTAATAACAAAATAATCATTTAGGACAAATTCTAATACATCTATTGCAACATGTTAATGTTAATAGCTCTTTATTTATGTTAATCTAAAGTAGTATGATTTCGTTTTTTACTGGTTAATCTTCTATTTTAAAATTCAATATTTAAAATTCAATATTGAATATGTGTAGGTTTACTGTACTGAAAGTAAATATATCAAAAACTTTATTTGAACTTATTTTCCCACCAGTACAAGCTGCATCTCTCAATGTGCAGATGGATATGCTCTTCAGCGCACTTTTTTCCCCCTTAAACCCACAGTGGTTGACTAAGGTTAAAATAATAGTACATAATACACAAATATAAAGATGCTGTATCACTGCTAATTAGCAATGTCACTGCCATATATTCACCTTGAATCTCAGTGTCCAGACCTTTGTGACCTAAAGCAAATTATATTATTTATCTTTGCCTGAGGCACAAAATTAGTTTTATCAGAGGATCCAAAACAATGAAAGAGCTCACATTGCAGAATAGCTTTCCCACATATGGTTCTGGTTTATTAAATTAGCCAAAAAGTAGAGATTTAAAGAACGAAGTACTCTTCATAGGTGGCTAACACAAGTTATATTCAACACATTTCTTTCATTGAATATTTGTGAATCAATATTATATCAATAACTTAAGATATGGATTATATGAAGTAAGACAATACAAATATATTATCTATTTTTTGAGGTAAGATTATGAGTTAGATTCATTAAGATGAAAGGTTGTAAATATACTAGCAACTCCAGAAAACTTCACTGTATTCATTAATGTTTCCTATTATAATGCGGTCCACAAACTGTTTTTTTTTTTGGGGGGGGGGGGGGGGATAGCCAGTGTATCATTTCATTTTGTGCCATACCATCATCTCTATTGTATGGCTGCCACATAATTAATTAGGGAAGGAAAAAATAGTGACCCAAAATAATATGTCTAAACATTACTTTTATTATTTATGTATATATTTAATTTATATCTATATATTAAACATGCATATCCAGGGGAACCAAAGTGAATAGTTCCCTAGTTATAGTTATGGACTGGCCCTATGTATGGGGTATTCTTATTTATGGATTGGAAGATTATGTTTTTTGAAGAGGCGCTTGCAATTATAAAAGGGTGAGGTGATGCCCTGCAGGTTCAGCTAGGTTATACAAAGCCATGAGCCATCAGTCTATACTCCTAGTACAAGTCTGGAGTATAAAAAAGAGGGGAGAAGATAGAAACAGGGGAGGTTAGAAAGAATAGTATAGGGAAAACACAGGCATAGTTTACTATGATAGTCATAAAAGAAGTTCAGAAAATGTTGTGGAAGAATGAAGATTCTAAGCTCAAGGGAAGTTCTGCCTTCTTTCATGGATGGAACGGGCAGCTCAGTGCAGAATGATTCCCCAGCTCGATTCTAGCGACTACTTGCAACCTGAATGAGCTAGTGGAGCTTGGACAACCTGTTCAGTTTCTTTGTGAATATTTAAATGATTAGATTTATTAATATTTAAGTTCATTCAATACTCTAGTTACATTCAATACAATATACCGTTGGATGCACAGAAGTTGGCCAACAATTCACACAGAACACGCAATAAGTATATTAGTATAACAGATGTAAATATTTCCATAGAGGTCTATAACAACACTTTGTCATATAACCACAAAACAAAGTCTCTTTGAAAAGCTCCAAAAAAGGATCCATGGATTTTTATCGGCCACAAATTCCAATCCACTTCAGTCTACAGCAGAGAGGAAATGATAAACAGTACCTTATAGTTTGGAAATATTGACTCTACAATTTGTCCCAGTGGACTAAAAGTCCTAAGGGTTAAACCATAGCAGTCCCAAGATCAATCTCAAGAGTTAGGAACACCAGGCACTTCTGTGTTGATCTTTTGTACACTGGTTTCCTCAGTGTGGAGAAATCTCCAACTCTCAACAATGATGAAATCGTTGTAGGGTGGTATGCTTCTTCTTCATAAAGTGCTGATAACCGCAGAACTTATGTATGAAAAAGAAGGGGAGTTTGGGGGAAGAAAGGAACAAAGCCACCTTCTAGTGCAGATAAATCCAATTAATTGAACAATAATATTATACAAAATAAGTATATTTTACTCACATTTCATTACATTGTCTACGGAGGTAAGTAGATCTTGCTTGTATACATCCACCTGTGTATCCGTATGTCCGTCCAACTGGTACAACATTTATAATTGGTCTCTGTACAACACTGTTTTCTTTGGGGGTCTATTGATTAGTCGCACAATTGGGGTCAGCTTAGGTGTGCCTTTTACCACGTGTTTGAACACCAAACTGTTTTTTTAAAAACTGTTAATTTATTATTTATGGGAAGTAATCTGCAAAATAATCTACAAAACTTATAAAATACTTACCGTATATACAAATTGAATCCACTAATGGTACTTTGGAATCCTTTAGAAATGCATAAGTCATGTTGTCCCTTTTCCAAAAATCAACATTTATATTTGGATTCATAAGGATTTAAGGACATATGCTAAACCAAAATTGGTTAAATAATTGCAGGGATAACAGTAGAGTAGGCATGTGACCACCAAAGGGTCCTCCTACTAACTGATGTCCCAGTGCTTGCTAAAATACCCCATAAATAGAAAAGGAAAAACAGATCCTGTAGCCAGACAACTGAAAACAATAATCAATATCAAGGGTAAATGTACCCTCAGTACTATCACAATGTGGATCAAAATAAAAATATATCATAGATACCTCCTATTCATACTGAAATGCTAGAAGAAAGTACAGGCTATATCCACAATATTAGAAATACAATTTGTATGTGGCCCAAACATTTGGTAACCTCGCAGATCTCATCATAGTAAAATTAAAGTAGTAGGAAGCTTCAAATGACTCCTTTTTACAAACGTAGTATCGCCTATTTCATGTACTATTGATACTATATTTGTTCAATATCATTGAGAAAGCCTTGTTTATACGACGAAACACATTTGATTTTTTTATAATATAAATTTTATTGCATAAGGTAGAAATTTGTGGCTACAGTGAGACCTGTTTTATTTATTTTTTTAACATTTGGAGGTAACTCTATTCTTTATGTGTAAATAAGCGGGGGTAATTGTATATATGGTGAACACAAACATTCCAAAAGGGTACTAGATACTCAGGCATTTAAACCTGAGAGGTTAGTGACCTGGAATAAGGGTTTAGTACTGGACCCCAATTGTGCCACTAAACAATAGACCCCCAAAGAAAACACAGTGTTGTATAGAGACCTATTACGAGTATATTCTGGCGTTATACCAGTTGAACCCACAGTGACCTGTTGTACAAGTTGGAGGGACATACGGATACACAAGTGGATGTATACAAGCAAAATCTACCTACCCCTGTATATCTGAACTAGGAGGTGGCTTTGCTTTTTTCTTCCCCCATTCTCCCCTTCTTCATTTTCACTTTTATACGCTTAGGGGAATAGAATATGTGAAACTAGAATTAATGATGCCTATGGACAATCTATAATAGAAGATTACATATAGGTTGGCCATAAAATTGTTTCTAAACATTGAAGTACAAAGGATAGTATCTGCCTCCATTATACTTCATGACTTATCTTAGCATTTTAGCAGGGAGACTTGATGAGGACACAACCTTCAGTCTTGTGGTTGTCAAAAGAGAACAGCTTCCTTATTTCCATTAACATAAAAGGAAATGCTACAAATCCGTTTTTCATAATAGAAAGAATTTACATTTTGAACACTTGAAATAAACCCATCAAGACTACATTTTTATTAACATTACTTTGGCAGAATCTTCATCTTTTGCACATAAATTATATTTTTTCCAAAGAAATGTGTTAGAAAGGTGGACATCTGGTATGCTAGTTAGGGCTGCATAAATAGCACAGAGATTTTGGCATCAAAGCATAAACAGATCTTCATTCTCCAAAGAAAAGTTTTGTCCCAGTTGTTTCAATTACTTGAGGTATGCATTGGCTTTTCTCCTGGCTGGAAAATGTTGTGAATCTATCACAGAAACCAAAGATCTGTGTTTTATCTCTGATTATTATTACCCATTATAAAAGCTTGTTTTACAGGTTTACAAACAAAAGGGCTAATTCAATAAATCCTTAAAGAAATAAACTGGTTTGCAAAAATATGCAATACTTATATCAAAACTGCACTAGTTAAATATTGTATGCTCATGGTACACCTGAACATATAGGGGTCTACAACCTAAGGTTCACAACAAATCAACATGTAGCTCCTTCGTGCATATGGCCAGAAATGTGCAAAGAACCTGAACCAGAACAAGGAATGCTATCAAATAACATTGTTCTTTTAAACAAAACTGACAATGTTTGTTAAATCAAACTCAGATAAGTGTAAGTTTCCTTAAAGGCATATTTAAGTTGGATTATGAATGCATCTGATAGAGGAGAATCAGTAGTGTATGCAAACATTTTTTGCATGAAAAAGTACCAAAATAAACATTAACAAACTCACCCTGATGTTTGCTAAAGCAGCTTTTGTTAGTTAACACCCCTTGATATCTCTGGTAAAATTATCATAACCTTCATAATTAATTTTTGGCCAATCACAGGCAGCAAATACATTGAAAAAAGGGAAATTTGAACATGCCTTTAATTCGTTCTGTGGACTCTGCAACATTACCATGTAAAAGAGATATATATATATATATATATATATATATATATATATATATATATATATATATATATATTTGAATAATCAGAGTGAATAGTGATACCTTTTTTATTGGACAAACATATTCATAATAAAGCAACAAGCTTTCGAGAGATAATGCCTCTCTTTATCAAGTCAAAAAGCGACACTGATACAAGTATGAGCTAAAAACAGTAAACAGAAAGAGATGGAAAAACATTTTTTGGAAAAACAAGAAAAACAAAATTAATTGCCCAGAGTGAGAAATAGACCAGCATTGTGAATAATGTCCTGATAGGTCAGTAAGTCTATAGATCAAGTTGAAGATAAGAACACAGAGGAGTACAATAAAGAGCAATACATTTCAGCATAGCATGTAGCTTACAAAAACAGCAATAGAAGGGGGGAGGTATGTGGAATGTGTTAGCTATAAGAAATTAAGATAGTAAAACACAGATTATCCGGCACTCAACTAACTCTCAAGCAACCGGCATCTGCATCAATTCCCCATTTTCAAAAAACTCCTGCTAAACAGGCATAACCGCCACTATCCGGCAGTTCGAGACTGCAAAAAAAAAAAGCTAACTTTTAAGGGTCGTCTAGACCCAATGCACAGACATACTGTTCTTCCCTTTATATCAGCAAGTTATTGTTATAGTTCAATAGCAAATTGTATCCTTATTGCACAAAAAAACAGTTACTAGTAAGCCTCATTTCATCGGGATGTTTTTCATTTTTTTAAACATAATTGTTATATCCTGTGGTCCATTAGTACTACCCTGCTGGGACTTTATCATCATATACCACTCGTTGCATAACAAACACATTTAACTAAAAACAAGTTAATCAAGTTAAAACAAGGAAACAACTAATACATAAGAAAAACAAAACACTGCTTTATCATATCTTTTTAGTCATACAGACTGTTTGTTATGGTTTTTCTTAACATATACTTTGTGCCTTTTGCTATATCACATCCTCCTCCGTATGATTCTTCTCCCCATCAAAATTTCCATTTACTGTTTTCCTCAATTTGATTCAAAATTGTGCCGTTCAGTTGCCCTGTAGTCTCTTATTAGTTTAGTTGAAGTCCCTAATATGTTTTACTTAAACTGGATTAATATATTACCTATGTTTTAAGTTATGTTTACATTGTTCTTCTTATATCGGCTGTCATTGCATTCCTTCCCAGACATGAGATCTTATAGTCATTCCACTTTCTAAAATTATATTATAGGTTTATATGAAACTATATTTCCTTTTTGAATGTTAAATTTGAATGGCCACTAAATCAAGGTAAATGTTCATTCTTGTTTTGTTTCTTTTTATATATTGCCAATAGGTGCACAAAAGTCAGTTTGCTTAGGACGTCAGTATCACTTGGGTCAGATCTCTGTGTACATGATATATGGAGTGAGAATAAGTCAAATAGGTGCTATAGTTTGTGTTATATTTTGTTATTAACTTATTGTTTTTGTTTATTGTGCATTACAGGTTTTTAAAATACTTTATATTACATTTTTCAGATCAGAAACATCAGGTACAAACAGATCCTTGCATCTCGCAAAGACATTGGGCATAAAAAATATGCAAAGAAGCTTCTAGCACCACCACATTATTATGGACCCTAGACCGAGTTTAAGTTTCAGCTGGCTAAGAAAGGTTATCATATCCTCTCTGTAACTCTCTGTTTTCCTTTCTTCCATCATTCTGTCTTTCTCACTTTCATTTCTTCTCTGTGCTCCACTCCCCCTTTTTCGGTTCTCTCTTCTTCCCATCTATTCTTGCTGTTCTCACTCCTTGCTCTCATTTTATTTACCTTTAGTCCTCTTCTCATTGGTCTATCCCTTTTTTGCCTTTCTTTCTCCTGCCTCACTGCTTTTTCTGTCTTCGTTTCTCTCTCACCTTCCTTTTTTCCCTCTTTCCTACTCTCTCTCTTCTCACTTTTTCTCTTATCTTCTCTTGGTGTTCTATGCTCTCATCTCTTTCTCGTTTTTTCTTTTGCACCTTCTTCTATTCTTTATTCTCTCCAGAGGTTTGTATAAGGCATGGCGACCAGTCTGGAGCAGCTGCAGAGAAGGGTACCAGTTTTACCAATGAAGGACAGAGGGCCAAGGAGCTGTAGCGGAGCTGGCAGGTAAGACCTAACCATTAAAGTTAAAGCAGGCGAACAAATCAGGGGAAAGGGGGAAGTCTTAGATAAGAACAAGCATGGGGTTCATAAATATTTCTCTACAGGTGCACCATAGAAGGCCACAGGCTTTATGTCTTTTTAAACTTTAATACCCCTAGAATTTGTAGGCGCTTAGGCTCCTGTCCAGTGGTAAAAAATTCACACCTAGTCTATGGGCAAGCTACCTATCAATGATGGAAGTGGCCATGACACAAGCAGAGATTTCTAACTTGTTTTACACAATACAAATGTGTACTAAGGGTCCCATTTCTTTGTTTTTTTTTTGTTTTTTTTGCACTGGTGCCCTCCATTCACTAGCTTTGCCACGGTTTGCTATGTGTTCAAACTCCTGTAAAGTATTGCATTTTCTCAGCAATTAATATAATGCTACATCAAAAAGGAACATTAAGAAGTGGAATTTAAGCTGTTGGTGGTAATGGCTGCAAGCAGGAAGCTGACAATTGTTTAGGCCTTTAAACTAATAGGTTGATATGACTTTGGTCGCTTGGATTGTCCATGTGTATTATATTTAACTAGCGACTTGCCCGTCAAAAAATGACGGTCAATAAAAATTAAATGTTGTGAAATTTGTTTGCAACACAAAATGAGTCTGCTACATTGGTCCCTTTTTTTTTTCTAAAAAGAAATACACATTTCTTTTTTTAACTTTTTATTTTTTGTAACTTTCAACTTATATTTCACAAACATTTTTTTTTTTTAAAAACAATATAATAATATCTTACTTTTAATGCATACATATTGTACTTTTTAATGCATACATATTGTAAAGTCTAACTTGAAATTTTGTAACAGGCAACTTGTATATTATACAATCTTTCAACATTCTTTTAACAATACTAACACTTTTCAATAGATATTTATCACTTAGTAACTGCAGACTGTATTAACTTAGAGTAAGTAAATTTTTTTACGAATAACATGTTTTTTTTTATTTGTAACATTTTTGTTAAACTCTCGTTAAACTAAATTAGCATTGAATTCAGAGGAAGGCAAACAATAAAAACCCCCATTCAAACTTTGCCAATTGTATCTTAGAGGGAAAAAAATTAATTCCTTCCTGACCCCATTAACTGGCGATCGGATTACTCCCTGAATCAATACTTTTCCAAATCTTATGAAATGGTTCAACTTTATACTAACAATACATGTTTGCCTATACCACATATCTCTTTAACAAGCAGTGTTTAAACTTTAGGCGGGGAATCGTAGTCGGCGCGAGGCAAAGGCGGGAAATCGGATTCTGCGCGAGACAAAAGCGGGAACTCCGTGTTAATCCGGAAATGTGTGGTATGCGTCTTATCGGATTTTCCGTACGTGTTTTGCGTGGCTATAGTGCAGTAGCCTCGTTTTCGTTTTGTTCGGCCGCCATTTTTTCTCTCGCTTTTTTTTTTTAAAGTGTCTAAACTCTTTTATTTTGCTTTAAATGAAGGCGATATTTTTTGTTTTGAGGTCCAGGATGCTTCCTCTTGCTGTCGGTAACCTTTTTATTTATGTGTTCTGTGTATTTAGTGTGTTTTATCTTTTTTCTTGTCCGCGGGTTGCATCCGATTTTTGCGATGTTGTAATGTGTCTACGCCTTCACGGATTATCCGTAAGTCTTTTTCGTGCTCAGAGTGCTGTAGCCTCGTTTTCATTTTTTTCGGCCGCCATTTTTTCTGTCGCTTCGCTTTTTTTTTAGTGTTTACATTTTTGTATTTTAAGGTAACTCAAGGTGTAACTTGCTTTCTGCAGGTCGTGGATGCTGCCTCTTGCTATCGGTTAGGTTTTTATGTATGTGATGTGTGTAGTTATTGTTATTTTTTTTTTTATGATATTCGCAGTTTGCGGCCGTATTTTTTTACTACGTTTTAACGGCTCGCCTCGCTACGCGAGGCTCGCCTGCAATGAGCGCCTGTGGCGTTCATTGCCAAAGTGCAAAGTGCTCTGTATTAACGGCTCGCCATCCCGCTAAAGTTATACGGGTTAATGGCTCGCCTCGCTTTGCGAGGCTCGCCGGACGATGAGCGCCTGCGGCGCTCATCGCTAATCCCGCTAAACTTCTACGGGTTAACGGCGGGGGCGATGAGCGCCTGCGGCGCTCATCGCTAAGCCCGCTATTCGCAAACAGCGTGACGACGACTCGTAGCAGGACAATTATAATATGTGATAGTTTGTTGTCTGTAAGGACAACAATCATGATTTATACAGGGCATTCAATAACTTATTTTTATTGAATGATCCAGAAAGAATCAACAGCCTTATTAAATTTCAATTCAGCCATTTGAATAAGGCTCTATATAAGCACACAGCATATTTTTTTACAGAAGTTTTTAGTTAGTGAAGACCTTGCTTTTTGGATAGAAGTTTACTAACTAAAAACTTCTGTAAAAAAAATATGATGTGTGCTTATATAGAGCCCTATTCAATTGGCTGAATTGCAATTTAATAAGGCTGCTAATGTTTATTCTTATGACAGCTATTAATATAACCCATATGTTTCCTACATGATTAAACTCTAGTCATTACACTTGGTCTGACTACAAGAGCAACCTCAATTAACCCAACCTGATATGATAGACACCGTGACAGCAAAAAGGGCATGACCTAGAAGTAAACACAGGTTATATGACATATGGACACATTCTGTGAAACGGGCAAGCAGTAGAAAGTAAAAAGGATTCCACTTTTAATTTTTATGATGAATGGAGATTACAATTTTGCATAACCATTTCATTTTATGTTCCAATTGTTACCATAATATATTAGAAAGTTTAAATAAGCATGAGATTGATCAGAATTCTCATTTGAAAATGGCCCTTTTTTAGTTGTAAAAATTAAAAATGACAAAGTGGAGGTTCCAATATGGCATCATTTAAAACTACAGGTAATAACAAAAACTCCAGTGTATAAATCAATTATCATTGGGAATTATCTTTAATTAGTAAGAGATTAGAATGTGTGTTTGTGGGTGGTTTAAAAAGGCAGACTGTACAAAAATGTTTATATATAACATTCAATTAATAAGTACTATACATTTAATTCATACCATATTTAGAATCTCCACTGTGTCATATAGGAAATCTGTGTGGAGTGTGTCAAGTGTTTCAGTTGTTGCTACAGTGCCTTGCAAAAGTATTCACCCCCTTTTTACCTATTTTGTTCCATTACAGCCTTAAATTCAATGTTTTGTTAATCTGAATTTTATGTGATGGATCAGAACACAATAGTCTAAGTTGGTGAAGTGAAATGAGAAAAATATATACATAATTTTTTTTTAATGAAATAGAAAACAGAAAATTGACATGTGCGTATGTATTCACTCCCTTTGTTATGAAGCCCATTAAAAGTTTGGGTGCAACCAATTACCTTTAGAAGTCACATAATTAGTGAAATGATGTCCACCTGTGTGCAATCTAAGTGTCACATGATATGTCATTACATATACACACCTTTTTTGAAAGGCCCCAGAGGCTGCAACACCTAAGCAAGAGGCACCACTAACCTAACACTGCCACGAAGACCAAGGAACTCTCCAAACAAGTAAGGGACAATGTTGTTGAGAAGTACAAGTCAGGGTTAGGTTATAAAAAAATACCCAAATCTTTGATGATCCCCAGGAGCACCATCAAATCTATCATAACCAAATGGAAAGAACATGGCACAACAGCAAACCTGCCAAGAGACGGCCGCCCACCAAAACTCACAGACCGGGCAAGGAGAGCATTAATCAGAGAGGCAGCACAGAGATATAAGGTAACCCTGGAGGAGCTGCAGAGTTCCACAGCAGAGACTGGAGTATCTGTACATAGGACGAGAATAAGCTGTACGCTCCATAGAGTTGGGCTAGGAGAAAGATATTACTTGGCAATGTATGGAGGAAGGTTCTCTGGTCTGATGGGACTAAAATTGAACTTTTCGACCAATAAAGAAAACGCTATGTCTGGCGCAAACCCAACACATCACATCACCCAAAGAACACCATTAGTGAAACATGGTGGTGGCAGCATCATGCTGTGGGGATGTTATTTAGTAGCCGGGACAGTGAAACTGGTCAGAGTTGAGGGAAAGATGGATGGTGCTAAATAAACGGATATTCTTGAGCAAAACCTGTACCATTCTGCGTGATTTGACGCTAGGACGGAGGTTCACCTTCCAGCAGGACAATGACCCCAAACACACTGCTAAAGCAACACTTGAGTGGTTTAAGGGGAAACATGTAAATATGTTGGAATGGCCTAGTCCAAGCCCAGACCTCAATCCAATAGAAAATCTGTGGTCAAACTTAAAGATTGCTGTTCACAAGCGCAAACCATCGAACTTGAAGGAGCTGGAGCAGTTTTGCAAGGAGGAATGGGCAAAAATCCCAGTGGTAAGATGTGGCAAGCTCATAGAAACTTATCCAAAGCGACTTGGAGCTGTGATTGCCGCAAAAGGTGGCTCTACAAAATATTGACTTTAGGGGGTGAATAGTTATGCACATTGACTTTTTCTGTTATTTTGTCCTATTTTTTGCTTGCTTCACAATAATAAAAAAAAACATCTTCAAAGTTGTGGGCATGTTCTGTAATCTAAATACACGAAAAATGCCAAGGGGGTGAATACTTTTGCAAGGCACTGTATATAATCAGAGCCCATTAACAACAATTGCTATACCTGAAACGTTACACAGAGCCCTTACTAAATTGCAATTGGAGTTGGGATCCTTGGCTATGAATAGAGCTAAGAAAAATCAATTTTGTCACTAAACTACAATTGTTGCTGATAGCAAAACACTGAAAACGTATTTATTAGAGTATTGCAACCACTTGATATCATTGTTTTAAAATGAAAAAAAAATAAAAATAGAAACACCCCATTGGTATGTGCATATGATCATAGAATAATAAACATTTCTGATGAAATACATACGTTTTCATGATTATTTAATCCCTATTGCTACACAATAAATTATTCTGGCAAATACTTTACAACTTTATAAAGATATTGTTTTATCTTTATCATTTTTATTTACATCATAACCTAAATAAACATGCCTTCCTTGAATTAATAAACTGCAGATAATAGATTCCAGAAGACAGATAATAGTTTGTGTATATGTAATATGCAATTTTAGCTTTATTGTTTATTCCAATATTCCATTTGTAATTTATAATCTACATTTCTGTACTGCTCCAATGACTGAGGCATCTGAAGCGGAGTGCATTCCATGTGATTCCTCTGTGCTATGTAATCATTGTGACATATAATAGGGTGGATATAGATCAGTTGTCCCCTTCTGGATCAGTTGTCCCCTTCTGGATCAGTTGTCCCCTTGCTACCTTGTCGTGGTGAAGGTGCTTGTGCACTTCAATGAAGCTGTGAGCTATAACATGTAGGGTTACCCAAGATGGGCAGGTCAAAGCAGAGAAATCAGACAAATCACAGTCCATTGAAGACGGAACTGGCAACCCACAGCCAAGAAAACAATTTGGATAAGCACATCCAGAAACACAGACAGTCGAATGCGACTTAAGGACTGAACAAAAACGACAACAAGATCAGCAGTAGGCAACTGGGTCCCATAAGGGCTGTCTACAGTCCAGGATTTTTCTTTGGATCACCTGAGTTACCAAGTTTCATGCTGATTGTTTCACCTGAGCTCATGCAGAAATAGACTGAAATCCTTGACTGCTGCTTTCTAGGATGGAGTTGCCCACCATTGATCTAGATCGGGGGGGGGGGGGGGGCAAGTTCAGCCCTGGAGGGCCACACACATGTGTGGATTTGATGATATCCCTGCTGCACACAGGTGAGTCAGTCACTTCTTCAGTCATTCTGATTGACTCACCTGCGCACAGAAAGGATATCAAATACACAATTGTGTGTGGCCCTCCAGGACCGAACTTTCCGACCCCTGATCTAGATAATCATCACCTTTATAGAAACACATCTAAAAAGCTAAAGATCATTTATATCTAATATTATTTATTGCTTTTACCCAATGCCTTTTGTAAGCATTCCTAATCTAAAAGCTAAAGTGGATAAAAATGTGGACAAGTGTTTGTAACTATGAAATCACTTTCTCTACATACAGACAAAAGTGTAGAACCAAAGCACAAGCTAAAGAGTACATAGGGAAAAGTAGATAGGTTGCTAGACAGTGTGTCTTTAAAAAGGTTTACATAATATATACTAGCGAACCTCTCCCCAACTCTACCTCTCCCACCCTCTACTTGATGGGAGGCGCTCATTGCGAGCATCCCCCCCCTGTACTTTACTGGCCTCGCGATGAGCACCTTTGGCGCTCATCACAGGCCTTGCAATGAGCGCCTTTGGCACTCATTACGAGCCGCTTCCCTGTCTACTTCTACTTCCTTCCTTGTGTCTCATTTCCCCCTCCTCTCCCTCACTTGTGTCTTCTTTCCCCCTGTGTTTTTACCCCCTCTCCCTCCCCTGTGTCTCTTCCCCACTCTCCTGTGTCTCTTCCCCCCGCCCTCATGTCACCCCCCCCTCTCACTCCCCTGTGCCTCTTTCCCCCTTCTCCATCCCCGGTGTCTCTTTCCCGCGTCTCTTCCCCCACTCCCTCGTGTCTCTTCCGACCATTTCCCTCCCCTGTGTCTTTCCCCCCTCCCTGTGTCTCTTCCCCCTCCTCTCACTCCCCTGTGTCTCTCCCCCTCCTCTCCCTCCCATGTGTCTCTCCCCCTCCTCTCCCTCCTCTGTGTCTCTCCCCTCTCCTCTTCAACCCCTGTGTCTCGTCCCCCCTCGCCTCCCGTCACTCCTGTGTCCCCCTCCTCTCCCTCCCTGTGCGTCTCCCCAATCCTCTCCCTCCCCTGTGTCTCGTCCCCCCTCCTCTTACTCCCGTGTCCCCCCTCCTCTCCCTACCCCGTGTCTCTCCACCCCTCGTCTCACTCCTCTGTGTCTCCCCCTCCTTCCCTGTGTGTCTCCCCGACCCCCCCCCCCCTCTGTGTCTCCTACTCCCTTCTGTCACTCACCTCTCTTCCTCAATTGGGAGCATGCACGGGAGCCTGCTCGTGCGCACGCCCTGACGTAATGCACATGCAAGGCTTACTCCGCGTGATGCACATGTGCGCCCCCTGAAACAATGCGCATGTGCGGGGGTTGTGAGCAATCGTAGTTGTCAAACTGCGATTTGTCGCAAGCGTGATGACAAATCGCAGTTGGACAACTATTATATGTGAAGGGCCCACTGTATGATGAAAAAATCTATGTTTCAAAAATTTGAGTTTGACTATGACCATAATCTGTCAAGAATATGCCAGAAAGCTAGCTTTTACTTTGAAATAAAGAATATGTCTGCTCAACCCATTAATGAGAATATGTAGGACAAAGGAGTAAGTGTTAAATTCTAAAAGCTCCAATAATAAAACAAAAATTTCCATCCCTCTGAACTGAAGCCAAAATGATTTAATCTTCTGTATGCAAACAGGGTCTGCAAAAGTTATCTTTAAAATGTTTCATGTCAATCGTTTACACAGCAGACATGCAGCCCCATTAAATTCAAAGCCCGTAGCAGCATCAGCAAGCCCACAAAGGCTGCTGGAACATAACAGTTACGGGCTTGACAGCTTAAAGAATTTGCAGCCGCAAAATTCGATTTTAGACATCCCATAGTTTTTTTTTTGCCCTTACCCCGCAAGTCGTTGGTGGGTTGCTTTACAGGGCCAATTTAATAGCCGCAAGTCATACAGGCTACGTTACGGGCTATGGTTTTACACGTTGAGGGAATTTAATAGGGCTGATGGTGCTACTTACTTAAAACATGATTTTTTTCATAAATGACAGTGGTTCTTTAAGTGGCGAAATGTAGAACGTTTTATGTGGGGTATGGTTTTTATACCAAATTGGTCTGGATACATTTGTGATCAAGTTTACCTAAAAAGCAATGTCCATTGAAGTCTATGATCATTCTTTTTACCTAAACAGCTGATTATACAGAAAGGTACTCTCAGTACAGTATTGCAGGTATTGATCTGCTGGGTAAAATTATACCACTGGTGAAATTGAGTATCAAACTGGCCATGGTTCGCTTATTTTTCCAGTAACAACTTATAATAAATTCAGATTATAATAATTCAGAAGATTGCTATTTTTCGAAAGGGCAGCTGAAACATTTTTTCAACATCTTATTATTATTATTATTATTGTCTTTATTTATATCGCGCCAACATATTCCGTATCGCTGTACAGGGGTTTAGTACATGGCAAAAAACAAACTTAACACCTTATAAAGAATGGACGGCCCTGTTTTTGAGCATATAATCAAATGCACATAGTGCTTGTTTCCAAGACACGGACACACAGTTGAAAACTCGCAAACTTCAACATAATAATAATTAGTGAGTACTTATAGTATAATAGTATTTTAGAGAAATATTATAAATATATTAATAAAGCTCATGTAAATATGTATGTTTTTATTTTCGAAAGCATGTTTTAGTATGTTTAGTTCTTCAAGATTGCTATTTTGTGAAATGGCAGCTAGAACACACGTATGTTTGTGAAGTATGTAGCGCCTTTTCTGCTGAGTAAACAATTGACATGACATTTTTTTAAAGATCATCTTTGCAGACCCTATTTGTATACAGAAGATAAAATCATTTTTTGTCTTTGGTTCAGAGGGGTGGGAAATTTGTTTTATTATTGGAGCTTTTTACTCCTTTGTCCTATACATGCTCAGAAGCGGGTCCAGCAGAGAAATATATTTTATGTTTTATAGTTCTTGTTATGTCCCTTTCAGTCAATTATTAAATAATTTGCGTCAATTTTTTTTATTTTTATGCCGCAGTATTGGCTTTGTATGTTTTTACTTTCTAAAGCATGTTTTCTCATTAGCATGTTTAGTTCTTTACATATGGGGATTCCGTGACTTTAGTTCACAGTTAAAACGGCTCAAGTGAATTACCACCAACTCCGTATAAGTGACCTCTAATAAATCAAGGTCGTAGGGTTGCCTGGGATATTGGCCTTTAAATCACCAGGCCCCTTAAAAGCAGACCCTTATCAGAGTGTTTTCATTCCAGTGTCAAATATAAAAGCCCTGTAACCTCCTTCACTTCAGTGGGTACTTCTCAGTGTTTCAGCCGTCCTGTCAATGAGCATAGAGTGATGACAACATGAATCATACTGAACACTGACCAAAGACATGGGGGAGGCATCCATGGGATTGAACTTGGATCAGCTGTCAAAATGCTGCAGCTGTTAAACAGTTTTATGTGTGGGGACCAGGAATGAAATCTAAATATGGTAACTTAAGACACAAACGTGGTCATTAAAGGATACTTGTGAGAGCGTTTGTATACTGCCTTATCATACTACAGGGGCATTCAACTAAATTTAAATAAAAATGCTAATTTTCTTAAAGGCACACTATATTGGTAAAAGACCCTTTAAAAGTAGACATTGCAAAACGTCTCATGCTATGTCGGAGCAGGAAGACCAATTTCACAGTATTTGGAAACCATGGGCATATAAGGATTTGGATCCAACAGCATATTCTTAATATATAAACTTACAACAAATGCAGAGAGATGGAGCTAAGGAAACCAAAAACATAATAAAAGGTGTGACTAGACATTAAGAACATTTTTGTTATAATATATTTAACTATTCATAAACTTGTTATAATAAAATATATACAATATACCTGACAAACTATTAACATTTCATGATATTCATGTTTCTAGAAATAACGTAATCTAAGGCTAAATAACATCCTAGTTGCCTACATAATAATAAATGGGTCCCTTAATGAAACTTTTGGTATAGTGGGGTATTAAAGAACTGAATAATTATGGAAATTAACAATATATCATTGAATTTAAGATAGGTTGTATCACTGGATATAAAGAGGTAAGAACATTTCTAAATGAGCCTGATGTGTAACTTAAGTATCAAATGTTATATAAAGGATAATAAAAGACTATATTAAGGATCCTGATACTATGTCATGTAATGCAAAGCAACATTTAACTAGTTTGTGTGCAGTTTTCTTTTATGTATTATTATTTGTTTACGCTTATGATCTGCACGTATCTAGAAAAAAATGTAATTTAAAAAAAGTAGAAGTTGGATCTAGCATAAGGAAATCCATTTAACACAATTATGTAAAAATCTGAATTATTACTATTTTTTTAATTTCCCTTTGCTGCTTATCTCTAGGTAGTTGAGATGGTGACCTCTCTTCCTCCTTCCATAGTAACTTGCTAATTTGTAATGCATCTCCAATGTAACATGACTTCAGTTAAAGGAGTCTAAGAGCAAAAAAAAAAAAGGACAAAAGGTCATACAGGTTTTTTTTTTATTATTTTAAATTAATATTTTTTCTCATTATTTTTTGAAGCCTCTGTAGAGCCCTGGTGGAATCCATGAAACTAAAGTGGAAGTTGTATGTGTGAGAGAGACATATACATTTCTGGGGAGCAATGCTTGCATTTCCTGAAGCAAGAAGTCTGCTTCTGGGTCAGTGAGGAGTTAGGGTGTGGTGTAAATGTCAATCTTATCCAATAATCTTAACAAAGGCTGCCCTTTTTCTGCACCCTACACTCCAAAACATTAACTCTAGGTTTAAGCATTTGATGTAACAAACACAAAATGTATTCCTATTCTCATTATCGGGGTCTTCATAATTTTTCCAGCCACTAATATTATTTGTTTTATACATAGTTGATAAACAAGTGTATTTTCCATTGAAATGCAGTGGTCTGCTAATGATTAAGGAACGCATCTGGAACTAGTGCATATTTGATTAATAGATTATTATACTTTTTAAATAAGCTATTCTGCACAACTAAGCCATGGACAGAAACCACTATTAAGAAAAGCTGAATATTCGAAGACCCTCTTTATGAGTACAGGAATCCATTTTGTGTTTGTTACATAAAATCCTGAGGGTTGAATGAAAGGGGTGTGTGTCTGTAGAGGTAGGGGTGGTTATGGAAGGAACAGACAGAAGTGCATATAACCGGCTAAGATTAAAATTGACACTACATCCATTGCCTCTCATTGGCAAAGAAGTAGACTCCTTGCAACACAGCTCTCCACACACAACCCCATTCACACACACACAACTTCCACCAATGTATCAGAGTTCCCTCCAGAGTCCTGCATAGGCAATAACATGTATATTTTATAATTAAAAATCAGCTGTATGCCTTTTTGATGCTTCAAATATATATTTGTCATTCCATTGTGCAGTGGCCCTTTAAATATAAATGAATGCTATTATTTCAATTCCCCTCTACAGATTTAAAGGGAGCCGCCATATTGGCCTGTCTCCCTCAAAGCATGTCATAGTAGGAGGTTGGTGGACAGCAAACTATAAATCTCCAGTGTCTGAACTGGCCGCATTTTTGCAGCGTCTGAACTGGCCGCATTTGTTTTACCATTATAGTTTCACTTTAATTGCCTTAACAAGAGGAGCTTGTTTTTTTAAATTATGATTTGATTATTAATACAATTCCTATCTAATGATGTATAATAGCAAATCATTCAGCTGACTGCCTCCACCTCAATAAAGTCATCAAGGGAGGGAAACGGGCTTAACCGGAGATACAGATCTAATTGACTTTAAGAACAGTATCATTAGAGAACGCCCTTTTCATGACTGTCATCTATCAGAGCACACTAACAGCTAGCTTTATTTAATTTATTCACCACTTTTGGCGGTCTCCCAATGGCTTCCGAGTTACGGGCTTGAAAAAAAATTACGGCGTTTTTTCTTCCACTCCCATAACTTGGAATCCAGTTGGAGGCTCTTTTGCGAGCCTCCCCCCCCCCCACCGCCATCAAAGTTGCGAGCCAGGCTGCTCACTGCACAAGCGCGTACCTTTTAACATTGGTTGATGACAACTCATAATTACGACAACTATATATGTGATTTTAGAATATGCAGGGGGGACAGCTTTAAACTGCTTTATCTTAGTTGTCTTCTTTTACGGTCTCATCAGGTCCTAGATTAAAGTGAGTTGCTCCTAGGGTGAGAACAAGCAAGACGTGCAAAGTGAATCTACCAAATGAGAAAGGTAGCTGCAAATAGAAGAAAATTGTGTTGCATTTCTGACACATGCAATCATGAGCTGTGTTATCTGATTGAGACAAAGACTGAGAGCCAGTCAAGCCAAATCTGCAGTTCTAGAATGTGGAAATTACATCACCTAATATACAAGGGATCAGTCAACTTTTATACATATATTTGAATGTGTGTTTAGGTGAAACACAAATAACACAATTAATCTCTATCTTATTTTGATAGATCTTTATTGGATAATATTCCCCTTCCATATTTACAGTGCCTTGCAAAAGTATTCACCCCCTTGATGTTTTACCTATTTTGTTACATTACTGCCTTAAGTTCAATGTTTTGTTAATCTGAATTTTATGTGATGGATCAGAACACAATAGTCTAAGTTGGTGAAGTGAAATGAGAAAAATATATACATAAAACTATTTTTTAGAAATAGAAAACAGAAAATTGGCATGTGCGTATGTATTCACCCCACCCCCTTTGTTATGAAGCCCATAAAAAGCTCTGGTGCAACCAATTACCTTCAGAAGTCACATAATTAGTAAAATGATGTCCATCTGTGTGCAATCTAAGTGTCACATGATCTGTCATTACATATACACACCTTTTTTGAAAGGCCCCAGAGGCTGCAACACCTTAGCAAGAGGCACCACTAACCAAACACTGCCATGAAGACCAAGGAACTCTCCAAACAAGTAAGGGACAATGTTGTTAAGAAGTACAAGTCAGGGTTAGGTTATAAAAAAATATCCAAATCTTTGATGATCCCCAGGAGCACCATCAAATCTATCATAATTAAATGGAAAGAACATGGCACAACAGCAAACCTGCCAAGAGACGGCCGCCCACCAAAACTCACGGACTGGGCAAGGAGGGCATCAATCAGAGAGGCAGCACAGAGACCTAAGGTAACCCTGGAGGAGCTGCAGAGCTCCAGAGCAGAGACTGGAGTATCTGAACATAGGACGACAATAAGCCGTGCATTTGGAGTTGTGCTTTATGGCCGAGTGGCCAGAAGAAAGCCATTACTTTCAGAAGAAAAAAAAATGGCACGTTTGGGTTTGCGAAAAAAGGCATGTGGGAGACTCCCAAAATGTATGGAGGAAGGTGCTCTGGTCTGATGAGACTAAAATTTAACTTTTCGACCATCAAAGAAAATGCTAACCCATCACATCACCCAAAGAACACCATCCCCACATGTTTTTCAGCAGCCTGGACTGGGAAACTGGTCAGAGGTGAGGGAAAGATGGATGGTGCAAAATAGATATAGATATTCTTGAGCAAAACCTGTACCACTCTGTGCGTGATTTGAGGCTAGGACGGAGGTTCACCTTCCAGCAGGACAATGACCCCAAACACACTGATAAGCAACACTTGAGGGGTTTAAGGGGAAACAAGTAAATGTGTTGGAATGGCCTAGTCAAAGCCCAGACCTCAATCCAATAGAAAATCTGTGGTCAGACTTAAAGATTGCTGTTCACAAGCACAAACCATCCAACTTGAAGAAGCTGGGGCAGTTTTGCAAGGAGGATTGGGCAAAAATCCCAGTGGTAAGATGTGGCAAGCTCACAGAGACTTATCCAAAGCGACTTGGAGCTGTGATTGCCGCAAAAGATGGCACTACAAAGTATTGACTTTAGGGGGGTGAATAGTTATGCTCATTGACTTTTTTTGTTATTTTGTCCTATTTGTTGTTCGCTTCACAATAATAATAATTTAAAAAAAACATCTTCAAAGTTGTGGGCATGTTCTGTAAATTAAATGATGCAAATCCTCAAACAATCCATTAATTCCAGGTTGTAAGGCAACAAAACACGAAAAATGCCAAGGGGGGTAAATACTTTTGCAAGGCACTGTAAATCATTTAGGATTCTCCCACATTTCATCCCATACCTCCCTCAAATGAGCATCAATGGTTTTCATACATGTTTCCTCAATTACAGGCACACACGCACAAACAGCAAAACACAGATCATTAATATTGCTTTAATTAGAATCAAATAATAAAAAAACAGTCATTTCTTTCAAGTTAAGTTATTATGCTTCTTGTAAATAGAAACAAAGCCTTAAACATATGTAAGAAATGAGCCATAATTAAGGTTTATGACAATGAGCCACAATGTAACAAGCTTCTGAGATTTATGACCACATCTATGACTCTTCTTGCTCAGCCATTAGTACTTTTATTAGTTTCAAAAAGACATCTTAACAACACATTTTCTTTTGGGATTCATCTAACAGAAAAAAAGTAATATATTTGTGTGCAAAAAGTGGTAGGTAAAATATATTTATTATACTAGGATCTTGAAATAGGTTTAGATATGTTTCTGCAGCGCTGACAGTCAATTCATGCAATACTTTAATATTCTGGCTTTGTTTGTGCCATTTATTTTTTCGAACTATACATGTAATAAATTAAAGAGACACTGCATTTTCTAAAGTGCAAGAGTGTTGTTAACATTATTTATAAGTATGAATAGGGAAATTGAGTGTCTTGTATTATTTAAAAATACATTAAAGTGAGAGAAGGGTGATTTTGTCCTTTGTTTTCCCTTTTTTGCATATTTCAATTATTTCTTTATTTCTTCTATTGTAGGTGTAGTTTGTAAACATGGCCAATTGTTGTTCCTGATGTGTAATAGATTGAGAAAGGTAACTCTATATGCCATACTGAGCATCTGGGCTAACACAAATAACTTTCAAAACCACATTGCTGTAGACAAGGCACTAAAGGGTGAAATGACGGCAGGTCTATTGCCTGAGCAACACTGGAGATGGCCTGAACAAAATGGTGGTGGGTGGATAGTGTGCAGTGAACCTGCTCCTTCGTCTCGTCAGGCTGCTCCTTCGTCTCGTCAGGCTGCTTCTTCGTCCCGTCAGGCTGCTTCTTCGTCACGCCAGGCTGCTCCTTCATCCTGCCAGGCTCCTCCTTGCTAGACCAGAATTTAGGCTTGTAGCATTTTGATAATTAATATTAACTAGCGACTTGCCCGTCAAAAATAACGGAGCAATACATTATGAAGCCATGGCAATGCTGTTTGCCACACAATGTTAAGCTTTTTGTACTGTGAGGTCCTTCGGCGCTCATTGCGAGCTTCTCCTCTTGTGTACTTTTGCTCCTCTGAGCACCTTCGGGGCTCATCACAAAAACAGATATATATATATATCTATATTTTGTTAACTAATAATTAATTAATTAGTTACTTAATAAATTAATATACTTTACCTATTTCTAATTAATATATCCAGCAATCAATATCCTGAAGAGCTAACAATCTGTTTTTATTTTCCTGCTGCTGCCCTGATGAGAAAGTGTAATGAATGTTCCGAATGTGCAGTATAAATATGCTGCATGTGCGAGGGCAAACAGTTGGTTTAGTTGTGTAAAGCTCCATTTTAGATTCGTAATGTTATTATTTGCTAGTTAGTGTTGTAAACTGGCGTAGGTAGTCTATGTGCTACGCGGTTAGCGAGCATTTTCTGTCATTTGTAATAGTGTATTTTGTACTTTGTACGTTCCTGTGTGAAAGTGCTACGCAGTTTACAGTGTTTTGCGCAGTCCGGGGTTGTGTAGCCTCATTTAAATTTTTTCTGGCAGACATTTTTTTCCTTGCTTGGGCGATTTTTGGGTGCCGAAACTCGGCCAAATCAACTTCAATTTGCGTTCTACCTCACTCCTAGACGTCCTGGCTGTTCTCCCATGCTGTGTGTGATGTTTTTGTTGTATTTGTTTTTGTATTTTGTGTGTTTTTAGTGTTTTTTGCTTTGCGCATTTCGGGCATTAACTTCGTATTTTTCAAATCTCTTATTTTCTTTTCTAAGTCCTGCATCTGCGTCTCATAATTTTTTTTTTCTAAGTCCTGCGTTGGTCAACTGCTTGCAGCCTAAGGCGATACCGTGTTTACTAAGTCCTGCGTGTTTCAATGTGTGATTGTCGCTCCTTTGTGGCTAAGTCCCGCATGTTTCATTGCCTTAATGGTGGAGTCCAAACAGGAATGATGGAATCACTCCCCGGTGTCCAGTGGAAGGATGGGGTGTTATGGTTTAAGAAATCCCCAAGCAGATGCTTGAAATAAGTGGTCCACATGTCAGCCACTGCAGATGCTTGAAATAAGTGGTCCACATGTCAGCCACTGCAGATGCTTGAAATAAGTGGTCCACATGTCAGCCACTGCAGATGCTTGAAATAAGTGGTCCACATGTCAGCCACTGCAGATGCTTGAAATAAGTGGTCCACATGTCAGCCACTGCAGATGCTTGAAATAAGTGGTCCACATGTCAGCCACTGCAGTACTGGGCAATAATATGGAGCTAGTTCATACGCAGTAAGGGCTGGTTAAAAAACATCATCAATTTAAAAAAAACAAAAAACATAAATAATGGAAATGACTATAGAAAAAAATAAAATAAATAAAAATAAAAATAAATAAAAAAGTATACAAAAGTGAAAAATACTATTACCTGGAATGATAACACCGTAATGGAGAGGTTTGCCTAAAGTTTCTAATACTACCTTTCAAACACATTAGGCTCAACATATATCTTTGCAATAAATTCAATATATACATTTGCTTATAATTAACACACAGTATCTTTGATATATAACACACAATCTGTTTATGTATAGAAGAAGATACAATGACATGGAGTTTCCATAAACACATAGTCAGTCTCTCCTAGGCTTCATGACTGAACAATTGTTCAAGCAATTTGTTACTGAGAGGATTCAGCCACTAATACAGATGGCAATTAAATCACTAGAGGATAATACAGAGCATACAGTGTTTGGGTTTACACTTCCTTCAGGATGAAGGCAATAAATGCACTGAAATGCTCCCTGACATTTTGTACATCCATGATTACAACAAGAAACAATCTGGGCACTATCAAGAAATATAATCAGTTGTATGTTTTGGATGTTATAGTAACATGTTTTTATTTATAATCATCCACAGAAATTTTTATCTGAAGACAAGTAAGGGCCAAAGAGTGCAAATGTCTGTTACTTATCTCTTTCAACACAAATTTATGTTAAAATTTAAAATGGGTAATTAAATATCCCCTCACTAGATCAATACCAGTGTCAGTGTGCCCATCCTGTGCCTATAAGAGTCAATATATAGCCTGTGCTTATAAGAACCAAAGCTCCAAGCAATAACCTGTCTCCTCTTTCTCCTCCTCTATATCCCCACCATCCCATTGGGTCCTCTCAGTACATTTAAAGTGAAGTTAAATTCTATTTGATTATTGTTGTTTAGCAATGCCTATTTTAAGGTTTTGTTTAATCCGGAGTCTGGAACGGATTAATTACATTTACATTGATTCCTATGGGAAATACTACCATCATTTTAGGTTTACATCGTTCTGTCCGGAACATATTAACGATGTAAACCAAGGTACCACTGTACATCAGTAATTAGGCTACTAGACCTAAAATACTTGTATTCATAATTGTTACTTATTTTTCTAAACCCCACTCTTGAATCTATTTTAGTCCAACTATATTGAGAGCCTTGGACCTTGTATCTTCAATTTTAATGCACCTTAAAAATATATTGCAAACCGGAGCAAAGAATGGCATTAGTAACAAAACATAATTAAAAAAATGTAGTTACCATCCATCATGGCCATTATTATGCTCCTCCCCTGACTCCCCTGATTATACTGCAATCAAGTAAGGTTAATTAATGGTGAACTCCCCCTTCTGTATAATTATCTTGTTGTGGTGAAGGGGCTTGTGTACCTCAATGAAGCTGTGAGCAATACCATGTACGGTTAGCCAAGATGGGCAGGTCATAGCAGAGAGGTCAGACAAATCATGGTCCACTGGAGAAGGAACTGACTTGCAGCATTTTTGTCATGAAAACCTTATGGATAAGCACAACCAGACACAACATGTGACTGTGTGCTGCAGTCCAGAGGGTCCCTAAGAGTCAGATCCGACTGAAAGACTAAACAAATGGTGAACTCACACTGGCCTTGTCATTTGCTACACCACTCTCCTCTTGTTATATCCTGTCCAAGTCGTAACACAATTATACTATTAAGTAAACTTGCATACATAAATGTATCTGTATATATCTTCATTTCAATGTATTTATCTGCATATGGTCACATAATTTGTGCTTCCACAATTACAATTTGAGGTTGCTGCTGCCCTTGCTATACTGATGCCCTAGGCCTATGCCATGTATACTTTACATCCGTGTCCGTACTACATCTAACTTCCATTTCCAAGGGAATTAAAGCAACCAGACGTTTTTCTAATTTCATTCTACATATCAAAAAAAAAATCTAAGAATAAGTTATCTTTCCAGCATTCAGCAATCCACAGCAGATGGAAGAAACATTTTCTTACCCCTCAAAAAGTTTTTTCAAAAGATAAATGGTTTCAAAATAAACTTTCTCTGCTTGAAAATTCCTTTAGCACAACATAGCTCTTTTGGAACAAGACACAAGGTAGTTTGGCAGTTCTGTGGTTCAGTTTTAATGAAATACCAATTCTTTCAAGTGAAACATCTCTTACAAATTCTACTGTGTATAAAATATATAATGTGGTGAACATAACCGAAAATATGCAACAAATCTGAATGTTTTAGCATACTGTGTGATTAGATTCAGAAAAAAACTATTCTGAAGATTGGGATATCCATGAGTGTCCAATAATTCAGATAAAAAATAACAATGTGGCTGTATACAGTGTTATATTTTTGTTGGACAGTTTAATTTTAAAACCTCTTATGATTTTTATATATTCCCTTAAAAAAGTATTACTATTTTAAACATTAGAAAAAGAATAGGAGCTAAATGGACAACTAAACTATAGTCCCACTGAGCCCCTAGTGAAGAAGCGCTAGATAGAAGCCTACAAGTATACAGTACAATTAGATGCAAATTCAGTATATAATATAACATAAAATGGAACCAAAAATAAAGCACATAAAAAAGAAAATAAATAATAAACCACAACAGGGGGGAGATGAGATAAATAATAATCCCACCTGAATTATATGTCAGCCACTGTCTCAAATAGTCTGAAATGAAATATATCCAACCTGAATGGTATTGATGCTGGGTATTCACGGAACTATTGGAAATGGAGAAATATCTCAAAACTTTCACAAATCCTGGACTGGATGCAGCTTGTCCCCAATTAGGCACTGTTCACATGAGTGCCAATAAGTATGAAACAAAAGGATGGGAATATGCGGGAGAGAAGCGTAAAAAGGCCAATAGTGTATTACAGTTAATTTATTGGACATAAAAAAAATATATATATTGGACTCACAGTTGACAACCTCAACTTGCTTAGGTACGTATGCAGCTTTGAAAAGTCTCCAGAGAAATGTCCACAGTCCTGCTGCAGATCTTAGCCCATGTGCTAAATTGTGGAGTCCTAACAGGAATGATGGAATCACTCCCCGGTGTCCAGTGGAAGGATGGGGTGTTATGGTTGAAGAAATCCCCAAGCATATGCTTGAAATAAGTGGATTTAATGGTCCACATGTCAGCCACTGCAGTACTAGGCAATAATATGGAGCTAGTTCATACGCAGTAAGGGCTTGTTAAAAAACAGCATCAATTAAAAATAAAACCCCCCATAAATAATGGAAATGACAATAGAAAAAATAAAAAAAACAAATAAAAATAAATAAAAAAGTATACAAAAGTGAAAAATACTTTAAAATCACATTGAAAAAGTTCTAAAAACAAACAAAGGATATATGCTCAATAGCACAAAATAATAACCAAACGCGTTTCACCCTTTTTAAACATGGCTCCTTTACCACAGACGTCCGCTGCAGCACAGGATAGATTTTTATTTCATTTTCAGTCAGGTATGCATTGTGGGCTCATTTGCATGTTCCTGCCCATTTTTCCAAAGTGCAGTGCAAACACTGTATTTCTTGAGATTCTGAGCAGGAAATTAGTTTATTAAACTTGCTTTTAGGCATGCAAATATTATACAAATGTACTATTTTCTGTCTCTCTCTCAAGAGTTAGATAGCCCTGAGTGTCCAGTAATCTAGATGCAGTATATAGTCATATCCTTTTTATTGGGCAATATTTTAGTTAAAGTGACAAGCTTTCAAAATGTGTGCCTCTATTTATTAAGTCAGAAGCAATATTGATTAAGGTTTAGCAGTGGAATAGAGAGCAGAGATCGCTGTGATAAGATGGCCATGTGGGGAATTTTACCACCTGCTAAGGCTGTTCAAAGGGGGACCTCAGAATCACTTATATAGTTGTGGTAAAGTGTGCAATGCTCCATAAGGAGACACACAAGTGGAGGGGGAGAGAGACACAAGGGGAGAGAGAACAAGGGGAAAGAGAGACACAAGGGAATGGGAGGGAAAGAAACATGGGGAGAGACATAGGGGAGAGAGACATGAAGGGGGAGAGAGAAGAAGGCACATATTATATTATACCATCATTTATGATATGCAAACGACTAGTGTTATTATATTAGTGGAGTACCAATGAGAGGTATTTATATATGCGTTTACATATATATCCTAATCAGAAACCCACAAAATACTGTGTTTGTACTGCACTTCGAAAAGCTGGGTGGGTGCATGCATTCCTTACACAAACCTATCCAGGGCTGTCCTCAGAAGCTGGTTAGGTTTGCACTTGTATGTAACCTACCATTGTGCAGATAGAAGCTTCCTGTGCATTCAAAGTCTCCTCCAAACCTTAAGTAGGTCATTGGAAACTAAACTGTTTAATTAAGCAGCAGCATTACTGCATACTTAAGTTAGAGGACTTTTTATTTTTACATTATGAAAAGAGGAAGAACTACACTTGACCACAGTAGTCTTTTAACAATGGTGTAAAAGTACAGTGAAAAATAACATGATTTTTACAACTCATATTGCAATATTATACATGATATATATAGTTAATATGATAATATTAAACATATTGTAATGTAAACAACTTCTGGCATACTTAGAAAGGGAAGTTGAAATGGAAGATAAACATCACACTGGTCAACCATTTTAAAGAATCACTTAAGTTTCATATTTATAATATGCTTTTTTGAAGAAACTGTCTTGATAATAAACAAAATATTTGTAGAAGTTTAAAAAAATAACATTTAATTTGAACTTTTATATTCAAATTTGCTTTAATGGAGAACCATTTGCCTTTTATCCTAACATATACAGTGCCTTGCAAAAGTATTCACCCCCTTGGCATTTTTCAAGTTTTGTTGCCTCACACCCTGGAATTAACATGGATTGTTTGAGGGTTTGCATCATTTAATTTACAGAACATGCCCAAAACTTTGAAGATGTTCCAGCTCCTTCAAGTTGGATGATTTGCGCTTGTGAACAGCAATCTTTAAGTCTGACCACAGATTTTCTATTGGATTGAGGTCTGGGCTGTGACTAGGCCATTCCAACACATTTATATGTTTCCCCTTAAACCACTCAAGTGTTGTTTTAGCAGTGTCTTTGGGGTCATTGTCCTGTTGGAAGGTGAATCTCTGTCCTAGCCTCAAATCACTCACAGAGTGGTACAGGTTTTGCTCAAGAATATCCCTGTATTTAGCACCATCCATCTTTCCCTCAACTCTGACCAGTTTCCCAGTCCCAGCTGCTGAAAAACATCCCCACAGCATGATGCTGCCACCACCATGTTTCACTGTAGGGATGGTGTTCTTTGGGTAATGTGATGTTTTGGGTTCGCGCCAGACATAGCATTTTCTTTGATGGGCGAAAAGTTCAATTTCAGTCTCATCAGACCAGAGCACCTTCCTCCATACGTTCTGGGAGTCTCCCACATGCCTTTTCGCAAACTCAAAAATGTGCCATTTTGTTTTTTGCTGAAAGTAATGGCTTTCTTCTGGCCACTCTTTCATAAAGCCCAACTCTATGGAGCGTACGGCTTATTGCTGTCCTTTGTACAGATACTCCAGTTTCTGCTGTGGAACTCTGCAGCTCCTCCAGTGTTACCTTAGGTCTCTGTGCTGCCTCTCCGATTAATGCCCTCCTTGCCCAGTCCGTGAGTTTTGGTGGGCGGCCGTCTCTTGGCAGGTTTGCGGTTGTGCCATGTTCTTTCCATTTGGTTATGATAGATTTAATGGTGCTCCTGGGGATCATCAAACATTTGGATATTTTTGTATAACCTAACCCTGACTTGTACTTCTCAACGACATTGTCCCTTACTTGTTTGGAGAGTTCCTTGGTCTTCATGGCAGTGTTTGGTTAGTGGTGCCTCTTGCCTAGGTGCTGCAGTCCCTGGGGCCTTTCAAAAAAGGTGTATATATGTAATGACAGATCATGTGACACTTAGATTGCACACAGGTGGACATCATTTCACTAATTATGTGACTTCTGAAGGTAATTGGTTGCACCAGAGCTTTTTATGGGCTTCATAACAAAGGGGGTGAATACATACGCACATGCCAATTTTCTGTTTTCTATTTCTAAAAAAAAATGTATGTATATATTTTTCTCATTTCACTTCCCCAACTTAGACTATTGTGTTCTGATCCATCACATAAAATTCAGATTAACAAAACATTGAATTTAATGCTGTAATGTAACAAAATAGGTAAAAAAGTCAAGCGGAGTGAATATTTTTGCAAGGCACTGTAATTAGACTTGGGAGAGGGATGCAGATAAAATTGCTGTTCCCTTCTGTTGAAAGCTTGCCATATTGTTGTGAAACTTATTAATAGGATAAATGGAAATATAACTTACAGTAGGATACCCCTCAGCTCCAGACCATCATGCAGTCACTACAATTTCAATACAAGCAAAGTCTGCTAAAATTAAGATTTTTATACTTATAGTTTATATAACTGCTAATGCGGTTACTCTTTTACACCATTCCCCTACATAATCCCCCCCCCCCCCCCCAATTACTGTGCTCTTTTAGTTGCTGTTCTCCATATCACTCCCAGAAATAATAAGCAGGTGACAGAGACAACATGTATTCAGTGGTGTCAGGAGTAAGAAGCATGTACCCAGTGCTACCTTGTGAAATAATGTTACAGTAGTTTTAAAACATAATATGTATCTTTCCTGTTCACTGCCCGTGCTCAGTAGCGGCCATTGGCCACTAGGTGGCGCAGCCGAAAAGTCAGTAAATTTATTCCCAGTGTAAAGCATATAATGTGCCAGTATCTGAACCCTAACACCCATAACCCTAATATACCCTAATATCTAACCCTAACCCTCCTCACCCTAATACCTAACCCTAATACCCCTCACCCTAACACCCCTTATCCTAACACCACCTCACCCTAACACTAAAGCCTGAGAAATTCAGGGACTTTGCGGCTGCGCCACCTAGTTGCTGATGGCCGGCACTGCGCATGGGAAGCCAACACGAAAGGTCCCATAATATTTTTTTAAGGTCAACAGTTTTACATTCTGATGATAAATGCAGATTTTTATGTTCCCATTCTATAACTACTGTATGTATTCAACATCCAGATCTGTTCCAATAAAAACACCAAAAAAGTTGCCGTGAGAGTTGTGAAATTCTTTTTTATTTAACACAAAAATAATTTCCTTGTCATTCCCAGGTCCCTCAGCACCATCATGAGATCCATCTTTGAGGTTCACAGAAATGTGTCTGAAGGTCAGTGCATGCTGCTTTCATGCTCTGGCGCCACTACCCCTGAGGATAAAGCAATGTAAAATATGAAGAGGATCCTGGAAACAGATTGACAAAATAAGAACTCTCCAAGTGTAAAGTTGCCAAGTGCTTTGATTGCTTTTGCAGTACAGCAGCACAATGCCATAAAAATATGTTCTTTTCAATAAGATATACAATCTTTCAAAGTGAGTTTGAGAAACCATATTTAACATTTATGTAGTCATGTAGTCATGTGTGTATGATATATATATATATATATATATATATATATATATATATATACATATATGCAAATGGGCTTATTAATGTCTTATTCGTTTTTTGTACTCTGTACAGTGTGGAGCTTTCCTCACTCTAGCGCTCACCATACACTAAATAATTGTTGTGGAATACCCAATCCTACAAAATCTACTGCACAAACCAGAATCTGCCTCATACTGATGATAGCCAAAAGCTTGAAACAGTGCTGTATATGAGTGATTCTTGGATTGTGCAAAATACAAGCCGGTGCTTTGCTTAAAAGCTGTTTAATACAGCGGACATATGCTTTAAGGGAGCAATGTATAAAGTTGCTATTTTTGGATTGAAAGATTGAGGTACATTGTATTCTCATTTGCATGTCGCCTTTTAGGCATGCAAATTAGCTTATTAATGTATTATTCGTTTTCTATATATTATTACTATAGTTCATTTATAACGCGCCAACATATTCCGTAGCACTGTACATAAGATCAGACAAAGATAAATACAAATTAACATTTAGCAAAGCAAGGAGGGCCCTGTCTTTGAGCTAGGAATCCAACGACCATGGTGAATTCCCAAAGTACTTAGGATAGAAACTCAAGGATTTACAATCTAAGGTATAGTGAGTGGTAAAAGAAGGAGAGAGAGGTGATAAGAGTGTTAGGGTGGAAGGAGATATACTTCTTTAAAGAGATGCATTTTAAGTGAGGTTTTAAATGTTTTGAGGCAAGAGGATAATCTGGTGGAGCGAGGCAAGGAGTTCCAGAGACTAAGGGCAGCACAAGAAAAGTCCTGGAGGCGGGAGTAAGAGGAGGTGACAAGAGTTTTAAAAAGAAGAAGGTCATTAGCAGAACGAAGAGGGCGGGTGGGGGAGTATTTGGAGATGAGAGCAGAGATGTAAGGGGGAGCGTTATTGTTGAGGGCTTCGTAAGTTAGGGTCATGATTTTAAATTTTATTCTTGAGGCTAAGGGAAGCCAATGGAGTGATTAACAGAGATGTCATGTCGACACTGAACGTTGTGTATGGAAGATGAGTCTAGCAGAGGCATTCATAATGGATTGAAGTGGAGATAGTCGGGTGGTGGGTAGGCCAACAAGAAGCGAGTTGCAGTAGTCTAGTCGAGAAATGATCAGAGAGTGTATAAGGATTTTAGTTGCGTCTTGTGTAAGATAGTGACACATTTTGTAGATGTTTTTTAGATGGAGAAGACAAGATTTAGTTAGTGATTGTAAGTGAGGAATGAAAGACAGAGCGGGTCCAGTAGAAATCCAAGACAACGGGCTTGGGAGGAGGGGGTGATGATGTCATTGTTGACAGTGAGAGAGATGTGAGGAATTGACGCTGAGGGAGAGGGAGGGAAGATTAGGAGTTCAGTTTTATACATGTTGAGTTTGAGATGTGGCTGGACATCCAAGAGGATATACTAGAGAGGCAGTTGGAGACGTGTGTTAGAAGAGAGGGGGATAGATCTGGTGAGGAGAGGTAGATTTGGGTGTCATCTGCATAGAGATGATGATGATGCCCAATAGAGTTTATAAGGGGACCAAGTGAGGATGTGTAGACGGAGAAGAGGAGGGGGCCTAGGACTGATCCTTGGGGTACGCCAACAGACAGGGGGTGAGGAGAAGAAGAGGTGTCGGAGAAGCAGGTACTGAATGATCGATTTTGCAGGTATGATGAGAACCACGAGAGAGCAGTGTCTCGAATACCGAGGGAGAAGAGGATATGGAGTAGAAGTGGATGGTCGACAGTGTCAAAGGCAGCAGAGAGATCTAGAAGAAGAATTGAAAAGTGACCTTTTGACTTGGTGGTAAGCAGGTCATTGGTGACTTTAGTGAGAGCAGTCTCGGTGGAGTGTTGGGTCCGAAAGCTGGATTGGAAGGTGTCAAGAAGGTAGTTTGTTAGTTAAGAGAAAATAAAGCTGGTTAGGTGGTTATAGACGAGCCGCTCCAGCATTTTGGAAGCCAGGGGAAGGAGAGAGATAGGGTGGTAGTTCGATGCGACGTCAGTGTCAGATGAGGGTTTTTTGAGGGTGGGTATAACTATGGCATGTTTTAGAGAAGATGGAAACATGCCAGTATTTAGGTAGGGGTTGAAAATATGTGTGAGAGCTGGGATTCGTGTGCTAGAGAGGGGAGAGATGAGCTGAGATGGAATAGGATCCTGAGGACAGGTAGTGAGGCAAGTGGATGATAGCAGTTTGGAGACATCCTCTGTAGCCAGACCGAAGCAGTTCAAAGTGGCTGTGGTATTGGAGAAGGGAGAAGACTGGATATTGTTGGTTGGTTTAGATGGTGGAGTGTGAGAGCCACTATGAGATACGAGTTCATTGCTGATGTTTTGAATTTTATAAATAACATTTTATGAATAAAATGGTTGGCTAAGTCTTCAGCTGTGAGAGAGGAAGGGATCGGAGGAGGTGGTATATACACACACTCATACACACCCATATATATAGTAGGTTAGGCACACAATCACCCAGGGGTGTGTTTCTGCCTAGGCCCACGAGGCCCAGAACAGCACATTTTCAAAGGACAGCAGCCATCCTGAAGATGCCAGTTCAGTACATTAAAATATGTTTGTATATGCAAATAAAAGTCCATATGAAGTGAAATTTCAGTCTGTACTTGTGACGTTCTGACATATCATTTCTACAAAAACTTATGATTTGAGATATAGAAAGAAGGAGATGCAAGTGTGGCATGAATTGGGGGACGCATCTGAATGACCTAAGGCAGCATAAAACCTAAATACACCCATAAAGTCACCACTTATTCTATTCATTATTGTCTGCTTAGAGCACCTCACAATAGAAATTCTTATAGTAGGATCCTGCTATCAATCTACTACTACTACAGTATTTAGAGGCTGCAATTAAACCCTCCATACACGCATATTAAAACTAGTAAAGATGGTATAACTTTAAACTTTTATTGCAGCAATCAGGTGGTTGATCTAATATTGCTATACTCCACATGGCTGCCTGATTTGTATTTACATTTTGATCATGGTCCAAGTAGCCAATCACAGAATGTACCAGCTGATTGATGAGAATTTAACACCTAAATGAATAGGAAGAGGTGGATATGTGTTTGCTTAACTTCAGGTACATTGATGATGTCACTGGCCACCTGCTTGAGCACTAAGAAACTGACTGGATTGTCGATACTTCCTTATATTGAATGTCAGAGTTGTACATTTAAAGTAAAAAAAAAATAAATAACGGACCACTGGAAAATATTTTTCATGACAATTAGCATTTTTTTATTAAAACAATGAATTGAATTTTTTATTTTTTTAATCCACTGTATTTTATTTTGCTTTTCTGACATAATTACTCACCTTGGAGGGACCTCTGATGTAGAGTAGATCATTAAAAATGGACATAAGCTAAGTGTGCTAATATTAATATTTTCTCTAACATCCCATTATGCTGATGGGTTATATAGTAACTAAGGTTGTTTATTTGTGACATACTTGGCAACATGTAAAGTTTTTTTCCCAAACTACAATGGTCCTTTAATAATTGTAGGTTTAAAAGTAGGACATCTGTTATAATCTTCACAGCAGCCGACTACAAACCACTGTAATATATTTTTTCTTTTAATATATTTCTTAAATAATATATTTTTAAGTACAGTGTTTATGTTGAAAATATTCCAAGTCATGTAATTTGACAATGCAACACAATAAAATAAAAAAAAAGATTATTAATCGCAATGCTTTGTAGAATATTCTAATTACTCTTAAAAGCTGTCTATGGAATAAGAGCACTTCTTATCAAAAACTTCTTTAAAGTTCTTTAGTCCAGCCAAAAATAATTATTGTGGATCATTAATTCTAAAAATATCACAGCTTAGGCTTACTTCACTGCTCAAGAACGCACCGAAATATACAGTGCATAGAAAGCAATCTTGATTGTCATAAAAAGCTAAAAAGAATATCCAAAGTACTTTAGTTTTTGTCATATATTGCTTTTCCATTTATAATGTATAACTTTAAAATATATTACAGGACCTTGGTTTGTTTTTCTTAGATTAGTTTATTTTAACAAAATGTACAGAATATTTTAATACAGTAAATGTACAACTTTTCTTTGTACTGTGTTTATTGTACTTATAATTTAGAGGTCTTTACATAGTTGTATGGTGTTTTGTTACCACTACTGAGGAATAAACCCAATAAACTTGTTCAAAGGGGTCACAAATATTTTAACTAAAATATTGTTTAGTTAGTTAGACACAAAATTAAATTTTGATGCATGAAATACTGTAAGCAAAAACAAACTGGTCAGTTAACCATGAACAGCCGTGTTCATGGCATAAAATAAAGGAAATCTACGCAGGATTTATAGCATAAGACAAGGATTTATAGCAATGACACTTATATACACAGGACATGATTTACTCCACAGACCAGTTACTAAATCACAGTTTTAAAAGAATGATGATGCTCTAACAAGAACGAAACTTGTAGTTTTTTCAAGAAGTCATGGCTTAGAGCAGTGGTGACCAAACTCTTTGATCCTAGACCCCCTTTTTATCCATGACAGCAGTGTGGCCCACTCGTGTGCCATTTCTTTGCCACCGAAAGTATTGTGATGATTGAATCCCTTTCTTTCTTAAGCTTTTCTTTCTTCTGCCCCCCTTTTTATTTAATTCTTTATTACATTTTTACATAATAAAAAATAAAATGGCATCCAACATAATACATTTCATAAGAAGAGATAGCAAAGGAAACCATAACAATACATGATCACCAATAAAAAATTGCATAGTCAAGAACGTCTTAGAATGACAATACTAAACAAGCAAAGCCAATCAATTATTTCCGACCTGCCGCCTCTTTTAATGATACTATTTGAGTCATTATCCATATTTCTTCTCCACATTTACATTAGCAGTGCAGGAAATTACTGATACTCTTCCATTTCCAGAATAATTTCAGGGCGTTAGTTGAAGCCTGTAAGACCCTCTAAGGTTTCCGCCCCAGATTGTGCACTCATGCATACAAATATTTCAATCTAACTCTTTAATTTTATGATTGCAAAATGCTCACCTCCACTTTGAAGACAGACTCAAATGGGACACCTAGAGGTGATGCCCACTTAGCGAACTGCAGAATAATACATTGCAAAATGTTGACTGCCATCATGGAAATGTAATCAGAGACAACAAGATATTTATTTCAATGGAATTAAGACATATTTTGGATTATGGATGGCATGTAGAGATGTTAACATTCTACTATTGATATTCTTTTGCCTAGACCTACAAGGCCCGGGTCTAGGGCAGCCCCTTTTCAGGAGGCAGCATCCTGCCTCAAATTTCCAATACATAGTTATGGAAAAGTGTGTCCAAATGCACAGTAATTACTTTAGACAGTGATATTTCTGGGTGGCTACCATGTAGGGTCACCCAAGATGGGTAAGTCATAGCAGAGAGGTCAGACAAATAGCAGTCTACTTGAAAAGGAACTGGCAACACACTCCAGTATCTTTGTCAAGGAATCCTAATGGATAATCACAACCAGAGACATAATGATATATAAGCTTGGAGTGCTGCAGTCCATAGGGTCACAGAGAGTTGGACACCACTGAACGGCAACAACACTCTGACATAATTTATAAATCCAGAACCACACATACATTTATTTATATGTTTAATCATAGGAAAGGACATAGCAATAGAAAAGTATTAGTAGTAAATGGAGTATCAAAGGGCACAGAAATCAAAAAGGGTCTAGGGAAGCATGAAACATCTATACAGTAAGATTTGGTGAGTTTAAATTAATATTTTTACTAGTTTAAGAACAAGATTGTAATGCTAGGTTATTATATTTAACGGTATGGGCCACATTTTCAGAATGACCATAGAGTGAAAGGCATGATATGACAAAGAGCAATGGAAAAGAGAGAAAAGAAGATAGAAAGGGAGGGATGAAAGTGAACTTAAAAACAGAAAAGAGAGCCCAGGTAAACAATGGAAGACAGTAGTGTAAAAAGAAGCAAGAGATACACGGGATGCCGTGACACAAATAGCCCTTAAGTTAAAGGACTACTTTAAATGTCATATTTATAGTATGCTATTTAGAAGAACTGAACTTGGTAATGGGCAAAATGTTTTACATAGTTTACAATATATAATTACAGCCTTTAATTTTTAATGAGTGCATTGCATTTTGCTTTAATATTAATGGAAATGTTGTCTTTGTTGCTAAAAGGATTAACAACATGGGAAGAGTGAGAGGAACAGTGGATCTGTATTCAGTTCTTTTAAATACATCACCTCCAAATAGCACACTCGGCAACAGAACTCAATGGCAGAATAAGGTCCCATAGGATAACCCCTGGACTAAAACTACAGACACATCATCAGTCTAAAATCGAATTCTCCATGACGAAGACATCCAATTATAAGATTTTCTTGAAAAATGCTTTTATGTTCCCTTCTTGCATACATGTTAATGTCATGTTTATATACTTCACAAGCATGTAAGAATTTTACCAAATTATACTTTTATTTTAAATGAAAGGGTTTGATTTGTGATGAAATAGCTAGACTTACATTGATCTTTAGGCTGGAAAATCTCCATTATTTTACAATCTTGGCAAAGTGTAAAGCTTTTACTTAAAGATGTTGATATTGATATTTTCAATACACATTTTATCACAAAAGAACATCTTATTAATCACAAATCAAGAGAATGTTGTTTATAGTGATCTTTACCGCTAAAGTGTTATTAGAACTGGACCATTAAAGTGGCTTTCCAAATAATATAACAGTCTTCATGCACCCATTCCCTGGGGACAGTGCACAAATAACTGCATTATTTGGTGATCTATTCTGTAAAATAAACATTTAATGTAGGATAAAGAAATAATTAATAACATGTACAAGATTTTTACTTTATCACTTTTAACATTGTGGTAAAATATGAACATTTATTTTGTAACTCAGGGAGTAATTTATGAGACATGTATGGAAATAGATACATATTTAAAAAAATAATAACATTCGTCATTTTATATTTAAAATAATACAACTAGACATTTTATTCTTATGCCTTTATTAATCATAAACTTAAAACCTGTCCACTAATGATAGTTAACTATTTCAGTACTAATTTAAACAGAATAATATATTCTATAAAATAGATGTCTAGGGATATCATCTCCTTGTCATACAGCTCTCCTCATCTCCTGTCATATAGCTCGCCAAATATATATATATATATATATATATATATATATATATATATACGAGCAACTTGCCCTTCAAAAATGACAGCAATAAAATTTGAAGCCTGGCAATGCTGTTTGCCACACAATGTGAAGCTCTCCCCCTCTAACTTGTGGAACTCACAATGAGCGCTTCAGCACTCATTGCAAGCCTCTCCTCCCTCTACTCTTTCCCCCCCTCTCCCTTCCCTGTGTCTCTATGCACCCCCGCTGTGTCTCTCTGCCCCCTCTCTCTCCCCTGTGTCTCTCCCCCCCCCCCCCTCCCTCTCCCTCCTCTTTGTCTCTTTCCCACCTCTTTCCCTTCCCTTTGTCATTTACGGGCTTGGTGGCGTTTTAACTTGTAATTTTTTTTCAAGCTCACAAGACTTGAAGCTTAAAATCAGTATTGCTCCAAGTCCTGCAGACTTGAAAAAAAAGTTATGGCTTTAACGCCGCCATTTTTTTTCAAGGAGTAATTCAGCAGATGTTGGGAGGCCGCCAAAAGATGACAATTGAATAGCAAATTAGCTATCATCCTCACTTATGGATTCGCTGCCTCAGGAGGAACAAGGGAGACCATAAGTGAGGTTGGTAGCTAATTTTCTATTCAATTGGTGTCTTTTGGAGGCCTCCCAATGGTTTCCGAGTTACAAGCTTGAAAAACAAATGGCAGCGTTTTTTTTTTCAAGCCTGCAACTCAGAATCCGGTCAGAGCCTATTTTGCAAGCAATGAGCTCATTGTGAGCCTCTCCCCCCCTTCTCAGTTGCGGCCCTTGCGATGAGCGCCTTTGGCACTCATTGATAGCCTCTCCCCTTCTACTTTAAGGGTCTCGCGACGAGTGCCTTTGGTGCTCATTGTGGATCGCTTCAAACCCGTAACATTCAGGCCTGGCGATGAGCGCCTTCGGTGCCCATCGCGAGGCCTACAATGAGCGCCTTTGGGGCTCATTTTGTATGCTCAAGCCCATAACTTTTAACATAGCGTTGCCAACAAACTCGCAATTACAACAACTATATATGTGATTTTATATATATATATATATATATATATATATATATACACATTCACACACACAAGGACAAGTTAACCCTAATAAAGATGTAGTGCTCATATAACAATGTATGTCATATGGTTTGTTTATTAAGTGACTGCAGATAAAACTGAGAAAGCTATACATGTTCATATCTTCTGTTACAAGTCATTAATGGTTGGAACATGGCAAGATGGATACATTTGTGTACCGCACTGGAATCAAGTTGCTGTCATTGGTAGAGGAGCAGCCAAATAGTGTTCATGAGATGTAACTATATAGGAGACAAATGAGCCTCTGTGGACTTTATTAAAACTGATAGACAACCATTTCAACTGTGCATTCTTTCTGACTGAGCTCTATGACTGAGTTCTATGATTGGAATTACTCCAGTATATTAATAGTGTTTTTGATGTTGACTATGAGTAGGTGAATAAAAACTTCTATACAGCAAAATAAGAAAAAAAAATAATCTTGGGATACTATACATCACATCTAAAATGACCAGTTAGGGGAACTTATTTTCTTGTAAACAAAATGTACAAATCAGTAATATTACTCCCATTCTGTACACTGAGCAGACTGTCAGGAAGTTAGCGATATATACACACAAAGGCTGGCCACAATATTGACAAAATGTACACATAACTTAGGAGCAGTAAAAGTACTGAGGAACCAGACGAGCCTATATATTTTTTAGTAACTATATGTGTAGAATAACTATATACAGCATATATATATAGTTGAATAATCAGAGTATAACAGTGTATAGTGATACCTTTTTTATTGGACAAACGTATCCATAATAAAGCGACAAGCGTTCGAGAGATAATGCCTCTCTTTATCAAGTCAAAAAGCGATACTGATACAAGTATGAACAAAAAACAGTAAACAGAAAGAGAAGAAAAAAAAATTGGAAAAACAAAAAAGAAAACATTTATTGGGCAGTTAAGTGAGAAACAGACCGGCATTGTGAATAATGTCCCGATAGGTCAGTAAGGAGGAGGAAGTGTCCAGTTTGTACCAAAGATGGATGGAGATACTGCCTGCAGGTCCAACCAAGGATCAGCAGAGGGAACTCCGGATACAGATCATACAGGAGGTACAGGAGAAGTGGAGAAGGGTAAGCAATGGCCCTGTCTCAGCTCCTGTGGAGGGGAAATGCTTATGCCCAGTAGAGACAGAGAATGTTCCGGTGACTGAAAAGGACTGTAGAGGAATGGGCCTTCTAAATAAATGGATGGCGTTCCTGGGACTATGGCCAGGTCACGAGCTAATGGTATGGCTGGAAGAATTAGTATGTGAGGAGGTCGCCCTGGAAGAGCAATATGCTTATTGGGTGGGACCTGTTGGGATAACGCATAATTTTTCATTGGGGCTGAAAGAGGCACTTCGGGACATAGTACATGGGGATCCGGATTGTGGCTTGGGGACTGAGAAAAGAGAGAGTCGGGAGGTTGCCCTGAGGATCCAGAGACCAAAGAGCCAGAGGGTACCCCAGATTGTGGTTTGTCTCCTGGTCTCCTACATTGACTCCCCTGCAGCTGCCCAAAGACACTGGTCATGCACCTGTAACCCTGGAAAGAAGGGGACACTTGCCAGGCTTGTTAGGAGAGAGGTTGGCTACTGAACCACAATGGCTTGTGTCTGAAATGCCCATTAATCCAGCATGGATGATACCAGAGAATGTCACTAGCCCTTGTTGCAACTCCAGCATCCCAGTTTATTCAGGAGAAAGCTCAGGCTTGACAAAGGGAGCCTTGTACTGATCCAGAATCAGCAGGACAGGGGTCTCCCTAGCCTGGAAGGAGAGGGCTTTGCTGGGTAAGGATCCTCCAAAGTTTATGCTGGACTTACTAGTTGGGATGTACTGTTTCCCCTGGACTACCTTGAAGGGTCCTCCATGGCAGTTGTCTTCTAAGTCTCCGCAAGGGCTTGGGAAGGTCACTAGGCCACTGGGAAGGAGTGAGTATTCGCCCTGGACAGGGGGAGGCAGGGTACCCAGAGAGCCACTGAGGCTATCACATGGATGGACTGTTACATCAAGAGGACCGGTAACCACCTCTATAGATGGGAAGTTATCCGACAGGATAAACTTCCCATGCTATACTAGAAAGGAAAGGGGGAGAAATTGGCATGATTTAATTGTTTAAGGACTCATATTGCCAGTAATGTATGAATATGGCCAAGGGAGCATGACACTGTTGCCTTTGGATTATGTGTTATTGTGTGGTTATATGTTGCCTGTACATGTTAATTAGGTATACTAGTTATTATATATTATAAGAGGGAAAATGTTATATAGAACATATGTGGAATTGGTAAAAAATGCTCTGCATAGAAGTTAGCTGCAGATCATAGCACACTCACACATACAGACCTTGGGTCAAGACAGATGTATGTACTTCAAGTAGTCCTAAGCAAACACTTGAGTTTAACATAAAGGTTTTTTTCACTAGCCAGCTATAGATATCTGGTGAATTTGATCTCAAGAGCTTTGATAGCCCAAGGTTGCAAGCCAGATGGGATGACATCACACATACACAAATGTATACAAGGGTGTGGTATTGGAGAGTATAAATATGTTGTTTTGATCATTCAATAAAAGGTTCAGTCCTAGTTTTCACATAAAGAAGGTGTGATACTATTTCTGTGTGTTGTATCCTGACTTAGGGAGTGGTCTTGCCATGGGCCACTAATAATCTGTATGCAGTATTCTCTGCCTGTACCTCTTCAGAAGACATCTTTTGTGCCACAGAGAACATGAACTAAACGATTCTGCTGGGGTAGGTTTGAACTAGTTCATATCAAGCCCCCTTGAAGAAGCAGATCGTGATTACAATCAAATAATAATAATAATGAACAAGTCTCATGGATAATTCTCACTGACACATGTCAATCACTAAGTCAATACTGGGCCCGATGCACTTGGTCTGTATGACTTGTGATATTTCTGATAAATTGCACCAACCCTTGGGAAGTAACAGAATTTGAGGAGGTCACATAAGGAAAAAAAAATCACACATGCACATGAAAGCGTTATGTGTAAGACTGCTATGTAATGGAATGGTAAGACTTTAATAAGTGCCTATAAGGAGTGTGAAATTAACACGGCATGCTCATGTGTTATTGCAGAGATCTCCAGTTACATTTTTTAAAGCTGAGAATTCTCCTTTAAAGCAAGTGTTTAACACTCAAGTGCTCCATTCATTTGAGCTGTCAATTCCTGTTTCGTGACTGTACATCTGGATTCTTTTGGTGTTACCAGATTTGCTAGAAACCAACACAGTTTAAAAAACATAGTGTATTCTCTGTGGAAGATATCGGGTAACACATATGGTTCCACCATGTGGCTTTAAATGCTTCTATAAGAGTCACCTTGTGTGTTACTGAGAGTTGGAAACAGCTGCCTGTTATCAAACTGTAACACATGTATATAAATATATGCACATACTACCAGTATATTACTGAAATACTGCAATACTAGCAGAGAATATAGACCATGGCATAATCAGCTTCAAATATTGAGGAGTTAGTGAGGAGTTCTGATTAACAATAGTCATCTTGGTGGATGATCACAAACAACTTTAGGGGATTGTTGGTACCATGGTACCTGTCTCATGATATCTGCTCACAAACTGGCAATCAGTTAGGATTATGGTTTGCCCAAGTGGAACAGACAAGGCCACTAGGGCTAGTAAATAAGAGCTGGATAGTTCTTATTTTAAGAGATCTCACATACCTACAGGGTAGAAACATTATTATCCCTCCAATGTGAGTTAAAAGACAATTTTGTGTTAATATGTTTCATAAGATTTGCAATCCTGGATTTTTTAGTTGTTTTTATTGCGCCGTTGTGATCAAGGAATAATAAAGATTAAATTGTACAGACACTTGCCCATGTTGTTACAAGATATATATATATTTTAGGTGGAAAACACCTTGGGAATTAGTATTCCTGATAGTATTGTCATATGGTAGCAATATACCAAAATATACCCTAAAGTGATGGATTTGAGTGAATATTGGTGGTACATAATGATCTTTCCCCACCAAATTAACTAACATATGTATTTGATTAAATTTTCCATAGACATAACCTTAGTGAATCTGGTAATTTGTCTAATAATCTGGTAATTTGTCTCCTAAACTATCCCTCTATTATATATACAGCACTGGACTTCTGCCTGGGTTCCCTGGTGGTCCAGTGGTTAGAATGTGGTGCTTCATCACTCTGCCCTGGGTTTGACTCCAGTCAGGGAACCAAGAGGTCACACCACCCTGAAGCCAAGCAGGGTCGTGCCTGGTCAATACTTGGGAATACCAAGTGCTGTTTGCTGTGGCCCACTGGAGAAGGAACTGGCAGCCCACTTCAGTATATCTGCCATGAATACCAAGTGGATCAGCATGGTGTGTTGAGGTCCATAAGGTCACGTAGAGCTGGACACGACTGAATGACACAAACACACTTCCACCTAGACCAGCAAGCCTTACTTTCAGGGGTTGACGTTTTCCTGCTTAATTATGCTCTTAGTCTGAATTAAAGTTTTTCAAACATACTGTATATATATTTTAATTGTGCAGCGGTCACTTGATAAAGATCTTTTTTTATCAGAATGATGTTTGATAAAACAGGATATATACTGACTTTGAAGCCCCTCAATGGGTTTTCAAGGCAGGTATATTGATGTGACAGGAGAAGAAGCTTGAGAGAAATGGCAGATGATAATGTCTGTGGAAATAAACTTAACTGTTGTAAGGAAGCTGGCTCTATGAATAAAAGAACAGCGCCGGAGACTTTTCCAAGCATAAAATAAATATCTATGCACTCAGGTCAGATATATGTAACACTGATTTGCCATCTGTTAAGGAATATATTTCTTTATTACATATTAAATGGACATAAACTTTATCAATTCTGCTCTACATCCTCAAACTGAGCACTGAAAAGCAAGGGAAAAAAGTATTAAAATAATGCCATATCACTATTTTATGAGTTATAGCCAGCTGCCCTCCCTCACTCCTTCTGCAGATTCTTAAAGGGTCGCAAATCAGAAGCACCTTGTAAATTCTCTGCTCTATTTACTGCAAAACAAATCTGCTTTTCCTTTGGTTGTTCAAGACATACTAACTACTCAAAAAGAAACAATGAAATGTATCATTGCAATGAAAAGACTTTGTACGTATATAGAGGGAGTTTGTTATTTATGTAATCCCTAAGGACCTGAGAACCTCTATTTTTTTCTCAACATAAACTCAATATACTTAATATGCTAAACTGAATATAATACCAATGCAATTAAATACTTTGAGCGCTATAAAAGCCAACACTAAACAGGTTAAAAACAATTATAAAAACATCAACATTGAATTATAAAGTTTTTTTTCATCTTCCCCATTTAATGTTCACTGCTCTACATGCAGTAACCATGATTTCAGAGTTTCTATAACTCAAGGTATAAACTGGGTAGCAGATATTAATCCAGAAGAGAATGGACTCTAACGCCCTTTTAGTAGAAGATAAAACCAGTTTCAATTTAATGAGACTGGCTTTCATTCATTTCTTTAAAATAAATTAACGTTTTGTCTTATCTGATTAGCAAACCTAATTGCATTTATTCATTATTATTAAAAAAGTATAATCAGCTCTCAAAATTAAAAAGCTTTACAAGCACATCCCTATTTTAATGAAGGTGAGGTGCTTATCTCTGTACCAGTAACAGTGGGGAAGGTTCTGCCCGTGCAGCAGGTGCAAAGGGCTGGGGTCCATAAGGGGATATGTAAATTTCCTGGATTATGAATGCATCTGATAGCGGAGAATTAATAGTATATGAAAAAAAATGTTTGCATGAAAAATTATCAAAATAAACATTTAAACACTTACTTTGAAGTTAGCAAAATCTATTGTAATTTCTGACAGTTTAAAATTAAGGTTAACACCCCCTCCATAATTTTTGTTTGGCCAATCCGGTTAGATAAAAGATTTGAAACACAGCACTATATAAGTTGCTATAGCAATAGCTCACAGCATGGACAGGAAGCAGGGAAGAGTCATATCCCAGCAGTGACTGGGAGGCTAACAACACTGCTCTACTATTGGCTGAGCAAGCAAGAGCAGGTAAATAGTGGGTTAATATTGCTCCCCAGATGCTGAATGCTGATTGGGTGGGGGTCAGGAACTTGGGTAGACACCCCGGGGGGGGAAGGGGTCTACGCCATAATTAGAGGGATTTTTAGATATTAATAAAAATAAAATGCTTTATGATATGTGCTGTATATATATATGCTGCTTTTTGTCTATAGAGTGAAGAAATGTATTAATTCAGCAAACTTAGATATCCCTTTAAGCTTAATTCATTAGAGGAGAGCAGAACATTATTTGTATAGAAAGGTGATCTAGGTAGAAGTATGGTATTCCCAGTAGTAACATATGGATGTGAGAGTTGGGCCGTAAAGAAGGCTGAACGTGGTAGAATTGTTACATTGAATTGATGCCACTGACCCGGTGACTAATTTTGTAAGCAATTTATTATAACAGGAAAATGCTTTTTTTTCCCCTAAGCTTATGTGCTATTTAAAAATATATATAGTTGTATTATTTCTATTATAACATAAGTTGAGAACTAATTAACACAAATATACATTTTCTTAGTTAACTAACAGCTTCTAGTACATAAACAAACCATAAGGCTATCTCATCAGCAAATTGAACAGGTTATACACAACATACAATCCAATGGATCATGCCTATCCACAAATTGCCAGTTTTCAAATGAATCTACCACATCTGCCCCAACACTATATCATTCCTCTCCCCATGCAACTCAAAGCAATCACATATCTGATGATTTATTACTGTTCTCTCCCAATAAATGTATTGCTCTGTTTGCCCACATAGTGTGTAAGTTACCCTCAAGCAAAAATCTATTTCCCCCCTTCCTTCACAGCTGCTTGTGGCCACACAACTCTGGTGGTCACTTTTTTACATCTGGCTGGAAAGGTGATTACATCAACCAGTGATTGTCCTCCAGGGTGGGAAATGATGGCTCTCTGCATGAGAGTGCTTGGCCTAAATCCATTAAACTTAGTATTTTATTTCACTTGAAGACATTTGCTAAATGCAACGACATTTTAGGTTCCTATTGGATCAAATAGTGATCTCAGATTGAGCACACCCCTGGATAAGACTAGTAACTAATTATCAGCCTTATTAAAATTGCAATTCGGCAAATTCTAAATGGCTCTATATAAGCACAGAGCATATTTTTTTACAGAAGTTTTTAGTTATTGAACTTTTATCCAAAAGCAAGTTCGTTGCTAACTAAAAACACTTCTGTAAAAAATATATGCTCTGTGCTTATATAGAGCCCTTTAGAATTTGCCGAATTGCAATTTAATAAGGCTGTATGTTTCTTGCATTGGGGCCATAGGCTCAGTCCTAAACTATACCCATGTGTATTTGCTCTGCACTTTCTTAAAGGGACACAGCAAAGTCCCAGCTATGAAACGAAAAGGACACATATAAATACATCAATTACATGAACAGATCTTCCCTCTCTAAAAATAACTTTACATGGGGTGATTAATTAACTCTCACAGTGTGTGTATAGAGGTGATAGCCAGGAAGCATATATCCAATTAATTATATCAACATAATTAAAGAGAAAGAAGAGTGTTAAAGCCTTTGTAATTATGCATATTTATACTGTACCTACTTGGCATATTCTTTATGATTCTCACTCCACTTGTCTGGAATCCAAGCCAAAATTCACTGAAAATTGCAACGCTACCCTGTCCTTTTATTTGTAATTAGATGTAAATTCTCAGAAAGAAAACAAAGTTATTATTGTTATTATCATTTTAATTGTTAATAATATAGAATGGTCAAATTATGATGGCTGAAATTATAGTTTTTGTTTGAAATGTTCTAAATGATCACTATGGGATAGAAACCAATATAGCCAATAAAATAAAATAAAAAGATCCCTGGAACTGCCTAAAGTCTTTTATGAGTCTTCCTATAAACAATACTATTTTCTCCATGCACTAAAATGAGGAGGACCTTAAAATTCCTTGGTGATGCCCTCAAGGTAGATCATTACTGAGGCCTATTTTCATTAAGGTGAGTTATATAATTTCCTTTTTGGACTATGGTGCCTATTCGAGATATATGGGTCCCTTCCATTATTTTAGTTGCTACTTCTCCTCCAGCTCTTCATCTTTTTTTCCCTTCACACATTTACAGCCTTATTAAATTGCGATTCAGCAAAATTAAAAGTGCTCTATTTAAGCACAGAGCATATTTTTTTTACAGAAGTTTTTAGTTAGTGAACTTCTATCCAAAAGCAAGGTCTTCACTAACTAAAAACTTCTGTAAATAAAATATGGTCTGTGCTTATATAGAGCCCTTTTAAATTTGCTGAATCGCAATTTAATAAGGCTGCTAACATTTTACTTTCATCTATTAGTTGTTTACTTTCTTTTAGATATTGATTCACTACTAGAGTATAGTCCACTTCCCTTTCTACTCTACTTTGTTCTGCTGAAGTTTTTATCCAGTTAGCAGGTGCTTTACAGGTAGATATCCTCCCAGGAAATAAAAACATTTAACATTACAATTGGACTTGAAAAATTATAACAGTATTGTCAGAGACCACAAAAAGGACGAGCGCTGTAGAATTCAGGCTACTAATCCAGTAACTAATTTTTAAGCAATTTATTATAACAGTAAAATGCCTATTTTCTAAGTTTATGTGCTAATTAAAAATGCTTTCTATTATAACATTAGTTGAGAACTAGTTAAGATAAAAACATAACTTACTAAGCATCACAGTGATTGTGATTTTCATGCACTATTGCACTATTTCCTATGAAAAATGCCGTCACAGCCCTTTACAACTCATTACATTGCCTGTGATAGCTAATTATTATCAATCTTAATTTGTAATGCGCCAACATATTCCGTGGCGCTGTACACGGGATAAGAACAATGAAGATTACAATGTTAATAAACTGCAGAAAATGGCGGGCTCTGTCTAGAATCTTTGTAGAAAGTACCCTACAAGATTGGAAACACGTTACTTACAATCTAAAAGAAATGGAAGAGGCAGAAACCTGGACAACAATAACAGATAGGGAATAGCAATGGTCAGGAAATAAGTGAAAGTTTATTAAGTATGAAGGTACTGTATCTGATAGAAAGACATTGTCAAGTGGATGGCTTTAGTGTGTAATATGCTATCTGCCCCTAGTGGTCAGATATTGCAATCTGCTAGTGAAAATGTCAGATCAGGCCCTGGTTTCGGGGATATATCTCCAGAAGAAGAAAGAGAGTGGAGATTGGAATGGGACTTGCAGAAGTGTTTCTGCTTATGAGCTTTAGAAGAGGGAGGCAATAGTGAATGGAGGAAGGAGAGTAGCTCATGGGAGCATAAGAGGAGAGAAGAGCATGGAAGGTGAGATGGTTATGTTGGAGACACTATGTGGGAAAGTTGAGAGGAAGAGCTTGAGGAAAAGGCTGGAGGTTAAAAGGAAGGAGAAGGCATTGAAGACATTGTGTAAAGGTTTAATTAGCTTAATTAATATACTTCCCTCTGTGCTAGTCCATTCATGTCTATGGCCAAGCCTTACTCGGTACGTTACTGAACTTCAGTTACTTACTTGGCATTGCAATGGAAATTAAATAAACAGACATTTTCACCTTTATGCTGTCATATATTTAATTAAATGTTACAATTGGTTTCGTTACTGTTTTTTTAATGTGAAGATAAAGTAAACTGATCCATTAAACTACCTGATAAAAAAAATCCATCTATCTGAAATTTTACCAGTTCTAATGTGAGGGAAGAAGTAAAGTATATTTTTGCTTTTCATAGATCAGTCATATTAGATTAAAACAGAATTTACATTAATTGCAAAGAACAACTCTTTTTTTGCAAATGAAAATGATGAGTGAAAGGCTCAGGGTTGCTGTGTACTTCATCTGGTCAAAAAACCAGAAGGAGGAATCAGTTCTTGTAAGTAATTTGGGGAATCAAAGATTTGGCATGCCTATTAAAATTCCAACTCAGTCATGTGTTAAAATTTAAACTGTCATATCAAACTTGTTCTGTTTCATCTCAGCCCAAGATAATTAGAGATGAGTTTTAAAGTACACACATACACGCGCAAAGCAAGAATCATATTGAGGCACAACTATCATTCCCAATACATATATTTGCAAGGATCCATGCAATGTTTCATGGTCATTTGCAAATTATTTTTTGGAGAATAACACAATGATAGAAACCACATACAAAAAAATAGCTCATATTGCTTATATTCATCATTTCACAATATATAGTTCATTTTGTAAAGTGAATTAAACCACAGCAATAAACTTGAAATATAACATACCATTTAATTTATCAAGACATTATTGTCACCAGCTCTGCTACGCTTCATCCCATATTTCTATAAACATGTTTCTAATTTTCATTTCCTTTTGTAAAGGGTTGTGGCTTCTATACCAGCCAGAATCATACTGATAATTTTCATCAACCCAGCACATTGTACATTATGTCAAAGATGAAAAACCTTGTGGGTTGAATCCTATATTAACATTGGTTTTAATGCCAAGATTGAACCATAGTAAAAATGATCAATCAATGTAACAAATAGCCCAACATTCAACTTAATTTTCCTAAGACATTGCATGAGTCAGAAATGTACATATTTTTATTAAAAACTTACAGGATGTGGTGGCTATTTTCATATGGTTTCAAAGCAGTATTTTGATTATTTAATACACACATGCCTACTTGATAGAATACCTCTTTTCCTTTTTAATCATCGGTGCCTAATTTTAAACCTCAAGAATCATTTACCAAGTTTGACAAGCAATAAGGTAAGAAAACTCACAATAGTGTATTGCCATAAATGAAAGAAAAGTCATATATAATTGGAGGGGAAACCGCCTGCTGCATATATACAAAGGAAAATACATGTAAAATATATAAAATTTTACATTGTGCTGAAACATCTATAATTTCTTAGCAGACTTTCCAACCTATTAAGTCTAGAACATTCTTAAAAATGACTCCTCAGGCAAATTATTATTATAATCAACGTTGATGAATAAAATAATTCATTTTATAGTGCTCAATGTTATTGTAATGAAATTTTCACTTCACTTACTTCTAAGATTCCCTCAGAGAAACACATCCTTACTATCTGAAGCCTCTCCTATCTTCCTGTTCTCTCAAAGAAGTTGTCATGTTTTACAGCTGTGACCTAAGGCCACACCCCAGTGGAAGGAGATTCACACCATCTGTGTCATACCGCTGCATGCACACACATAGCATGTCACTGTCTGCTTGTTAACATCAAGTGTGAAAACTGTCACAACTGTGCAACACTGCAGCACTCATGAGAGAGAACAGTAACTCAGGAGGAGGTTCCAGAAGCTGAGAATCTGGGGCTTCTTAAAAGTCAGTGAAGTGTAAATTGTATATGATGATTACACTATAAAATTAATTAAGCAACCTATTTAAAACATCCATACAAAAACAGAAACATTGCCTAATTAATCTCTTTAATAATTATTCATATGTAGATAAAGGGGTAGATTCACTAACGGTTGATGTAAGGGACTTGTGATTCACTAAGATTTTTAAAATAATAAGATCTGCTGAGAACAGAAACCCTCAAAATTAATAATCAAAGTAAATACATTGTTAAATAATGCACTTATAAGCAATACATTATAACAGAAAACATATAACAAATCTATAGGGCAAACTTCTACTTAAAGGCCTTGGAGTTTTCAAGGCAAATCAAGGATACATTGAATATATTTATTTACTAAATGTAAACTCTACCTGGTGATATGCTTTTTTATAAAAGCAAAACATAAACTTAGATTAAATATTACATATTTTAAGTTAATTCTTCATCTATTATAATTATGGAGTGAATAGCTTCAAAAGTTAGAAAATATGCATTTTTCTCATGATTTCGATTAAAATGTATTGTTGGTAGATTAGTTATCATTAAAGCAATAATATAGTGAAACTGCCTGCATTCACATTTCTGTTTAATAGTGGATAGAGACAGGGGGGTCTCGGTCTCTTTTTTATATAGACACACCTATGAAAAGTATACAGTATGAGCAGAATGGTAAGTAGAAATGCAGAAGGCATATAATAGTGAGTAAGGATAGGCTCCCTGCTCCATAAAAACTTGGGATCACAAGCACTTGTGAATGAAGTCAGTAGATAATTAAAGTGATGCCAAGCAGTAGCTCTCAACCTTTTTAAACCGGGGACCTGCTGGTTACCTTCCAATGCTAATGAGGACCACCTTGAGATCAAGAACATATTTAACAGGATTACACTACATTTTTATTTAGTTTTGCCCTGGTTTGAATATATTCATTTTTAACTATAATTCTCTCTCAAATAATCTATAGCTGTGATTAATGAAAATGTTATTTTTAATATGTCTTACAAAACATGAGGGGAGATGTTACAGATAGAAAGTTAGACCACCATAAATTCTTCACTAGTCCCATAGCACTTTCTCTATGGAATTTTTAAGCATTATCCAAGTGAATATTCCTTAAGAGTGTAAGACCCACAATTATAATGAAGCATAATACAATTTTGTGATCCAGCCTTGAGACAAACAAGTTGAGAAGAAGTTATCAACTCACACAAGTCTAAATACATACAAACAAATTATGAAGCATGTCTAAGGTGAATGTAAGAAAAATAAATCAGATTACAGGTTCAGAGTTACAATGTCAGAGGCACTCGCTATATAGAAAAATGTGTTAAATAATACAAAAAAAATAAAATAAAATAGACGTTATATAAAACGTTTATATAGATATTAATCTAATCTAATATTATGAGTGTAATCTTCATTATAAAAGTACTAGTATCAAAAAATGACGGCAATGAAATTGTAAGTGAGCTAAAGCTGTTTGGTGTATAATAATCAAATAAATAATACATTAATAAATTAATATACTTTACCTATTTTGAAGTAATATATGCAGGAAGCATTGTGTTGAAGAGCTGGCAATCTGTTTTGATGTTCCTGCAGCATTAGTGGTGTGGAGCTGCTGTGTAAGCGTGATGAATGTGTGTAGTGTAATACTGTGTGTGCGCGAGACAAAACCATTAGCGTAGTCGTGTACTTCCGCATTGTACAAGTTATTGTTCTAAAATGGCGGCTAATGTGTGGTATGCGTCTGTAGCGGAATATCCGTAGGTGTTTTGTGGTGTTTTGCGAGTTTCTTGTGGTGTTTTGCGTGTTTAGAATCCTGTAGCCTCGTTTTCGTTTTGTTCGGTGGCCATTTTTTCTCTCGCTTAGATATTTTTTTTAGTGTCTAAACTCTTCTATTTTGAGTTAAATTGAGGTGTAACTTCATTTTTTGAGGTCCTGGATGCTCCCTCTTGCTGTAGGTAAGCTTTTTATGTATGTGTTGTGTGTATTTATTGTGTTTTTAATTTTTTCCTGTCCGCGAGTTGCGGCCGATTTTTGCAAGGTCGTAATTGGTTGTAACGTGTCTCGTACTTTTTTGCGAGGGCCGCAGTTGCTTTGGCGCTCCATGCCAGCAACTGAGGCCCTCACTTTGCGAGGGCTGCAGACTCGCTATGCGAGCCCGCAAGCGTTAGCAACAACTTGCATGCTCACAACTATATATGTGATCTTCTGTTCACATGGAATCCCTCTGAACTAGAAAATCTAAATATATCCCTGCCTTAGGATTCCAGTGTAATAACATCCTTATTCCTGAATAAGAGGCACTGACCTCAAGTTTACTATCCTTACACAAGTGGAAACAGAAATTGTACTCAGACATAGAAAAAAAAACAAATTAGGCTAATTCATACAAAGAAATTGATTGTCTTATAAGTAGAGGTGTCTCTAAAACACAGAGACACTTGAAAAAAGTATGGTAATCCCCTTACTGCACATGATGGCTCCCAGGAGAGCTTATCTACAGTTCTGTACGGATATATACAGCAGAAAAAATATGAAAGCTCTTTACAGATTGCAAATACAATGATACCAAATAATAAAACCTGACGGGATTTAATAGGGGAAATTAAGACAAATTAGTAAAGATGGCTGAAAAAGGAATAATTATAATGATAATAATGATAAAAATACATGTACGATTCTAAGCAAATGTTAACTTTTTAAATAACAATAAACTGAAACCCTGTACTGGTCTACTACTTAATGTTTTGAAGGCTGGACCATTATAGTGGCTCTTTCAATGTTAATTTAATATTATCAATATGTTTTTGGAGACTATAGTTCTTTCAGTAAAAATTATATCAAAAATATTTTCACTGATGTAATTTACTTGACATTTTTGCTAACTCTCCCAGGTTTCCCACGGCTCTCCTGTTTTTGTTTGCTATTGTGACCCGATATTTGCCATGTTGTTTCCATAATTTCTCACTCACCCGCCGGTGAAACCAGAATGTCATTCTCAGCCTTGGATGACCAAGCTATGATTTGTCATTTCCCTACTTAGCAGTAATGTGTGTCCCTTGAATTGTGACAGCTATGACACATTGATACTAGCATTTTGGTAAATACCACACACAAACAGTCATACTTTCAATGTACTGATGTTCCCTTCCTTCAGTTACTTTACATTAGTTTAGTAAATGTTTTTAGTAATATAAATAAATAAATAAACAAACAAACATGTACTCCTTTAACATATATACAACTATTCTTGCTGACAAGGTTCCAATTTCTTTGTTGGGCTGCTTCTGAGAAGAGTGTGTCCATGTAAAGTAATGTCCTGTTAGTCCTGTTGAGAAATACCGACAGTTGTAGATGCCACAATCACATAGTGCATATAGAAGTTTCCTCTGCATTCAAATTATCCCCCCACATCAGGATGTAGATTAACAGAAACCAAAATAATAGATGCCACTGCGGCATAATTGCATATAGAAAGTAATAAATCAGAACTGAACTTCTATAAAAAATATATATTTTAAATATACGACTATATATATTAAAGTGTGGCCCTTTAATTGAACATACTCCCACTTGGTATTTTTTTAAACAAAGTTAGATATATTAATACAGCGTGGCCGCATTACTACATACTGATTAATTAAAAGGCGGACAGGTGACTTCCATGGCTTCCAGGCAAATATATTTCACTTTCAGAGGGCTTTATGTTTTACTCTATAAACATACATTTCTTGAACTAACAAATGGTGAATTAGATACTCACAGCCTCTTATATGGTGTTTACACTGGCCCTTTAAATGTTAAGTTTAAAGGGCACTGAATGTTCTTCACTTGATAATATACTAAATTTAGCATGTAATAAAAATAAAAACAACCTATTTTTCTAAATAATTGTGAATATTTTGTTGACAGACATAATTTTTCCACTAATTTTTCTTGGCAGCAGTTTCTCACCTTGGACATAGGTAAAGTATCCATTCAGTTCTACTGAAAAACGTTTCTATAAAATAATACAACTCACAGAAAGGTCACACTTACTTGTGACAACCCAGGTAAGCAAACAATACAATGGATGCCCACAGTAAATAATAATTGCATTTATAGTAATAAATAAAATGCTTTATTGTTTTTTATTTTCTGAATATATGAATCCTGTCAACAAGTCTAGTTCTTCATAATAACATATTAAGTGGCCCTTTAATATGCATGAGCTGTATATCTCTATAATTTAAACCAAAAGCAAAACTATTGCACTGTAATCAGTATTAAACAATGTCTATTCCAATCTATCAAATTCTTCCATCTGCTAGAAACAAACCGTCTTAAACCTGCAAAAGAAATTGTTTAGGAATGCTTCTCACCTTCATTCTTATTTCTAACAACATCTTGAAAACCCAGACTCATAATTCAACAAAGCATTCATTCAAATGTCTCCAGTATTATAATTAACTACTCTCTACTTTCATAAATTGTATGCAACCTTACATCCTGATAACACATGTTCTCTATTTTCTCAATAGTCTTGGCTGCCAAACGCTTGAATTCACATTAAATAGATCCAAGCAAATGCAAAACTTTAAAACATTTCAAGAAACGTATGAAAAAAAAAAAGTTTTCAGAGCAGACGAACAGTATAATTAGAGGTTTTCAAAAGAACAATTGAGATGCTTCAATTATTGATGTGTAATACCCTGGAGCATGTTGTGCATGTTAAATCTTCTAGCTACTCGAGACATTCTTGTAATATCTTGTACATTACTTGAATTGATATGGAAGTAGCAGTTCTATGTCCAGATAAGAGTCTGGTCAGACTGAAGGCAATGGCAGTTTTGCCATTATGACACTGAGATATGGAGCAGTATTGTCTACTCATGCTGAAGACAGTGCTGAATATTATCTGTAACCGTCTACGATACTAAGTAAGGAGATGATGGAGTCTGACTACTGCAGACAATATCTTCATTCTTCTGAGGAATCTAACAAAATTAAGTAAATACAGAGAGCACTGTAATGAAACTTCTCTTGCATTTTACTGTAACAAAACTTTTTTTTTTTAAAGACCAAATAGAAAGAAAATACAAATTACAAAATTAATAGTGTATACAATAATAATACAAAATATCTAATATTGTAATTATACTAGTGAAATTTGAAGGTTACATCATATAGTATGAATTGATAAGATCAATTAATTTCAGAGAAATGAATAAAGAACACCTCTTTGTGGTTTTAACTTTGTTATTCCCACAACCAGAATTTTCTTAAAATTAAAAAAAACTTCCTTTAATTTAATTAAAACTTCTTTTGATTTAAAATTTGGACGTTAAATTTGAAGGTTAGATTTACATACATTGAGATTCAGTTAACTTGGATATTTTAATAAAATAAAAAAAAATGGGAAAACAAAGCGAAACGAATGTGGCACAAAATGAAGATTAGAAAATATTAATAATTTGGGGCCCAAACGAGGGAGGTAGGAGGATGTATGGATGATTAAAGAATCAGAAGAAGAGATGAAATTATTTATATGGGCAGGCCTGAACTTGGCAAATACATTTTAGCAAATAAAATATAGTAATATACCATTTAAGAAAATAACAATTAATTCCTGGTATACTTCACTAAATTCATACTCATGATGTCTATTTGCAAACGACTCATGATGTCTATTTGCAAAAAAATCACTAAATTCTTAAAAACTCTTGCCATTATTCTGCTTAACATAATGATATTTCCACTAATTCCATAAATCTGTGAAACATGAATTTAGGTCACTGCAAGTTTCTAAAAGCTAAGCGCCTTTCTGCCAGCTATTACTATATGTCTCGAAAGATTAACCATGCATAGCTGTTACACATTTATTTTCTTAATTATGTGTTAGTCTAGCAAACTGAATGTATATACATAATTACTGTGGTTAACAGTCTAAATTATTCTAAAATGTATAATTATACAATCTGAACACATGAATAGCACTTCTTAACCACTTAGGATAGATCCACATCAGTGAAAGTATGCAAATCAATTATAAGTGTATGTTAGAGACTATGCAAATCAATTATTATATACAATACCACTTTATACAATATCATAAAGACCATTTTATCAATGGAGCTTAATTATATTTTCTGATTTGCTTCCTATGCTTTTCTTAAAAAAAAGAGAGCATTAATGCACATCATCCAATTTAATTAGAATTATTTTATATGTAAATTTATTGGAATAAGATTGATAAAAACAGATGAATGCATACGCAACACATTATAACATATTAATTAAAAGGATATTTTATGGTTGGAGATGATCCATTTAAACATCTTGCAAATAAAACTATAATCACAGCATGATTTTATAAACTTCATATGTGCCTTTATATCAACATTTTATAATATTTTTTTTCATGCTGTTGAATTTAAATAAAGTGTTCTGCAGTCTAAAACAGCACTAGTATTATCTCATTGGAATGTCTGATAAGTCAGGGGCTTAGTTATCCATACATTACACAGCTGATCAGATGCTGGGGGATTAAGTAACAAACAGTTGCTAAAACCAAATACATATTTTGTCTGCAGTGCAATATTTTTTTAATTCACCACAGCACATTTAACAGCATAAATAGCATATAAATCCCTTACCTGAGACTCCATTTTCATCAGAAGGGTGTTGCTTGGAAGGTAGAAAAGTCCTGAGGAGGAAGGAAATCTGGATCTAGCAGATTCCCAGTACAGTATCTACAAAATACTTGTACTTTGCAAGACTTGTGGCTGTTTTTCAGAGATCAGCTGAGATGTAGAGTTTGAATCAGAAAGCAATGCTCTGACCAGCCCATAAACCACTCCCTATAAGCAGGGTGTGCTTGCAGTCTTGCTCATTCAGCCTAAACCTACTTAAGCTGCCTTCATTCCTCCAGGTTTCCATATATAGGTAAACCTGGAATGTAGTCAGAGGGAGAGGGACATTAACTGAGAATAACTCAACAAGTGCCAACCAGTGCAGCAAAGCGAACATAACAATGCCCTCAGGATATGTTTTTACATGGCTCCAGGGAAAAACACATAAAATAACAATTTACAGGGAATTCCCATTTTTTATGAGACCCTCTGAGACCTGAACTAGTACAATATTCACGTCATAAAAGTTACAGCAGTAGGATGTGGTGTTATTCTGAATAAGGTGACAATTATTACCAGGGAGACCTTTACAATTATATATACCGTATATGCTCGAGTATAAGCCGAAACGAGTATAAGCCGAGGCACCTATTTTACCACAAAATACTGGGAAAACTTAGTGACTCGAGTATAATCCGAGGGTGGGAATTGTGCTGCCCCCTGTGTCCCTCTTGTGCCCTCTGTGTCCCCCTCTTGTGTGCCCTCTGTGCTCCTTTCTTGTGTCCCCCCTCTCTCTCCCCTGTGTCTCTTCCCCCCCTCTCCCTTCCCTGTGTCTCATTCCCCCCTCTCCCTCGTGTCTCTTTTCCTCCCCCTCCATTATCATCCTCCCTCCTCAACCCCCCCTCCTCATCCTCAACCCCCCCTCCTCATCCCCCTCCTCAACCTCAAACACCCTCCTCACTTTACCCCTCTCTAATTACCTCTCCCTTTCCCCTCACTTACATTCCATCAGCAGCTGCTCCTCCGCGCGTCTTCTGACTGCATCGGGACCCGGCCAATGCTAATGATGTGACACGCATGTGATGTCACATCATTAGCATATGCCGGGTCCCGACGTAGCCAGAAGACGCGAGGAGGAGCGGAGGAGAGGAGGAGCAGCTGCTGATGGAAGGTAAGTGAGGGGAAAGGGAGAGGGGGAGGTAATTAGAGAGGGGTAAAGTGAGGAGGGGGGTTGAGGTTGAGAAGGGGGGTTGAGGTTGAGGAGGGGGTTTGAGGATGAGGAGGGGGTTTGAGGAGGGGGGTTTAGGGATAAGGAGGGGAGTTGAGGATGAGGAGGGGAGTTGAGGAGGGGGGTTGAGGATGAGGAGGGGGGTTGAGGAGGGAGGATGAGGAGGATGTTAAGGGAGGGGGAAGAGACACGGGGTGGAGAGACACGGTGGGAAAGAGACACAGGGTAACTCGAGTATAAGCCAAGGGGCCTTTTTCAGCCTTAAAAAAAGGGCTGAAAAACTTGGCTTGTACTCGAGTAGATACGGTAATACAAATAGACGTAGACACAGTAATAAATAGGTTAAGAAATTAATTGCACTATATCACTTATTCATTTGTAGACATGTAAAGGGTCACTGTTGTCATTTTTTTTAAAATGTACTGTTTTAAAGAACTAGGATCTTTTCTGTTATCTGCCCTCCCCATGCCCGGGCACTATCTGCCTAACGCTGCCCACCACTGTGTGCGCCTCTCTTTTAGTATGTAGACCCTGTTATCTCAATAATTATCTTTGGGTAATTATCACTCTGAGGTTTGCTCTGTGCATAAGATAATCAATCGAGGTAGGTTCTTTAAGGTTACTAGTTTACTTAATATATTAGTATTTCATATCTATAATTATTCCATCCTGTTATAAGCCACTACTCTAACGCTAAACCTGTGGTAGCCAACCTGGTCCCTACTGCCCACAAGTGGGCGATTCAAGCTTTCATGGTGGACAGTGGGGTAATCGCAAGGTGGCATTGCTGATGAGTGACGTCAAACGCTGGAGACCCGCAGCACCACTCTTGGCTAGTTGGATACCTGGTGAGAGTGCCTAAGGACAGCAGTCAGGACCTGATCACTATCTAGTAAGTACAGGTCTAAACATAGCTAGGGACAACAGTCAGGATCGGATCACTATCTAGTAAGTACAGGGCGATACATAGCTAGGGACAGCAGTCAGGACCGGATCACTATCTATTAAGTACAGGACGATACATAGCTAGGGACGGCAGTCAGGACCAAGTCACTATCTAGTAAGTACAGGGTGATACACAGCCTCGGGACAGCAGTCAGGACCGGATCACTATCTAGTAAGTACAGGGCGAAACATAGCTAGGGACAGCAGTAAGGACCGGGTCACTATCTAGTAAGTACAGGGTGATACATAGCTAGGGACAGCAGTCAGGACCGGATCACTATCTAGTAAGTACAGGGCGATACATAGCTAGGGACAGCAGTCAGGACCCGACCACTATCTAGTAAGTACAGGGCGATACATAGCTAGGGACAGCAGTAAGGAACGGATCACTATCTAGTAAGTACAGGACGATACATAGCTAGGGACGGCAGTCAGGACCAAGTCATTATCTATCTAGTAAGTACTGGGCGATACATAGCTCGGGACAGCAGTAAGGACCGGATCACTATCTAGTAAGTACAGGGCGATACATAGCTAGGGACAGCAGTCAGGAACGGATCACTATCTAGTAAGTACAGGACGATACATAGCTAGGGACGGCAGTCAGGACCAAGTCACTATCTATCTAGTAAGTACAGGGCGATACATAGCTCGGGACAGCAGTCAGGACCGGATCACTATCTAGTAAGTACAGGGCTAAACATAGCTAGGGACAACAGTCAGGATCGGATCACTATCTAATAAGTACAGGGCGATACATAGCTAGGGACAGCAGTCAGGACCGGATCACTATCTATTAAGTACAGGACGATACATAGCTAGGGACGGCAGTCAGGACCAAGTCACTATCTAGTAAGTACAGGGTGATACACAGCCTCGGGATAGCAGTCAGGACCGGATCACTATCTAGTAAGTACAGGGCGAAACATAGCTAGGGACAGCAGTAAGGACCGGGTCACTATCTAGTAAGTACAGGGTGATACATAGCTAGGGACAGCAGTCAGGACCGGATCACTATCTAGTAAGTACAGGGCGATACATAGCTCGGGACAGCAGTCAGGACCAGATCACTATCTAGTAAGTACAGGGCGATACATAGCTAGGGACAGCAGTAAGGAACGGATCACTATCTAGTAAGTACAGGACGATACATAGCTAGGGACGGCAGTCAGGACCAAGTCACTATCTATCTAGTAAGTACAGGGCGATACATAGCTCGGGACAGCAGTAAGGACCGGATCACTATCTAGTAAGTACAGGGCGATACATAGCTAGGGACAGCAGTCAGGACCAAGTCGCTATCTAGTAAGTACAGGGCGATACATAGCTCGGGACAGCAGTTAGGACCAAGTCGCTATCTAGTAAGTACAGGGCGATACATAGCTCGGGACAGCAGTTAGGACCGGAACACTATCTAGTAAGTACAGGGCGATACATAGCTAGGGACAGCAGTCAGGACCGGATCACTATCTAGTTAGTACAGGGCGATACATAGCTAGGGAGAGCAGTCAGGACCAGATCACTATGTAGTAAGTACAGGGTGATACATAGCTAGGGACAGCAGCCAGGACCGGGTCACTATCTAGTAAGTACAGGGTGATACATAGCTAGGGACAGCAGCCAGGACCGGATCACTATCTAGTAAGTACAGGGCGATACATAGCTAGGGACAGCAGTCAGGACCGGATCACTCTCTAGTAAGTACAGGGCGATAGATAGCTAGGGACAGCAGTCAGGACTGGATCACTATCTAGTAAGTACAGGTCAATACATAGCTAGGGACAGCTGTCAGGACCGGATCACTCTCTAGTAAGTACAGGGCGATAGATAGCTAGGGACAGCAGTCAGGACCGGGTCTCTATCTAGTAAGCACAGGGCGATGCATAGCTAGGGTCATCGGTCAGGACCTGATCACTATCTAGTAAGTACAGTACACAGCTAGGGTCATATGCTTTATGTAACCAGAAATGAGAGAGGGTAAATTGATTACTGTGGTACCGGTGGGTGGTAAGGAAATGTTACCATCAAAAGTGGGCAGTAGGTATTAAAAGGTTGACGACCCCTGCCCTAAACCTTAACCCTAACTCTACCCCTAAAACCTAACACTAAACTCCATCCCTAAACCCTAATTGAATGAAGTGCACATCAGAGTGCTGTGGGAGCCAACATGTTTAAAATGTGTTAAAAACACATTCTCTCATTTGTTAATTTATGCTGCTGTGGAATCTGCCATGTTGTTTTCAGTGGATCACTTCCTGAGGTGGGAGGAGACTTTGAATGTACAGGAAGTTTGTTTCTGCACAATGGGAAATGGCAATAGTCCAGCCAATACTCTCAGAAGGACTATAGTGGAGCAAAGTACTTTACAAGGACACACACAGAAAAATTGTATAACAAGCTGAAAAATACCAAGCTTATGATTATTATTTTTCTAATAAAATTTGATCCATTATCATGTTTAGTTAAACAGAAGACTACATTGACTGCAGTGGTCCTTTAACATACACTCTTCCAGGAACTACACTTAAAAAAGGCAAAATATTTTTTTCCCCTTTTGTATGCAACAGTGCTGTTGTGGAATCTACCATTTTGATAACTGCTAATCAACTTCCTGAGGTGGGAGGAGCCTTTGAATGCAGAGGAAGTCACAATGGTAATGTGGCACCTTAAACTATCAGTGCTTTCAATACGAGTAATGGACAAGTCATTAATTTACAAGGCCTCTTTAGAAAGAAACAGAATCACCTGAGACAAAAATGAAACACTACAGTAAAAAAAAGTTACAAATGTAAAGGTTATATTATTTATAATAGTTTTGGACTGTTGCTTTCTGAAAACACTTTGCCCATTATTAAGTTTTGTTATTCAAAAAACAATATAGAAAAGAAAAAACACCTACAGTAGTTCTTTAAGAAATTCACTGCATTTTATCAATTATTAGCAGCAGAAGCATTGTCTTGTCTTGGGACTCTGCTGCTGGACATTGTTGCATTTTTTAAAATTACTTACATTTTTCTTTTTTTCTTAGAGATAGTATAGGTTTGCTGTCATGTATTTAAAACAGAAGCTTTTTTAGTACATTTTCTTGGTATGTAAAATGAGACTGGCATTTTTAAACAATGTAGTTGTAAATAACCAATGTATCTTAACCACATTAGCGCTGATTAAGTCATAAACATGATACCATTTTTGAGAAAATCTTAATTTTTTAACACAGTGTATAGAAAGTTCCCATCTTGTCTGAATTGAGTGCTTTCGTATAGCTTGAAGCCTGATGTAATCTTCTTATCTATTGAACAGTTGAGGGGTGAGAGATGAGGGAGATTTCTTTTTATAATTGGATATTTTGTATCTAGCTCCCTCCCCAGAAGCAGGTAGCATGAAAGAATAACTACAAGCCCTGCTCCTGCATAATTGGAAACACCCCTCTTACCCTTACAACATTCACCAAAATATCATAGATGCATCTTGGCTTCCGCAAGGGAAGCAACACTTTTTTAATTTAAAAATAAGCTTTACAGCATGTTTTCCTGTTTTATTATGCTCTGATAATTCCGTTTTTGTTATCATCATGGTCCATTATTATTATTATTAACTTTTACTTGGAAAGCGTCAACATATTCTGGAGCGCTGTACAGGGGATAAGAACAAGGAGAGATACAGTATTAACTGCAGAAAGGGCCCTGTTTTGAGCTTTGAATCTGGTAGAAAGTGTTTTTTTTCCCAAAGCACCATTAATAACTGTACAAACTGCTTTTGTATCATTCTTAGAATCTGCTCTATTAAATGCATGATATACAATGCATGGTTTTCAGTGTCCCTTTTAAAAAAATACGGACCTAGATTCACTAAAGGTCAGACTTGTAGTTATCATCTGGAAATATCTACCTTGCTATATTTACTAAGTATAGGAAAATGAGCTCTGTTACAGTTTACAAAAAATTAAGCATTTTCAGAGAACATTTTTTCACAAAAGATCAGATTTTGTGAAGATCATAAATAAATTGTGTTTATGCCAATCTATACTAATTAAAAGTTGTGAAAGCTGAACTATTAGAGCTGCTGTTTCTTGCAGTCTAAGTTTAATGAGAATTGTGTTTACAAAATTGCCTGGGTTATTATAAGTTCTTTACAGTTATGCATTTTCAATTCCATGATAAGCAATGCAATTTCTGGATTTATATAAGTGTAGATACTTTATCAGTGCCATTAGTTAAAATGGGTTATGCTGAATGACCCCTTATTGCAAGCACACAGGCCTGATGGGTGCATTGTTATAATTCGGTTTGATGATATGGTTAGGTGCGTTCAGCTCTTTTCGTTATGTGCATGGGAAGCCAATTTACACAGCCAACCTGTGCAACTGCAAGAAATGAAATGCAATTTAAAGAGACATGGAAGGTTTCTGGATCTCACAAGGAATACAATATACCCAATGGTAGAGCTAGTGAATGGAGGGCCCTGGTGCCCCTGGGGGTGGGCAGATTTTTTTTGTGTTGGGCACCCTTCCAGTCCAATATATAATATACATATCTATTATATATAATATATATATATATATATATATATATATATATATATATATATACGTATACAGAATATAATGTACAGTATATTTATTTATATATATATATATATATATATATATAATTACAAAAAAATAATATATATATATATATATATATATATATATATATATATATAATACATGCATATAATATACATACAGATATGTGATATGACATGTATTAAATTTTTTTTTTTGCTTGCAATTTTTTTTCTTCTTGTGTTTAGTTTTGTTTAAAAAAAAACCTGTACTGCAGTGGGCCTGGCCTCCCTCAGAGGGAAACCACCTACAGGATAGTCTAGTGGAGCGAGGCAAGGAGTTCCAAAGAATAGGGGCAGCATGAGAAACGTCCCGAACGAGGGAGTGGGAGGAGGTGACAAGAGAGGAGAAAAGAAGAAGGTTGTTAGCAGAGCGAAGAGGGTTGAGTGGGGTGTTTTTTTTATACAAGGCTAGAGGGTGAACTGTTGTTAAAGAGTCATGGAATGTTTCTAGATTTCACTAGGAATATATATAATATACCTATGTATCTATTTACTTGTATGTACTTTATTTTATTAAGAAATGCTTAAAACCTCATTTTTTTCTGCCTAAAATCATACAATCAACAGGTAAAACTGTTTGAGTCTGCTCTTGGTTGCTCATGCAGCTCATGAATACACCAACTGTAAAGTGCGGTGTTCCAAATTAGCCTGTCAGTGACCCCTCTCAAGGGAATGTTGCAGAATGTTGCCATTGGTTGGTTGATATGGAACTATTTGTAATATTTTAGACAATAAAACAACAAAGCTTTTAAGCACATCTTAATAAAATAAAGTACACAAAATAATGAGATATATAGGAATATGATATTTCTAATGAAATCCAGAAAACTTCCATGTCTCTTTAGGATCTTTATATGTTATGGTCATAATTTAAAATAATATTCTGGATTCTGTGGGAATCCAGTGTAGTGGCTGACAGATACGTTCTGCAGACCTGGTCATATTCCTCTCTCCACTGACAGAATTATTAGCACAAGAGCTAAACCTTATCTTACCAGGGTCCTGTTATTCAAACAGAAAATGCAAACTGAAGTAAATAATTCTGTTCACACTTCATCTTGTCTGCTGTGGTGAATGGAGATAAGCTCCAGCTAGTATGGTGTGTCTGTGGGTGTGTACTGTGTGTCTGCTTACCTGAATATGAAGTTTAATTTCAGCAGTGTGCAGTCTTTGCTTTGGTTCCTGACTTTGGCTTTGGCTTTGTTTATTGGACTATAAGTACCCCCCACCAGGCACCTAAAATTAACCACATCACTCATGAGTCCCATGAGCACTTTTGGTAACCCGATAACTCATGGGGGCTCTATACAGAGCCCCATGAGCACTTAATTAACTTTATAACTATACCCATTAACTCCCTAACCCTAACTATACCTCATTAACCAATACTAAACCCTATCTAAGCCTAACAGGGCCTATCTAACCCCTATCTGGACCTTATAACCCTTACTGGACCTATCTCACCGTTACTGGGCCAATCTAACCCTATCTGAACCTAATAACCCTAACTGGGCCTATTTAACCCCATCTAGCCCTAATTAATCCCATCACTTATAAGAGTCTATACAGACCCCCATAAGCCTCCATCTAACCCCATCCCTTATGGGGGTGTATACAGACACCTGTAAGCCTCTATTGACCCCAACCAGTGCCATAAGGGTCTATGAAGACCCTCATAGGACAATGAGAAGCCTATTATTAAACCCATAAGTGCAATGAGGGTCCTCCAGGACCCTCATGACACTAAGTACAAACACTACACTATACTATCCCCCTCCAATAAACCACTAAATCTAAACTAACTCCCCTCTACCATAACCTATTAACACCTACCTACCTAACCACCTATTAAACCCAACCCCACTAATTACACAAAATAAAATAAAAACTATGTTTCAAAAAATAAAAAAAACGATGTTATCAAAAATAAAAAAAGCTAAGGTACAAAAAAAAAGGACAATACAAACCCCCGTCACTACAAAAAGTAAAACAATTATTACACACCTGCAAAGAAAAAGGTATACACAAATATACATAACATTACAGTAATAGACATTAGAAATATACCCCTAACTACAATACATTAACCCCTATCTAGACATCACTCCCTAGCTATACATAACCCCCTATCTATACATTACCCCCTATCTAGACATAACCCCCTAAATCTAAGCTAAATTAGAATAAATAAAACCACTTACCTTTGCAGATGTCCCTTCAGATCGCACCCCCTAGGAAAAAAGAAACATCAGATTAGTACAGATTTAAACATTACATATAATGAATAAATATTACAAATACAGTATTAAACTTACCTTTCCAGCATGTCCCCGTCCATGTTCTTCTGTTCTCTGGCTCGGTCCCTGGAAAAATGACATTACATGACATTAGTGACACATTAACACAAAACATAAATAAACAATAAACATTATAAAAGTAAAACTTACCTGTCCGCGATGTCCCCTGCCTTTGCCTCTTCTGCCCTTGATGAATCGCTTTAAAAACAAAAAATTAAAAACTCACAGTAGCGGAGCTCCCTGATGCTAATGAGGCCTCCAGAGCTTCTTCCGGTAGAAAATTGGCAATGGTGCCTTGCGGATGCCAATCAGAAGGTGCCAAGGTGTGAGCCAATCAGAATTTTTATTTTGTGTAATTAGTGGCGTGGGGGTTTAATAGGGGGTTAGGTAGGTAGTGTTAGGTAGGTAGGGGTTAATAGGTTAGGGTAGAGGGGGGTTAGTTTAGATGTAGTGGTTTCTTGGGGGGGAGAATAGTGTAGTGTAGTGTTTGTACTTAGTGTCATGAGGGCCCTGGAGGACCCTCATGCCACTTACGAGTTAATAATAGGGTTCTCATTGTCCTATGAGGGTCTTCATAGACCCTTATGGGACTGATTGGGTTAAAAAGAGGCTTATGGGGGTCTGTGTGGACCCCCATAAGTGATGGGATTAAATAGAACTAGATGGAGTTAAATAAGACCAGTTAGGGTTATTAGGTCCAGATAGGTTTAAATAGGCCCAGTTAGGGTTAGATTGGCCCAGTAGAAGTTACATAGGCCCAGTAAAGGTTTTTAGGTCCAGATAGGGTTAGACAGGCCCAGTTAGGGTTAGATATGGATTAGTATGGGTTAATGGGGTATAGTTAGGGTTAAGGGGTTAATGGGGTATAGTTAGAGCCCCATGAGTTATAAAGTTAATCAAGGCCTCATGGGGCTCTGTTTAGAGCCCCATGAGTTATAGAGTTAATTAAGGGCTTATGGGGGTCTGCATTGATCCCCATGAGTGATGGGGTTAATTAAGGACTTATGGGGGTCTGTATTGATCCCCATGAGTGACAGGGTTAATTAAGGGCGTATGGGGGTCTGCATTGACCCCCATGAGTGATGGGGTTAATTAAGGACTTATGGGGGTCTGTATTGATCCCCATGAGTGACAGGGTTAATTAAGGGCATATGGGGGTCTGTATTGATCCCCATGAGTGACAGGGTTAATTAAGGGCTTATGAGGGTCTGCATTCACCCCCATGAGTGATGGGGTTAATTAATGACTTATGGGGGTCTGTATTGATCCCCATGAGTGACAAGTTTAATTAAGGCCGTATGGGGGTCTGCATTGACCCCCATGAGTGATGGGGTTAATTAAGGACTTATGGGGGTCTGTATTGATCCTTATGAGTGACAGGGTTTATTAAGGGTATATGGGGGTCTGTATTGACTCACATGAGTGACAGAGTTAATTAAGGGCTTATGGGGCTCTGTATTGACCCCCATGAGTGACAGAGTTAATTGAGGGCTTATGGGGCTCTGCATTGACCCCCATGAGTGATGGGGTTAATTAAGGACTTATGGGGGTCTGTATTGATCCCCATGAGTGACAGGGTTTATTAAGGGCATATGGGGGTCTGTATTGACTCCCATGAGTGACAGAGTTAATTAAGGGCTTATGGGGCTCTGTATTGACCCCCATGAGTGACAAAGTTAATTAAGGGCTTATGGGGGTCTCTACTGACCCCCATGAGTGACATAGTTAATTAAGGACTTATGGGGGTCTGTATTGATCCCCATGAGCGCCAGGGTTAGTTAAGGGCTTATGGGGCTCTGTATTGACCCCCATGAGTGACATAGTTAATTAAGGGCTTATGGGGGTCTCTACTGACCCCAATGAGTGACATAGTTAATTAAGGGCTTATGGGGGTCTGTATTGACCCTCATGAGTGACGGGGTTAATTAAGGGCTTATGGGGGGTCTGTTTAGAGCCCCATGAATGATGGGGTTAATTTTAGTCTCATGGGGCTCTGTATAGATTGGGGACCCCCAGCATAATGTTAGGTGCCGCGGCTGGGATTGGCTAATGGTATGCCGCGGGCCCTTTAAGGATTTTTTGAAATGCAGCAGGGCATTTTAGGTGCCGGGGGGTACTCCAAGTACCTCCACGGCAGGGCCTGTATATAGAACTGCAGCGGAGGTCCCATTCAGGACCCCTGCAGCAAGTGATGAGGTGGGGGAGCCTGCAAGATCATCTCTCAAGCTGTCACTCCACATGCACAGTTTCTCTGTGTTTGACACGGACGACCCTGCTGATTAGCTCACACGTTGCTCGCAGCAGGGCTAAATTGTTATGGTTATTACGTTATTTGTGTTTACCAATAAACGATGTGGTCGGTTTTCCTCCAATAAGTGGTCTGTGTCTAATCATTATATCCAATGTGTGATTTGTGTCTAATCTCTATATTCACATACCAACTGGGCCTTGCTTAGATCATGTTTTGACCACGATTTATGCCTCTAGTCGTCTTGTTCTGATAGCTTCAGATACTTCTGCAGTGAGAATCCAAACACCTGCTGTTATTGTTTGCAGACACTGAGCGCTGATTATGGTAGATGAGTCTAGCAGATGCACTCATTATGGATTGTAGACTAATGGGTAATGGGAAAGCCAGCAAGGAGCGAATTGCAGTAGCGGTGGTGAGATATGATTAGTGAAGTTTAGTTTTGTCATGTGTAAGAAATTGTGACTTATTTTGGAGATTTTTTAAGTGAAAATGTCATGATAGAGAGAAGTCCAGGGGGGTGATAGATCACAGCAACTCATAAAAAGATGGGAATTGGAGGGAAGGAACTGTAGCTATGCATTGAAATGTGCAGCGAGAAGAAAGTAATATGCTTACACCTCCACCTTCCTTGTTCCCAAGCCTAGGGATATATAGTTGTTGTAATTGCAAGTCCGTCAGTCACACTATGTTAAAAATTCTAGGCTTGCGGATGCGCAATGAGCGAAAGTTATGGGTTTGCAGATGTCTGCAATGTGCATCGAAGGTCTGCAATGTGCATCGTGAGGCCTGTAAGGTAGAAGGGATGCAATGAACGCCGAAGACCTGTAATGTAGAGGGGAAGCAATGAGTGGCGAAGGCGCTCATTGCGGGGCTCGCGATGAGTGGCGAAGGCGCTCAATGCGAGGCCTGTAAGGTGGAGGGGATGCAATGAGCTACGAAGATGCTCATTGCAGGGCCCGTAAGGTAGAGGGAATACAATGAGCACCAAAGGCGCTCATCGCAAGGCTCTCAAAAGAGGCTCCGACTGGCTTCCGAGTTACAGGCTTGAAAAAAAAAAAGCCACCATTTTTTTCAATCCCATAACTTGGAAGTCGTTGGGAGGCTGCCGAAAGAAGCCAATTTAATAAAAGGAGAGCTACCGACCTCACTTATGGGCTCCCTGCCTCCTTCTGAGGCAGGGAGTTCATAAGTGAGGATGAAAGCTAATTTGCTGTTTACTTGGCGTTTTTTGGTGGCCTCCCAACGGCTGCCGAGTTACGGCCTTGAAAAAAAAATGGCGTTAATAAACCCGTAATTTTTTTTTTAAGCCTCCAAGGTTTGGAGCAATACCGATTTAGGCTTCAAGTGTTGCAGGCTTGAGAAAACAGTTACAGGTTTAACGCTGCCAAGCAAGCAAATGAGGGAGGGGGGAAAGAGACACAGGGCAGGGAGAGAGGGGGAAGAGACAAAGGGGAGGGAGAAAAAGACACATGGGAGGGAGAGGGGGGAAAGAGACGCTGGGGAGGGAGTGGGGGAAAGAGACACAGTGGAGGAAGAGGAGGGAATGAGACACAGCAGAGGAAGATGGGGGAAAGAGGCCCGCGATGAGTGGCAAAGTTACGGGCTTGCACTTGTGCACAGTGCATGCCGGGGGCCCACAATGAGCGCCAAAGTAGAGGGGGGAGAGGCGCCAAAGGTGCTCATCGCAAGGCCTGCGATGAGTGCCAAAGTTACGGGCTTGCGCATGCGCACAGCGCTTACTGCGGCCTGCAATGAAAAGTGAAGCAGTTAATTGATGGGTCTGTGATGAGCACCTTTGGCGAGAGGCTCGCAATGAGCGCTCATCGCGAGGCCTGCAAGTTAGAGGAGGGGAGAGCCTTACGTTGTGTGGCAAACAGCATTGCCAGGCTTCCCATTTTATTGCAGTCATTTTTGACAGTCAAGTTGCTAGTAGATATATGAAGGCTATGTAGCAGACTAGGGCAACCTGTACTTACCACCACTTGCTCCCTGGTGAGCACAATAGGGCTCTTGCTGATCACATGCTGCGTGCACCAGTCACTCACCAGCCCATGAGCAACTGACCGTTTTAATGTTAGCGGCTTTATTTGAATTTTGGGGGCCGCAAAGCACAGAACCCCTAAACATACCTGCAAAAACATATTTAATTACCTAGTGTGTGTGTGTGTCTGCTTCTCTGATATTGCTTCAGCATTCTGCGCGGTCTCACTTTCTCTTACACCTGCTGAAGCCTGTTCCCACTGACAGAACAGGATGTGGAGGAACCGGAAGTACTAATGTGTCAGTCCCAGGAGTGGGGGAGCTCTGGTTCCTCCCTCCCGTAATGGCAAGCATCTTGGTACATAATATAAATGCCTAACAGCATGGGTCCCTTACATGTTACAGATCATGGAGAAAGATGCAATTATTTGAACATATTTCTCAAAAAGTATCTCTCTTTAGTTATTTTAATTCTGTCAACAGAACTTAGAAAAAAAATCTAATGTCAGGTAGAGTATCCCACAATAATAGTACATAAAATCCATATGTAGTGCGTAATTCATTTTTAATTTCACTTGGCAGCACTTACAGCAATTAATCATTTGGCAGTGGTCTGAAGATAAAAATTTTGATTGCAGATAAAAACAATTTGGCCCACTTCATCTCAACACACTTTAAAAAAATCTCTTATTTTGTTATATGCATGATTTTCTTGATATGTGACATAAAGAGACATTGAAGTGTTTAATATATATATATATATATATATATATATATATATATATATATATAAATATATATATATACATATATACTGTATACATATATATATATATATATAAAACATACTCTTGTAAAAATACTAGGAAATTGCCCTTAATGCTGGCAATGCTGTTTGCCACAGATTGTGGGGTTTTTGCTCCTCTGAGCACCTTTGGTGCTCATCGCTCCCCCTGCGCTGAGCGCCTTCGGTGCTCATGGTGTGGTTTGCGATGAGCGCCGAAGGCATTTATTGCAAGCCTCTCCCACCGTCTACTTCAACTTTCCTGCTTTGAGCTGATCACCTTCGGCGCTCATTGCAAGCCTCCCCTGCTCGCGTGACTTGCAATAAACGCCTTTGGCGCTCAAAGCGACCCTTTCCTCCTGCATACTGTACGGTCCGCTCATTGCAGGTTTCCTTACCTTGCAAGTTTTGTGCTTGGGAATGCCATGTGTCTCTTTCCACCATCTCCCCCTGTCCCTTCCCTGTGTCTTTCTCCTCTGTGTGTCAGCTGAATGTTTTCGTGTTACATGTTGACTGCCGTTGGTTTTAGTTTCTAAGTCCCGGGTGCCTGGCGTTGTTGGTGTAAGTGTTACTGCCTTTGCCGTTGTGTATTTTCTAAGTCCAGCGTGCCTGGCTTTGCTCAGCCTCGTATTCATCTAGTTTGAGAATTTTAACGTTTTTCGGCCGCTATTTTTTCTCTCGCTTAGCCGATTTTGGATTGACGAAAACCCCCTCTATATTGCTCAATATGGCTCAAATTTGCTTTCAACCTCACTCCCAGGCTTCCTTGCTCTCCCCCTGTGTTGTGTGTGAGTGTGTTATTATTTTTGTTAAATCATTTTGTTTGTTTTTCGGGTGTTTAGAGTTACGCGCTTGGCTCGCAGTTGACACCCTTGCAGTTGCGTGCCTCATTTGCTCGCCTCGCTTTGCAAGGCTTGCAGTCGCGTGAAACTTGTTGCCGCCTAAGTCCCGCGTGCGAAGCGAGGTGAACAGTGCAATGAGCGCTTCCCTTCGGAGACTGGGCTGCAGGGCAGTATTCCAACACAATAACGACGCCAAACACACCTCCAAGACGACCACTGTCTTGCTAACAAAGCTGAAGGTAAAGGTGATGGACTGATCAAGCATGTCTCCAGACCTAAAATCTATTGAGCATCTGTGGGACATCCTCAAATGGGGTCAAGGTCTCTAACATCCACCAACTCCGTGATGTCATCATGGAGGAGTGGAAGAGGATTCCAGCGGCAACCTGTGAAGCTCTGGTGAACTCCATGCCCATTAGGGTTAAGGCAGTGCTAGAAAATAATTGTGGCCACACAAAATATTGACACTTTGGGCCCAATTTGGACATTTCCACTTAGGGGTGTACTCACTTTTGTTGCCAACGGTTTAGGCATTAATGTCTGTGTGTTAAGTTAGTTTGAGGGGACAGCAAATTTACACAGTTATACAGGCTGTACACTTACTACTTCACATTGTAGCAGAGTGTCATTTCTTCAGTGTTATCACATGAAGAGATATAATAAAATATTTACAAAAATGTGAGGGGTGTACTCACTTTTGTGAGATACTATATATATATATATATAGCACAAAATTTGTTTATGTATTTGTTATTTATATATATATAAGCGACTTGCCCGTCAAAAAATCACAGCAATAAAATTGTAAGGCAGGTAATGCTGTTTGCCACAGAAAGTAAGTGTTTTGGTCGTCTGAGTACCTTCGGGCTCATTGCGAGCCTCTTGGTTGATGTATTTTTTGTTATGAGAGCCGCTCTGGCGCTCATTGTAAGGTCCGTGCTGATCTCCTTTTGGTGCTCTGCCCTTCTGTACTTTTGGTCTTCTGAGCACCCTTGGTGCTCCTTGTGAGGCGTGCGCTGAACGCCTTTGTCGTTTCTTGCGATCCTGTCCTGTGGTGTATTTTTTTCTGTATATGTATTTTTTTCTGATAATTAATTAATTATTAAAATGATAAATGAATCTACTTTACCTAATTGTAATTAATATATGCAGCGATCAATATGCTGAAGAGCTAAGAATCTGTTTTGATGTTCCTGCAGCATATAATGTAGATTTGCACTGTTGTTGAGCTGAGGTGTGTCAGCAATGTTTCCAGTGTGTAGTGTAAATAGGCTGCGTGCCCGTACCTGCAAGGCCATACCCTTTCTTTAGCTGTGTAGTTCCGCATTGTGTAAGTTAGTGTTGTAAAATGGCGGTGATTGTGTATGTGGTACGCGGGTGTGGATGATTTTGCGTCCTTCGTATGTGCCTGGTGGTGTTTTGCGAGTTTTAGGGGTCGTGCAGCCTCATTTTCGTTTGTTTCGGTGGCCCTTTTTTCTCTCGCGTAGGGGATTTTGGAGTGGCGAAACTCTGTAATTGGACTTAAATTGGTGTGCAACCTCACTCCTAGACGTGGTGGCTGTCCCACCTTGCTGTGTGTAATGTTTTTTTTTTATTTGTGTTTGTATTTTGTGTGTTTTTCATGTTTTTCGCTGTGAGCGGTTCGGACGTTAAGTTCATTCTTTTGCGACCTCTTAATTCAGCATCTTTGTACTTCGAACGTCGCTGGCAAAAGTCGTGCGTGCCTGGCTGTTATTTGCGCGCTTTTGGTCGTGTAGCCTCGTTTTAATTTTTTTCGGCCGCCATTTTTTTGCTTGCTTAGCCAATTTTCAAGTTCCAAAACTCCTTAAATTGGACTTTAATTTGGGGGCAACCTCATTGGCAGATGTCGTGGCTGTCTCCCCATGCTGTGTGTTTTTTTTTTTGTATTTTGAAGTGTTTTTGTTGTTTCGGCCGTTAATTTTGTATTTTTGCCACCTCGTAATTTTGTTTTTTTCTAAGTCTCTCGGCTCATATGTTTTTGTGTAAGTCCGTATTTCCTCATTGCGCGTTATTGTTTTTTTTTGTAAGTCCTGCGTTGTGGTTGTTTTTTTCAAAGTTCCGCTTCTCTGGGTTGTTTTTAACCGTGAGTGAGGCGCCGTAGAGCCTCCACCTCTGCAAATGTGGCCCCTCGCTTTGCGAGGGTCTGCATTTGCCACCTGCAATGAGCCTTTGGCTCATTGCAGCCGACTTTGCAGCCTCCACCTTCCTCAAATGCGGCCCATCACTTCGTGAGGGTCCGCATTTGCAGCCCGAACTGCGTCCCTCGCTTTGCGAGGGCCGCAGTTCTTGCGAGCTCGCAAAGCGGGATGACAACTCGCAGTTTGACAACTATTATATGTGATATATATATATATACAGTTGTGCTCAAAACTTTGCATACCCTTGGCGAATTGGTAATATATGTACCAAAAAAACATGAGTGAGCAGACAAAACACATTTCTTTTATTTCATATTCAACTGTAGGTTATAACAGAATGGCACAATCATAGAACAAAACATGGCAACAAGAAAAAAATGAAATGACCATGTTCAAAAGTTTGCATACCCTTAATTCTTAATAGTGTGTATTGCCCCCTTTAGCATCAATGACAGTTCGTAGTCTTTTGTAATAGTTGTCTATGAGGACCCTAATTCTTGCATATGGTATAGCTGCCCATTCGTCTTGGAAAAATGCCTCCAGGTCATGCAAAGTCTTTGGTCGTCTTGCATGAACAGCCTTGTGCTTACGGCCATTGTCATGCTGGAATGTCCAAGAGCGTCCCATGTGCAGCTTTTGTGCAGAAGAATGCAAATTGTCTGCCAGAATTTTCTGATAACATGCAGCATTCATCTTGTCTTCAATTTTCACAAGATTCCCAGTGCCTTTAGAGCTCCCCCCCTCCAATACATCAGTGAGCCACCACCATGCTTCACAGTGGGGATGGTGTTATTTTTACTATAGGCCTTGTTGACCCCTCTCCAAACATAGCACTTATGGTTGTGACGATAAAGCTCTATTTTGGTCTTGTCACTCCAAATTACGGTGTGCCAGAAGCTTTGAGGCGTGTTAAGGTGTTGTCGGGCATATTGTAACCAGGCTTTTTTGTGGCATTGGCGCAGTAAAGGCTTCTTTCTGGCAACTTGACCATGCAGGTCATTTTTGATCAAGTACCGTCGTATTGTGCTCCTTGATACAACCACACTGTCTTTTTCCAGATTAGCCTGTACTTCCTCTGAGATTACCTGTGGGTTTTTCTTTGTATTCCAAACAATTCTTCTATCAGTTGTGGCTGAAATCTTTCTTGGTCTACCTGACCTTGACTTGGTATTAAGAGATCCCCAAATTTTATACTTCTTAATGAGTGATTGAACAGTACTGACTGGCATTTTTAAGGCTTTGGATATCTTTTTATATCCTTTTCCATCTTTATGAAGTTCCATTACCTTGTTAGCACGTCTTTTTACAGTTATTTTCTGCTCCCCAAGGCCCAGTATCTAGCCTGCTTAGTGCACCCACGTTAGAACTAACAAACTCATTGATTATTTATACACAGTCACTAATTGCAATTTAAAAAGCCACAGGTGTGGGAAATTAACATTTAATTGCCATTTTAACCTGTGTGTGTCACCTTATGTGTCTGTAACAAGGTCAAACATTCAAGGGTATGTACACTTTTGATCAGGGCCATTTGGGTGATTTCTGGTATCATTATTATTTAAAAAGGAACCAAACAACTATGTGATAAGAAATGGCTTCATATGATCACTATCCTTCAATAAAAAAAATTTTTTTGCATGTTCAGTCATATGTTCAAAATAAATTTCACAATTTCTGTCAGGGTATGCAAACTTTTGGGCAAACTTTTGAGCACAACTATATATATATATATATATATATATATATATATACACAATGTATTAAATGATCTGTTCCTAATCCATGTGGGTTTCCTGATGTCTTTTAACCTCTTCAGTACTGGGTTGTGTGTTACCCGGGATGTTGTATAATGACAAGGACATATTAATAACAATGTAATATTTAAGGAAGAGGTACCGTACATGTATTTATGTTACTTCACCGGCTTTAGCTACTGGCAAATATGTATCCCTGTTAATTACTTTTAAAACAATGTTGCAATGTGTTGCATTAATTACAACTGCTGCTATATTATTCATGAAATAGGGCCCTCAGCAGTACAGTACTAGGCACATTTTTTTTTTCTTTTTTTTTATAAATTGTTTATTTTACAAATATACATATTATGCAAAAGTTGCATATAACATATATTGAACATTCAACTTGTTAACTAAAAACTTACACATAAATCATTACCCTATATACTTATTAGGCGTAATAGGATGAGTCCTAGAGTGTGAGGGTCTGCATTTGCGAGGGTCTGCATTTGCCACCTGCAATGAGCCTTTGGCTCATTGCAGCCGACTTTGCAGCCTCCACCTTCCTCAAATGCGGCCCATCACTTCGCGAGGGTCCGCATTTGCAGCCCGAACTGCGTCCCTCGCTTTGCGAGGGCCGCAGTTCTTGCGAGCTCGCAAAGCGGGATGACAACTCGCAGTTTGACAACTATTATATGTGATATATATATATATACAGTTGTGCTCAAAACTTTGCATACCCTTGGCGAATTGGTAATATATGTACCAAAAAAACATGAGTGAGCAGACAAAACACATTTCTTTTATTTCATATTCAACTGTAGGTTATAACAGAATGGCACAATCATAGAACAAAACATGGCAACAAGAAAAAAATGAAATGACCATGTTCAAAAGTTTGCATACCCTTAATTCTTAATAGTGTGTATTGCCCCCTTTAGCATCAATGACAGTTCGTAGTCTTTTGTAATAGTTGTCTATGAGGACCCTAATTCTTGCATATGGTATAGCTGCCCATTCGTCTTGGAAAAATGCCTCCAGGTCATGCAAAGTCTTTGGTCGTCTTGCATGAACAGCCTTGTGCTTACGGCCATTGTCATGCTGGAATGTCCAAGAGCGTCCCATGTGCAGCTTTTGTGCAGAAGAATGCAAATTGTCTGCCAGAATTTTCTGATAACATGCAGCATTCATCTTGTCTTCAATTTTCACAAGATTCCCAGTGCCTTTAGAGCTCCCCCCCTCCAATACATCAGTGAGCCACCACCATGCTTCACAGTGGGGATGGTGTTATTTTTACTATAGGCCTTGTTGACCCCTCTCCAAACATAGCACTTATGGTTGTGACGATAAAGCTCTATTTTGGTCTTGTCACTCCAAATTACGGTGTGCCAGAAGCTTTGAGGCGTGTTAAGGTGTTGTCGGGCATATTGTAACCAGGCTTTTTTGTGGCATTGGCGCAGTAAAGGCTTCTTTCTGGCAACTTGACCATGCAGGTCATTTTTGATCAAGTACCGTCGTATTGTGCTCCTTGATACAACCACACTGTCTTTTTCCAGATTAGCCTGTACTTCCTCTGAGATTACCTGTGGGTTTTTCTTTGTATTCCAAACAATTCTTCTATCAGTTGTGGCTGAAATCTTTCTTGGTCTACCTGACCTTGACTTGGTATTAAGAGATCCCCAAATTTTATACTTCTTAATGAGTGATTGAACAGTACTGACTGGCATTTTTAAGGCTTTGGATATCTTTTTATATCCTTTTCCATCTTTATGAAGTTCCATTACCTTGTTAGCACGTCTTTTTACAGTTATTTTCTGCTCCCCAAGGCCCAGTATCTAGCCTGCTTAGTGCACCCACGTTAGAACTAACAAACTCATTGATTATTTATACACAGTCACTAATTGCAATTTAAAAAGCCACAGGTGTGGGAAATTAACATTTAATTGCCATTTTAACCTGTGTGTGTCACCTTATGTGTCTGTAACAAGGTCAAACATTCAAGGGTATGTACACTTTTGATCAGGGCCATTTGGGTGATTTCTGGTATCATTATTATTTAAAAAGGAACCAAACAACTATGTGATAAGAAATGGCTTCATATGATCACTATCCTTCAATAAAAAAAATTTTTTTGCATGTTCAGTCATATGTTCAAAATAAATTTCACAATTTCTGTCAGGGTATGCAAACTTTTGGGCAAACTTTTGAGCACAACTATATATATATATATATATATATATATATATATACACAATGTATTAAATGATCTGTTCCTAATCCATGTGGGTTTCCTGATGTCTTTTAACCTCTTCAGTACTGGGTTGTGTGTTACCCGGGATGTTGTATAATGACAAGGACATATTAATAACAATGTAATATTTAAGGAAGAGGTACCGTAAATGTATTTATGTTACTTCACCGGCTTTAGCTACTGGCAAATATGTATCCCTGTTAATTACTTTTAAAACAATGTTGCAATGTGTTGCATTAATTACAACTGCTGCTATATTATTCATGAAATAGGGCCCTCAGCAGTACAGTACTAGGCACATTTTTTTTTTCTTTTTTTTTATAAATTGTTTATTTTACAAATATACATATTATGCAAAAGTTGCATATAACATATATTGAACATTCAACTTGTTAACTAAAAACTTACACATAAATCATTACCCTATATACTTATTAGGCGTAATAGGATGAGTCCTAGAGTGTTGTAACTAAATTAAACAATCTCCCAACTCTTTGTTTAATTTCCTTCTCAACTTCTTCTTCCCCTATCCGCTACTTTGTGTAGAGGAGCCCGACAGATAATTCACTTCTAACCACATCTGCCCTGCCAAACCATTATTAGATCAATAGATCTACCTAGACCTTAATTGGCTTTGGGTAGTGGTAGATGTATGAGAAGTACCTTAATCTTTATTTTAGGCTTTATTGTATTTATTACTAGAGTAAGAAATTAAGTAGGTCTCTATATTTGATTATAGAACCGAGACTATAATTTAATATTAATCTGATAAATATTGAGTGGGGAATCTTAACCCTAGTAAGGATTTCATCCGGATAATCTTACTTTGCTATAATATCTATCTTGAGTGTATTAGATATATATTCAAAACATTCCTCCCAGAGTAAAAGGGATGTAGGACAATCCCACCATATATGGAACATATTAGCTGTTTTCCCACAATTCCTCCAACATAATTTGGCTTCTGGGTTAAATGATAAGAAGTACAGCTTAGAGGGGACCCAATACTATCTGTTAAGTAATTTAAATAGAATTTCTCTCTGGTTTACATTTTTCACAAACCTATTTAAAGTTTTTAGAGCTTGATGCCATGTCTCTTTAGGTATCTTTAACTGCATGTCTTTTGCACAGAGATCCATAGGTTTAATTGTGTCCCTCTGTGTTTGCTTGTAAAGAATCTCACTACACTTTGATATTAGATGTCTAGTATTTTGGGACACTATCAATGTTTCAAAATTATTTAAACTACTAGCGACTTGCCCGTCAAAAAATGACGGCAATGTGATGTATATGTTTGTCAAGTTGTTTAGTTATTAACATATATTTTTGTCACTTGTAAGTATTTTAATATGAACGTGTATTTCTGTAAAATGTTGATGTAATTGTTTTTTAAAATGTAATTTGTATCTGAAGAATTGTTCACTTTAATATACATTGAATGAATAGGAAAGCAAAAAGTAAAAAGCCTTCTTGAAACGTCGTGAATTTTAACATGAAGTTTAAAATATATGTAAGCAATAACCTTCAAAGTATATATTTTTAAACTTGAACTTTATTTTTGATGTAAGTTTAGAAGTTGACAAAACATTGGTATAATTTTGAAAATTATAAACAGGAACATAGTGAATACATTTTGCAACCTAATTTTTTATTAAAAGTATTAACATTTGAATGTAAAAACAATTGACCTTTAAATTAATCAGTATTAAAATGCAATTTCTATCACAATAATTGTTAACTTGAATATACATTGAATGTAGAGGAAGGCATACAGTAAAACTCTCCTTAAAACGTACGTAATTAAAGTAATTCATTACTGAGCACATAAACTGGCGATAAACAAATGTAGGTAGTAATCTTAAGATAACAGACAATATTTACATTGTGACTTAAAAGGTGCTTGACCTCTTAACATCCACTTTGTAATCTGTTGAATGAAATAACTTAAAAATATATTTTTTAAACTTGTAACATTAGAAACATTAACATAGTGACTTAACATTTTACCATAAATTTTACTAACAATGCAAGGCAAGTATTTTGTGAGGCGAATCATTCATAAACAGTACTTCCATTAATTATGACTGAATTAAACAACCAATTGTTATGTATATTGGAATGGTTTTAAAAAATGTTGGCATCTTTAATTTGTATCCTGCAAATTTATAGTACTTCATAGTAGACAATGTTTTTAGTAAAAATACGTCCATCTTCTAATAAATCACCTTGACTTTCATTGTTTTCAATGTAAACTTTAATAGCCTGTGGATTTTTGCACCGTGACAACGCAACGTACAATTGACCATGTGCAAAAACTGGTTCTTCCAAGAAAATACCCACAGATTTGAAAGTTTGACCTTGTGATTTATTAATGGTCATGGCAAATGCCATAATAATGGGAAATTGTCTTCTTTGAAGTATGAAAGGGAGACTACTTTCACTTGGTGCTAAATCTATTCTTGGTATGAAAACTCTCTCTCCTTTATGGGTCCCAGTTAAAATTTCAGCATCTATAAAATGGTCCTTTAATTGTTGAACAATTAATCTTGTGCCATTGCATAGGCCTTTTTTGGGGTTCATATTTCGCAGTAACATGATAATTGCACCTTTCTTTAGCTGCAAAATATGTGGTGGCATTCCAGAAGGAGTTAAAGAGTTTATGAATTCAGTTGAACAGTTTGCCTGACTTTCATTGTCATCAGCAAGTACAGAATCAGCACTGTGATAATTTCTTTGTGGTGCATTCATTTTTTTAAAGATTTCATTATTGAGTATTAATGCATCTTTATTTTTACACGTCAGTATAACTTGGTTGGCAAGCTCGGAATATTCTTCGTTATTTATGCTCCCTTCAAATATAGCCGATATAATATCTTGTTGACAAATCATATGAGGTGGGATCTCTACAGTGTCGTCAGGTAAATGTAGTATTTTTTCTGTTCTGCCTTCTCCAATTTTAATAAGCCAATCATTGAAATCAGTTTGGCCTTCTGATCTCATATTTTGTTGCAGTTGAAGACGGGTAAAATGTTTCCATACTGTACTTGACTTTATACATGTTTCGATAATGTCAGTTCGATTTCCATGTACAACGACAGGTAATGTTTGTCTAAAATCGCCACCCAACAACATTACCTTTCCACCAAATGGAAAAATATTATCCATGACTTCACGAAGCAAACGGTCAATACATTGGAGGGCATAGCATGACATCATTGTGGCCTCATCTATTATAATTAATTGACATTTCTTCAATTTCTTTGCTTGTAAGGATGTCATGCGAATATCTGACACAGAATTTTCTAAAATAGGCACTGGCAGTTTAAATCCACTATGAACAGTTCTTCCACCTTCTAATAAAAGTGCAGCAATTCCAGTAGTGGCAAACGCCATTGCTATTTTTCCTTGTGCTCGTACTGAACTCATTAATAAATTGTACAAATATGTTTTTCCTGATCCGCCAGGTCCATCAAGATAGAAATAACGCTCTGTCACCATGTCATCATCTATAGCATTTTTAATGGCATGAAATGCTTGCAATTGTAGTGTATTTAAAGTTGCAAGTCTTCTGTTCTTTCTGCTTGTAGTTGAATGTCATAGTCTTCAAAGTTAATGTCATCTATAAGACCTGGATCAGGCAAATTAAAACTTGCACAACTTAATCCATGAGTTAAAAAGACTTCTTGGATTTCCATTAACGCTTTTAAGTGTGCAATGGGTTCATTGTATCGTCGCATAAAGTCTTCAGCCATATTACTTTTAAAAGTCTCCCACAAAGCTAATGCATTTGGAGCATTTGAGAAGATACAAATAAAAGCAAATTGTTCTCTCATCTGTCGTGGCATTTGACATTGTGCTGCTTCTTCTAAACATCTTTCCCACTCTGTATCATCAGCGAGTAAGTTTCTATGTCTTGCAGCTAAATGGAAGGATTCATATACAATGTCATTAACAGTTCTTAATTGTTCAAAACTTTGTGCTCCTGGAACATTTAAAAGTAATATCCGTAAGCAAAAACGTTCAACATCTCTTGGACTGACTGTGGAAATTCTTGGAATAATTTTATTGCCTCTGGTTTTTCTTGGTCTCCATAATCCATTCACAAAAACATAGTGATATGGAATTTCAATATATAAGTATTGTGTTGCTTCAGCATCAGTGGAATTTAATGCAAACCATGCAGTTAGTGTAGTGTGACGATCTTCACTTTGGGCCAATGCATTCATTTCATTTCCAGCATGGAAATAGACTAAATGTCGTTGTGGCAAATGTACTGCTAATCTATATACTGCATGTGATCTATCATGCATTTCAAATTTTAAAAGCCGCCACATAGCTTCTGGCGCACTGACATAGCGAGCATCTACATGAGATGCAAGTTCATCATGTACTAACTCACTACTTTCAGGGTTGTCTGCACTTTTGACGACTACAGTAGCTGCATCGTAACCTTTGTAAATATATTTGTAGACATATTTAATGGATTTGATGGAAGTGCAGGCTTCTACGTTGATGTGGGCGTTGTACTTCATGAGTAAATGTGGATTGTAGGGTACTACATAGCTATTGTCCACTTTTTTTCCACGAATAATGGCACTATCTCCTTCTCTTCTTTTATAAAGTGGATATCCATCACAATTGGCATAGGTTTTGTCTCTATAATCTTTTGGAAATTCTTTGGAACATTTAATATTTTCCATACATGGTGATTGTGGATTAAGGTCACCACAGGGTCCATGAATCATGCGATGAGTAACAATCTCATATAGTCTACCATATAGTTCTGGATCTGGTAGTTCAGCAACAATGACTGCATCCACTTTGTCCGAAGTATCTAATTTATCTTTTTCTTGAAGTATTATTAGAAGATGTGCATGTGGAAGGCTTCTTTTTTGAAATTCAATGGTATATACATAAGCAAGACATTTGCCAAATAACTGATTTATAGTGAAGTCACGTATTAATTCATTTAATTTAATCTTAAAAACTCTGGCTACTAAATCTGGTCGATCTGAAGCAGTTTGTCCAAGAAGTAGATTTAGTGTAATTTCTGGCCATTGTGGATTACATGTAAATGTCACAAATAAATCGGGTTTGCCAAATTTAGTGACAATAGCCATAGCATCATTGTATCTTTCTCTCATATTCCGAGGAGATCCTTGAAAGGAAGATGGTAATAGGATGGCTTTGCCAGCTGTCATGTCTCTGCTTGTAGCCACGTCAGCAACATAGTCCATTAATCCAGAATATTGTTCTACACGGAGTTTATCTTGTTGATATTTGATAAAGTTTAAATTATTTGCCTCAACTTGCAAATATGAATCAATAATCCATTGTTGTGTTAGTTTCCCACCACATAAAATTGGATTAAATACATTGCGAATGGCAATTTAAGCTACTTTAAATTCAAGCATAGAAACATTATTTTGGATTCTGGCTTTAGCATTTGGGTAACTGGGAAGAGTTAATTTTGGTTGCCAACCTGCTTCTCCGTGTGGGAAAAAGATGGGATATGTCATTGGATCTAAATTTGGTCTTAAGATACTCATATTAATAAACGGTTGCTCCTCATTTCTGGGATATATTCGAATGTCTCTTTGAAATGGTGGTTCTCCTTCATCATTCTGAAACACCATTGCAACCTCATTTGATGTTGGCAAGTTATAACGACGTTTATCAGTATGTCTGTCTCTTTTAAGCACCATATTAACCTTCGGCATTGGTAATTGATGTGTTTGTGCATGAAGTAGTTGTTCATTTTCTACTTCTGCCAATTTTCTATAAGCTTTACTGTAGGGATTGTTGTCCATAATGTTATTTAGCTCTATGAAAACACTGGGTAAGCATTTTTTATTTTCTTCCATCTGCATACGTTGGTCAACAGCTTCCATTGTATCTAGGACATATAGTTGAGCGAATTTTCTTTGATTTCCTTCCTCTGGATGTAAATGGGAAGTGCGATGATAAATTTGTCCTTGGACTTTAAAACAGTAAGGACCATGTCCTGGTACATTAGCAGCTAATGTTGCCCCCATGGATGCAAAGGATATGGCACTATTGTAGGATCTTATGTTTGTTTTAAAATTTTTGTAGTTTGGAAAAGTAGGTTCAGTCATAATGTTTTGTAAATAGAGAGGAAATTCTTTCCTTTCTGGAAGTTTGAACTTGCCTTTTTGACAGCAACTAATAAATTGGCCATCTCTGGGTCTCTCCTGTTTAAAATAATAAGCCTCACAAAACTGACATTGAGTAGTCATGTCCCCACAACTATGAACCTCTACTGCTAAAGACTTGAGTAGAGGACAATTTGCAAAGCATATAGGATTTTGACTTTCATACTCATCAGGTGAAATGTCATATAATGTTTCAACAACAGGTTCTAAATGCTTTGTTTTTTTCGTGGCTTTTCTTGGTATATGTTGTATTGTTTGAGGTAAAATGTCATGTAATGTTTCATGAAACGGTTCTAAATGCTTTGTTTTTTTTGTTGCTTTTTTTGGTATCTGTTGTATTTTTTCTGGTAAAATGTCATCTGATGTTTGAGCAACAGGTTGTAAATGCTTTATTTTCTTTGTTGCTTTTTTTGACATATCTTTAATTTCTGCATGTGACAGTCTTTTGCTTGCAATTCTTTTGCGTTCTTTTTCTCGTCGAATTTCCTTCTTCTCCGGTGTCTGCTGGCTGTTTGCTCTCTGTCGTCGTTCTCTAGCTTGGCGTCTTTTCTTTTCTTGTTTACTCTCGTTATCAGCCATGTTAATCTGTAAAAATAAAATAATGTATCATTAGTTTATTTTGAGATGTTAAGTTGTTTTTCATGACAAATTGTTATCAACAGTGTGTTTACATTTTATACTTAATCAATTTCAATGCGGTCAATTGAATAGAAGTCTAAATAAGGCCATCAGATAATTATTTAAAGAAGTTTTTATTTATTAAACATGTATCCAAAAGCAAGTGTTTCAGTAACTAAAAAGGTATTTTCAAAAAGATGTTATGTCCTTATTTACAGCACTATTTAATTTGTCAAATGGCAATTAAATGAGGGTTTAGGACTGGAATGTTACAATGACAAATTGTATAGATTCTGTGTTTTTGGACTTTTTTGGACTATGCAATTTTTTTTTTAAATTTTACATTGAATTTTGTATTTACTGTTAAAGATTATTGGCCCTAAAAGACAAATAAGAGATAGATGAAAAATGTGTTAGTTATATTTTTTCAACAGTTATAGTTACCGGTGGTTTATTTTAAATTTTATTTTCTGTTGACATCGATGCAAAGCTAAGATCTTTATTTTTTTTTCTCTTTTTTTACTTGTTATACTGTACCTTGGTTGAAGTTTGATTTCAAGCAAAATTCTTTGTTGGTCCTGTGTTGAAAGCCTTCGTCCGATGGTCTGGTCCTGTGTTGAAAGTCCTCGTCCGATGGAGTAGTCCTCTGTTGAAAGTCCTCGTCCGCTGGTCTGGTCCTCAGTTGAAACTCCTGTTCCGATGTTCTTGACGCAGTATCTGTTATAAAATAAAAATGAAAATGTTATGTTATTTGAATGTCTTTGTATTAATGAAAAAATGCCATTATTTCTGTGTTTTTCTACAATCCTTTTTGGTGCGCCCCACTTTTGGTATGCTTCTTTAGGCTTTTTTCTAAGGCTTATAGGTGGTTAAACATTAAAGAAGAATATTAATTAATTTTTCTCTTTTTTTACTTGTTATACTGTACCTTGATTGAAGTTTGATTTCAAGCAGAATCTTTGTTGGTCCTGTGTTGAAAGCCTTCGTCTGATGGTCTGGTCCTGTGTTGAAAGTCCTTGTCCAATCGTCTGGTCCTCTGTTGAAAGTCCTCGTCCGATGGTGTAGTCCTCTGTTGAAAGTCCTCGTCCAATGGTCTGGTCCTCTGTTGAAAGTCCTCGTCCGCTGGTCTGGTCCTCAGTTGAAACTCCTGGTCCGATGTTCTTGACGCAGTATCTGTTATAAAATAAAAATGAAAATGTAATTTTATTTGAATGTATTTGTATTAACTAAAAAATGACATTATTTCTGTGTTTTTCTACAATCCTGTTTGGTGCCCACCACTTTTGGTATGCTTATTTAGGCTTTTTTCTAAGGCTTATAGATTGTTAAACATTAAATAAGAATATAAATGTAGTTTGGTATGTGTTTGTGTGAGTTTTCATACAATCCTGTTTGGTGTGCACCACTGTTGGTATGCTTATGTAGGATTTTTTGTACGTCTTATAGGTTGTTAAACATTGCAAAAGAATATAAATTTAGTTTGCAATGTGTTTATGTGAGTTTTCGTACAATCCTGTTTGGTGCGCACCAATTTAGTTATGCTTATTTAAGCTTTTTTGTAAGGCTTATAGGTTGTTAAACATTAAATAAGAATGTAAATGTAGTTTGCTATGTGTTTGTGTGAGTTTTCATACAATCCTGTTTGGTGCGCACCACTGTTGGTATGCTTATTTATGTTTTTTTTTAATGCTTATATGTTGTTAAGCATTAAATAAGAATGTAAATGTAGTTTGCTATGTGTTTGTTTGAGTTTTCATACAATCCAGTTTGGTGCGCACCACTGTTGGTATGCTTATTTATGTTTTTTTTTAATGCTTATAGGTTGTTAAACATTAAATAAGAATCTAAATGTAGTTTGCTATGTGTTTGTGTGACTTTTCATACAATTCTGTTTGGTGCGCACCACTGTTGGTATGCTTATTTAGGCTTCTTTCTAAGGCTTATAGGTTGTTAAACATTAAATAAGAATCTAAATGTACTTTGCTATGTGTTTGTGTGAGTTTTCGTACAATCCTGTTTGGTGCGCACCAATGTTGGTATGCTTATTTAGGCTTCTTTCTAAGGCTTATAGGTTGTTAAACATTAAATAAGAATTAAAATGTAGTTTGCTGTGTGTTTGTGTGAGTTTTCGTACAATCCTCTTTGATGGGCACCACTTTTGTTATACTTATGTAGTGTTTTTTCTAATGGTTATAGGTTGTTAAACATTGAAAAAGAATATGAATTTAGTTTGCTATGTGTTTGTTACAATCCTGTTTTGTGTGTACCAGTTTGTGTGTACCATATGTTGCATACTTTGGCCCTCATTCAATTGCAGTTTGGCCAATTCAATAGGGTTCTAAATGTGCTTATTTTGAGCCCTATTGAATTGTCCAAAATATCAATTGAATGAGGGCCTTTGGTTGCTGGATTTGTTATATTGTGAGGGCCTCATTGAATTTCGTTTTTGGCAATGGAATTGGGCTCAATATGAGCACAGAGCATCTTTTTTTACAGAAGTTTTTAGTTAGTGAACTTGTATCCAAAAGCAAGGTCTTCACTAACTAAAAACTTCTGTAAAAAAATATGCTCTGTGCTTATATAGAGCCCTATTCAATTGGCCAACTCACAATTGAATGAGGCTCATGGTTCGGTTCTTTTTTATACTTAATACTTTACCTTGATTGAAGTGTGGAATGACAGAGGGTCCCCTCCTGCCAATCTTAATCCGCCGGTCTTCTTGTAGTGTCTGTTTGAAAAATAAAGTGAAATAGTGAATTATATATTTTTTTATTTTATTTAGCAAAGCATGGCCTTTTCAGCATTTAATGTATTTTTGTATCTTACCTCTTCTTCTTTGTTGGTGTTCTTTAAAAGGGATTGTGCTTCACAATGCACGGTGCAAATTGTTGAGTGACGCTGTTGATGCAGAGTCTGATTGAATATTAAAAAAAGTAGAAAGATTAAGCTTTAGGTGATCTATTGAACTGCAGTAAATTAATGTCATTTAAATATACTTCTGTAATTATTTTCAATTAACATTATTTTTTGGTGGGGGCTACACACATATGTCACATACATGAAGCACATTTCCATAGTTGAAAGTAATTTTTTTGTGTGCGTGTGACATATCACTATACATGAATCATATTTTAATTGTTAAATTAACCTTATTTTTATTTTTGGCCAACATACATAAATGTGTGTGTGACATGTGACTATAGATGATACACATATATGTGCGTGTCACATATAAGTATACATGACTCATATTTTAATAGTCCCAACTTATTTTTTTCTAATGTAATTTAAATGTAGTTGTTTAATTAGTTTGTTTTAAGATAATTTTGTTGCAGGGGCAATACACATAAATGTGCGTGTCACATGTCACTATACATTATACACATAAATGTGCGTGTCACATGTCACTATACATTATACACATAAATGTGCGTGTCACATGTCACTATACATTATACGCATATATGTGCGTGTCACATGTCAGTATACATAAACCTCTTTTTCTTATTTAATTTTTTTTTTGATGTCCTGTCTTGATAATAAAATGTAATATATTATAGCTTACCTCTCAGTTGTAATTTGCACAGTGTAAAGTAGTAAATTAGTAAAGAATTGTCTTCTAAAGTTTTAGCAGCAGTTATGTCTGAAGTCACTCTGTTCATCACCTGAGTAGAAATGTATTTTTCTCTGTCAAATAGGCAGTATTTATAAACTTGTAGAACATTCTGGAAAGTTAGACCGTTAGAACGCAATACGCATGCGCTATTTGCGTTCCAGCTTACAATTTGCGTTCCATCCGCCATTTTGTGCGTAGTAGTGGTTAAAATGGTGTTTAACTTCCCTCCCTCATCTGACTACTCCCCCCCGCCCCCCCCCACCCCCCCTGGCTACATCCACACTACCAGACTTTCTACATTCTCTCTTTAAACTGATTTGATCCAGTCTTCCCATTCAATACTGTTTTTTTGTTAAGTCTTGCGTCTGTGTGTCTGGGTGTAAGCGGGTGTGAGGCGACTTTAAGTTTTTTTTTGTTATGAAGTTGTGTGTGTGTGTATGTGTGTGTTAACACAGCCGATGTTGGGATGCTCCCACCACCGCAAATGCGGACCCTCGCTTCGCGAGGATCCACATTTGCGGGGACGTTGTTGGGTTTTTGTTGGCTGGGCGGTTGAGTTTATTCTGTTAAAAAGTTGAGTGTGTGTATGTGTGTGTTAACACAGCCGACGTTGAGCCTCCACCTCCGCAAATGCGGACCCTAGCTTCGCGAGGATCCGCATTTGCGGGGACGTTGGGATGCTCCATCTCCGCAAATGCAGGCCCTCGCTTCGCGAGGACCCGCATTTGCGGAGAACTGCGTCCCTCGCGCAAGCGTGAGCAACGACCCGTACGCTCACAACTATATATGTGATGTTGGTTGATGTCTTTAAATCTATCTTTCAAAACTTGTGACAGTTTATATGACGTGAACCAAAGTTTAGTTGAAATGTTATATTTCTTCTTTAACATATTATAATCTAATATTTTACCTTTATCTATAATATGACCCAATAAGAATATTCCCTTATCTTTCCATTCTGGTTCTAGATGAATATGATTTAATCGTGCCAACGTTGTCAGGGGAGTAAGTTCACTATATTTCTCTAGAAATGTAATTTTTTTATTCATTTTCATCCACTCTTTTATCATTGCAGTCAAGAGAGTTGCTCTAGGGTCGATAAAGGATATTGCTAGTTTTGGAGTAAACAAAAGAGCATTAAGATCAATTATATTGAGCATATCACTTAACACCTGATTCTCAGGATGATTGGAAAGAGGTTGACTCCACTTTATATATTGAGCTAGCTTAATTGCTTCCTGATAGTGAGAAACTATTGGGTATGCAATGCCGCCTTTCATAAATTTCCTACTCATTATTTCTTTTTTAACTCTTATCTGTCCCTTATTGTTAATATATCTATCGATCAACCTCTGAAATTTAGCTAACCAGTGGCTTGTAATTGGGAAAGGGAGGGATCTTAGTACATAATTGAACTTAGGAAGAAAGGACATCTTTACTGATGCAATTCTTCCGGAGAAAGAGATTTGATTGACCGGCCATTTCTCGATGAGCTCTTTAGATGTTTTGTATAAGTTATTCAAGTTGGAATCCTGGATGCATTGTAGATCCGAACTAAACTGAATTCCCAGATGTGTAAATCCATTTATATAAACCAACTGGTACATGTTAATTAGGCGCTCTACATCGTTCTCTGGAATGTTAATACTCAAGGCTTCGGATTTTTCTATATTTAATTTATAATTTGACACCTTACTATAATTAGCGATAATTTCCATCAGCGCCCTCATAGATGATTGTGGCTGCTCCATACAGACGACTACATCTTCCGCAAAGAGAGAGATCTTATATTCCTTTGAACTCCGATGAAGCCCTAATAGCAATAGCAAGAGGTTCTAAGATCAGGGCAAATAAAATGGGGGATAGGGGACAACCCTGACGGGTTCCATTTGTTACCATAAAATAATCTGATTGTACTCCTTTTCCCAGTACCGATGCAGATGGAGCCTTATATAAGGCAGCTATGGCTTTAGATGCGCAGACGTCAAACCCATATCTATGGAGGGTCTGCATCATAAAATCCCACCCTACCCTGTCGAATGCTTTTTCCGCATCCATTGACAGGAATAGGGTGGGAATACCTTTATTTCCCTCAAAGGTTATTAAATGAATCAGTTTATGGGAATTTTCAGAGCCCTGCCTCCCTGGGACAAAGCCTGTTTGATCAGACGATATTAATGATTTAGAGATTTCTGTAAGTCTTAAAGCCAAAACCTTGGCATATATTTTAGTGTCTATATTCATGACCGAAATTGGTCTGAAATCTTTACAAGTATATGCTTCCTTATTTTGTTTTGGTATAGTTATTATATTGGCTCTAAGCATCTCTGGTGGAAACGTTCCTGTGGTTTTAATTTCATTAAATGAGGATACTATAGTTGGCATTAACACATCCCCAAATATTTTGTAATAAACTGTAGAAAATCCATCTGGGCCTGGTGCCATGTGATTTTTTAAATTTTTAATGACACGGCTAATTTCTACTTCCGTTATCAGGCTGTTTAATGCTTCCTTTTCCTCCCTTGAGATTATTGGAAAATAAATCTGATCTAGGAAGAAAGTTATATCATTTCTATTTGGTGTTATAAAATTTTCATCTGAGCTTAAATTATACAGGGATTGATAGAATTTAGCAAATTGATCCACAATTTCTTTAGGCTTAAAAAAATGTATTCCCTGTTTTTCCAGGTAGTGGGTATTGTTTTTTTGATAATTTTGCTTTTTAATTTTGCTCGTAAGGTCTTTCCCTATTCAGTTATCGAGATGAAATGATTTTTGTTGTAAACGCCACAAACTCTTATCTGAGCGTTTTTGCTTTATTTTATTAATTTTATTTCGAATCGCTTTTATCTCTCGGGTAAGGATGTAATTTACTTTTATTTTGTTTTCTTGTTCCAATTGATAAAGTTTTACATGTAGGAGTCGTAGGGACAAGCCTCTCTGTTTAACCCAAATGCTTTTTATCTTAATTAAAATACCTCTTATATATGCTTTTAATGTGTTCCAAATTGTTATATTTGATGGAACTGACCCCAGGTTGATTTCCAATTTTTTTTAAATTTCTGTTCTAATAACGTTTAGTCTTTCCTTATCTTCAAAAATTCTATCGTCCAATCTCCATGCCCTCCTAGAGCTAGCTGCTCTCTTTTCCTGTAGTTGGAGAGTAATTGGAGAGTGGTCCGAAATGGTTATTAATCCAATTTTAACTGAGTGAATTGTATTTAACAAGGACTCATTCACTATAATGTTGTCAATTCGTGAATACATCTTATGAGATACAGAATAATATGTGTAATCTCTCTCAGTTGTATTTATGAGGCGCCACGTGTCATACAAATGGTTTCTCACAAGTAATTTGGAGAAATCCTGAGATATTTTTTCTATTTGTTTATAGTTTTTAGGAGTCTTTGTATAACTTCTGTCCATCTTACGGTCCGGAGTCATATTAAAGTCTCCACCCAAAATTCGCCCTCCTATGGCAACCTTGTCCAGTTTCTTTAATACTCCCTTTGTTTATTATTTGGGGCATATACGTTTACTACTGAAATTTGTTCGCCATTTATCTCCCCTACCCAAATAATATAACGACCATTTACGTCCAAAACCACTAATTCTTCTTTTAATTTAAAATTTTTGTTAAACATCATTAAAACCTCTCCTGAGTTTTTTTTTTTGGCACGCATTATATACTTGTGGGAATTTATGTTTAGCCATGTAAAATGTCTTTCCCTTATCCCAATGGGATTCCTGAATTAATACAATGTCTGGGTTAGAATTAATCAGCATTCTAGCACTAGAGGCTCTCTTTGATGGAGAATTTTGACCCCTTACGTTGTAACTCACTATCTTCAAACACGACATTTCCCTCCCTCATCTGACTACTCCCCCCCGCCCCCCGCCCCCCCACCCCCCCTGGCTACATCCACACTACCAGACTTTCTACATTCTCTCTTTAAACTGATTTGATCCAGTCTTCCCATTCAATCCTCATCCCTTCGGGGGGGGGGGGGGGTTGCAATTCAAACCCGACATTTCCCTCCCTCATCTGACTACTCCCCCCCGCCCCCCCCCACCCCCCCTGGCTACATCCACACTACCAGACTTTCTACATTCTCTCTTTAAACTGATTTGATCCAGTCTTCCCATTCAATCCTCATCCCTTCGGGGGGGGGGGGGGGGGGTTGCAATTCCAACCAACTCCTCTCGTAAACCAATGGGCGTAAAGGGTGAAAGGATATGTAAAGTCCTCCATGGAGGTTCTTCCCACGCCTATATATCTTTATTTTATCTTGTTTTCCCCTCTTTTGTTCCAGCCCAACCCTCTTCCCTCCCCGATTATGCTTCTTTATTCTACTCTATCCAAGCTTTTAGCCCAGAATAATCTCTCTTTGCCTTACCGTTTCTATTGGCTACTAGTATTTCAAAAATTCTTCTAATGTAACTGTACTCTTCCACCCAGTATCCTGATCTTACGAACTTACAAAGCTCAAGCTTGTGTACTCCCATAGTATTAAATGTGAAGGGAAACACTAGCCCCCTTCTCTTTGTTCTACTCTATATTAGTTCCCCTTTCGCTTTTCTGTTCCCCCGTTCCTCTTTCTCCCCATTTCTTCTTTTTCTTCTCTTTTTCTTTCCCTTTTTCCTTCCCTTTTCTCCTTTCCCTCTTTCTCCCTTTTCTTTCCCCTTCTCCTTTCTCCCCTTTCTTCTTTTCCCTTCCCTTCCTTTTACTCCTCCTTTCCTCTCAACCTCCCCTCTCTTCTCTCCTCCCTTACTTCCCTTTTCCCCCCTTCTCTCCTTTCCTTCTATTATCCCCTTCATTATATGCTTCTATCTTTATTCTCTTTTATAATATTCGTGGATCATTTTAAAGTTTTTATTATATCAAACAAAAATTTATAATATATTGAATCCTTTTTGGAGTGCATATAATTAAATTCCTTTAAATTAACTTGTTAATAAACCTATAAATCATAAATGTGGAAATTACCATGAAGTTAAATGTGTAAATATTCCAATTCTTCCCTTATTCTAGCATTATCGCTCATATTAATTCATGCATTGACTTAAATGGTTCTACATAACCCCCTTGTGCTTTTAATACAAACGTTTGCTACTCAACATCTAATTAATTTTATGTGTCCTCAATAAATTTTAATATTAAAAAAACGATAAGTTCCATAACAACCATTACAATATAAGGGCCTTATTCTATTAGCGGCCGCAGCCGTTGCGGGGCCGCAAGGACCGGCCGCAAGCTATTCGACTATTCTATTCCCTTACGGCCGGGGGCTCCGGCAGACTTGCGGCCGGTGCCTTGCTATCTCTTGCGGCCGCTCGCGCCGGAGGAAAGCCTTTGATCTAAAACGGCCGCAAGAGTTTCGGCCGTAAGAAATTCCTATTTGCAATTCAATTGCTCCGGGAACCCTCTCTGCAAGGCTAAAAACGAGCCGCAGCTTACTTGCAGGAAAGAGGTCCCGCTAGCACCAATTAAGCACATAAAATAGCTCAAATAAAGCCATCCTGCACTTTGAGAAGACTATAAAGGGATTTTAGGTGTTAGAAAAAATAGCACATAATTATCCTATACTCAAATCCGTAAAATATTTTATTTTTAATATCCGTAAAATATCCATGTAAAAAGTCCAGAGTGCTTGGAGCACTTCAGACCCGCCCACGCCGCAGCCGGAAAATAAACAGTTAATTTGAACTCGGGTTTGGGCTGATGTGCAAGCTTGAGAGTGGGTTACTTTTAATCCTCATGTCCCCCAATATGATCCCTAGCATTTACAGAGCTGTACAGTGCAGGCTTGAATTTATTTTTGCGTTTTTAGATTTCACAGCTTACGGCCGGTTTCAAGATATGCGGCCGGCCGTAAGGGGAGATCCTTGCGGGGCCGTATAATAGAATCGCGAGTTAACTAAACCCCCGCAAGGAATCGCAGCCTTACGGACGATTTACGGCCGATAATAGAATGAGGCCCTAAGTGTTTACTTCAATCCTACACCTTAAATTATTTGCCACTTAGCAAATTCTCCCCCCCCAAAAAAAAGTGCCTTACTAACTATTAAACATGTTGCATCAATTAAACCCCACATTTCATAATAAACTTAAAATGCATTCATAACAAATGTGCTGTGCAATTTCCTAAAAGGAAAGGCACTATACAATCCCAATCACCTTGAAATATATCAATCTATCAATCTATGAATTGTAAAGGTAGAGTGTCCGATAAGCCACACAAAAAAAAAAAAAGGGGGGGGGGTATGAGGGGGAGGGAAATCCATTCCCAATTATGGAAATCGGGCAACTACAAAGAGAAAAATAAGGTTTACATCTCAGAATCCCCAGTTACTAAAAAGGTCTTCTCCCTCTTTGAGTGTAGTAATTTTGTGCCATCTGGAGTCTCTTAATATTGAAAGACCTATGGGGAATACCCATTTATATGGAATTTCTTTTCCCCTCAGTTTCTGCGTGATGGAAACACATTTCTTTGTTCTTTTATTTCTCGTAGAAGTAGAAATGTCCGAAAATATTTTAATGTTTGAGTAAGGAGGGTCAAAGGTTGTAATTCCATAGCTAGCTTTTATTATTTGATTTATCAATGGCAAATGGTGAATTTTTACCATTATGTCTCTGGGAGACTCTATCTCAATATTTTTCAGCTTAGGGAGCCTATGAGCCGCATCAAACTTGAACTTTATATCCGCAAAGTCCGGCACTAGATATGAAAAGAATTTAGTAAGGTATACGTCCAGTTCCTCCTTGGATATTTTTTCATCAATCCCTCGTATTTTCAAATTGTTCATTCTTGATCTGTCTTCAAGTAAGTCCACCTTGTTTTCTAATGATTTTATTTCCCCATCCATTATTTTGACGGTTTCTTTGGAAACGGTTTGTTCCTTTTTAATTGATTCACAGGTACATTCCAATACTGCAATTTTAACTGTGTTTTCTTGTATTGCCTTGATATTTAACAGAATTTGATTTTTAAATTCATCAAGAAATTTATTTTGGAACTTTTCTAAAATATTTTCCAATATTTCAACAGTGAGAATTTCATCCTCCAAATTCACTGTATTTATATCAGAAAAGGTATCTACAGTATTATCTACATATGCCTCTGTAGATTTATCCCTTATTGGGGAAGCCAAGAGAGACAACTCCGTAGATTTTTGCGCCATTTTGTTTTTTTCGGAGGCATTGTGTAGAAATATATAAAGAATCGAGTTCCTGAAATGTTCCAAAGGGAAAAAAAAAGAAGAAAAAAAAGGGGATTTCCAGTTCCACTTGTGAATGAGTGTGATCCTGATCAGGGTCTTTTAATTGAGGATATTTTATTCTTTTTTATATATAAGAGCTTATTTTCCAATTGTGGGTAGAAAAAGGCTTTGGAGCTAAGTCACCTTATTTTTGAGTATTTGGCCCACCTTTAATCACGTTGTGGTGCCTGCTCTTATCCTTTATTCCTTATAACCTTAGTATTAATACAACCTGGGTAATATTGTTCAATACAATTTCCCCATTCAATATACAGCCTCTAGATGAGGTCAATCAAGGGACATTTAGGTTGTAATATTGCACTCCTTTTTTAAGACAAAGACCCCAGTATATCTTCTCCTTCTTGTGGAGTTTATTAACCCCGTAGAATTATACTCCAACTTCTTTATATACTGGTATAGACCTCCTCATTTCTTAATGGCCATGGCCTTATATCATTTGTAGGACTTTGTATATGTGTTTGCATATGAATACCATAAGTCCATTCAGTTAGAAGTCTGTAATTATACGTAAAGGGTGCTCTATTAGAGGCTTACCCGACCTCAAGATGTTATCTGCATGTAGCTGCACCGATGGTGGTGAGAGGCCTGGGCTGTCCAATGCTCTGAGCAGTAAGGGCTCCCTTCCACAGGCCCAAGTGCCGGCGTTCTTCAATCTCCTTGCTGTGCTTAGTTTACCCGCTTCCTGTATCTTCACCAGGTCTTGTTTACCCTTTTCATGCGCTCTCACCGCCCGCTGGACCCCAGAAGCAGGGGCAGACATTGGACCCGGACGTAAGATGACAGAGGTAAAATCAGCCTCTATACGCTGATACCCTGGGTGGTATCCGCCCAGGCAGGGAGAGCTAAGGAATGAAGCAGGGTCTAGAGACGCCAGCAAATTGCCGTTACTTGCTCAAAAACAGCTGAAAGGCTGTGCTCTTCATGCCGCTATCCCCATGCCTGCAGTATAATTCTGGCATAAGAGGATTATGCATTGATAAGGGCTTAGGGAGTGGGTTAGGGGATACAGAAGTCCAGCGTGGGCTCCTCCATTGGACTACACGAGCAACGGCTCATATGTGCATATCCGGTAACGCCCTCCCCCCTGATTCTACACCCTGTACTAGGCACATTCTAATATACTACATCAACCATTTTGTAACAGTACAGTAATAACAGAAACTACATTTCCACCAGGAAACCATGACAATCAGTTACTTGCCCACAGAATCCCAATGTCCATGAAGTTGTTACAAACATTATAATAATTCCTGCCTGTTAAGGCCACATACTCACATTCAGACCACCATGCCATAGTCCTGGTAAAGCCCCTGATCCACTGGTCACCAAATAAAAAAAAAATCCATAACAGGTTTTGACCCTGAAAGGCATTTTTGTGCAGGGTTCCACTCTAGCCCAAAAAGTCAGGCATGACAGTAGAGAGTAGACAACAGAGAGTCATGACAATAGAGGAGTGTGACCTCACATGCCATCTCTCAGTGTTTGGTATTGGGCACAAGTCCAAAAGCTAGTCTATACAAATACAAGTGTATATTAGAAAAAGTAAATTCAGTGTCTTGTAGAAATTAACTGTTACAAGGTGTCATAGAATTGTTGACTAAGACTCTACAACCTTCATAGCATATTAAGAGTTTCAAATAGTTGCCTGCAGAGAGAAATAATAAGAGTGATGTTATAACAACATTGGTACAGTGGCTGTTTCAATTCTGAATATGAGATCATACAATTAGAAAAGCAGTGTCTGAACTCAGAATTATATTCAGTGTTTTAAAATATTCAGCCATCAAAGGGTGCTATATAATTATTGATTACGCTTTCCTAGCTCTAGCAGCATATCAGGAGCTACAAACTGTTGCCGGCAGTGAGAAACAATATGATTGGCATAAGAGTAACTCTACTACAGTAACTGTCCCAAAGTGACAGAACATGGAAAACACATAGGGCTCAGTATGTAATAGTAAGAATGATTAAATGTGTGGCAATTTATAAATAAAGTGGGAAATTTAAGGAGATGTTTCCAGATGTACAGCAATGATGTAATAAATGGTGATAATATACACTACAGTGAATACCATAATTGAGCAGACAAGCTGTATTCTAAGGAAACAAAGAAACAATTGAGGTTAATTGATATTTAGTAAGTGCACCAAAGGAGATATTCCTATCTGTGTAAAACAAATAACAATTTGTAACAATCCACATTACAATAAGTGGAATAAAAGGGCTCACTTATTCACTAATGTTCATTTAAAGCACAGAGTCTATTAAAGGGAAACTATATTTTCATAAAAGAGAGCATTACTGTATGAATTATTAAAGTAGGAGAACTAAAGAGGATGGTTCCAATTCCAGTACCATCCAGTGCCAGCTCTATCCACGTTCATTATGTATATAATACATACCAGGCTTATTAGTTTTCTTTTTCTCTTCTTATTATTCTGTCAGGTCTTGTGAATTAGCTAGATGATTTCTCTCATTTTCAAGCCCAGATATATTTATTCAACTACAGGCAATCTTATTTGGAAGCTTTAATAGAAACAGTATAATTTAGGAAAAAAGAGGGAACAATTTAAATCAATAAAAATCAATAAAATCAATCAAGCCAGAAAAGAATCAATAGATTATTAGGGGCAGATAAAAACATTATTCTAAACCTAAAGATATAGGAGATATATTTTTGAAAGTAGAGGGAAATTAACTAAGTTCAGCTTGTATTACTGAGGCCAGAGACCAAGCATCTGCCCAAATGAGCTTGGCTTCCCCCCACCTGAAATTCTGGTGGTGGAGGGCATTTCTATTCCTAGGTCAGAGGACAGATGCCTGGCAAATAGCTCTCTCTGGTTTTTACAGTATTATTTTGTTTATATGTGCCATTGGGGAGGGAAACATCCAACATATTTCACACAACGATAGAAAATAAATGCACAAGTTAACAAGCAACAAGATATTCACATTAGTACCATTTAACATAACATAGATGTCCATTTGTATAGCCTTGGTGTCAGATGTGTAAGAGTCTCAGATAACAGGGTTACTTGTGGGGTATAGGGGAGCTCCAAAATCAGTCATGACAGCGTCTCATCAATATTAGCATGTCAGCTGAAAAATCAGTTTAATTAAATAAAAAAATAAAGGCTCTGCTCCTGAAGAATTGCTAGAGGCAAGGATAACTAGAATTTTAAAACAAGACAAGGACCCAACTGATTGCCAAAATTGTTGGCCTATATCCTTCTTAAATGTAGATTTGAAACTTTACTCCCATAATCTAAAATCCTGTCTATGAGATAGAGACTTTTAAGGTTAAAATTGATAGGCTTAAACCAGGTAAGCTTTATGAGTGGTAGACAAGTCCTGGATAACAATAGGAGATTGATTACAATTTTTACATATGCAAAGGATAAACAAATTTCCATGCTGGTTCTGTCATTAGACGCTGAAAAAGCCTTTGACAGAGTCATTTGGGACTTTATGGACCTTGTTTTGGGAAAATTTGGATTTGGCACCTTTGGAACAAGTGCAATAAAGGCTTTGCATGTTAAACCTTCAGCTCACATTGTGTAGATGGGATTTAAATCAGATTTTATGTTAAAAATGGGACATGCGAGGGATGTCCACATTGAAGGAATAACAACAGGTAAACGGCCCCATATAATAATGCTATTTGACTTCTTTAGCTTATTTACATAAAATATGAGATTTATGTAGTAATTAATCATATTACAAAATGAATACTGTATTTAAAAATCAGAAGCTATGATAGTGGAATTGGGTAGGGATCAATGGGCAGTTTTGAAAACTAAGTTCCCATACAAATGAAACCAGAATGCTGTTGTTTACTTATAAAAAATGTTTTGCAATGTAGGCAACCTAATATATGATAATCAATTATCATTATATACATACATTCAAAACCTTCTATCCAAATGAGATATAAGGAATCTGTCAAGTATGGGTAGAATATCTGCAGTCAAAATATATATTCTCCCGAAACGTACCAATATTCTTAGGTGTCTCCTGATGGAAGTACCCAAATATATTTAAATAAATTCAATGTGTAATAGAAAAGTTTCTCTATATGGTGGTAAAAGAGCATGGATTAGATTGGAGATAACTAAGAGCAATATCTAATAACGTTTGAACAAATGTACCTGCAAGAAGATACAAAACATCATAATTGCAAATGTTATAATGTGATAAGTGAAAAGTTTGAAGACTGAGAGAATGAAAATGTGAGAGAGAGACCTGAATCAAGAATGGCAGGAGGCATTATAGTTAAGCCATTCAATTTGGAATGTGGCTCTATGAAATGTCTGTCCTTTAGGAAAATCTATTTTAAATTGTTTCAAAGATGGTATTTTGTTCACTATATGATAGCTAAAATGTATTTAAAGCAGTCTGATAGGTGGTGCAGAGATCCCTTCCATCCTGGAATGTAATAGTAGAGGTAGGTAATAGGAATCAAGAATTAGAGAGAAGTTTTCAGGCATTAAATAGTAGTAACATTATAATTGAGTTAAAATGCGTCCTTTAGGATCAATATATATAGTATGAGTAAGAAGTAAAATTGTAGAAATTAGATTTACTTCACTTTCATTATAAGTATGTTAGGGGTTGATTGCTGTCAAAGTTTTATTAGATATGCTATGACAATAATGTTAATGTATTACAGTTTTGAGTGTTATTGTTGTATGCTGGAAAGATGAAACAATAAAAAAAAAAAAACATAAATTATTGAACATTAATTATAGTTACTAGGCTATTTGATAATATAGATGGATTTTCATGTGATGATTTTGGTTAAGCAGTCAGCATACTAGTATATTTTGCTGATTCCCCAAACAAGACAAAGACCCAATCCTTTGTGTAAGATTTTAAAATTGTTTTGGTGCAGTCTCCTCCCTCTTTTTCCTGACATCCCTTTCCTCCTTCAATCTTGCTTGCATTCTGGAGCCTCCCTTTCCCTGTAATCGCTCTGTCTGTTGCTAGCTTACTGGAGCCTAAGCTGTCAATAAAAAACTGCAATTAATTTATTAGAAGCAAATAAGTGTTAAAAATGTAAAATGATTGTGAATATATATTTTTGCTTTCTAAAAACATTTTACAAAGCTATCAAGTTCATCTGTTCTAAGGACCATATAGAAAAAAAAATACCACAGAGGTGCTTTAAGAGATGTAATTTTATCATAGTTCTCACATTCACTGTACTTTCTAAACTTCAGTTATAGGTAAAGAAAATCTGTTTTATCAGCCTTCATAGATGATTAAAAAATGGTAGACTCAGAAGTTGGATAAGGGTGCTGAAATCTCATTAAACAACCATTGCTTTACTCAAATCTGGGGATTTAAAGGGATGAGTGAGGATAAGGACCTTTACTTTGACTTTTACAGCTTCCAACCTTATTACCTTCCTTAATGTAATTGTTATTCACACAGTCACCTTATTGTTTGATTTCCTTGTGAACATAAATGTCATCAGTTGAGTTTCAATATTACCAAGACATGTGCAGAAAAATCTTAGTAATAATTCCATATCAGCTTCCTTCAAAACATATTAAGTGTATTACATTTAAAGCAGCAATTATATGGACCATTATAAACACACAGGAGGACAGCCATGTTTGTCTTAGTCTGCAATCTTATGTGCCATTTGAAATTCCCAGTAGAAGCTCTGTGGATTAGTTTAAAGCCAAATAAATCCATAATTCTAGGGCATCTGTTTAATGAAAATTCACAACTTGAGTGAAAACTGGAATAGATTAGTGTTTAATAGGAGAATAACAACTCCTTTTAAATTAGCTCTAAGTGGGTAAAGCCCCTATATATAATAGGATTGTATTACTACATCTTAAGAAGCCTTTTGTTTACCCACACACAATTATAATGGATTTCATAGTTGTATTTGGACAATTTACAAGAATGCTAGAAGTATAGGCTGCAGACAACCACTCAGACTGCCCATTATCGTACCTGTTTTAACTCTTCGCATTGTTTTAAGCTCTGGATAGATGTATATATATCCCTGCATTCTCAAACTTTATCCCTTCCCAGGGTTAGTCTGCAAGTATACTTCAGGTCTTAGTTTGAAAACTAAGATCCCCAAATTGTAGTACGTGTATGAAACAAACTTGAAAAATATTAATAAAAATGTACAAACAAGTAGTACAGAAGAGCATAAATATTAAATGGTATTGTTTAGAAGTATACATGCTATACTTCAATACAGCACAAAATAAAATAAAAAAAAAAGACAGAAAAGTTATTAATAGTCCACAAACACCTATATAGTGAATGCATTGCAAGAGAAGTCAGTGTCAGAGGAGAACTTTCTCATGGATGCTCATTCAACAAAATATTATAATTTTTTTATTATTTTTAGCATGTTCTGTAGCACAAGAGGAAATAGTAAGTGTAAGTGAGTGAGATAGATAAATATTGAATATAATTAAAACATTTCAATTGAGAAGTTTTTAGTCAGCCATTTCTGGGTCAAGGCACAAAGAGTTAAGAAAAACTTGTGTGATATATTTAGATATAGATACAGGAGGAAGGAAAACTAAAGTATACATTATATGTATGAAATCATTTTTGTAATAGCCAAAACTAACTTTTGGATAATGCCCACAAACTTTTTATTACAGATGTTGCCTCACTCTTTCGAGTAGTGTTCAGATAAACCACAACAATTCCTTTTCTGAAAGTGAAGAATACATTTTATAGTTTAAGAAGGAATAAAGTATATATGTCAACAATATGGGACAGATGTGCTAAATAATACCCTTTTAAAGGATATAACCGCTTTAACCTGTAACCAAAACTTAAAAAATATCAGAATAAAGCACACCATTTTATTTAAAAGGCAAATGCTTTAATAACTGAGCCAATTTCCCTATACAAATAATAAAAAATGAAACAACAATATAAGTTACAAAAGAAACGCACCACATCCTCAACCAGTCGGCACAGCTGGTTCTATTTACTGCCATCACCTGATGTAGCAGATCCGGAGGTAGATAAAAACATTCTTAACCACTAAATGCTTACAATTGATTTAGCAGATATGTCAGAAAACAAAAAGGAAATATTTTCACCACACGCCTTTAAACTCTCAATCTGAAGTTGCAGGAATCAATTTTTTGTTTCTTAAATCACATCCTGAGAGATGTGGGTGATGGGGTGTGTCTTTGTAGTTATCAGACTTATCCATCAAACTCAACGTTCTGTATCGGCATAACCTCTCTGTCAATCACTCCACTGGCTTCCCATAGCCTCCAGAATAAAATTTAAAATCATGACCTATAATGCCCTCATCAATAATGCACCCTCATATCTCTGCTCTTATCTCTAAATACACAGCCAACCTCCTTCTCTGCTCTGCTAACGACCTTCTTCTTTCATCCTCTCTCATCATCTCTATTTCTCGTGCTGCCCCAATTCTTTGGAACTCCATGCGTCGCTCCCTCAAACACTCACTAAAAACTCAGCTGTTTAAGGAAGCTTATCACCCCCAGCCCTAATATACACATAACATATTTTATCCTTCTATACCTCTCCCATACGCTTTAGATTGTAAGTCTGCAAGTTTTCAATCTTATGTGCTTTAAGGAGAGCGCTGTGTACACTTGATGCTCACAGTGCCCTCCATTCTTTTTTTCTTCTTCTTTTTTTTTCTTCTTCATTTTGTAATATTGTTTTGACTTGAACTTACCCCTGCATAGTGCTACGGAATATGTTGCCGCATTACAAATAAAGGAAATAATAATAATAATCAGTGGATGGAGATGTGGGGAGAAGGAAACATGCAGAAATAGAGAGCCTTTGTTTGAGAACTGTTTAAGATTGAAACCACTGGCTCCCTCACTGGCCAAGATGCAACCACGACTCTCCAGTAAAGGTAAACATCCCTCTCACACAGATATCTTCTACCAATGTATCATGGATCCCTCCAGGATCCTGTAAAGGCATCAGACAATGTTTCATTAAAATAATTATCTAGGTTTATGATTATTCCCTGCATAATTAACGTATTAGACATGTTTTTCATTGTGCAGTCGTCCTTTAGTGCTCTTGAAAAATAACCCAAATTGGTTGGGTGACAGCAGCACTTTAATCAAAAAATAGTTCTCTTTATAGCAATAGTTGATTTCTAGCCACCCATCTTATTAGAAAGGCTAATTTTGTTAAAATTTCTGGTGCATAGTGAAGTCTTATGACACTGCAACAATAAACTAGTCATTTCATTGCTGTTATACCTTACTAATTATCACCACACATTATTATCCTGCTACACAAAGATGTTGTTGTTCCTCTAAATGGAAATGTCCAAAAACATATTAAAGTCGTGAAAAAGGTTTAAAAGCAGTAATCATGTCTCTGTGTCATCACATAAACTACACAAATGCACATATAATTTTATTACTTCATTTAATAGTTTTGCCTCCCTGTGTGGATTGCAGCTATGTTGTCATTTATAGTTATACGCAGCTTTTAGTAACTATGCAGGTAATATCCCAGTTTCTTTGCCTCAAAATGCCTTTAGATAGAAATGAGGATGATCAGTGAGTAACTGCTTCATTTTAACATGACCTTTTTTATTACATGCAATGCTGATCTATTTTTCACACTTGCAATGAGTTTGTTTTAGAGATGTGAAAGTATAGTGATGATATTGTGTGACATGTATTTTATTTTGCTAGTTCAGGCCCCTCTATACTATATATAATGTTTAATAAGGGATATGGTTGTAGAGTGATGATGTTGAAAAGTGTTTTGTTTCTGAAAGATTAATCGGAAATACCAAAATCGTTATTATGAATTTATTGAACAAACAGGATAAGACAAAGAATAAAAGACAGAATGAAGACTTAACTACTGAGAAAACATTAGTCAATAATACATTATAGACAAGCACTCAGAAGATATAAATGACTCCTTCTCTTCTGATATATGTTGTTGGATGAGATAGAAGATCTTTATGTTTGTTCTTTAAATTCAGAAGGCTCAGTAAAAAAGTAACTGGAGAACAAGTCATACCTCTGTTTGCTTGTATCAAGGTTTTTAATGAATTGTAGGAAATGAGCTGGCAGACCTGATGGGGTGTCATCTAGTGTAGTGAAACTCATTCATTATTGCCAACTGTTTACCAACCAATAGCTCTATTCTATTCCCCTATATAGCAAATTACACTGTGTTTTAGAACAAAGTAAATCTATCTAGCTGTTCAAAGCTGCAAATTCCAGCAACATTTTCATTGATTTTTGCACTGCTGAAATATTACCAGTAAGTCATTCACCAAAACCCTATTCAATTGAGACTTTACTGTGCACTAGCAAATTACTGCACTTCCAATTGGTTTGATAAACATTGCTGACAGCTGGAGAGACAGTACAGCACTCAAATACAATAGAAAAGCATGCAAGATCACCATAAACGAACGTTGTACATTGCTATTGGCACTTTGCCTCAGAAATCATATAACTCCATTAGAAATAATATGTTATAGTCACAGAAGCACAAACATAGATTACACAAGTGGTTAATACCAATCAGCAAACAAATATGGGCCACAGCAACTTCTGCGAAGCACTCACTATCGATGGGATAGACCCACCACAAACAATACTCGGCAACAGGAGTAAGCATCACCACAGCACATACTCACATAGATCATCTACATCACATCCATGGGATGGTATGGCTTCTGCACAATAATATGAGGTCTGGGACATTGGGGCGGGGGGAGATATATCAGTATGGGCAACATGAGGCCTTAAAAAATAGGACTAGGTGACAACGATGGTGGAGAAATGGGGGAGGTGAACACCACACGTACATCAACAGATAACATAGGCCAGGCACTGGATTTTCACATGGAGCATGTGAGGAACAGGCTATTATGCACACAGGGACATCACCATATAGTGTCATATCATGCCAAGGGGGGTTACACTAATGCCCTGAAGCTGTTCCCAAAGGCAAGTCCCACGCCACTACTGTTGTTCATGTTCAAGAGTCTGAGATTTCGCTGAGTTCATCGATTTCAAAGAGAATTTACAAACTACATATTAAGCCTTGTCTTGAAGTATGAGTGACTAATTTATTCAAATATAAATCAAAACATGATTCACTAATGTTCTCACCTTTGCTTACAAATTGTATTAAAACAAAGGGTTCTGGATTTCTTTATTGTTTACATTATTATTGTTAATTGTTATTACCAGAGGTCATCTATGGTCATACAACCTTCTGTCACTTGTTTGCTATTTGTAATAAAGCAATATTTTTTTCAAATAAAAAAAGATAAAAAACAAAACAAAAAGATAGATGAGAATGTAAGACTAAGCCAAGCTAAACAGTGAACATGTTCATAGATGACCTAAATGAATACAGTATAGCTAGAAGCAAAAATAAGTGTCAGCAAGTGTATCCATTCAAGCACAAGAGTGAATATAAAACATCAATAACAAGAATATGTCCAATGCCCTAACAGACTGTAATTATAACTACTGAAGCACACAATAATGTCTAATTAATAAGGAATTAAACACTGTCAAATATTTAAGATTTAAAAAAGAACAAAATGCTAACAAATAAAGTGACATCTCATTTAATATTCATGCCAAAGGCATCCTTGACGCTAACATGAATACTCAATTGCCTTGTCATTGGCATAGCTGTTTGAACCTGTCTCTATCGTGAGGAGATTGTACAATTTTTACAATTTTACCAATGCACCAAAATTTCTTACATGCATTTAAGCCCATGGTTTAAACATTACAAAAGACTTACGCTTGTAACAAATTGTGCTGTAAATGTAGATAACAATTAATAGGGTGTCAAGGCACTGTCTCTATGGACCCCCATGGCATAAAAATAATCCCTACCATAGAGGTTCATATGATACTATAATCTATCACAATAGGAGACCATATGGACCCCTGGAGACCTTATGCTTATGGGGGTCCATAAGGATCCCAATAGCCAAAAATAAATTTCCCCTTAAATTACCTAACCTAAAATAAGTATATATAACATCTTTAAAAAATGAAATAGAAAAAAAAAGAAAAAAGAATTACTGAAAATACATCTCCTTGGTAGTCCCTATGGACCAATTTCCCTCCAAAAGTTACCCCCTACCATGGAGCACTAGATGGCACTCTAATCTAACTCTATGAACCCCTATAGATCCTACACCCATGGGGGTCCATAGAGACCCCCATAGTTCAAACTCCCCCCTAAACTACCAGAAATAAGAACATACAATTAAGAAATCACTAAATCGTATAACAAAAAGAAACATTACAAAAAAAATAGAAAAAAGAATGATTGACAATAAAAAAGTATTTACTGTGAAAATAACAAAATAAATTCCAATAAAGAATTACAGAAAAAAAACTTTATGATCTGATGCTCTCAATCTTCAGCTCTGGATAGGCGAAGACATTCAATGTTGACTGAAATCATGGTTCCTCATCTTTTGGCTCTATGAGAAATGCGCTCTTTCTTGCTAGAATGAAGACTCTCACTTCCTCTGAAAAAGTATCATCCAAAAAAAAGAAGAAGAAGAATGAACTAAACTAATGGAGCTTCACCTCAGAGGCACTGAAGAAAGCTTCTGACCGTGCGCCCACCTTATACTGGGTTTTTCTTGGTTTCTGAACGTTATAAATATGTATTAGTCATATTTTAGCCAGTCAGAATTGTATATTTGAATGTTTAAACGCTGATTAGTTACTCAGTAACCAATCAGTGCAGACTATTACACAGTTTTTAATTGCTTAAAGGCATATCTAAATTTTACTGGATTATGATAGAGGAGAATTAATAGTGTATAAAAACATTTTTGCATGACAAAAATCCAAAATAAACATTTAAACACTTACCTTGAAGTTAGCATAATGTCTTGTAATTTCTGACAGTTGAAAATTAGGGTCAACACCGTAAATTAGATTAAGATTCAAAAATTATTTTGGCCAATCAGGAGGAAGCAGAGTCTGAAACATTTGTATCACAATCTGGGGTTGCTGTCTGTGCTGTCAAGCAGCCTGGGGTATGTAGTCTGGCACATGTTAGAAAGTGCTATGTATTTTCATATAAGAGTCCATCTATGAAGCACATTTACACTAGATTACAACCCTGCAGGTTGTCTGTTCCCTACATCAACTGCTGCTGGTGTTGTTTTCTCTCTATCCCTGTCTCCTTGTGGAAAATATCAGCTGTGACCCCACCAACCATGTGACTGGCAGCACTTCCATTGGAGGTCACAACCTGTACCTAGCTGCTCTGCACTAGATGCTCTGTTATGTAAGCTTCATAGGGATGTGCAAATCCAGATAGCAGTATCCAGCATATAAATATGTAAGTACATTCAACTTCAATATAATACACACTTTTCTTCTAATCAGTGGCTGTTTTTTTCTATATACCTTTAAGCTTTTAACCAGGAAGAATGCAGGGACTGAATTTTGCACAATCCTATAAGTTATACTTTTAACCAATCAAAGATGTCAATATTTTCCTATACCAATTGCTTAAATTAGCAATTAATCAGAGTAGGATATAATAAAGGCGTTGTCCTTATCTGATTTGCTATTGGAAAAGCCAATCAGAGAAGAGCATATAAAGCTTTAAAAGAAAACATTTCAACGCAGACAAGATCAAAACCTGTTAACAAGCAGGGTTCCTCATCAGAGGAGCTCTCATGCAGAATTAGTTTTTTTTTTTTATAGAGAAGCTCTGATATAATTGGATGGCAATGGGGGTCCATAGAGAGACTTCTAGTTATAAGTGTGCCATGGGGACCATAAAAGGACTCCCATGGTAGGGAGATCATGTTAGGTGCCATGGTGGTCCATAGGAGCCCAAAACACAAGGGGTTGAAAAAAAGGTGGGCCAAAAGGCCCCTTGATTTAGAGACGTTCTTAGGGGACACCTAGGCTTCTTATGCCGCTACTAATTACTTTTTTTTAATGTTAACCCCTTTCCTGTCACGATCACGAGAATGTAAGTGTATAGTTTTAATTGTATCGAGGGCTTTTACTTGTTACATAACAGTTCTGGGTATGGGGTTTAGCTAGTGGTATGGGTGATTCAGTTTACACACATAAAGTATAGGTTCACTAGAAGTGCCCAAAGAGCTTTATGAGTGTAGCATTAGCCAAGATTTCCTTCAGAAGCTATGTAGTCACACTTAAGCTAAACCACACACAGAGCAGGGAACAGGTTACATTAGTGATCACTAGTAATGGTTTGCACGTAAAGGTTTGTTATGAGCAGCATTGCTATGTTTTTACCTACCCTAGATTTTTACTCACAAGATTTCCTATGGGAGTCATAAAGTCGAGCCATCTGTCTGCTGCTTTCTCAGGATATCTCAGTATCCTTGTAAATTACTGAGCTAATGAAAGCACTGCCAGTTCTAGTTGCCTAATTCCATATTGTGCAAAGAGAAGCTTCTATTGCTTTCAATATATCCTCCTGCCTCAAAGCATTGATCAGCAGGAATCAAATTGGTAAATTTTAGTTCACCATACTAGATCATTTTGCTGTAGAGAAACATCTGTCTGAAACAATCACGTTTGCATGACTTCCATCATTTATCTCCACATGAATAACTGCCTTGCGAGAATAAACATATATTTTTGCTTTAATGCTCAAAAAGAAACTCTGAGAAATATTGCCTGAAGTGTTTATTTTGCTAGATACCTATGGGTTTAAGAACAGCAAATAGTGATTGATTGAAATGCAAGCTTGGAAAAGAAAAGAGCAAAAGATTTCACCCATCTGATGTAACTCAACTCTTTATGTTTTACCGAAGTTATATATTTTCACTTTTATTAACTATATAAGAGCTTTTTCTAAATAACTGCATTGCAACCATGGTGGCAAATTGCTTCTGGCTGATTTCCAGGCTCCACCAAGCTTCTGTAATAGCAGCCTTATAAGTTAGAAAACATTAAGAGAAATTAACAGTTAAAAACAAGGAGTTTACAGATCAGTTTAACCTTATACCTCGAAAAAATTATCCAATAAGCTTTTTGTTTTGTTTTTTCCTATTGCAATGTAAACAGAGAGCCACAAGTATTGCTATGTGGATTAAAAAGGTAAATACATTCATAATGTTAAAATGCATTTTAGGTCTGTTGATTGAAAACCATTGTTCATCTCATTGGGCCCATGGCAATGGCTGAATCTAGAAACCACACTTTGTTATAAAGTTACATAATAATTCAGGTTGAATAAAATACTTTTAGTCCATCAAGTTTAACATTTTTAGATCTCCCATGATCCTTGTAATTTATGGATTATTCTTAACTGTTAATTGATCCAGAGGAAGTCAAATAGAAAAAAAGCATTGAAATATTGCCAATTGTCACATAAGGGGAAAAAAGAAAATTAAATTCTTGACTTCAGATATTGGAAATCAGATTACTCACAGGAACAATAATCCCCCTTCTCTATTTATCAAGGATAACCCTGAATGCCCCTTTTAATTCATAAATATATCCAACCCCTTTTTAAAGTTATCTATTAAATCTGCTGTCACAACCTCCTTTGGTAGAGAATTCCATAGTTTAAACACCTTAACTGTGAAGAACCCTTTCCTTTCTTTAAGGTGGAATATTGTTTCTTCTAAGCTTAAGGGATATCCTATTGTCAGTTGAAAACATTTTGGCACAAAAAGTACACTTGACAAAGATTTATATTGACCCTGAATGTATTTGTATAAGTTAATCTCATCCCTTTTTAGGCTCCTTTTTTCTAAAGAAAATAAGTTTATTTTGTAGGCTAGTGATATGCTGAAATAGTGGCGTAATTTTCAGGCAGATTAAAGGAATTGACATTCTAGCAATCTGATTGGGGGCTACACTTTGTGGGTTTTTGGACCCATGTTTGTGTTGGTTGTGTCTCTCAGGGCTTGACCTCTTCTTGCCAATGAGATCTGCAGACAAAAGTAGACTCTCTGCACTTCCAGTAAGTTTCAATGAAGTTTAAAGTTTTTTTTCATATAAAACATGCACTTTTAAATGCTTAAAAAGCAATTGTTTTCCATGTCCCTTTGTGAAAAGAGCAAGGTACACTCAGCATATGGGTAAACGTTATTGTTTGCTTTGTCATATGCAGATACAAGAAGACTGTAATCACAATCTGATTTCCTATGACTGTCATTGTAACGCTGGTGAATTTGTAATCTTCTGTGCTAAGTAAAACCTGAAAATGCTGACAGAACAAGGCCTCCATTCAATTGAGCAAATTATAGTTACAAGAGCCCGTAATGGAGCCGTAAAATAATTTGCAATTCATTTGGCGTCTTTTAGCTACCAGCAAGCGGTTTGCGAGTTAGAAGCTCAAAATCTGAGCGGTTGTCAATATTGTAATTCCAACTCATCAACGCCTTTGATCCTTCAAGCCCGTAAACGTTATAATCGCAAATCGCTATTCAATTGCTACAATTCCTCAAGCCCGCAATTGCCTTCAAATCCGTCAATGGCAAATGTAGAAGAAAATCCTACAAGTACCTGATAGGACTCGCAAGGGGGTTAAACACCTGTTTGTAGAACTGCAAAAGCAAATAAAAAATCAAAACTGCACTTTAAATGAACGGGGAAGCGATGTAAGGCATTATAATGAATTGTACAACAGTCTCAAGCTCGCAAATCTGCAACAAAAAATAATTATTTTACGTTTTATTTAAATGCTATATCAATCTTGATAATCAAGGAGTTAATACGTATCAGGCCACTGAAATAGACTATAACAGTTTTTTTATTATTTTGTACATTGCCGGATTGTGAGTCTGATCGCATATCGGACTTCTAAACGCTAATTGATTGTGGTTTAGCCTCCATGTTTTACTGTCTCATTTACTATTGGCTGTTTATAAAATCATTAGTTACGGCCTTGCTTAATTGATCATAATCATGGCCTGAAATACTACTTACGGGTGCATGGTTTACGGTTTTTGCTTTTAGCCATGTAGTTGCAGGCTTGTTCAATTGAATCATTCTGTAAGTGTTTCAATGTTTGCAATTGAATGGAGGCCCAAGTGTAATAATTTTTTAACCTAATTATTAGTGCAAACTGTATAAAGTATATTCTATAAAAACTGACTGGAAAAATAGGCACTGTTTTCAGTGATTAAATACTTAGCCATCGGTCCTCATCTTTGAGCCATGGAAAGCACGAATGTTTATTAAAAGCTTATTTCAGGCATTACAAACTAAAAAAGAATGGGGCATCTTACTTCACTGATATAAGCTGCTCCTTTCACAATATTCAAACAAAGATTTTATTTTATTTTATTTCTCAGTGAAAAATGCCCGCAATTCAAAAATTCAAAAAGCATTTCAACATTCAAGGAAACATCTCCTTGTTGGTTAGAAATGTAAAAATCTATTCTTAAGGATCAAAACATCCTTTTACAACAAGTATTGTGCAATAGCCTAAAATATCAAATCCATATAGAAATCCCCCCAAAGTATTTTACATTCTCTTAACTTATAGAAACAAATAAATAAAATATTGCATTTTCAAAAGGAGGGATCATAGCTCACTCCCTTATAAATGTCCAATAAGGAATCTATGAGAGATAGAAATTTCCAACTTGACCCATGCATGATCCATTTAGGCTAGGTAATAAAATAACGGACACAACAACTGAAGTTGGGAGAAACAACGGGCCACAGCTTTATTAAAACAATTGTAAACAACAAACCATAACTTATTTAAATGACTAATTTAGTCCTTTCTTTCCGGTGGGAGGAGCCCGGCCACGAACAGTGGCCTCACGCTTTGAGCCCTGCCCAAAGCCCCAATGCTTATCTTTAAGCACGCCCTGTGAGGTGGGGCCATCGACCCCTTAGGCCAGTGGGCCGGGCAACTCACCTCCCGCCACAGAGCACGTGAGGGACGCCTCCCGAGGCTGCGATCCCCCCCTGCTGGACATCAAAGCCAAAGCCCGTAAAACACTCTCCCTGAACTCCAACATCATCAATTCATAACCTATTTCTGTAAGATGAACCCTATCTTTCGCAAAAAAGTCATCGGCACCGACCAGTTCGAACTCCTTATAACGGATTGCAACAAAACCCTGTTTTCTTACAAAACTCGCGATCTGCTGGTTAATCTTTTGTCTAGCCTTGTCCAGACATCCTGGGTCACGCGCGTTACGCCACAATCTCCTCTTAATCATTTCCGACCAGATAAGGAACGTGCCTGGGAACTTCTTTACCCACTTCTCAACGTCTCGTCTCATAACTTTCAGCATCCGTCTCATGGGAACCGTCCCCAAATCATTCCCGCCGTCGTGGATTAGTATCACACTGGGCTGACCGTAACGCTGCGCGTATGTATCCAGAAGACCGTCCAGTTGCGCCCATCGCCGACCCCGAATACCACACCACCTGACGCGCAAGTCCGTGACAGGGAAGCCCAGTTGTGCCTTTTCTCGGGTAACTGCGGCTAACCTGTGGGCCCAGTACACGTATGAATGGCCCACAATCCATAGTTGCTTCTGTTCCTCTGAAAGTAGAAAGCAACACCATTACACCACTGCATTTGGCCTTACATAGGACCGAAACCGCTCTGAATCCCATCTCCCGATGCGCTTTACTGCCGCGTTGGGCAAACCCAGCCTAGCTGCCTCCGTGGCAGCCCCAATGCGGAAAGCCGACTGCTTAAACCCGAGCCGATGCAGTGTGCTTTTTAAAACTTTTTTGAATTGATACTGTGACAGTGCCGTTCCATCGGCGTGTACCAGCAGCGAACACCGTCCCGCCGGTCGCTGCTTAAGGTACTCCTTTACACATGCATATGGGCAACACTCCGTGCCAACCTGATGCAGAACAACTTCTCTTCCTTTTCCCACCTGGTCGGTCTTTGACCTCCTCAACCAAAATACTACCGTGCCTTCCCTCAGACAGGTATCCACTAATTGCAGTTCCCCCGAGCCGTGTCTACTGTTCGCGACTAACTCCCCTATCCTAAATGCTCCGAAGAACGCCAGGGAAAAAGCCGTTCGGAAAAGTAGAGATTCAAAGGGGTTTCTGCAAACCACCACCAACTCCTGAGCCAATCTCAGTAACAAGGCAAATGTTATCGGCCGCCTGCTATCCGGCCTATGCAGACCGTTGAACATTCCGTGCACCACCTTGCGCACTAGAAACTCCTTTGTAAGGTCCCTTTGCCCAGCAAGCTTAAACATAAAAGCCAGCGCCGTGACCTGTCTCCCTACTACGGCTCTTGATTCGCCTTGCTCGGGGCACCGCAGCAGGTACCAAAGCAGGATCCCTATGCTCTTTTCTTCCGTCATGGCACCACCTGCCAGTGCCACTAGACTATCCCATTTTGCCCACACGCGTCTATAAGCAGTCCATGTTGCTGGGGCAACAGACTGTCTCACGAGTCTCGTCACCTGACAGCTCCAAGCTCCCAAAGCTCCTCGGGAATGTGTTCCCCCAGGGCGTTCGCATGAGGAGCCAGCGCCCTGAAGCGATCCTCCTGAAACCGAGAAAGGGCATAAGCAATTCCGTTTTCTACTACTGGGACATGCCTTGTCTGAAACCATATGTTCAGGCGAAGGCAACATAGCACAAGATGCCGGAGCAATCTTATCACCGGTACAGATGTTGCCGTGAAGTTGTTCACGGCCTCCACCAACCCCATATTAACCGAATGGAATATGACTCGCCGGTCCCTGAAATTCGCACCCCATAAGTGAACCGCTACCACCATAGGAAACAGCTCGAGGAATGTGGGGTTCTGCGTTAGACCCGCCGCTTCCCATTCCTCCGGCCACGCCGCAGCGCACCATCTCCCTTGGAGATAAGCTCCGCACCCAACCGGTCCGGACCCGTCAGTGTGGAGCTCTAGCTCTGCGTTGGTGGCGCCCTTCTTTTGAAGAAGCACCCGCCCATTAAATTCGGCGAGGAACACTGCCCATACCTTTGCATCATCCCGCATAACCCTGGAAACTGCTAATAAATGGTGTGGCTTCGCAATCCCTATAGTTGCGAGTGACATACTCCTACAGAATATCCTCCCCATGGGGATAATTCTGCATGCGAAATTCAACTTCCCTAGTATCGATTGCAACCGCCGCAAAGATACCCTCCGTGCGCCTTGTAGCGCCCTGATTTCCGCTTGCATGTCCGCCACCTTTTCCAAGGGAAGACTGCACTCCATGTTCTTGGAGTCAATCCGAATCCCCAAGAAAGTCAACTGCTCCGTAGGGCCCTTTGTTTTGTCGTGGGCCAGCGGTACGCCAAAATCTTTACAGATTTCGGTGAAAACTTCCAGCATGAAACGGCAAGCGTCGTTTCCGGCTGGGCCAACGAAAAGGAAATCATCCAGGTAGTGGGTAATACTCCTGTACCCGGCTTCAAGGCTCACAACCCATTGTAAAAATTTGCTGAAAGCCTCAAAGTAAGCACATGATATAGAGCATCCCATGGGTAAACATAAGTCGACAAAATAACTTCCGTCTACGAAACACCCTAGCAGCCGATGGCTTGACGGGTGCACCGGGAGCAATCTGAATGCTGCCTCGATGTCCACTTTCGCCATAAGCGCCCCAGGGCCCGCCTAAGTCGACCGCCCGGTCTAATGACTCATAAGACACAGTAGCCTGGTCTTTTGATATGCCATCGTTTACCGAGCGACCTCTGGGATAGGAAAGGTGTTGTATCAACCTAAATTTACCCTTCTCCTTCTTTGGGACCACCCCAAGTGGAGACACAACTAAATCCGGAATGGGCGGGACCTTAAATGGCCCTGCCATCCTACCCAATTTTACCTCGTTGATAACCTTAGCGTGAGCTATCCCTGGGAATTCCCTGGCCGACTTCAGATTTGGGACAAGAAAACCCTGAATGTCAATCCCGCATGGAATACGGAATCCCTCTCGGAAACCGTCCGCCAGAAGGCGCGCGGCTTCGGCGGAGCCTGCCAATTTACCGTAGCCTTTTTGCCCCGGCAGCATGGCGGGGAGGCGTATGGTTGTCCTGCCCCTTTGCAGGAGGTTCGCCCCTGCCTCCCTCTTTCGGTCTACCGCATCTAAACAGGGGGTGCTCCCCCCCGCAATTTGAACATGCGTGTTTAAACCTGCAGTTGGGGGCCCATCTACAGACCCCCTCGTTGTATGCGAAACAGGTCTTGAGACCTGTTCCTGGGGCGTGGGTGGGGCCCTTGGCTCCACCGGCCCCGCTCCGAAAAGGGCGTCGTGACTCTCATGGGTGTCATAATGTTTAGCCAATATGCCACCGCCTTTTCACTCCACGCCATGCTTGGCCGTGAGGCCAAGTATTTCCGGAATTCCTCATCATACCGCCACCAGGCTGTACCTCCGTAAACTTTGTGAGCATTGCGAATTTCGTCTATGTAAACGAATAATCCCGAACTCTGTTCGGGGTGTCGCTCACATAGTACGCAAGCCCATATGGAGAATGCTTGCAGCCATGTATCAAACGTCCTAGGTAACCTTGCAAAAGATTTACGCCGCTCGTCCCCCTCTCTGGGGCCCCTCTCGGCCATATCCATTTGCCTAGCCATGGGGAGAAGGGAGAACAACTCTATAAATTCCCTCCTCCAGATCTTTTCCTTAACCTCCTGGGTAAGGTGTGCCCCTAAATTATCCAACGAGCACAAGACTATAGGTCTCATGGCTGCGTCAGTAACCCCTGCATTGGTACTGCCCACTGCTGCAATCGCATTGCCTACCGGCTCGGGCGCGCGTATGCTAGGTATCGCCTCGCTTGCTCTCGCTGGCACCACAGTAGCTGACGGCTGGGACCACGCGCCCTTCGCTAGCCCCCCTATCCAAGCGCCCATTTCCTGCTCGCTGACCGCAATGTTGTGCGCAGCTAGTAGAGTCTTCAATGACCAAAAAAAAACGCCTTTGTCTGCTGCGCAGCTCAAAACTGAGCGCTCACCTGCTTCTGGAAGCCTTGGAGTGGACACAGCCACTGGAAATCTGGCATACCTAGGCCCTATTCAATTGAGCAATTGTTGTTTACGTGAGCCTGTAATGTAGTCCGTAAACTAATTTGCTATTCAATTGGCATTTGTCAGCGAGCCACAAATGATCTATGGGTTACAGGCTAAAAATCACTGCGGTTGTCAAAATCCCCCCATCTACGCCTTTGATCGTTCAAGCCCGTAAAAGTTAAAATTGCAAATCGCTATTCAATTGCTACAATTCCTCAAGCCCGCAAATGTTTTCACACCCGTAAATGTCTTAAAATGTTCCCCTAATTTGTGCAGAATTTTGTTTTCTTTTTCAGTATCTTTCATCCTTGCTTCAGCACCAATTTGAGATCTTTGTCTCACGGAGGTAATGGTTTGTTTCACATGCTCATTTTTTTGTTCTAGCCCTTTAATCCGTCTCTCGGAGTTCTCACGAAGCGTCTCTATGATCTTTTCCAGCTGGGATTTCTCCTTCATTAGGTCATCACTCAGATGTTGGCTGCTCTGAATGCTCTGTCTTTGGTTTTCTGTCTCCATTTGCAGGGCCTTTGTGGCGATGTCCTCAGTGGATCCCAGGGCATTTCTTAGCTCCTCTTTAGTGCTCAGCAGGGTCTGGTCCTCCTTCTCCAGTTTCAGACGCCGACTGAATGCCAACTTATTCACTTCATGTTCAAGCGACTTTCGTGGGGTATCAAGCAGATCACTCGGTCGCTCCCTCCTTACAACCTGATGGGGTTTAGTGTAGGGCTCAAATATCAGAGAGTCAGCTGCCCTCCCCGAGTACAATTCTTGGCCAAATTTTGTGACCTCTTGAGATTGTCGTGCTTCCTTTCTCAGTCCATTCTGTAGGGTCTCCACTTCTCCCCCTGTAGGCTCATCAGTAGCATCCCGTACAACTTCATTATCCAACAGCAACTTCCTGGGCTGTCTTTCTTCCCTCTGTTCCTGGCTCCCTCTGTTCCAGGTGCTCCTATTGTCTGGCTGACAATTCTCACCAGAACGTATGAGCTTCATACAAGCACCTTGCTTCTGTTCTGGCCCAGGATCCGCTATAGACTCCAAAGCTAGGCCCCCTCTCACGGCTGTGTCTTGCTCTTGGGTCTGTACTTTATCTTTCTCTCTGTGCAGAGTAGGCATATTCTCTGTCTTTGCTAGAAAGAAGCTCTCAGACTCTTGTTTTTCCTGGAATATCTCCAGCTGTTTAGCAACGTCCAGCTGACGACCAACAGATAGGCTAGTATACTTCTTAGTAGCCTCTTGTATCCTGAATTCCTGTACAACATTTTTATTTTCTGCATCCTCGGCCTTCACCCATTTTATTTCTTCTTTTAGTGACTTCTCTAATAGCTTTGCCTCCAAGGCGTCCAGCTTTTCATGACCATTTTCTAAATTTTCTTCTTTAATAGAGTGGTCATTATGGATTACTTGTTGGTCATTGGTTTGTGGCTCCGAGGACTCATTTTCTAATTCTTCAGCCGCGGTTTCATGGTTTGGCACTTGTTCTTCAGAAATGCTTTGGGCAGATGGGTCATGCACTTCTTTTGTTGCCGAGTCACTATTCCCAACCTCAGGGTTAGAAGAAGATTCATTTTCTTTCTGGAATGTCTCTACCCCCTGACCATCTTGTCCCGATTCATGTTTATCTTTTTGTTTACCTAGATCTATATCTGGTGTCTTCTGCTCTGTTAATTGCACATTTGCCAATTTTTCTTCATGAGACTCTTTCTCTCCTGTGCATACAGTCTCAGATAACTGTTCTGATGATACAGTTTCAGCTGATATGGTCTGTGAATTATGAGTGTCCATAACCTGTTCCCCACTATCAGAAGACTGTTTATTTATGGTCTGCTTGGTTGATTTTGGTGGTTCTGCGATTGGCTCATGCACTGCGGACTCTTCTGGCTCGGAAGTCGGTATAGATTCTCCTACCGGTTCATGAGCTTCCTCCGAACATCGTTCTGCATTTAATGTTGCGTCTTGAGTACACAGGTTCTGGAGGTCAGTGTTAGTCTCTTTTGGAGATGCTTCACACTGAACCAACTGTCTCTTCATACCAGATGAATTGGCCATCCTCGGTATTTGTGGAGCATGAAATAGCAGCTCCCTCTGTATTACAGTTGCTTTCCTCTGTTTACGGGATTCCTCTATCTCTTGTGGCTGAGAGCTGGAAATGGTGTTTTCTCCTTCTCTCTGAGATGTACAATTAGGGAGGAGATCTGGCCTCTCCTGTTTATCCTTGTGCTGCAGCTCCCACACAACGGATTCTTTCAGCTTATACCTGGGAGGACTCCTCCTCTGGTTCCATCTGGGCATCTGTACCTTACTCCTGTAGGACACTCTGTAGTCTTCCAACAAAGTCTTCCTTCTCCATTCAGGAATATCATTAGGCATCTTCCGGATACCCTTCTTTTTAGTAGTAACTTGCCCGTCTGTCTTCTCTTTAGAAAAGCTTTCAGTTACTTCTTCTTTTGTAAAAACACTGGCTTTATTCATTTGTTTGATCTCTTCTTTCTGTGAATCAGAGATCTTTATCAGGCACTTTCTTTGTCTAGACACCTCAGGAGTATTCACCCCGGGCAGGTGACTGTCCCTTTTCCCTTCTTCTTGGCTCACAACTTTAGTTGCTTTTAAATCATCATTAGCTTGCTTCAGGGACAAAAGTTCTTTTTCGGACTCCTCTGTCTCTGGTGCTCTCTTTCTCTGGAGCTCACTGGTGCTCGCTCTCTCTCTGGAGCTCTCTGGTGCTCGCTCGCTCTCTCTCGGGAGCTCTCTGGTGCTCGCTCGCTCTCTCTCTGGAGCTCTCTGGTGCTCGCTCTCTCTCTGGAGCTCTCTGGGTCCACACCCAGCCTGAAACCCCCTGCTGGTTGCTTCAGGAGGCCTTTTAAAGAAACTTCCAGCTGGGCCTGATTACACCTCAAGCTTAACTCCGTAGCTCCTGGTGTAAATAATAATGTCTCAGGGATTAGTCCTCTTCCTAGCGCTGCGTCCACACTGGCCTCTGGGGGCAAACCATCACAAATGTCAGCAGATATAGATGAAAACTTTAGAAAATGGACATCATGCTGAGAAATATGGACCCTGAAAATAGGGTCAATAATTTAGAATTTAATTAGCTTAGAATAGAGAGATTTCCTCAGTTCATTGGAGAATGTCTTAAAATGTTCCCCTAACCCCCCTTTTCTTCCCCTTTCCCTTTTCTTTCTTTTGGTTTTGTTTGTTGTTTGCATGCCCTCTACACTGTGCTGCTCCATAGATATCACTTCCTGTCCTCACTGAAAAGCAGCAGATACACACAGAACCTCCCCTGCTTACCACTACCTCATCCTGTCGCCTAGCAAATGATTTGGCAGCATTTTTAATCACATAACTTTCCAAAAACTGAGTATTTTATACTCAGCATTATTTTGTGTCTTGTATATATATTTTTTAACAGATTACCGATTTAGCAAAGTGGTCACTAACTAACGAGCTATTCCGGTTTTAAGTGCCAATATCTAGGTATACATACGAGGACACTCAATAATTTCATTGTGCATGATCGCATAGGCTCTTTTGTATGTACACATATATTTGTTAAGGTATTATTTCACTAACCACAAAAGTCTCATTTAGTAAATGTTAATATTCTCATCTAATCGTCGACCTTTAGAGTTGAGATATTTCTCCACTGGTATGAAGATACCATTTTAGATATATTCATATACAAATTGTTTATTATATATTTATATTTCTTTCCAAGTATCCCATACCATTCATCCTTATATTTATTTTGGTCAATCTCATTGACTTCTATATGTGCCATATTTATTCCACTATGCCATTCTGTCCATTATTAGACACTTATATATCCATTGTCCCATTTAAACTACAAGTATTTAGTTTACAGTTCTTTTGTCCCTTAGATGACTATCCTCTATAAAATGAGTCAAGGAGACTTAATGGATTGTTGTCATCTTTTTTTATTGCGTAGTTGTAAAGCGTTTGATATGGCTTTACTAGTGGCCTTCTTTTATCATTTCTTGTATTGTTCTCCAAAATGTTAAAATTTTAGGGCATTTCCACATATATGAATGTAAATGCCCAATTCCTTACATCCTCTGAAACATGTAGGTGGTATGTGTGAATTATGCCTATTTATTGTGATTGGTATTCTGTACCAACATTATTAATATTTTATAGTTAGTTTCTTCCCCAAATATTTCTTGATGTTGTGGTGTTCTGATGCCATATTTGCAAATTTGTATTTCTATTTTTTTACTTATGTCCAATAAGAATGTCTTTAAATGTATTAGTTTCCTGTACTATGTTATAAAAAAAACAAAAAACAAAAATTAAAACAAACAAACAAAAATATATATTTCTATCTTCAGAGATAAGATTTCTTACAACCCTTATACAGCATGGTAGGAGATGTCCATTGTGGTTGTGAATCGTTGATGAAAAATATATGCAGTATGGTGATCCCGATTTGTGAAATAAATAAATTGTTAATGCACAAAATATATAAACTATACAAACATAATCCTATAGTTTAACAATAAATCAAGCAAACAAAAAGTTTTTTTGCAAATGTGAGATGAGATGTATTAGCTTGTCTATAACCCGCTACCCCCAATCGAAAACCAGTTGTAAAACCGGTGATAGCATTCAGATTTCTTAATATTTAAATACTCAATTTTAATTGGCTGAGATATGATTAACATTTCTGTAGCAAATCAGAAGCCTAGAAAAAACAGTATATAAGGTGAGGTCATGGTCAAAAAGCTATTATTCGCTGGTGGAGTTCCTTGTGGTTAAGGGGTTAATGTCAGATGCCATGGGGGTCCAAATTAAAATTGGGGTTTCTACACCCTGGGCTGTCACTTACAGTTACGTCACTCTAAGTGAGGCACTACTAACACTGCTGAAGCTAACCAACAAGCATTGAAGGGTCACAGGGAATTTATTTTTTTATTTTATTTCAAATTTCATTTTTCTAATTGTATCAAAATAATTTAAAATTTCTCCAATACGTTATGAATATGAATAATGCCCAAATTGTGAAATCTCAAAAAATGGAGACACAGCAACCCTTGAATGTAAAACAAAAGCTTATGAAAAATAAATTTCCTACAAAGAGTACTTGGTATACCTGAGGTAACTCAGAAACACGCTAAACAACTAATAAAGGTGTGGATTTATTGATCTTAGCATGTCTGACCTCAGAGTTTGTATAGTGGCTGAATCTGGCAACATTCGTTTTATATATCCATCATTTTTATATCCATTTTTAATATCCATATGAAACTAATAAAGGTTATGTTTTATAACGTATTCTTGGAATTTTCCACCTTTGGTGGTCTAGCCATTCTCTTACCACAATGAGATCCTATAAGGAATCTATATATATACATTACTGCTCCATATCTTGCATTTTTTTTATCAAAACCAAATTTAAAGTCAGTGTCTATAATATTACAAAGATGTTATATGTCACAGAAGTAAAATAGATTGTAGACAATAGACATATAATGTATAAGTATCCAACCAAAAACAACAGTAAAAAAATGATTTTCAGTATCATACAAGTCTCAAATTTATAATAACAAACTAATGTTGAAAATGGGTTAATGTTTTTAAAAAGTAAAAAAAATAATAATAGCAACCTTTAATGTATTATTTATGATATGCTTATATTAATTATTGTATGTTATATGCAGTAGTGGCACCACCTTTTCTGTGTTTATTTACCTGCTTAGTTAAGTGTAGGTAGTAGTATTGCCAGCTTTCTGCAACTGTCAATGGAAGTGACTGAAACTTTATTGACTCGACAGGTAAACAAACAAATCAATGGTGGCTCTAGGATTAAATGTGAATCTTTTCAGTATCTGTTCCATTACCACTACCAAAACAGGTCCCAATACTATATGAATGCATATGAAAGTGATTACATTTGTTTTTTAATCTTTTTTAATTTTATAAAATAATTTTGCTAGTTATCAAGTTTAGTTTTTAAAAAACATAAACAAGATAATTAGAGCCTCATTTAATTTGAACACCACATTTCATGGTATATACAGGCCCAGATCATCCATTAGGCTAAGTAGGCACGCGCCAAGGGGCGGATCCCTGAGAGGGGTGCCTCATTTCTGCAGGAAAAAAATATTTTTCATTTCAATAAATACCTCTTTAAATAAAGTGGAGGCAGGGCGAGACAGGGACAAGTGGTGGTGCAGCGCAGAGCAGCAGGAAGACAGAGATCTACGGAGGTGGTTGCCTAGATTGGAGCTGTCTATTAACAGAAATTAGTGAGAGCAGGACCTGCATACTCCTCAGCATGCTCTCTACATGGCTTATACTGTGCTGCTTCGTAGCTATCACTTCCTGTCCTCACTGAAAAGCAGCAGCTACACACAGAGCCCTCCCCTGCTTAACAACCTAATTCTGCAGCCTAGCAGCCAGGTAACAGTGCCTAGTACCAAGCACCCTCTCTACACGATATATATATATCACATATATACTTGTCGTACTTACGAATGTCGGTCACGCAATGTTTAAAGTTTCAGGCTTGCGCATGCGCAATGATCGCCTTAGGCACTCATCACGAGGCCCGAAAGTTACTGTCTTGACGGGCATGCAATGAGCGCAGATGGCCGAAGGCGCTCATTGTGGGACCCGTATGTGACTGGCCTTCGGTGATCATCGCAAGGCCTGCAAGTTAGAGGGGGGAGAACCCCGCATTGTGTGGCAAACAGCATTGCCAGGCTTCAAAATCGCTAAAAAGTCGCTAATACGTAATATAAATATAAATGTTTCCTATCAGTAGGTCTATGTGAGTTTATATATGGATAGCTGTACATCCAGAATCCGGTCACCTATATATATATATATATGTACACACATGTATATATATTTATATATATATATTACAATTATGTGCATGTATTTTTAATGTGCAATGTATATGAACCATATATAAATATATAAAGACAAAAAATCCCTACACCTTATTTACGTGGTTTCTGACCCAGATCTACTAATCTTCGACCCTCCTTACGCTCTCCTATCGGCCTTCTCCAGGCATCACCTCTGTCACCTAAATACTATGCAGAGCCTCCTGCCGTGCAGTTTCTGGCTCCTTTTCTTGCCCGATTGGGCACTCTCATTTCTGGAGAGCGCTGGATTCTCTCGAGGCAAGTTATCTTGACTTCCTTACACTTTCCTACTATAGATCTGGGCTTGAACCTACTTGTCTATTCCCTTGTCTATGTCCAAAGTAGCACTTCGGCTTCCCTACCCCTTATTCATGTGATTTCTGGCCCAGATCTACAAAACGTCTACCCTCCATACACTCTCTACTCGGCCCTCTCTGTGCACCACTTCTGATACCTCCATAAATCCTATGTATATTCGCCTTTGCTTAGGCACTGCCTCAATCACTCTGTCATAGTCCCATTCCCTAGGCTCAACCACATTCCCAAGCCACATCAGCCTTCGCTAGGCTCCACCTCCATTATGCTTTCAAAGTCGCACTTGCCTTCGCTAGACTTCATCATACTCGCAAGCCCCACATCAGCCTTCGCTAGGCAACACCACTCCTTCTCCTACTTCCTACACTAGACCTCTCGTCTATTGCCACTAATGTCTTTTCATGTATCGCCTAATATGCTTTCCCCCCAGTAGCCTCCTCCACAGTCGCTGCTGATCCCGGGGTTACCAGCAGTTTGTCACTCCTCTCTGAGACCAACCTTCAGCTCACTAGCCACCTCATCCACTATTGCTGCTGTTCCCGGGTATATCAGCAGTCCTTGCGTTCGCGGAAGGACTCATCTGGCCCTCTGAGCAAGCCGAATGTCCGGTAGCACCCGGCATTTCTCGGCTACCCCTCGCCACGCTATTCCTCTTGTCTGATAGGGCAAACCATAGCTGGAGGGCCATGGTTCTTATCGCTACTTTGATCGTTGGGAGAGAGCACCTCCAACATATACCAGATAACATTCTGTACCTGGCCACATTCACACACACATATATATATATATATATATATATATATATATATATATATATGTGTGTGTATACATTTTTTAGCCTTGTGTAGCAGTTCCTGTATGTATTTTATACTATTTATTATATATATGAATGCATTTTAATGTGTGCTCACAGTATTTATATTGAATGTACCCCAGAATTCAAGTCATGAAACCCTAGCTGACAATATTACATTGTATTCCTTGAGAAGACAACACAATTTTTTTTTCTTCGCTCAGAAATGTGTATATGTGCAATGTCACCCCAATTTTACCAAATTGGGAGAGTGAATAGCACTATGCACAGGAGCTTGTTCGTGGTAATGACCACTGGAGTTGTCAGTGGAATGGGAGCAAATGCATGTTCACAATATAGAGGAGGCTTGGGATCTTCTGCCTTAGGGCTCCAGAGATTTTAATCTGGCACTGGGTATATGGGCTGTATGTCTGCGGGCCTTCTGCTGGCTCGCAGTCTGCTACAAATCTGGTGCTATTCAATTGAAAAAGGGCACAAGTTACGGTCCGAAGCCTCAAGACAGTAAACCCTGGTTTCATATGTAACGCTTCCGAGTATCCATTCCGATGAAGCGTGCCAAAATCAAGCAAGTCCATAATTTGTGATCCCATCACAGGTCAATTAACCAACAGCAACTGGAGAACACCAATTTACACTGCAGAAACAGGTTTAAAAGGCTGCAAAAAACTTAACTCCCTGACTGTGCTGTAAGTAAGAGTCAAAGCACAGGTCTAGGCGTTCATGGGTTTTTGAGCGAGATATAGAGACAGAGAGAGCGACAAAGAGAGAGATAGACTGAGAGAAAGATAGACTGAGATAGATAGACAGAGAGAGAGAAAGAGAGAGAAATAGAGAGATAGGGAGTGCTAGAGAGAGCAAGTGAGAGGTAATGAGAGATAGAGAGAGTGAATTAGAGAGAGAGAGAGAGAGAGTGCTAGATAGAGCAAGAGAAATAGAGAGAGAGAAACACCAGAGGAGAGTGAGGAGAAGAGGAGATTGATGGTGGGTGGGGGCTGGGGGTAATAGGGGTTGAGGGGCAGGACCCAGGGAGAGAACAGGGAAGCCAGGAACCCCAGGCACAGTTGGGAGGGCAAGAGCTTGTGCCAGAGCAGAGGGCCCACAATTATAGCCCAGAGGATATAGACATCCTCCTCAGGGAAATCCATGCCCGCTTTAGCATCATACATGGTGGGAGGGATGTGAAGCCTATCGATAGGACACGTGCCTGGAATGAGGTTGCTGCAGCTGTTGCATCATTAGGGGTTGGAAACAGGAATGTGATGTCTGTCAAACACCGATATGATGACTACCGGATGAATGTGAAGAGAAAGATTGCAGCGGAGGCCACCAGCCCACCAGCCAACATCACATACTGTGGATGGGAGCTGACTCTGAAGGAGTGGATGGAACTAGCAGCAGTAGTGGGCCTTCCAGGACAGCTGGACTCTGGCTTTCAGGCAACCCTGCAATGTGAGTATTATATACACCATCACACCCTCATATGCACACACATGAACCCCACACACATAGATAACTGACATACAATAGCACTGTAAGTTCTCTGGTTATGACTACAAATATATGGGGCAGCAAATACCATGTAAACCCAGGAAGCAAACATATTATAATCATAATTGTTATCAATGAAATGTCTGTCCAATACCTGCAATTAAAACTGATTCTGAATAGCAGTTGCCAATTCAGTTTGTGTCACTGATATGTTTGCTGTTTGTTCAAAGTTCATATAAAACAAAAAAGTTTAAATTTCAATTGCAATTGTGTATTTTTTTGTCATGAGTTCCCCTATCCCTATCTTCCCCATATTAAACTGCACAGTTCAGGGCTGTTTCGCTTAACACTCCTGCTGCTTGGAACCTATCTACAGCGTTAAATGATGTATAGCAGTAGATCAAGATTGATTTTACATCCAAAAGAGAGTACATGTATGGGTGTGCACACCGCAGCATATACGAGGATACAGACTCTGAAGAACTGCATGTGTGTGTCATGCACTAGCCTAACCTGGACCATGTGTCATAAGCATGTTAACACCCATTGCTGAGAATTGGTCATAGATTGGTCACTCACACATTGCACAGCAGATTCAGCTGAGCATTTGTCCTAATGAACTACAGATGACACACCGCACCAGCATTACATATATTAATATGAGCCATGATCCACAATGCTCATGATACAGGTCAATGTTTATCTGCGAAAAACAATAACCACAGCAAATTACAAGTGACCATGATGTCAAGGATATGGAAACACACAGTAAACAATTGTTTACAGAAGCAATACTCAAATACTATTGTTCTCTCATTTCAGTACCCAGGAGGCGTACCCCAGCCACAGAGACTCAGACGTTGGCTCCACAGGAGGAGGAACCACAATCACCAACGCAAGTGGTGGTGGAGGAAGCCGAGGGCCTGGGAGCATAACAGGAAGCTGGCCCATCAGCAGCAAGACCATTTTGGGGAATACCCCCCTGGGCCCTTACATGCATCATTGGCACGTTCCCAGGCATGTGAACCAATTGACATGTCATGGTGCCATCAACCACCTGCAGGGATGTCGAGGTCTTGAGGACCACTCTCAACACTCCTGCCACATGGTGAGATGCAGTGGATGCGGTGGCCGGACCCCAATGCTCTTCCACTCCTGACCGGGCCCAAGCAGATGATGCCCTAACAGATGTTGCCCTAACAGATGTCGCCCTAACAGACCGGGCCAACACCATCGCCACGGGCCACACCATCGACACTGGCAACACCTCTGGCCTCACCAAAGCCCATCCCCAGTCCAACTATGTCTAATGACAGACCTCACACCCCCTGTGAAGGCACCTGGAGGGACTTTTTGCGGCACATCCGCAAGGATGATGACCAGAATCAAGGAGTAATACAATGGCTGACAGCCCAGCTTGAAAGGCAAAATTATATTGCTACCGATCAAGTTTACAGCTTTAGATCACTATATGGCAAGGTGAAGAGGCATAATTGAAGGATGGAGAGGTATGAGCGAATGGCTCATAGGGACAGACAAGCCCAGACTAGTTCAGCTGGTGTAAGGTCAGGTCAATCCTCTACAGGCTTCGGTCCACAGGTTCCACCACCTCCGCAACCAGAGCCTAGGGCCTCCTCATCTCACCCTTACCGCCAACGCCAGCTGCTACACAGCAACCCCGGTTGGAAGCACCACTCAATCCAACACCTCCTGGCTGTGGTAAAGGGAGGAAGCTCGTGGGCAAGGAAGGTGGGGGCCCAGTGCTCAAAAAGAGGAAGTAGGTGAGAACGTCCCCTAGGTCAGTGGTTGTCAAACCTCTCCCCAGAACCCACCAGACAGGCCATGATTTCGGTGAAACACTGTATGAATACACAGGTGAAGCAATCTGAGGCTCCACCACCTTTTGAATACTAGTTGCCTCACTTTTGGTTCCCGAGTTTCACATAAATCATGGCCTGTCTGATGGAGAGGATTGAGAACCACTGCCCTAAGTCCTCATCTACATGCCTCAATGAATATTTTTTTTTATTCATGTTGACATACTGTTGGGTGGCTACAGAGTGTATACACATATGGTTGAATATTTATGCAATTGCCATTCAATGTGGGTTGCCGTTGATATGAGGTGTTGCAGTCAATCCAAATAGTGTTCTGATTGATATCTTGTTCTGGTCTGTGTAGGTCTTAATAGCCCAATCTCACGACCATGAAGGCATGTTCCTCAACCTCCTCTTTTTGTGTCGCAGTTTCTGCTCATCAATTTCTGATTATTTCTTAATATCTGAAAACACACTGTGTGTGGAATAGATTTGATTAACATTATCTATGATTATTATTTTCATCTGTTTACTTGCGCAGATCTAGCCAAGTTGTAAGTGCTATGCACATGACTGGTTTCTTCAACTAAATGGAGTGATTTCTGATGATCCTTTTGTTAATCAGCTTCCGGTTGCAGTGGTGTAGTGACCACATATGACCCTGGTAGGTGCTAAGCCTCTTGCCCTCCCAGGATACGCCCACACCCCATAATATTAATATGCATCCTTCTTCATTTCTGATTATGATCTGTGTATGAAATAAAGCTTTGTTATACCGTTCTCACTGTGTCAGTGTGTTTTCAATGTTTGGGTTTTTGTGACATCCACATACATTACATTTGTGCCACATTCCTATATCTGTAAACTAATGAGCCCTAGTTACTATGCGGTAGATTAATACATATAAAAACAATAATAATAATAATAATAAAACCATAAGATATCATATAATACTATATATCATATATCATAATAAAGGGTTAATACACATGCTAAGTACAATTTGTGATACTGTGGAGTATCAACATTACCCTGAAGGCCTGATAACAATATGATTGATAGCAAAACTCTGAATGGGATGTCATCAAATGATAATGGTATACATCTTGCCACATGGCCACCAGCAATGGCGTGGGACTTTCCAGGATGGGCCTAGCAGAGATTATATTACAACATATGGAAAAAAAAACATTTTTTTAAGCTATTTGATAATTGGGAATTGTTGTTAAATGAATTAAAATACCTTGCATTGCTTTGGCCATATTTTAAAGTCCATTGGTGTGTTTTTATTGTGTTTTGCAGTGTTACAAATTAGTCTGTAAACCCTTTGCAGTCCTATTTGGAGCCCGTAAGATTTGGCACGACATTTGCCGTTTGCAGACTTTACTGCATTTGCAATCTTGAGGGATTTACCAATTGCCCAGCGATTTGCGATTTTAGCAAGAGTAACTCACTAAAAAAGATCAAAGGCTTTGATGGACTGTAAGTTCAGGTTTTAACAACCGCAAGGATTTCAAGCCTGTAACATGTAGGCCGTTTGCGGCTTGCAAAAAAACACCTGTTGAATAGCAAAATAACTTATGGCCTCCATTACTGACTTCTGTAACTCACCATTACTTAATTGAATGAGGCTCTTAGTTTGGTAAAGAATTGTGAAACACTACTTTGTTGCCTAATGAGTTATTTTTACAAATTATACACCCTCCATAATAGATATCACTGCAAACAAAGTGACAAACAACATCTTAAATGAATATGAAAAGGGTAGATGTGATTAATCTTGTTATTTCTCTACAATTTAAAGTTGTAATTTTCTACAGTACTAAAAGTATACAAAAAACTAAAATTGGAAGAGTAACTTAATTAAAGTTAGTAGATACCAGGATTGGTTGATCCCAGTAGATAGCCTAGCGCTCCAGAAGCTGTTTTATATGAACAGTATTTACTTGAATATATATATATATATATATATATATATATATATATGTATACGTCAATTCTGTTCTTCCAGATGATTATGATAGATCTTTCATGCACTTTGAGTTCTGCTGCTCTTATGTATTGACACTGTTCACTCAGTATGCAAAAAATATGAAAAGTCAAGAAGAGTAGGGTAGGAGAGAGTGCACCACTACATAGTGCAGGTCCTTCACCGAGTTGACCTTAGTATATACATGCAGACATATATTACAATGGACTCTAACCTGGATCAACCTTAAAGGATTATGGGGTATGTTTTCTCATGGGTTGAATCGCCAAGAAAGGCTCTTGGTCCTTGTCAAATCTCTTGCACTCCTATGCGACTAGTATATGTGAAGTGACTTTACTCCTTTAGCCTGGTTATGGTGTATTAATTTTATAGCATCCGATGCCCAGATAGCATTACAGTAAGTGATATTCATAGGTGTGGATGTTATCTTTTAACTTCTCTGATGTCGATGTACCCCAACTAGGTGACGGACCGCACGGATACATTTGAAATAAAATGCTCTTTATTTATTATATATAAATATTTTCAAAGTAAATCAATTATATTACACAGTATAAAAATCAGATGTCGATGATGTATTCTTAGCTTGTATAGTTTATGTATAACAAATAGATGGATGCATTTCTCTGCCTTGGCAGCTTCTTCAGTATCCTTTATCCTGTAATAGAGCATATATGAACACAAATGCTAGTAAAAATTATACCCATATGACCTTGTCTGGGGTTTAAAATACACTAAAAAGCAAGTACGGTAGCTTAAGGGGACAGTTAATGCAGCACTACTTGGAGCACACCACTGGAATGTACTCTCAAAAATTCAAAAAGTATTTCAACATGTTTTCAAAATAACTGCTTTTTTCACAGAAAAAATTATAAATTAGGCTTGCCTCCAGGGAGCAAAATAATGTTTTGTGAGGAATTTCCAGTTTCCCCAGGGTGTGTTCCCCCTAAATCCAAAATTGCAAAGTTAAGGGGATATAATATGTAACGGAGTTGGAACACGAATCCAATATCTCCGCTGGTATACGGTAAAATACCCAAGAGGCACTACAGTTTCACCATTCCCGACCTCCCATATTGGACGACACATAATTTGGGAGTCAAATGAATACTGACTTTATTTTGTTATGTGCAGCAATATTTATACACATCTCTTCCCACAGGCAATACACATCCCTCATAGTTGTCCACACAAAACACATAGAGGGACAATAGGTGGGTCACACCTCCCTGAGGCTACCTGGCAACTTTGATACAATCAGACATCGATTAGATCATCCTTCTTTGTTCTTATGTCTGAGAATGAAAACACTTTATACAATAGACTTCCTTATCTTATGAGGAGTCTCTGTAATAGGATTATCTATTATGCCAAGGTCTGCAATAGTCTGGTCTAATATTCTGCAGAGCATAAACCAACATACATACAGTATAACAGTAGGATCATATTTTAACCAAGAATTAAATAACCATAAAACAGGGTAAAACAGTGATGGGTTCCGTTACACACCTCCCCCGTGACCATTAGCCGGCATACACGGTCTGATCCCAACGGATCGGCCTGGGGATGTCCGGACAAAAGTATTTGTTGGTCAATTCTCTAGTTTGACAACCCATCAGCATTACTGCAATTCACATTTACTCACATTTCACATATCCCCAGATAGCTGGGATCTGAGCGCACAAAACTACCGAATAGCGCTCAGATCCTATTCACACAGTTCAATTGCCATCTAGCTAAAGTCTTTCCCATAGTCTTTCATTATATAAATGGGCTCCATGGCATAGCTATCTGGGGTATCTCCGCTCCCACAGGGCAAGTACCGAATGACCCCCCTGTATGTAAAGGGCCAAAATGAGTGACATACACTCTGGTATGGCCGAATACTGTGTTTAAAGGGCAATATGTCCCAGGGCCATAGTCGCAGGGCAGGAGGCTGGCAATAAGTCCTCTCCAGGACAAAGTGGCAAAAGGCACTTCGTCACCCATCTCCCCTTTGGGGGGAAGTCTAACCAGGCACCTGGATATTTCGCTGTGGTGATGGGGCAACACGCTGAGGGGACTTGAGGGGCAGAGGCCAGCGGCACTCTGCCCTGATGCCAGCTCTTCTGCTGGTATAACCTGCAGGACATCCTGCTCGGTACAAGGGACAAAGGGGGGCAGAGGCCGACTGCACTCTGCCCCGCTGTCAGCTCTTCTGCTGGGGTACTTGGGACATATTCCGGCTCAGTAGCCAGGGAAAGGTGAGGGTCAGTGGGGGTTAACATTTCTCCTGTTAACCCTGGGGCCCCATTAGGAGTTAGCTGGGGAGGGGAATTTGTACTTACCTCCTCCTCCGGTTGTCCCAGTGAGGGTAGTTGGGGATCTGGACAGGCTGTACAGCATCCCGGTAGGTCAGGCACAGAGACCATGGTCCCATCTGCGCCGTCTGGGAGATTGGTGTCTCCCCTTGTTAGGGTAAGCTGTCGCTGGGGAGAGAGGGCGAAACCTTCAGCTCCCTGGGGTTCACACTTCCGCTGGGGAGGAAGGACGACCCCTTCGGCCCCCTGGGGTACACACTGCTGCTGGGGGGGAAGTATGACACCTTCGGCCCCCTGGAGTACACACTGCCGCTGGGGAGGAAGGATGGCACCTTCTGCTCCCTGGGGTACACACTGTCGCTGGGGAGGAAGGACGACACCTTCAGCTCCCTGGGGTACACACTGCCGCTGGGGAGGAAGGACGACACCTTCAGCTCCCTGGGGTACACACTGCCGCTGGGGGGGAAGGATGACACCTTCGGCCCCCTGGGGTACACACTGCCGCTGGGGAGAAAGGACGGCCCCTTCTGCTCCCTAGGGTACACACTGCCGCTGGGGGGGAAGGACGACACCTTCGGCCCCCTGGGGTACACACTGCCGCCGGGGGGGGGGAAGGACGACACCTTCGGCCCCCTGGGGTACACGCTGCCGCTGGGGAGGAAGGATGGCACCTTCTGCTCCCTGGGGTACACACTGCCGCTGGGGAGGAAGGATGGCACCTTCTGCTCCCTGGGGTACACACTGTCGCTGGGGAGGAAGGACGACACCTTCAGCTCCCTGGGGTACACACTGCTGCTGGGGAGGAAGGACGACACCTTCAGCTCCCTGGGGTACACACTGCCGCTGGGGACGAAGGACGACACCTTCGGCTCCCTGTAGGGCCAGTAGAGAGACCTTGGTCCCATCTCTACCTGCCATCTGGAGGTCATCCCAGGACCAGTCAATGAGGTCTGGTTCTGCTTGTCGGGTCGGTTGGGGCTGCACGAAGCTGAGCAGGTGTTGGTAGTCCTGCTCCAGCTCCCACTCTCTTGTTACCAGGTGGGTCATGTCTTTGCTCACCTGGCCTTCGTCAACCCAGACATACATGCCCATCTGGTAGTCGTAGATGTCCCAAAACCTAGACCCCTCCGTGCTGCCAAGATCAATGACGTCCTCCAAGGCATCCCATAATAAACCCGGGCCATCATAATCATCCCCCTACGGTAAGTCGTGTTCAGCCGTCCAGGGGGTAAGTCGAACGGTATGCCACCCGAGGGCCTGGTATGCGTGGTCTAGCCAGATTTCTCGCCATACCAGGGTCTCTAGTCTTGTCACCCACTCATCCAGGGGCTGCTCTCCCAATAGATACATCCGCATCGCCACACGCTTCTGTAGCCGCTGCTCATCACTGGGGAGACTCTCACCTCGCCGCCATTGGGCATCTTCCAGGGCATCATACCAGAGTTCCTTTCTGTCTGCATCCCTGTAGTCCGCGGCCGCCTCCTCCTCCTCATCATGGAACGCTGTCCGAAAACTAGCCGGTTCCATCCTGCTGTAGCCAGGGGCGCTGTACGGATACTAGCGTTGCCCTCAATTTGTAACTCCACGGAATGGTGTCTTCTGTAGCTGTCCTTCTGACTGTGGGAACAATTCCGCCACATGCCACCAAATGTAACAGAGTTGGAACACGAATCCAATATCTCCGCTGGTATATGGTAAAATACCCAAGAGGCACTACAGTTTCACCATTCCCGACCTCCCATATTGGACGACACATAATTTGGGAGTCAAATGAATACTGACTTTTGTCACAACCTACAATGATGATGGAGTATAGAGGATCCTAGTCCTCTTATCTCCTGTAGGTTTTAGACCTAAGATTTGGGTGACTCAGACCAATGGACCTTCTTTGCGAATGCAAGAGCATAAGTCCCAGCTTTTGGTAGTGTGCCTGGAAGAACCTGGAAGGGAGTCAGAACGATCTCCTCTACCAGCATATGCCCCTGGGTCAATAATACACCTGCACACAAAGTCTTGATGAAAATTATGAACCACTTTATTTGGAAAACAACATCTTTTAACCAGGCATACATAATTACCAGGAAGGGGCTACCTTTAGTCAGCCCCTAACTGCCTCTGGCCAATCAGGCAGGGTCCCTACGTGGGAACCATGAGACTCCTACCCAGGTCCATCCACTAGGCGGGCCAACTAATCCATTTGGGGTCTGAATCTCCAGGGCAAAGCATACCTTTACTCTCCTGTGCCCATGCTATGAAGGCTGAGAAGCCTTCAGGCCATCCCATTGTTTCTGGGTGCCTGCCTTTCTGCTCTCCAGCTGTGAGCTTCCCATTGTTAGTTCCCTGCTGGACACTTAGCTAATGGGATTAACAGGCCTTTGGGAACAAAGGAGGTTTGGCTGTATTCAACGGCTTCCCCTCTACAATATAATGACATACTAACATAATAACATACATTCATATTTACAAATACAACACACAATGTTTCACACACATACAACCAACACATCCCACCAGCTCCCTCACATGAAACCCATTACAATGAGCCTAAACATGGAAGGGATGGGGATATGCTAAGGGGTAAACTTATAATACTTTATCCCCTAGACCACAACATAACAATATATCCATAACAAGTGGGCCCCAAACCTTTTCTTCCACAGCAAGAGCCATGCACTTTGTCCAACCCTTATGGCCACTGGCTGATTCATGACAACTTTATTTTGTTATGTGCAGCAATATTTATACACATCTCTTCCTACAGGCAATACACATCCCTCATAGTTGGCCACACAATACACATAGAGGGACAATAGGTGGGTCACACCTCCCTGAGGCTACCTGGGAACTTTGATACAATCAGACATTGATGAGATCCTCCTTCTTTGTTCTTATGTCTGAGAATGAATACACTTTATACAATAGACTTCCTTATCTTATGAGGAGTCTCTGTAATAGGATTATCTATTATGCCAAGGTGTGCAATAGTCTGGGCTAATATTCTGCAGAGCATAAACCAACATACATACAGTATAACAGTAGGATCATCTTTTAACCAAGAATTAAATAACCATAAAACAGGGTAAAACAGTGATGGATTCCGTTACACACCTCCCCCGTGACCATTAGCCGGCATACACGGTCTGATCCCAACGGATCGGCCTGGGGATGTCCGGACAAAAGTATTTGTTGGTCAATTCTCTAGTTTGACTACCCATCAGCATTACTGCAATTCACATTTACTCACATTTCACATATCCCCAGATAGCTGGGATCTGAGCGCACAAAACTACCGAATAGCGCTCAGATCCTATTCACACAGTTCAATTGCCATCTAGCTAAAGTCTTTCCCATAGTATTTCATTATATAAAGGGGCTCCATGGCATAGCTATCTGGGGTATCTCCGCTCCCACAGGGCACGTACCGAATGACCCCCCTGTTTGTAAAGGGCCAAAATGAGTGACATACACTCTGGTATGGCCGAATACTGTGTTTAAAGGGCAATATGTCCCAGGGCCATAGTCGCAGGGCAGGAGGCTGGCAATAAGTCCTCTCCAGGACAAAGTGGCAAAAGGCACTTCGTCACCCATCTCCCCTTTGGGGGGAAGTCTAACCAGGCACCTGGATATTTCGCTGTGGTGATGGGGCAACACGCTGAGGGGACTTGAGGGGCAGAGGCCAGCGGCACTCTGCCCTGATGCCAGCTCTTCTGCTGGTATAACCTGCAGGACATCCTGCTCGGTACAAGGGACAAAGGGGGGGCAGAGGATGACTGCACTCTGCCCCGCTGTCAGCTCTTCTGCTGGGGTACTTGGGACATATTCCGGCTCAATAGCCAGGGAAAGGTGAGGGTCAGTGGGGGTTAACATTTCTCCTGTTAACCCTGGGGCCCCATTAGGAGTTAGCTCGGGAGGGGAATTTGTACTTAGTGAGGGTAGTTGGGGATCTGGACAGGCTGACCAGCATCCCGGTAGGTCAGGCACAGAGACCATGGTCCCATCTGCGCCGTCTGGGAGATTGGTGTCTCCCCTTGTTAGGGTAAGCTGTCGCTGGGGAGAGAGGGCGAAACCTTCAGCTCCCTGGGGTTCACACTGCTGCTGGGGAGGAAGGACGACACCTTCGGCCCCCTGGGGTACACACTGCCGCTAGGGGGGAAGGACGACACCTTTGGCCCCCTGGGGTACACACTGCCGTTGGGGAGGAAGGATGGCACCTTCTGCTCCCAGGTGTACACACTGCCGCTGGGGAGGAAGGATGGCACCTTCTGCTCCCTGGGGTACACACTGCTGCTGGGGAGGAAGGACGACACCTTCGGCTCCCTGTAGGGCCGGTAGAGAGACCTTGGTCCCATCTCTACCTGCCATCTGGAGGTCATCCCAGGACCAGTCAATGAGGTCTGGTTCTGCTTGTCGGGTCGGTTGGGGCAGCACGAAGCTGAGCAGGTGTTTGTAGTCCTGCTCCAGCTCCCACTCTCTTGTTACCAGGTGGGTCATGTCTTTGCTCACCTGGCCTTCGTCAACCCAGACATACATGCCCATCCGGTAGTCGTAGATGTCCCAAAACCTAGACCCCTCCGTGCTGCCAAGATCAATTTCGTCCTCCAAGGCATCCCTAAATAAACCCGGGCCATCATAATCATCCCCCTCCGGTAAGTCGTGTTCAGCCGTCCAGGGGGTAAGTCGAACGGTATGCCACCAGAGGGCCTGGTATGCGTTGTCTAGCCAGATCTCTCGCCATACCAGGGTCTCTAGTCTTGTCACCCACTCATCCAGGGGCTGCTCTCCCAATAGATACATCCGGATCGCCACGCGCTTCTGTAGCCGCTGCTCATCACTGGGGAGACTCTCACCTCGCCGCCATTGGGCATCTTCCAGGGCATCATACCAGAGTTCCTTTCTGTCTGCATCCCTGTAGTCCGCGGCCGCCTCCTCCTCCTCATCATGGAACGCTGTCCGAAAACTAGCCGGTTCCATCCTGCTGTAGCCAGGGGCGCTGTACGGATACTAGCGTTGCCCTCAATTTGTAACTCCACGGAATGGTGTCTCCTGTAGCTGTCCTTCTGACCGTGGGAACAATTCCGCCACTTGCCACCAAATGTAACAGAGTTGGAACACGAATCCAATATCTCCGCTGGTATACAGTAAAATACACAAGAGGCACTACAGTTTCACCATTCCCGACCTCCCATATTGGACGACACATAATTTGGGAGTAAAATGAATACTGACTTTATTTTGTTATGTGCAGCAATATTTATACACATCTCTACCCACAGGCAATACACATCCCTCATAGTTGGCCACACAATACACATAGAGGGACAATAGGTGGGTCACACCTCCCTGAGGCTACCTGGCAACTTTGATACAATCAGACATCGATTAGATCATCCTTCTTTGTTCTTATGTCTGAGAATGAAAACACTTTATACAATAGACTTCCTTATCTTATGAGGAGTCTCTGTAATAGGATTATTTATTATGCCAAGGTCTGCAATAGTCTGGGCTAATATTCTGCAGAGCATAAACCAACAGACATACAGTATAACAGTAGGATCATCTTTTAACCAAGAATTAAATAACCATAAAACAGGGTAAAACAGTGATGGGTTCCGTTACACACCTCCCCCGTGACCATTAGCCGGCATACACGGTCTGATCCCAACGGATCGGCCTGGGGATGTCCGGACAAAAGTATTTGTTGGTTAATTCTCTAGTTTGACAACCCATCAGCATTACTGCAATTCACATTTACTCACATTTCACATATCCCCAGATAGCTGGGATCTGAGCGCACAAAACTACCGAATAGCGCTCAGATCCTATTCACACAGTTCAATTGCCATCTAGCTAAAGTCTTTCCCATAGTATTTCATTATATAAATGGGCTCCATGGCATAGCTATCTGGGGTATCTCCGCTCCCACAGGGCACGTACCGAATGACCCCCCTGTATGTAAAGGGCCAGAATGAGTGACATACACTCTGGTATGGCCGAATACTGTGTTTAAAGGGCAATATGTCCCAGGGCCATAGTCGCAGGGCAGGAGGCTGGCAATAAGTCCTCTCCAGGACAAAGTGGCAAAAGGCACTTCGTCACCCATCTCCCCTTTGGGGGGAAGTCTAACAAGGCACCTGGATATTTCGCTGTGGTGATGGTGCAATACGCTGAGGGGACTTGAGGGGCAGAGGCCAGCGGCACTCTGCCCTGATGCCAGCTCTTCTGCTGGTATAACCTGCAGGACATCCTGCTCGGTACAAGGGACAAAGGGGGGGCAGAGGCTGACTGCACTCTGCCCCGTTGTCAGCTCTTCTGCTGGGGTACTTGGGACATATTCCGGCTCAGTAGCCAGGGAAAGGTGAGGGTCAGTGGGGGTTAACATTTCTCCTGTTAACCCTGGGGGCCCCATTAGGAGTTAGCTGGGGAGGGGAATTTGTACATACCCCCTCCTCCGGTTGTCCCAGTGACGGTAGTTGGGGATCTGGACAGGCTGACCAGCATCACGGTAGGTCAGGCACAGAGACCATGGTCCCATCTGCGCCGTCTGGGAGATTGGTGTCTCCCCTTGTTAGGGTAAGCTGTCGCTGGGGAGAGAGGGCGAAACCTTCAGCTCCCTGGGGTTCACACTTCCGCTGGGGAGGAAGGACGACCCCTTCGGCCCCCTGGGGTACACACTGCCGCTGGGGAGGAAGGATGGCACCTTCTGCTCCCTGGGGTACACACTGTCGCTGGGGAGGAAGGACGACACCTTCAGCTCCCTGGGGTACACACTGCCGCTGGGGAGGAAGGACGACACCTTCAGCTCCCTGGGGTACACACTGCCGCTGGGGGGGAAGGACGACACCTTCGGCCCCCTGGGGAACACACTGCCGCGGGGGGGGAAGGACGACACCTTTGGCCCCCTGGGGTACACACTGCCGTTGGGGAGGAAGGATGGCACCTTCTGCTCCCAGGTGTACACACTGCCGCTGGGGAGGAAGGATGGCACCTTCTGCTCCCTGGGGTACACACTGCTGCTGGGGAGGAAGGACGACACCTTCGGCTCCCTGTAGGGCCGGTAGAGAGACCTTGGTCCCATCTCTACCTGCCATCTGGAGGTCATCCCAGGACCAGTCAATGAGGTCTGGTTCTGCTTGTCGGGTCGGTTGGGGCTGCACGAAGCTGAGCAGGTGTTGGTAGTCCTGCTCCAGCTCCCACTCTCTTGTTACCAGGTGGGTCATGTCTTTGCTCACCTGGCCTTCGTCAACCCAGACATACATGCCCATCCGGTAGTCGTAGATGTCCCAAAACCTAGACCCCTCCATGCTGCCAAGATCAATGTTGTCCTCCAAGGCATCCCATAATAAACCCGGGCCATCATAATCATCCCCCTCCGGTAAGTCGTGTTCAGCCGTCCAGGGGGTAAGTCGAACGGTATGCCACCAGAGGGCCTGGTATGCGTTGTCTAGCCAGATCTCTCGCCATACCAGGGTCTCTAGTCTTGTCACCCACTCATCCAGGGGCTGCTCTCCCAATAGATACATCTGCATCTATACACGCTTCTGTAGCCGCTGCTCATCACTGGGGAGACTCTCACCTCGCCGCCATTGGGCATCTTCCAGGGCATCATACCAGAGTTCCTTTCTGTCTGCATCCCTGTAGTCCGCGGCTGCCTCCTCCTCCTCATCATGGAACGCTGTCCGAAAACTAGCCGGTTCCATCCTGCTGTAGCCAGGGGCACTGTACGGATACTAGCGTTGCCCTCAATTTGTAACTCCACGGAATGGTGTCTCCTGTAGCTGTCCTTCTGACCGTGGGAACAATTCCGCCACTTGCCACCAAATGTAACAGAGTTGGAACACGAATCCAATATCTCCGCTGGTATACAGTAAAATACCCAAGAGGCACTACAGTTTCAACATTCCCGACCTCCCATATTGGACGACACATAATTTGGGAGTAAAATGAATACTGACTTTATTTTGTTATGTGCAGCAATATTTATACACATCTCTTCCCACAGGCAATACACATCCCTCATAGTTGGCCACACAATACACATAGAAGGACAATAGGTGGGTCACACCTCCCTGAGGCTACCTGGCAACTTTGTTACAATCAGACATCGATTAGATCATCCTTCTTTGTTCTTATGTCTGAGAATGAAAACACTTTATACAATAGACTTCCTTATCTTATGAGGAGTCTCTGTAATAGGATTATTTATTATGCCAAGGTCTGCAATAGTCTGGGCTAATATTCTGCAGAGCATAAACCAACATACATACAGTATAACAGTAGGATCATATTTTAACCAAGAATTAAATAACCATAAAACAGGGTAAAACAGTGATGGGTTCCGTTACATAATACAACAAAAATGTATTATTTATTATTTATACAAAACAGCCACGAATAAAATTGTTAAAAACAAGGGAAAAATGGGGATTTAAAAAAAGGGCAAATGTATGGAGTACAGCAATCCTATTGGCATACAGAAATTCTGTATTATGAATATTCTCCAATTGGAGGTTCATCTTACAGCAGGACAATGACCCCAAACACACTGCTAAAGCAACCCGTGAGTGGTTTAAGGGGAAACATGTAAATGTGTTGGAATGGCCTAGTCAAAGCCCAGACCTCAATCCAATAGAACATCTGTGGTCAGACTTAAAGATTGCTGTTCACAAGGTCAAATCATCCAACTTGAAGGAGCTGGAGCAGTTTTGCAAGGTGGAATCAGCAAAAATCCCAATGGTAAGATGTGGCAAGCTCATAAAGACCTGTCCAAAGCGACTTGGAGCTGTGATTGCCTCAAAAGGTTGCTTTTAGGACTTTAGGGGGGTGAATAGTTAAGCACATTGACTTTTTCTGTTATTTTGTCCTATTTGTTGTCTGCTTCACAATATCAAAAAAAAATCTTCAAAGTAGTGGGCATGTTCTGTAAATTAAATGATGCAAATCCTCAAACAATCCATGTTAATTCACGGTTGTGAGGCAACAAAACACGAAAAATGCCAAGAGGGGTGAATACTTTTGCAAGGCACTGTATATAGTTCATAATCAGTAAATGCGAGGAAAGTACTAATAATTTATACCAAGGAAAGAAAGGGAGTGTACCTTAAATTATACACACAAAACAGGAGCAAATATCTCATCATTGACAATGAACAAAAAAAATATATATTTATAAACCATGAAGGGTAAGGGAGCACACCGCAAAATGCAAAGGGTTGGATATCATACGTGTTATGGTATCTCCTATTAGGATGTCTGGTAAATTGTACTATTACATTACATGAATAGTATACAGGATACATAAAACAACCGGTAAGTTACACGTGTGTAGAGCCTTTGAATAAAAACTACCACTAATGGCTGTAAACAAGTGCTGTCCCCTATTTCCCCATGTACAGTATAACACAGTCACAGTATACAGAACTGATAAATGTACAGTAAATAAGATAAAATAAAAATGGTGATGTTGATAAAATAATGGTGTTAAAATTATTGGAGTTGCAATCATCATCTATTCTATTAATGAGAGGTCAGGTAAGATATAATCATTGGAAACTGTGCGCCTCTATGTAAACAATACATGGGTGTTCTCGGTATAGTGGTTAAGTAGTACAGACCTTTAGGGGAGATCGCTAGCACTTGTATGAAGGGGCTGGTGCCAAAAAACTGCATCTTTAAGTACTTCCTCATGTATTATGTTGTTAATGAGATACAGAGTGGTAAAGGTGATCCAGCTGGCGTCCCAGTTGTCATGGAGGCCTATCAGCCAATTTAGCTCATGTAGTGGGTGGAGATTTAGCTCAGGTGTGGGAATCACAAAGTGTTTACAGGCTGTTATAGTGTAAGATGCTGATTTGAACAGCCTTTATCTGTCACAGAAACATGCAAGGGCAGCTATCATCCATCTGGGCTACAGATACACTGTTATATGTGATGCTATGTATAAGTTTGCAAGACATTAATAATCCAGAGTTACTGTGACAGATCTACGGTGTTGGAGATATGAAACCCCATGTTAAATACCACTAGCGACTTGCCCGTCAAAAAATTATGGCAATAAGATTGTAAGGCAGGTAATGTTGTTTGCGTGCAAAATTAATTTTGTTGGTGTTTTAAGATCCTTTGGGGCTCATTGCGAGCCTCGAGCTGAGCACCTTTGGCTCTTGGTTGTTTGTGTGCTATGAGCAGCGTTGGTGTTATTTTTTGTATGGCAATGAATAATTAATAAAATAAGAAATTATTATACTTTACCTATTGTGAAGTAATATATGAGGAAGCATTGTGTTGAAGAGCTGGCAATCTGTTTTCATGTTGCTGCAGCATCAGTGCTGTGGAGCTGCTGTGTAAGTGTCATGAATGTGTGCAGTGTGTAACAGTAATAGTGTGCGTGCGCGAGGCAAATCCGTTAGCGTAGCTGTTCACTTCCGGATTGTAAAAGTTAGTGTTCTAAAATAACGCCTAATGTGTGTTATGCGGCTGTGGCTGATTTTGCGTCCTTGTTTTCGGATATCGTTCGACTTTTTCGGAAAATTCGTAGGTGTTTGGTGGTGTTTTGCGTGTTTAGGGTCCTTTAGCCCCGTTTTCGTTTTGTTCGGCGGCCATTTTTTCTCTCACTTAGGTGATTTTCGGGTGTCTAAACTCTTTTATTTGGAGTTAAATCGAGGTGTAACTTCAGTTTTCGAGGTCCTGCGTGCCTCCCCTTGCTGTAGGTAAGCTTTTTATGTATTTATTGTGTGTATTTATTGTGTTTTTCATGTTTTGATGTGCGCAGCTTTCCAGCGTTTTTTGCAAGGTCGTAATGGGTCGTAAAGCGTCTCGTATTTTTGTTTCTTTACTCCTTAAATGTTTGCATGACATTAATCCAGCAATTGGAGCAAGGGCTGTCATTGCTACAATTACATTGCTATATATCACTAGGAAATTGCCCGTCAAAAATGTTGGGATTAAAATTGTAAGGCTGGCAATGCCACACAATGTGAGGCTTTTGGTCCTCTAAGCACCTTTGGCGCTCATTGCGTGCCTCTACCCCATGTATTTAAGGTTTCCTGCTTTGCACTGATCACTTTCTGAGCTCATTGCAAGCCTCTCCCGTGTGCGCTGCTCATCGTGAGCCCTGCCATGTACGCCTTTGGCGCTCATTGCATGGCTCACAATGAGCACCTTTGGTGCTCATTGCGAGCCTTTACTCTCTCCTGCACTCATTGTAAGCCTCTCCCGCTCACGGTGCTAATCGTGAGCCCCATGATGAGCTCCTTCAGCGCTCATTGCGAGTTTATAGTCAAACTCAAGTACTTTAAAGGCTCATCTTCTTTCATATACCGTATTGGTCTGAATATAAGCCGCACCTTTTTTCCGATTTTTTGAGCTTGCGAGTTACGGGTGCGGCTTATATTCGCGACCGGCAAAAAGTCATTGCCAATTTGCGAACTTTGCCTGTAACGCGTGCGAATTCTATTCGCGAATGCAAAATTACTGCCTATGTGTGCGATTGCGAGTTAAGGGTGCCGATTTTCGTGCTTTAGACTCGGTATTGAATAGCGATTTACGGTTTTAGTGATTCTAACATCCTGTAAAGCCTGTAACCTGCAAAAAAAGCTACAGTGCTAATTAGAAAGCCTGTTTCTTGCAATGGCTGACCACTTTGAGAGTCTTTTTCTCTCCAATTTCACGGGTGCGGCTTATATTTGAGTACTATCTTTTTTCTATTTTTTCCCCTTGAACTTTACGGGTGCGGCTTATATGCGGGTGCGGCTTATATGCGGACCAATACGGTACATAATATGTGCATGTTAAATATAAAATATAGAAACAGGACGGTAGTTACAGGGCTGCTAAAAAAACTAGTAAAGACTATAATGGAATAGAAAAATGTATATATACAATGAAGTGTTAAAGTGTTAAACTCTACTCTTCCCTCTTTTTTCTGAGGATGATAGATTTCAGGAACTGCACCAGTCTGACCGACTGTTGAGAACCACTGATCTAGAGGAAGTATGAGTAACTTGTATATGTTATGCAAGAAACTGGGCTGACTGGGCTATGACCCTGTGATCATCAAACCTATAAACTTTGCACAATATGGCACAATATTCAAATGAAAATAAATGTAATTATTTTGATTCTGTAGTATTTCCTATGATTATGTAACCATTGTCGGAGCTAGAGAATAGGGGAACCTGGTGCAAAAAATGATTGCCCCTCCACTCGAAAGAGGGCTTGTAAACAACACCCCTAACAGGGGCGGATTTAAGAGTTGTGACGCCCTGTGCTAATATTCATTTCCTGCCCCCCCTGTGGAAATCGATGGGTTAAATTTAATAACAAACATAATAATTAACGCCCCCCGTCAAACTCAGGGGCAGCCCCGAGCGGGAAAGAACACACACAGACACTCACCCACAGACACACACTCACTCAAACACACACACTCACTCATACACTTACTCTCAGACATACACTCACAGACACATACAGACTTACTTTTATTCAAAGACACACACACTCACTCACAGACTTACACACACAGGCACACTCACACACACAAACTCACAAAGACACACTCACACAGTCATACACTCACACACACAGACACACACTCATTCACTCACACACATAATCAGAGACACACACATTTAGACACATACAGACTTACTTTCATTCAAAGACACACACACTAACTCAAAGACACACACACTCACTCAGACAAACACATTCACACAGACTCACACACTTATTCACAGACATACACTCACACACACACAGACACACATTTACTCACTCACACACAGACACACACTTACAATCACAGACAGACACACACTCACACAGACACACACACTCACAGACACCCACACTCACATAAACACACTCTCACACAATCACAGACACACACACTCACAGACTTACAAACACACACACAGATGTACACACTGACAATGATGTCCACCTTGATGCCCTCATGCCCCTTCCTGATGTCTCACACTGGTACCCCCATGTTCATCTTGATGCCTTCATACCCACTATGGTACCCTCATGCTCCATACTGATGCCCCCATATTGATATGCCACCTTGATGCCCCCATATTGATGCCGCATTGTTCCCCTGATCAGAGTTCCAGTTGCTGCTCAGGTCCTGGTGAATAAAGATGAGGCTCAGCTGCACCAGTACATAACCCACCTAGCAAAAAATGTTTGCATGAAAACATGCAAATCATTTTTGCAATATAATAAAATATGTGCTGGGGGTGATTTAGACACCACCAGCAACTGTGATTTGCATGAAAGATATCTCATTTTTAATTAAATATCCATTATGCAGCACATTCTTGCTTTTCAGCCAATCAACAAGCAGCTGTGACACTGGATGGCAAAAGACAGTTGGGGTAGGGGTTGATAAGCAGCGTGAATAAACACGCACAAATCTCTAAATAAGCTTATGCTTAGACATAACAATGAAAAAGCACGAAAAGTTGAACACAAATACATTTTGACTTAATGTGACAGTCAATTTATATCACAAACCTTTTTATAAGCGGAGATGGTCACAGGCTCTAAAAATATAACTTCTACTATAACCTCACAGACAGAACACGCGAAATAGCACTGCATTACACATTACTCACAGACATAACACAGGGAATAATACAGCTTTACACAGTACTCACAGACAGAACACATGAAATAGCACTGCATTACACATTACTCACAGACAGAACACAAGAAATAACACAGCATTACACAATACTCACAGACATACTGTAACACAAGAAATAACACAGCATTACACAGTACTCACTGCAGAGCTAGGTAAATTACATCACAGCTTTACATATTCAGTAAAAGAAGGAAATTACACTAAAGGAAAGGAAAGTGTCTGAGATCATGTGACTTCCCACAGTAGGGCAGACTTCAGGTGATAACTGAGCATGTCTGTAAATCCCCAGGCAAAAAAAGAAACATTGTATAAAATATGCTAATAATCCCTAGGAATTCCTGGGGGTGTCAACTTTGAGAGAAACTTCTTTGTAAAAGCAAGAAAATCAGCAAAATTCAGACTAAATGTTTAACTGTTTAATTTGGAATTTTTTCATGCAAAAAATGTTTTTCAGACACAATAAATTCTCCACTATCAGATGCATTCATAATCCAGCTAATTTACATATACCTTTAAATGAAAAAAATAATTACACAGCACTGGGCCCCTTCCTAGAGAGAGCCGTGGTGCACTGCACCACCTGCACCACTGGTAGCTCCACCTCTGAATGTAACACTCTTTCGATACATGCTGATAAATATTTACACACAACTTAACTGTAGTAAGACTAAGAAAACTGATACAGTCAGACATCCAGATAGCCACAGGCGCTCATCGCTTGCAAGCCTCGTGAAGCAAGGCGAGCTGTTAACGCGTAGCACTTAGGCGATGAGCGCCAAAGGCGAGCTGTTAAGGCAATTAAAGCGAAGCAAGGCAAGCAGTGAAGGCAATGAAACATGCGGGACTTAGCCACAAAACACTTAGTAAACGCGCAATCGCATTAGCCTTCAAGCACTTGACAAACGCGGGACTTAGAAAAGAAAAAATACAAGCCGCAGGACTTTGAAAAATAAAATACGACACACGGGACTTTGAAAAACAAAAATGAGCTAGAAAAAATACGATGTTAACGACCCAACCCGCGAACATCCAAAAAACACAAAGAAAATAAAAATGAATACAACAAAAATATCACCCACAGCACTGGGGAACAGCCAGGATGTCTGAAAAAAAATGAAAACGAGGCTACACGACCCCGGACTGTGCAAAACACTAGCACTTTCACACAGGAACGAAGATGCTGGCTAGTCGCGTAACACATTAATAGCATTACCAATCTCTACAATGGCGCTTTACGAGACGCGGGACTTTGAAAAAGAAATACGACATAGCAAAAATACGAGGTTAACAGCCGAACCGCAAAAAAACAGAAACACAAAAAACACAAAGAAAATACAAATAAATACAACGAAAACATCACCTACAGCACGGCGGAGCAGCCAGGATGCCTGGAAGTGAGGTGGAACGCGATTTAATGGCTATTTTGACCACGTTCACCACACGAAAATCGCCTAAGCGATAAAAAAAATAGCCGCTGAAAAAAATGAAAGCGAGGCTACACGACCCCAGACCGCGCAAAACACTGCCAAACGTGTAGCACTTTCACACAGGAACGAACAAACTACAAAATACATTATTACAAATGACGGAAAATGCTTGCAAGCCGTGTAACAGATTTACAACATTACAAATCTACAATGCTGCTTTACACTACTAAACCAACGGATTTCCCTCGTGCACACACACAATTTCGAATGCACAGTTGAAACATTTATTAAACTTTATCATCAGAGCACCAACACTCACTGTATATTGTATGGTGCCGGAAAATATAAACAGATTGTTAGCTCTTCAGGCTATTGATATTGATATTGCTGGATATATTAATTACAAATAGGTAAAGTATATTAATTTATTCAACAACTAATTAATTCATTATTGATTAAGTAAATATAGATAAATATATATCTCTATTTATAATTAGTGACAAAGGTGCTCAGAGAAGCAAAAATAGACAAGAGGCTCTCCATGAGCGCCAAAGGCGCTCATTGCGAGCCATGCCGAAGGGTCTCACATTACAAAAAGGTTTACATTGTCTGTCAAACAGCATTCCCATGGCTTCAAATTTTATTGCCCCATCATTTTTGACAGGCAAGTCGCTAGTCATAAATATACATGAAGATACTTATCTGGAATAACTGGCTAAAAGTGTATTTCTCCAACAATATCCTGTATAAAACTACTGTATATACTCGAGTATGTCGACCCGAGTATAAGCAGAGGCACCTATTTTAACACAAAATACTGGAAAAAATGAGTGACTTGAGTATAAGCTGAGGGTGGGAAATGTGCTGCCCCCTGTGTCCCTCTTGTGCCCTCTGTGACCCCCTCTTGTGTGCCCTTTTCTTTTGTCCCTAATCTCTCTCCACCGGGGTGTCTCTTCTCCCCTCTCCCTAACCTGTGTTTCTTCCCCCCTCTCTCTTCCCTGTGTCTCTCCCCCCTCCCTTATCACTCTCCTCAACCCCCCTCCTCATTCTCAACCTCCCTCCTCAACCCCCCCTCCTCATCCTCAACCCCCTCCTTAACCTCAACCCCCCTCCTCATTCTCAACCCCCCATCCTCAACCCCCCATCCTCATCTTAAACCGCCCTCCTCATCTTAAACCGCCCTCCTCATCCTAAACCACCCTCCTCATTCTAAACCACCCTCCTCATCCTCAGCCCCCTCCTCAACCCCCCTCCTCAACCCCAACCCCCTCCTCAACCTCAACCGCCCATCCTTATCCTCAACCCCCATCCTCAACCACCCTTCTCATTCTAAAACCCCTCTTCAATCTCCCTCCTCAACCCCCTTCCTCAACCTCAACCCCCCTCCTTAACCTCAACCCCCCATCCTCAACCCCCCTATCCTTATCCTCAACCCCCCATCCTCTATCCCCCCTCCTCCTCAATCCCCCCTCCTCAACAACCTCCATCCTCAACCTCCCCATCCTTAACCCCCCCTCCTCATCCTAAACCCCCCTCCTCATCCTAAACAACCCTCCTCAACCTCCCTCCTCAACCTCTCTCCTCAGCACCCCTCCAAAACCTCTCTCCTCAGCCCCCCTCCTCAACCTCAAATCCCCCTACTCAACCCCCCCATCCTCACCCCCCATCCTCATCCTCAACCACCCCATCCTCATCCTCAACCCCCCATCCTCATCCTAAACCCCCCATCCTCACCCTAAACCCCATCCTCATCCTAAACCCTCACTATCCTCATCCAAAACCCCCTATCCTCATCTTAAACCCCCCCATCCTCATCCTAAAACCCCCTCTTCACTTTACCCCTCCTCATCCTAAACCCCCTCCTCATTTTACCCCTCTAAATACCTCCCCCTTTCTTACCTCCATCTGCAGCTGCTCCTCCGCTCCTCCACGCTTCTTCCTGCACCTTGACCCCGTCAATGCTTATGACGTGTCGCGCATGTGACGTCACATCATTAGCATATGCCGAGTCCCGACGCAGGATGGAGCGTGGAGGAGCGGAGGAACAGTTGCAGATGGAGGTAAGTGAGGGGAAAGGGAGAGGGGGAGGAATTTAGAGGGGGGTTTAGAATGAGGAGGGGGGTTTAGGATGAGGAGGGGGGTTTAGGATGAGGAGAGGGGGAGGGAAGAGAGACACAGGGGGTTAGAGAGACACGGGTGGGAGATTGACTCGAGTATAAGCCAAGGGGGCCTTTTTCAGCCTTAAAAAAAGGGCTGAAAAACTTGGATTATACTTGAGTATATACGGTATATAGTATTGTAACAATAATTATTTTTGAATTGCAATTTCAGTCTCATCTACTCTCTCGACCCAGGTTCCTTGAACCCACTAAGAGTCTGTTCCAATTTACTATGTTTGACCAAACCACACAAAATACATATGATATGAAAAATGTACATCATTATAAATGTAACTAGTTAATGTAATATGAATTATATATAAATACATAAAGAGTAAAAACATTTATGCATCACATTTGACAGCTATGTATACCATTCCAGCTATTAAGGTACCAACTCATTTAGATCACTGCTGCTTATCTAGATAGCCACTGGATTGCATCCAGCAAAATATAACAGACCCCTTTCTGAATTTCAGTTAGTAATGAAAAGAAAAATTTAAATCAAAGTTGAATGCAATCAGTGTCAGTAAGAACATATTTCTTGTGTGTTGTCACCTCCTGTTCTGCTTTATTCTTTACTTAAATATTTGTCCATGAATACGTCAGAAGGGCTTTTAAGTAAAATAAAAATGTTCTGCAGTTTAACAAAGGCCAGGAAACGAACAAAAGCAAATGTCTGCCATTGTTTAATTATTATGACTGTCTTTAACGTTCAATGATCCCCCAGGCTGTATAAGTTCTGGATCTCTCCACAACCCGAATGAAGCATTGTGACTGGAGTGTACCCACCCATGGAGAAGTGACCCCTAGCATACTGCAGTTGTGGTATTCCAAATTAGGTATGCCCTCCCTCGGGTGGCTCCACTAGAGACTCAATACTTAAGCCAGGGGTTGTACAGATCTGAAGATTATACAGACTGGGGCATGACTGAAAAATAGTAAAACATTGTTTAAATTCACAGTAAACTGTTCTTTTTTTTAAGCCCAACTTAACTATTGTTTAGAGATCCCTTTATATATTAATTACTGTATATACTCGAGTATAAGCCGAGTTTTTCAGCCCTACTAAGGGCCCCCTGGCTTACACTCGAGTCACTGCCCCCCCCCCCCCCGTGTCTCTCTAACCCCCCCGTGTCTCTCTAAACCCCTGTGTCTCTCTACCCCCCGTGTCTCTCTACCCCCGTGTCTCTTTCCCTCCCCCCTTCTCATCCTCAACCCCCCTCCTCATTCTAAAGCCCCCTCATTTTAAACCCACCCCCTCATTCTAAACCCCCCCCTCATTCTACCCCTCTAAATACCGCCCCTCTCCCTTTCCCCTCACTTACCTGCATCTGAAGCTTCTGCTCCGGCCTCCGCTCCTTCCGGCGTCTTGACGTGGCGTGTATGTGATGTCGCATCATTAGCATATACGGGGTGCTGGCACCCGGTATATGCTAATGACGTGGCGCGCATGTTACGTCTCGTCATTAGCATATACCGGGTGCCGGCACCCGGAATATGCTAAAACCGTGCCGCTCATGTGACGTCACAGCATTAGCATATACCGGATGCCGGCACCCGGTATATGCTAATGACGTGACGTCACATGCGCGCCACGTCAAGACGCTGGAAGGAGCGGAGGCCAGAGCAGAAGCTTCAGATGCAGGTAAGTGAGGGAAAATTGAGAGGGGGGTATTTAGAGGGGTAGAATGAGGGGGGGGGGGTAGAATGAGGGGGGTTGAGGATGAGGAGGGAGGTTGAGGTTGAGGAGGGAGGTTGAGGAGGTGGATGAGGATGGGGGTTGAGGTTGAGGAGGGAGGTTGAGGAGGGGGTTGAGGATGGCGGGTTGAGGATGGGGGGTTCAGGATGGGGGGTGGTTGAGGATGAGGAGGGAGGTTGAGGATGAGGGAGGTTGAGGATGAGGAGGGAGGTTGAGGAGGGGAGTTGAGGATGGGAGGGTTGAGGTTGAAGAGGGGGTTGAGGAAGAGGAGGGAGGTTGAAGAGGGGGTTGAGGTTGAGGATGGGGGGGTTGAGGTTGAGGAGGGAGGTTGAGGAGGGGGTTGAGGATGGGGGGGTTGAGGTTGAGGAGGGGGTTGAGGAGGGAGGTTAAGGAGGGAGGTCGAGGATGAGGAGGGAGGTTGAGGATGAGGAGGGAGGTTGAGGATGAGGAGGGAGGATGAGGAGGGAGGATGAGGAGGGAGGATGAGGAGGGAGGATGAGGATGAGGAGTGGGGTTGAGGAGGGAGGTTGAGAATGAGGAGGGGGGGAAGATACACAGGGAAGGGAGAGGAGGGAAGAGACACAGGGAAGGGAGACATGCTAATGACGTGACGTCACATGCGCGCCATGTCAGGACGCCGGAAGGAGCGGAGGCCAGAGCAGAAGCTTCAGATGCAGGTATGTGAGGGGAAATGGAGGGGGGGGGGGGTATTTACAGGGGTAGAATGAGGGGGGGTAGAATAAGGAGGGGGTGTTTGAGGATGAGGAGGGAGGTTGAGGTTGAGGAGGGGGGTTGACGTTGAGGAGGGAGGTTGAGGAGGGGGATGAGGATGGGGGGTTGAGGTTGAGGAGGAAGGTTGAGGAGGGGGTTGAGGATGGGGGGGTTGAGGTTGAGGAGGGAGGTTGAGGATGAGGAGGGAGGTTGAGGATGAGGAGGGAGGATGAGGTGGGTTGAGGATGGGGGGGTTGAGGAGGTGGTTGAGGATGAGGAGGGAGGTTGAAGAGGGGGGTTGAGGTTGAGGAGGGGGTGGAGGATGGGGCGGTTGAGGTTGAGGAGGGAAGTTGAGGAGGGGGTTGAGGATGGGGGGGTTGAGGAGGGGGGTTGAGGAGGGAGGTTAAGGAGGGAGGTTGAGGATTAGGAGGGAGGTTGAGGAGGGAGGTTGAGGATGAGAAGGGAGGTTGAGGATGAGAAGGGAGGATGAGGAGGGGGTTTGAGGATGGGGGGGTTGAGGTTGAGGAGGGAGGTTGAGGAGGGGGTTGAGGATGAGGGGGTTGAGGAGGGTGGTTGAGGATGAGGAGGGAGGATGAGGAGGGAGGTTGAGGATGTGGAAGGGGGGAAGATACACAGGGAAGGGAGAGGGGGTAGAGACACAGGGAAGGGAGAGGGGGGGAAGAGACAGGGAAGGGAGAGGGGGGAAGAGACACAGGGAAGAGAGGAGGACAGAAGAGGGGGACACAGAGGGCACAAGAGGGACACAGGGGGCAGCACATTTCCCACCCTCGGCTTATACTCGAGTCACTCATTTTACCCAGTATTTTGTGGTAAAATAGGTGCCTCGGCTTATATTATGGTCGGCTTATACTCTGTATGTGTTAATCATTAATAAAATTCATACATGTTAATTTATAATAAGCATTCAATTAAATATTTACTAGCGACTTGCCCGTCAAAAATGATGGCATAAAATTATACTCCCTCCCCTGTGTCTCTCCCCTCCCTCCTCTGTGTCTCTTTCCCCCTTCCCCTTCCCTGTGTCTCTTCCCCCCTCTCCCTCTCTCCCTTGTGTCTCTTCTCCCCCCTCTCCCTCACTTGTGTCTCTCCCCCCCCCCCCCGTCCTGTGGTAGCAGAGGAGAGCTGGACTCTGGGCTGGGATGTCTGAAGCCTGCTGATCTCTCTCTCTGGTATGCAGGAAGTATAGGGCTGAAGCTACACTACCCATTGGCAGAAACACACAGAGTGTAGGCCAGGTTACATACACCAGCGGTTGGTGCTTTACTATAGACTGAAACGGGGGCCTCCAGCTTCCTCATTGGCTTTGCCCAATGCAAGTCGGCTTGACTGTTAAACTTGTATAAAAGGTTTGTGAGCTGGTTTGGGGTCTGTTTACAAGTGGATTTACCTTAAAAAGTAAAGGCTGAGAAACTGCAGAGTGCACTAATTGTGCCCAGGTGAGAGGGGTGTGGCTTGACTGTTAAACTTGTATAAAAGGTTTGTGAGCTGGTTTGGGGTCTGTTTACAAGTGGATTTACCTTAAAAAGTAAAGGCTAATAAACTGCAGAGTGCACTAATTGTGCCCAGGTGAGAGGGGTGTGGCTTGACTGTTAAACTTGTATAAAAGGTTTGTGAGCTGGTTTGGGGCCTGTTTACAAGTGGATTTACCTTAAAAAGTAAAGGCTAATAAACTGCAGAGTGCACTAATTGTGCCCAGGTGAGAGGGGTGTGGCTTGACTGTTAAACTTGTATAAAAGGTTTGTGAGCTGGTTTGGGGCCTGTTTACAAGTGGATTTACCTTACAAGTAAAGGCTGATAAATTGCAGAGTGCACTAATTGTGCCCAGGCGAGAAGGCAGAAGTTAATAGAAACCGGAGAAGGGGAACTTGTGAGCTTGCGAACATTTTCAGTATCAAGTGCAATTCTAGTAAAAGCCTAGGAGTTTAAATAAAAGGAGGGCCTTCAAAGAAAAGGGAGGGCAGATTTATAGTGCAAAGGAGGAAAACTTTATATAAATATATTATATTATATTCTTTATTTTTCCCACTGAAATTTCGTAGACAATAATAATAATTATGAGTCAGTCCAGTGGCAACCTTATTCAGTGTACATCCTGTCAAATGTATGCACTACTGGAACATATGATCCAGGGTCCATACCTCTGTGACAGGTGTGAGCATGTTGCCTCTTTGGAAGCTCAAATTGAAGATCTGGAGAGGAGAATTGCAGCACTTAGTGATATTGCTCCACTGGAAAGGGAATTGGTGCTCACGGAGCACAGTTTAGCTGGGCCTAGTATGGAGGGAGGAGCTGGGGCTAGGGAGGATGGCCAGGGAGGTAGCTGGGTTACAGTTACAAGGGGAAGCAGGGGGAACAGGAGGAGGCAGGCCAGTTCTGAGTTGTCAAACACCAACAGATTTGCCAGATTGAGTGAAACTGTTGGCGATGTCCATTCAGGAATGGCAATGCCAGATAGAGCTGTTCCCTCTAACAGCCGGGCGAACAGCTCTACTGGAGAAGAGGGAGGGCAGAATAGGCAGAGCAACAGACATGTTTTGGTGGTAGGGGACTCTATTATTAGGAAGGTAGACAGGGTAATTTGTCACCCAGATCCCAGCAATCGAACAGTTTGCTGTCTCCCGGGTGCTCGGGTTCGGCATGTTGTGGATCGGGTGGATAAATTATTGGGAGGGGCTGGTAATGAACCGGTGGTCTTGGTACACATTGGTACCAATGACAAAGTTAGTGGAAGATGGAGCGTCCTAAAGAATGATTTTAGAGAATTAGGGAATAAGCTTAAAGCAAGGACCTCCAAGGTAGTATTTTCTGAGATACTACCAGTGCCACGTGCTAGCCCAGGGAGGCAGAAGGAGCTTAGGGAGGTTAATGCGTGGCTAAAAAAGTGGTGCAGTGCAGAGGGTTTTGGGTTTTTAGAACACTGGGCTGACTTCTCACTTGGGTACAATCTCTATAGCAGGGATGGATTGCACCTTAATGATGAGGGCGCTTTTGTGCTAGGGAATAGGATGGTAGAACGGCTGGGGGAGTTTTTAAACTTGTAGGTGGGGGGGAGGGACTATATAGAAGTATTGGGGTAAATAGGGTAGAGAGGGAAAGGGATGAATTATTTACCCATGGGGGAGGAGAAGGGGGGAGGGTTACAATAGAAAGTAGGGAGATATTAATAGGGGCCTCAAATACAGTGGCAGGCACTTCACATCAGCAGAGCCATAGCAACATAAAGTGTATGATTGCAAACGCAAGAAGTTTGCCTGGGAAAATGGATGAGCTAGAAATATTAGCAGTACAAGAAAAATGGGGCTTAATAGGCATTACGGAAACATGGTGGGATGAATCTCATGACTGGACTGTTAATCTGGATGGTTATAACCTATTTAGGAAAGATAGGGGCAATGGTAAAAGAGGAGGAGGGATCTGTCTTTATGTTAAGCCTGAATTTAAGCCTATAGTTAGAGAAGATATTTATGCTGGCACTAACGGCATCATTGAATCCTTGTGGGTTGAGCTAAATAGTGGAGGAGCTAATTCTAAATGCATATTGGTGGGAGTATGCTATAAACCCCCAAATATAGCTGAAAGTGAGGAAATACAATTATTGTTACAGATTGGAAATGCAGCTAAGCATGGGCAAGTTCTAATAATGGGAGACTTTAATTACCCTGATATAAACTGGATAAACGAGACCAGCAGCTCAGCTAAGGGGAGCAGGTTCTTGAGTACACTCAGGGATCATTATCTAGCCCAGGTAATACAAGAACCTACTAGAAATGGGGCCATCTTGGATTTAGTCATCACAAGTAATATTGATATAATATCAAATGTAAAAATAGGGGAACCCTTGGGGAACAGTGATCACAACACAGTCTCATTTGAGATTGAATACAAAAAACAGAGTTGTAAGGGGCCAACAAAAACTCTAAATTTTAAAAGGGCTAACTTTAATGGGCTACGGGCAGCAATACAACATATAGACTGGGACAAAGAACTTACAGGGAAGAATACTGAAAATAAATGGACAACATTCAAATCCTTACTAAATAAACATACTCATCAGCATGTACCATGTGGAAATAAAATAAATAGGAGTAAATCACATCCCATGTGGCTTAACAATGACTTAAAGATCATGATGAGGAAAAAGAAGTATGCATTTAAATTATACAAGAAGGAGGGAACAGAGGCATCTTTATGTGACTATAAGGAAATCAACAAGGCTTGCAAAAGGGCTATTAGACTGGCTAAAATAGAAAATGAGAAGTCAGTTGCAATGGAAAGTAAGACTAACCCTAAAATATTTTATAAATATATTAATGGGAAGAAGGCCAGGAAGGAATCGATAGGACCATTACAATGTGACACAGGCCATCTGATAATTAGTGACCAGGAAAAGGCAGATGAGCTAAATAGGTTCTTTTCTTCGGTTTACACAAGGGAGGTACCAGTGGTTGGGACACTGCAACATAATGGGGCTACACTACCTTCACTAAATAATTGGTTAACGCAGGAAGAAATACAAAAGAGGTTGGAGAAAATAAATGTTAATAAAGCCCCAGGTCCTGATGGAATACATCCAAGGGTACTGAGGGAGCTGGGTTCTGTAATAGCCAAACCATTATATCTAATCTTTAAAGACTCGCTCACTACAGGGTCTCTACCAGATGACTGGAGAAAAGCAGAGGTGATACCTATATTTAAGAAGGGATCTAGAGCAAATCCGGGGAATTATAGACCAGTGAGCCTCACTTCTGTAGTTGGGAAGCTTTTAGAAGGGTTAATAAGGGACAGAATACAAGAATATGTCTATTTGAACAGGATCATAGGTAGCAGTCAACATGGATTTATGACGGAAAGGTCGTGTCAGACCAATCTAATTAGTTTTTATGAGGAGGTTAGTAGGAACTTGGATCAGGGCAACTCAGTGGATGTAGTCTTTTTAGATTTTTCAAAGGCATTTGATACAGTGCCACATGGAAGACTAGTGAGCAAACTAAGGGATACAGGAATTGCAGTAAATATCTGCTCATGGATCGAGAGCTGGCTAAAAGACAGGAAGCAAAGGGTTGTTGTAAATGGAACATACTCCGATTGGTCTAATGTGATAAGTGGGGTTCCTCAGGGCTCAGTATTGGGTCCTCTCCTTTTTAACATATTTATTAATGACATTGAAGTAGGACTCGAATGTAGTGTCTCCATTTTTGCTGATGACACTAAGTTGTGCAAGGTAATAAAATCAGATAATGATGTACTTTCCCTACAAAAGGATTTGCATAAATTAGAGAAATGGGCGGCTAAATGGCAGATGAGATTTAATACAAATAAATGTAAGGTTATGCATTTGGGAAGGAAAAATAGCCAAGCAATCTATAATCTTAATGGAGCAAATCTAGGGGTATCAGATATTGAAAGGGATTTGGGAGTACTAGTGGACAACCACCTAGGTAACAGCGCTCAAAGCCAAGCAGCGGCTGCAAAGGCAAATAAAATATTAGCATGTATTAGGAAGGGTATAGAAGCCAGGGAAGAAGATATAATTCTGCCACTATACAAATCTCTAGTACGCCCTCATTTGGAATATGGAGTACAATTTTGGGCACCACCTCACAAAAAAGACATCTTAGAGCTGGAAAAAGTACAGAGAAGGGCTACAAAACTAATAAGGGGAATGGAGGGGCTAAGTTATGAAGAAAGACTAGCAAAATTAAACTTATTTTCGCTAGAAAAAAGGCGTCTAAGAGGAGATATGATTACGTTATTTAAATACATCCAGGGTCCATATAAGGCTTTGTCAAGTGAGCTTTTTGTAGCAAGAGATTTTCAACTGACAAGAGGACATCCGTTGAGGTTAGAGGAAAAAAGATTTCACCTTAAACAAAGAAAAGGGTTCTTCACAGTTAGGGTGGTTAAACTGTGGAATTCTCTACCAAAGGAGGTGGTGACAGCGAATTCGATAGACAACTTCAAAAAGGGGTTAGATATATTTCTGAATAAAGAGGGCATTCAAGGCTATCCTAGATAACTAGCGAAGGAATATTGATCCAGGGAGAAATTTGATCGCCAGTTTCTGGGGTCAGGAAGGAATTTTGCTTTTTTTTCCCCCTTATGAGACAATTGGCAAAGTTTCAATGGGGTTTTTTTTATGTTTGCCTTCCTCTGGATCAATTAACAATAATTAACAATTAACAATAATAATAAATAGTCCAAATTAAAAAGATCAATAGAGATCTAAAAAGGTTGAACTTGATGGACTAACTCTTTATTTATTCTCCAATACTATACTATTAATAATTATTTAATCAATAATTTAATTAATAACTAATCCGCATATTGCAGATCAGAGGAGATCTTAACAGGTTGAACTTGATGGACTGAAAGTCTTTTTTCAACCTTAATTACTATGTAACTATGTAACTATGTAAGTAACCAATCAGTGGGCTCGAGAGGCGGGACTGGTATGAACACGGGAATGGGGGGTACACAGTACACGGGGTGAGAGTTGTGCCGGCCTGCAGCCGGGGGTGAGAAGAGTTGTGCGGGCCTCGCAATGAGCGCTCATTGCAGCAGCCCACAGTTGTCGTCACGCAATGTTTGACACCAGCATGCCCTCATTGCGCATGCGCAAGGCCGTATTATTTAACATTGCGTGACGACAACTCGCAGTACAACAATTATAATAGTTGATTTTCAACATATTACAGTATTAGCCTCCATCCTAGTAAGGTCATGAAGGGGAGCAGGGAGTTGGCTGACAGACAAGTTTAAAAGGTTTTAAGAACAATCAGAACTGATAAGAGAATAAATACTGATTGGATATCATTGTGTTGACACATTTTTGTATCTAAAAATGTACTGGCTGTCTGATAGACAAAGCCACATCTTCCCACTGACATTGTAGTACCAGCAGCAGCTGAGTCTGACATTAATGTTGAATATTGCTTCTTAAATTTTAATTATTAAAAATTAATGCTGTTAATATGTCTAATTAAAACACATATTTTATGTTGTTAAGGCATTACAATTAATTGTTTATATCTGTTGAAATTATTGAATTCTAGTACACCACTAATACTGTATTATTGGTTCTATAATGGTACTAGTACTTTTATACTTTGCATGATTTATCATTCTGTCTCTTGAGATTCATTTGAAATATTTAATGTATTTGTTTAACAATCCCTGGCAATTTTTAGTCTTGTTGACAGCTCTGTAGAGATTGATGAGTTTGGGCTTTAGAATATCAGTAATAAAGAAGGTATTTATCTTAGAGTATAATACACAGCAAACACACCTAAACATGTAAAGCTTTATTGATAGTCTTTTTACCAATAAATAGTACAGTACACAGTGAGCTAGTTGTCAACTCTAAAAAGAACTGTGCTATGTATTAAACATTTGCTTTCCATTAACTCATCATTTCGTATTTTTTTATTTGTTCTGTTGCTTGACAGTAGTTCTTTGTTTTGTACAATAAAACACTAAGTTATGGTTTTATTCCCTCTCGTTTTTTCGTTTGTCCTCACTGTTCTAGTTTAACTCAAATATTAGAATTTTCGTTTTTTCGTTTGTCCTCACTGTTTTAGTTTAACTCAAATATTTGAATTTTCTAAACAATGTTACTGAACTTCTTCTGAGGAAGCACTGATTATTATTGACTAGCGAGCTGGTGGGCTGTATTTAAAATAACATATTTTTAAAAATATCTAAACATATAAAATTATATATATATATATATATATATATTTATTTATTTATATATATAATTGAAGAGTGAAAATTAGTATTGCAATATAGTTTGATACCTTTTGTATTGGACAAACGTGCTATTTATATTTATGAGCTTTCGAGAGGTTCAACCTCTCTTTATCAAGTCTGAAGCAATACTAACATGAGCTGGAACCCTGAGTTTGAATAAAAACTGCAGATGCAGATAGAGTGGAGACAGCACCTGACATCATCAGGTAAATACATATATGGGGAATAAACACAACATAGTAAAGGAAACATATATAAACATACTATATACACATATACATCAATATATACAACTGGAACTTTCTACATACTGCCAAACATCCACACACCAGGCAACCCAGGGAGACCAATTGTTACAGGTATGGACACACTGCACTGACTGAACAGATATCTGAATTTGTTGAAAACATCCTTAAACCATTAGGCCCTCATTCAATTGCGATTTGGCCAATTGAATAGGGCTCTAAATAAGCAAATAGCATATGTTTTTTAAAGAAGTTTTTAGTTAGTGAAGACCTTGCTTTTGGATAGATACTTACAAACTAAAAACTTATTTAAAAAAAATGTGCTATGTGCTTATTTAGAGCCCTATTCAATTGCCAAATTGCAATTGAATGAGGGCCTTAGTTAGTAACACCAATAGCTATATACAAGACACCACTGACTTTCTCAACAAACTCAGATTAAATACCTACCTGCTAACACACTACTTGTTACCATGGGTGTAGAGTCTCTTTACAGTAATATCCCACACAAAGATGGCACTGAGGCATGTTTTAAATTTCTTTCAACACAAAACAATAAATAAGGCCTGTGATATTATTGTTAAACTAATAGAATATATCCTCACCCACAACTATTTTACTTTTAACAAAGATACCTACCTACAGATGATGGGGACTGCCATGGGTACCAAAATAGCTCCACAATACGCAAATCTATTTATGTCCAATCTAGAAGAAACATTCATATCAGTATCCATTTACAAACCATACCTATACTACCATTACATAGATGATCTGCTCATCATATGTACAGAAGGAGAAAGCAAAGTCAGAGACTATCATATTTCATTCAACACCTTCCATTCATCTATAAACCTTAAAATGGATTTCTCTACAGAACAGGTAAACTTTCTAGACACTACTATATCCATCACCAATGGCACTCTCCACTCATCTGTTTATAGGAAACCCACAGACAGATGTAGTTACCTATACAGCTCCAGTCTTCATCCCTCGCACACAAAACAAGCCATCATCCACAGTCAAGCAATTAGATACCATCAGATTTGCTCAAACACTGGAGATTGTGATAAAAAAATTAAAAACACTGTCTGAATCTTTCAAACTAAAGGGTTACAAACCCTGTATTATTACTCAAAAGTACAAAACTTATACTTCACGTATACCTCTAGTGACCACATACCATCCAATTTTAGAGAAAATAATCAAAGATTTACAACCATTACTAATTAAAGATACTGAATTAAAAGATATATTCCCAAACCCTCCCATCCTTGCGTTTAAACAACCACCAAATCTTAAACAAAAATTTGTCAGCAGAAAATTGGCCAATGAACAACTGAATATAAAAAGTGGAACTAAACCTTGTAACAAACGTGCCTATAACTTATGTCAACACATTTGTAATCATGACACAACCACACCTAATAACAAAACCTATAACATCAAAGGATAGTATTTATGTACATCGCCCAATATGGTTTATATAATACAATGTACAAGGGTGTTACAATGGAGAAGCCAAAAAATGCATTTAAGGTTGAATTTACACAGGCATTCAATAAGAAAGCATAATGAAGACAGTTATTGTAGCCCAGGGAGACACCATTTTAGTAAGAATGATCAGTCTATCCACAACTTAAGGGTTCCAGCTCATGTTAGTATGGCTTCAGACTTGATAGAGAGGTTGAACCTCTCGAAAGCTTGTCAATATAAATAACATGTTTGTCCAATACAAAAGGTATCACATTATACTGCAATACTCATTATTTATCTATATATACAGATTAATAATGACTAAATTACTATATTTATATATATATATATATATTGTGATCGTTTGCCCCTTAGAAGTTATGACAAGCAAGTGGAGTATGGAGTTCTTGACAGAAGTGACGGAGTTAAAACTTCTGAAGAACTCCTAATTGGTGAAACTTCCCTTTAAAAGTCTGGAAAGCAGACATGGAAAGGGGGTGTGGCTGGCTAGGCTCTGAGCAGGTCCTGCTGCTGCCAGAAGCAAGCCCCAGAGTGGAGGCTGATCCTGTGTGGAATTACAGTGTGTTTGGGAAGCAAGCCTGTAAGAGTTACCTGATTTACTGTGTCTGGGAGTACAGCAAGAAGAGTGAGCCGTTTGCAGTCGCGGGACGTTGTGAGCTGGAAGAGGGAAGACAGCCTCAGGACACCAAGTAAGTGAAGGGATCAGTGAGGATTCCCAGGCAGAGTTGTCTTAAAGGCCTAAGCATGTGTGTAGCTGACAGAGGCCGTTGAATGAAAGTACCCAGACGTATTATGCCCCAGGGAAGAAGCAGAGTTTAGAAGACGGAAGTTAATACAAGTTAGTGTTGTGCTATGCAAGGGTCCCTGGGGTGAAGCATACGGGAGAGACGGGCGGGCCCTATGCTTCATCCGCGACTGTGTCCCAGAGAGGAGCTGTGTCCCAGAGAGGAGCTGTGACCCAGAGAGGAGCTGTGACCCAGAGAGGAGCTGTGTCCCAGAGAGGAGCTGTGTCCCAGAGAGGAGCTGTGTCCCAGAGAGGTGCTGTGTACCAGAGAGGTGCTGTGTCCCAGTGAGGAGCTGTGTCCCAGAGAGGAGCTGTGACCCAGAGGGGAGCCCTGTCCCAGAGAGGAGCTGTGTCCCAGAGGTTGCTAAAGGTGACAACAGAATCCACAAGTCGAAGAGACTATTGGTATCCTGGCCACAAGGTGGCACTCTCACAAGTCGAAGAGACTATTTGTATCCTGGCCACAAAGTGGCACTCTCACAAGTCAAAGGGACTATTTGTAACCTGGCCACAAGGTGGCACTCTCCCACCTCGCAGAGACTGTTAAACTTATAATTTCTCTGGCGCAGAGAAGCTGCCCGGTATAGTCAGGGTGTTACTGCATGTTAGTCAGCATGTTTACGTAGATGTTTATTTCCTTTATTTTAAGCAGAGTTACTGCTACCCTTTGTTTTTGTTTCATAATAAACCTGTTTGCTGTACTACAAGAACGTATCTGTTCCTAATTCAAGAAACCACCTCTATACACGGCCATCCTGATCACACTGGTGTCAGAAGTGGGATGGAAAAGAGTCTGTGTTGAAGAAGACAGCCCACAGTACTGCATAAAGATGGAGGAGGCCTTTAAAGCTTTTATAGAAGCACAGAGGGTAATGAACAAGCAGCAGGCAGAGATGAACAGAGTGCTGGCTGCTAAGCTGGGTCAGAGCCAGGCAGAAAAGAGTGAAATGATTGCAGAGGATAGCATCCAAGCCGCAAAAGAGGAAGATAAAGGTTTTGGAGAGGTAGCTGCAAGATTTAGAGAGGCCACAGAGAAATGGCAGAGACAAATGGAAGAGGACAGAGTCCAAATGAGAGAGTTTTTAGAAGCACAGAAAGTGCAGCTGCAGCGATTGAGATCTACAGAGAACATTGTGATTTCAAAATCAAGCAGGATTATGAACCCTAATTGCTTTCTAAAGAAAATGACAGCTCAGGATGATGTTGAAACCTACCTCCTGAATTTTGAGAAGATTGCTACCAGGGAAGGTTGGCCTAAACAACACTGGGCCACAGTCCTGGGTCCCTATCTGTGTGGTGAAGCACAGGAAACGTATGGGGTTTTGCCTGAAGAAATGGCAACCAATTATTGCACCCTAAAAGAGGAGATCCTTGACCGTATAGGAGTAAAGAGAGTACAGAGAGGCTTATCACTGCCCGAGCTTAAGGTACAAAGTCCCTGTTAAGGGAAGGCAAGCCAAACCTTGATGGAGAGTCGGAGAGAGAGCCTGCAGAGTCGGAGAGAGAGCCCGCAGTGTCGGAGAGAGAGCCCGCAGTGTCGGAGAGAGAGCCCGCAGAGTCGGCCGATCCAGCCAAAGAGACTGCTGAACTGGCCCGTGAGAACGCAGACAGCCCCAAAGAGATGGCTGAGAGCCCCAAAGAGATGGCTGAGAGCCCCAAAGAGATGGCTGAGAGCCCCAAAGAGGTTGCTGAGAGAACAAAAGGGCCTGCTGGTGCGGATAAAATGCCCTTAGAGGTGGAGAAACAGCGTTTTTTTAGGCTCCAAAGACAAGCCCAAGTTCAAATGAGGCCAGAGTATATCCCTGAATGGCGGAGGAAGCCTGCGTTTGAGGACTACCGAGTGTCCTACCGGAATGAGAAATTGATGCCTATTTGGGAGCAGAGGAAATGTCCCCCAAAGCCTAAGCTGAACGAATCAACGGTGTGGGAGCGTCCGCACAGTCATAAAAAGGAGAACATTTCTCAATTTCGACAGAAGCCCCGGCGAATACGACTGTTGTCATTAGACAGTGAGGATAGTGACAAAGAGGCTTCTAATGAAGACCAGCTAGAAAGTGTTGCTATGCCAGTGTCCGATGTAAACACCTTAGAAAAGACTGTTCCTGAAGCAAAACAGAAGGAAAGCAACAAGACCTCTAAGAAACAGATAAGCAGCAGCCAATAGGATAAAGATGAATCGTTGGGGTCTTTGAAAAAATTAATTCTTGGGCGTAAGAAGAAAAAATCTGATGGTAAAATGGAGCAGAATCCTCTAAATGAAGCTGGACAAGCTGCACAGTCAGAAGGATTTGATGATGACTCTGATGAACCAGCCGTAGTCCCGCTGGCTGAGTTTGATGCAGCTGAGCAAGAAAAGTTAGTTGCTCAATGATCTATGGAAGCCTCTGTTACGGATTCATTGAAAGAGCAAGGAACCGTACCTGAGAAATGCACTGAAGAACTAATTCCTGCTGTCACTGTGACTGTGATAGAGGGGGAGAGAGCTGTTACCAGTCTTAAAGAAAGATCTCCATCCTGGATTAGTGCGACAGTGACAGAGCAAGCAAAGGAATTTCAGTTGTCTAAGAACAAAGATAAACTTGAAACTGAAATAATTGTTGAAGCGGTTAAATGTAGCACAGTTTCCCAATTAGAAGAGTCACCTGCAACAACCGATGAAGCTACACCTGTGCCAGAGGAAAGTGACAGTGCCAAGAGTGTGGAAGAACAACAGAAGCATGTTGATCATGTCCTTCAAGCAGTTGCAGAAAGTGCAAAGCTGTCTGTAGAGGCAGTTATAGATACCCTCAACAATGCCAAAGCCATTCCAGATTTGACTGAACACCTGGAAGTTGAAGGTAAAGAAAATATTTTAGAACCAGTCACAATCTCATTGCAAGACTCTGTAAGCGTTTTGGAAAAATTAGAAAATCCAGATGATGCCCAGGTGAGAGACACAGAAGACATGGTTGCGCTGCGCATTTGCAAGCATGAGTCCAAGAATTTAGTTGAGGAATGTTTAATAAGCCCAGCACCACAGCTATTGGAGAGTACTCTTAGAAAAACAGAAACTGTACAAAATATAGTAGATATTATTGAAACGAATACTGAGGACTTCGAAATTATTTGCACAACAGAAAATGTGCCATCACTTGACGAAAAACTCCCTGAAATCATCCCTGCTGATGGTAATGAAGAAGAATTTACGTATTTGATGGAAAAGACAGCAGAGGAAGTGACTGCGCAAAGTGCTCCATTAGCAAAGGAAGTGACTGCAGGAAGCATTCATGATTTCTTCAAGCGTCGGCCAAGGCCATCTTGCGAAGGGAAAGCCATGCAGCTTATTAAATCAACAAAGTATCAGCCATGCAGTTTGGAAAGTAAGAGGGACATTAGTGATACAAAAGAAATCAAAACAAGTGACTCTGCTCCAGCAGAAGAAAGTAAAGTGGATGCAAATAATTCTATCCAAGCATCACAGGCTTGTACGGGTGAGGTATTAGAAGAAACTATAGATGGAAGAAGTGAGCTAGCCAAGAGTACTGATGAGCCACAAACGGCTTTGCACACAGTGGATTCGGAGAACCATGTGGATAAGCCAGAGTCCATTGCGAAGCCTGTAAGTGAAGATGAAGATCCTACTTATGAGATCCAGCAGGAAATCCCTGTGCCTCTATTGGATTCTCAGACTGTTGAGGAGACATCTAAATGTCTGGTACCGACACAGCATAAAGCCAAGCCTGTGATTGAGAGGAAAGTTAATCTAAATATCGTCCGTAAAGAGACAACGGCAGATGGAAAGGAGGGGCTAAAGGCAGATGTGGTATCTGTCATTGTGTCTGCTGAAACAACTGATGAGATTATTCAGAAAAAGCCAGGTGAAAAGCTGCAATTTCTTAAAGCAAAGCTACAGGAAGCAATGAAACAGCGTCGTACTGAAGGGAGGCAGAAGCGTCAGGCCATGTTTAAGTTGGAGAATGAAGATCGCTTTGAAGTTGAGGATGACGAGGGAAACACTGAGACTGTAGCAGATCTCCTGGGAGGAGAAGATAATGAAGAGATTGGAAATGAGGACCGGCTCGAAGTGAGTGCAACGGATATTGTTATCTGTACCCAGACATGTGACTACAGAGTCCACCATGATGCTATACAAGGACGGCTCTACAAAGTTGGGGTATTCACTCCTTCCTGATAAATGCGACACACAGGAAGGATACAAACAGACCAGTGTAAGGTAGAGAGAAGATGGATTTGCAGGTGGCCACTATCGCAGCTTTCTACCTCAATGCGGATGGCATAGAGGAGGAATGGTTGGCTGGGCGAAGAGTTCTTGAGTGGTGAGCGACCCTACCGGATGTCCGGCCTCTCGGCATGTCGCCCAACACCATGTTGTTGAGCTGAGGGGGAGGGTGTGTGGTCGTCTGCCCCTTAGAAGTTATGACAAGCAAGTGGAGTATGGAGTTCTTGACAGAAGTGACGGAGTTAAAACTTCTGAAGAACTACTAATTGGTGCAACTTCCCTTTAAAAGCCTGGAAAGCAGACATGGAAAGGGGGTGTTGCTGGCTAGGCTCTGAGCAGGTCCTGCTGCTGCCAGAAGTAAGCCCCAGAGTGGAGGCTTATCCTGTGTGGAATTACAGTGTGTTTGGGAAGCAAGCCTGTAAGAGTTACCTGATTTACTGTGGCTGGGAGTACAGCAAGAAGAGTGAGCCGTTTGCAGTCCCAGGACGTTGTGAGCTGGAAAAGGGAAGACAGCCTCAGGACGCCAAGTAAGTGAAGGGATCAGTGAGGATTCCCAGGCAGAGTTGCCTTAAAGGCCTAAGCACGTGTGTAGCTGACAGAGGCCGTTGAATGAAAGTACCCAGACGTATTATGCCGCAGGGAAGAAGCGAAGTTTAGAAGACGGAAGTTAATACAAGTTAGTGTTGTGTTATGCAAGGGTCCCTGGGGTGAAGCATACGGGAGAGACGGGCGGGCCCTATGCTTCATCCGCGACTGTGTCCCAGAGAGGAGCTGTGACCCAGAGAGGAGCTGTGTCCCAGAGAGGAGCTCTGTCCCAGAGAGGAGCTGTGTCCCAGAGAGGAGCTGTGACCCAGGGGGGAGCTGTGACCCAGAGAGGAGCTGTGTCCCAGAGAGGAGCTGTGTCCCAGAGAGGTGCTGTGTCCCAGAGAGGAGCTGTGTCCCAGAGAGGAGCTGTGACCCAGAGAGGAGCTGTGTCCCAGAGAGGAGCTCTGTCCCAGAGAGGAGCTGTGTCCCAGAGAGGAGCTGTGACCCAGAGAGGAGCTGTGACCCAGAGAGGAGCTGTGTCCCAGAGAGGAGCTGTGTCCCAGAGAGGAGCTGTGTCCCAGAGAGGTGCTGTGTCCCAGAGAGGTGCTGTGTCCCAGTGAGGAGCTGTGTCCCAGAGAGGAGCTGTGACCCAGAGGGGAGCCCTGTCCCAGAGAGGAGCTGTGTCCCAGAGGTTGCTGAAGGTGGCAACAGAATCCACAAGTCGAAGAGACTATCCTGGCCACAAGGCGGCACTCTCACAAGTCGAAGAGACTATTTGTAACCTGGCCACAAGGTGGCACTCTCCCACCTCGCAGAGACTGTTAAACTTATAATTTCTCCGGCGCAGAGAAGCTGCCCGGGTATAGTCAGGGTGTTCCTGCATATTAGTCAGCATGTTTACGTAGATGTTTATTTCCTTTATTTTAAGCAGAGTTACTGCTACCCTTTGTTTTTGTTTCATAATAAACCTGTTTGCTGTACTACAAGAACGTATCTGTTCCTAATTCAAGAAACCACTGCTATACGCTGCCATCCTGATCACAATATATATATATATATATATATATATATATATATATATATATATATATATATATAAATACCGTATTGGTCCAAAAATAAGCCGCACCTTTTTTCCGTTTCTTGAGTTTGCGAGTTACGGGTGCGGCTTATATTGGCGACCGCAAAAAAAATCACTGTCGATTTGCGAGCTTGCGAGTTACGTGTACGGCTTCTATTCGCAAACGTAAAATTACTGAGACTGCAGTATTGTAGCAATTGAATAGCGATTTACGGTTTTAGTGATTCTAATATCCTGTAAGGCCTGTAACCTGCAAAAAAGTTACAGTACTAATTAGAAAGCCTGTTTCTTGCAATGGCTGATCACTTGGAGAGTCTTTTTCTCTCCAATTTTAAGGGTGTGGCTTATATTTGAGCACTATTTTTTTTCTATTTTTTCCCCTTAATTTTTACCGGTGCGGCATATATTCGGACCAATGCGGTATATATATATATATATATATATATAAATATATATACTGTGGTGTACTGCCCCCGGTGGATGGCGCAAGTCACACAGCATTGAGGAAATCCGCTCTAGGTAACTTGGAGTTAATTCCCTGGAGCTGTGTTAATTGAAGCAGCAGATGTGATAAACCTTTTAAAACACAGACACAGGAAAGGAATGCTGATATTAGGCTCTGGCCTAAGTCATGTGAGCTGAGTGTGGAAGCTGCGGCCAGAGGCTCTTAGGACTACCCAAGGACACAAGCTGTGAGGAGCCAGGATGTTACAGCTAGCAGAGAGAGCTGTCAGCTGTTTGGATTGCTGCAAAGAGAGGACTGTGTGAAAGTTTGCTCACACAGATATCAAAGGTGAACTGTTTTGGAGAATCTGCTTTTGTGTGAGAAACCACTGTGTTGCCTGCCTTATGAGTGATACTACAAGGGACAAGTCCTGCTGGATACCAGAAAGCCTGAGTGAGAGAGAGAGACTGAACACAGTAAGTGTTATAATTAAAGCGGATCACAATCCTAGTAAAACTGCTGTTTAAGCCATACCAGCGCTGCTGGAGGCTGAGAGTAGATCTTTGTTTACAAGTACCTGTTAGATACTGTGAACTGTTTGTTCTGTGATACTATACTTGAGAGAGCTGTGCTGCATACTGAAGCTACCACAGAGACAATCCCTCCCATTTTTGAGTACTTGTGTACTCTTTATAAGGGTCCCTGGGGGGAGGACACTCGGAGAGCAGGGAGGGTCAGTGTCCTTGCTACAAGGTGGTGCTATTACATGAAAACTACTCCATGCAGAGTTCCTGAGGAGATTGAGTTCCTACCAGCAGACAGCACTGTCTTATTTTCCACCTTTAGCAGATAAGCTGCTCAGGGCTAGTCAGGGTTTTCCTGTATGTTAGTCCGTCCGTTTATGTAGATTTTTATTTTCATATTTTTTCAAACAGAGCTAACGCTTCAGTTTATTTTTGCACTTTAATAAAATGGTTTGCTGCACTATGCGATATGTTCCATTTGCTTCTTTCAAGATACCGCAGTCCTACACAGCCACCCTTGTCACTATATATATATATATATATATATATACATATAGACACATACAGTTGTGCTCAAAGGTTGGCATACCCTGGCAGAAATTGGAAAATTTGGGCATGTATTTTGACTGATCATGCAAACATGTTTATTTTATTGAAGGATAGTGATCATATGAAGCAATTTATTATCACATAGTTGTTTGGCTCCTTTTAAAATCATAATGATAACAGAAATCACCCAAATGGCCCTGATCAAAAGTTTACATGCCCTTGAATGTTTGGCCTTGTTACAGACACACAATTTTACACATACAGGTTAAAATGGCAATTAAAGGTAATTTCCTACACATGTGGCTTTTTAAATTGCAATTAGTGTCTGTGTATAAATAGTCAATGAGTTTGTTAGCTCTCATATGGATGCACTGCGCAGGCTAGATACTGAGCCATGGGGAGCAGAAAAGAACTGTCAGACTTGAGTAACAAGGTAATGGAACTTCATAAAGATGAAAAAGGGAAATTTGGGGATCTCTTGATATCAAGCCAAGGTCAGGTAGACTAAGAAAGATTTCAGCCACAACTGCCAGAAGAATTGTTCGGAATACAAATAGAAACCCACAGGTAATCTCAGGAGAAATACAGGCTAATCTGGAAAAAGACAGTGTGGTTGTTTCAAGGAGCACAATACGACAATACTTGAACAAAAATGAGCTGCATGGTTGAGATGCCAGAAACAAGCCTTTACTGTGCCAATCCCACAATAAAGCCTGGTTACAATATGCCCGATAACACCTTGATACGCCTCACAGCTTCTGACGAGACCAAAATAGAGCTTTATGGTCACAACCATAAGCGCTATGTTTGAAGAGGGGTCAAAAAGGCCTATAGTGAAAAGAATACCATCCCCACTGATGGTGGTTTACTGATGTTTTGGTAATAAGTGAGCTCTAAAGGCACGGAATATCTTGTGAAAATTGATGGCAAGATGAATGCAGCATGTTATCAGAAAATACTGGCAGACAATTTGCATTCTTCTGCACGATCAGTCATATTTTCCCAAATAAATGCCAAAATGTAAAAATTTCTGCCAGGGTATGCACACTTTTGAGGACAACTGTATGTATTGTATGAAATAACTTACGATTTAGGATTATATATGTCTATATATATGCTCCAAGTGTTGAATTTTAAGAATGTTAGATTTGTTGGAGACTCTCCCTGGCAGACAGTAGGCAAAGATTGAAGCTGATTGACTGCAATCGGACACCACTAGTTGGACAGCACTGCCCTAAAGTCACCATCACAATACAAAAAGCCCATTTGGAGCCTCATTTTCTGTAGCTACTACACTCTACCTCTCATACTTTTGCTCTGTTTTTGTCCCTCTATTAGGATTTTTTTTTTTAATTACTCGAGTTTCACAATATATAATTACTAGCGACTTGCCCGTCAAAAAATGACGACAATGAGATGTGTATGTTTGGAAAGTTGTTTAGTTATTAATAAACGTAGTTGACACTTGTAAGATTTTAGTTATGATGAAATAAGTAGTATTGTGATATTAAACATGTTTATTTTTGTAAAATGTTCTATTGGCGAACAGTAACTGTTAAAAGCATTTTGTATTAAAAGTATTAACATTTGAATGTAAGAACAGTTGAACTTTAAATTAATAAGTATTGTAAACTTGAGGTAATGTTTTTTTAACATGCAAGTTCTATCTGAAGAATTGTTAACTTAAATATACATTGAATCCAGAGGAAGGCAAACAGTAAAAACCCTCCTTGAAACGTAGCGAATTGTATCAGAGAGGAAAAAAAAAAAATTCCTTCCTGACCCCATGAACTGGCGATCGGGATTACTCCCTGGATTAATGTTTAACATAAACGAAAATATTTACATTGTGACTTAAAACGTGGTTGGGCTCTTAACATGAACTTTGTAATATGTTTAGAACTTGAAAGTATATTTTTTTAAACTTTAACTTTCTTATCTGTCTAAGTAAGGAACCTGAAAATATTGTTTTCAAACTTGTAACATTAGAAACAGTGACATAGTTAATTAGCATTTTAACATAATTTGCAAAAATAATGCAAGTCAAGTGTTTTGTGAGGCTAATCATCCATAAACAGTACTTCCATTAATAATGACTGAATTGATTATTGTTTTGTATTTTTCAATGGTTGACCTTTGTTTATTGCTGTGACTTAAAACGTTGTTGACCTCTTAACATGAACTTTGTAATATATCTAAGTAAGAAACTTGAAAGTATATTTTTTGAAACTTGAACTTTCTTATCTGTGTAAGTAAGGAACTTGAATTTTTTTTTCCAACTTGGAACATTATAAACAGTAATATAGTTAATTAAGATTTTAACATAATTTTGTATTAAAAGTATTAACATTTGAATGTAAAAACAGTTGAAATTTAAATTAATCAGTATTGTAAACTTGAGGTAATGGTTTTTTAACATGCAAGTTCTATCTCAAGAATTGTTAACTTAAATATACATTGAATCCAGAGGAAGGCAAACAGTAAAACCCCTCCTTGAAACGTACCCAATTGTATCAAAGACTGGAAAAAATTAATTCCTTCCTGGCCCCATGAACTGGCGATCAGATTACTCCCTGGATTAATGTTTAACATAAAAGACAATATTTACATTGTGACTTAAAACGTGGTTGAGCTCTTAACATGAACTTTGTAATATGTTTAAGTAATGAACTTGAAAATATTGTTTTCAAACTTGTAACATTAGAAACAGTAACATAGTTTATTAAGCACATGTTTTGTGAAGCTAATCATCCATAAACAGTATACTTCAATTAATTATGACTGCATTGTTTATTGATTTGTATTTTTCAATGGATGACCTTTGTTTGTTGCTGTGATTTAAAACGTGGTTGACCTCTTAACATGAACTTTGTAATATGTCTAATTAAGAAACTTAAAAGTATATTTTTTAAAACTTGAAATTTGTTATCTCTCTAAGTAAGGAACTTGACAAAAAAAAATCAAACTTGTATCATTAGAAACAGTGACATAGTTAATTAGCATTTTAACATAATTTGTGAAAATAATGCAAGTCAAGTGTTTTGTGAGGCTAATGATATATAAACAGTACTTCCATTAATTATGACTGAATTGATTATTGATTTGTATTTTTGAATGGTTGACCTTAGTTTGTTGCTATAGTAATTGTTTTAAATCGCACATCTAGGGCCTCCTTCAAAAGTGATTTGGCCAATTATATAGGGCTCTAAATAAGCACATAACATATATTTTTTAAAGAAGTTTTTAGTTAGTGAAAACCTTGCTTTTTGATAGATGTTTACTAACTAAAAACTTATTTATAAAAAATATGTTATGCGCTTATTTAGAGCCCTATTCAATTGGCCAAATTGCAATTGAATGAGGGTCATAGTTTGGTCTCTGGAAAAGTGGTTCTCTATATTGTGTTTTTTTTTATATTTTTGCATTTGCTTTTAAATTTGTTTTGCATGGCTTTTATTTCTTTAATGAAAAGTTAAAGTACTTCATAGTAGACAATGTTTTTAGTAAAAATACGTCCATCTTCTAATAAATCACCTTAACTTTCATTCTTTTCAATGTAAACTTTAACAGCCTGTGGATTTTTGCACTGTGATAACGCAACAATTGGCCATGTGTAAATACTGGTTCTTGTAAGAAAATACGCACAGATTTGAACGTTTGTCCTTGTGATTTATTAATGGTCATGGCAAATGCCATAATGATGGGAAATTGTCTTCTTTGAAGTATAAAAGGGAGACTACTTTCACTTGGTGCTAAATCTATTCTTGGTATGAAAACTCTCTCTCCTTTATGGGTACCAGTTAAAATTTCAGCATCTATAAAATGGTCCTTTAATTGTTGAACAATTAATCTTGTCCCATTGCATAGGCCTTTTTTGGGGTTCATATTTTGCTGTAATATGACAATTACACCTTTCTTTAGCTGCAAAATATGTGGTGGCATTCCAGAAGGAGTTAGTGAGTTTATGAATTCAGTGGAAAAGTTAGCCTGACTTTCATTGTCCTCAGCAAGTACAGAATCAGCACTGTGATAATTTCTTTGTAGTGCATTAATTTTTTTAAAGATTTCATTATTGAGGATTAATGCATGCTTATTTTTACACGTTAGTATGACTTGGTTGGCAAGCTCTGAATATTCCTGGTTATTCAATATAGCCGATATAATATCTTGGTGACAAATAATATGAGGTGGGATCTCTACAGTGTCGTCAGGTAAATGTGGTATTTTTTCTGTTCTGCCTTCTCCAATTTTAATAAGGCAATCATTGAAATCAGTTTGGCCTTCTGATCTCATGTTTTGTTGCAGTTGAAGATGGGTAAAATGTTTCCATAGTGTGCTTGACTTTATACAGGTTTCGATAATGTCAGTTCGATTTCCATGTACAACGACAGGTAATGTTTGTCTAAAATCGCCACCTAACAACATTACCTTTCCACCAAATAGAAAAGTATTATCCATGACTTCACGAAGCAAACGGTCAATACATTGAAGGGCATAGCATGACATCATTGTGGCCTCATCTATTATAATTAATTAACTTTTTTTCAATTTCTTTGCTTGTAATGATGTCATGCGAATATCTGACACAGAGGTTTCTAAAATAGGCACTGGCAGTTTAAAGCCACTATGTACAGTTCTTCCACCTTCTAACAAAAGTGCAGCAATTCCAGTAGTGGTCAAACGGCAGTGCTATTTGACCTTGTGCTCGTACAGAACTCATTAATAAATTATATAGATACGTTTTTCCTGATCCGCCAGGTCCATCAAGATAGAAATAACTCTCTGTGACCATGTCATCATCTATTGCATTTTTAATGTCATTAAATGCTTGCAATTGTAACGTATTTAAAGTTGCAAGTCTTTCTTCTGTTCTTTCTACTTGTAGTTGAATGTCATAGTCTTCAAAGTGTATGTCATCTATAAGACCTAGATCAGGCAAATTAAAACTTGCACAACTTAATCCATGAGTTAAAAATACTTTTTGGATTTCCATTAACGCTTTTAAGTGTGCAATCGGTTCATTGTATCGTCGGATAAAGTCTTCAGCCATATTACTTTTAAATGTGCCCCACAAAGCTAATGCATTTGGAGCATTTGAGAAGATACATATAAATGCAAATTGTTCTCTCACCTGCCATGGCATTTGACATTGTGCTACTTCTTCTAAACATCTTTCCCATTCTGTATCATCAGCTAGTAAGTTTCTATGTCTTGCAGCTAAATGGAAGGATTCATATACTATGACATTAACAGTTCTTAAGTGTTCGAAACTTTGTGCTCCAGGAACATTTAAAAGTAATATTCGTAAGCAAAAACGTTCAACATCTCTTGGACTGACTGTGTAAATTCTTGGGATTATTTAATTTCCTCTGCTTTTTCTAGGTCTCCATAATCCATTCACAAAAACATAGTGATATGGAATTTCAATATATAAGAATTGTGTTGCTTCTGAATCTGTGGAATCTAATTCAAACCATGCAGTTAGTGTAGTGTGACGATCTTCACTTTGGGCCAATGCATTCATTTCATTTCCAGCATGGAAATACACTAAATGTCTTTGTGGCAAATGTACTGCTAATCTACATACTGCATGTGATCTATCATGCATTTCAAATTTTAAAAGCCGCCACATAGCTTTTGGCGCACTGACATAGCAAGCATCTACATGAGATGAAAGTTCATCATGTACTAACTCACTACTTTCAGGGTTGTCTGCACTTTTTATGACTACAGTAGCTGCATCATAGCCTTTGTAAATAAATTTGTACACATATTTAATGGATTTGATGGAAGTGCAGGCTTCTACATTAATGTGTGCATATACTTCATGAGTAAATGTAGATTGTAGGGTACTACATATCTATTGTTAACTTTTTTGCCACGAATAATGGCACTATCTCCTTCTCTTCTTTTATAAACTGGATAGCCATCACAATTGGCATAGGTTTTGTCTCTATAATCTTTTGGAAAATCTTTGGAACATTTATTATTTTCCATACATGGTGATTGTGGATTAAGCTCACCACAGGGTCCATGAATCATGTGATGAGTAACAATCTCATATAGTCTACCATATAGTTCTGGATCTGGTAGTTCAGCAACAATAACTGCATCCACTTAGCTGCAATGACTGCATCCACAGTATCTAATTTATCTTTTTCTTGAAGTATTATGAGAAGATGTGCATGTGGAAGGCCTTTTTTTTAAATATTCAATGGTATATACATAAGCAAGACATTTGCCAAATAAGTGACTTATAGTGATGTCATGTATTAATTCATTTAATTTAATCTTAAAAACTCTGGCTAAATCTGGTATATCGGAAGGACTTTGGCCAAGAAGTAAATTTTGTGTAATTTCTGGCCATTGGGGATTACATGTAAATGTAAGAAATAAATCGGGTTTGCCAAATTTGGTGACAATAGCCATAGCATGATTGTATCGTTCTCTCATATTTCGAGAAGATCGTTGACAGGAAGATGGTAAAATTATGGCTTTGCCAGCTCTCATGTCTCTGCTTGTAGCCACCTCAGCAACATAGTCCATTAGTCCAGAATATTGTTCTACACGTAGTTTATCTTGTTGATATTTTATAAAGTTTAAATTATTGGCCTCAACTTGCAAATAAGAATCAATAATCCATTGTTGGGTTAGTTTTCCACCACATAAAATTGGATTAAATGTATTTCTAATGGCAATTTGAGCAACTTTAAATTCAAGCATAGAAACATTATTTCGGATTCTGGCTTTAGCATTTGGGTGACTGGGAAGTGTTAATTTTGGTTGCCAACCTGCCTCTCCGTGTGGGAAAAAAATAGGATATGTCATTGGATCTAAATTTGGACTTAAGATACTCAAATTAATGAATGGTTGCTCCTCATTTCTGAGATATATTCTAATGTCTCTTTGAAATGGTGGTTCTCCTTCATCATTTTGAAACACCATTGCAACCTCATTTGATGTTGGCAAGTTATAACGATGTTTATCAGTATGTCTGTCTCTTTTAAGCACCATATTGATCTTTGGCATTGGTAATTGATGTCTTTGTGCATCAAGTTGTTGTTCATTTTCGGTTTCTGCCAATTTTTTATAAGCTTTAGTGTAGGGGTTATTGTCCATTTTTCATTTTCTTCCAGCTGCATACGTTGGTCAACAGCTTCTATTGTATCTAGGACATATAGATGAGCAAATTTTCTTTGCTCTCCTTCCTCTGGATGTAAATGGGAAGTACGATGATAAATTTGGCCTTGGACTTTAAAACAGTAAGGACCATGTCCTGGTACATTAGCAGCTAATGTTGCCCCCATAGATGCAAAGGATATGGCACTATTGTAGGATCTTATGTTTGTTTTAAACATTTTGTAGTTTGGAAAAGTAGGTTCAGTCATAATGTTTTGTAAATAGATTGGAAATTATTTTCTTTCTGGAAGTTTGAACTTGCCTTTTTGACAGCAACTAATAAATTGTCCATCTCTGGGTCTCTCCTGTTAAAAAAAATAACCCTCACAAAACTGACATTGAGTATTCATGTCCCCACAATTATGAACCTCTACTGCTAAAGACTTGAGTAAAGGACAAGTTGCAAAGCATATCTCAGTTTGATTTTCAAATTCATCAGGGGAAATGTCATGTGATGTTTCAAGAACAGGTTCTAAATGCTTTGTTTTTTTGGTGGCTGTTTTGGTATATTTTTTATTGGATTAGGTAAAATGTCATGTTTTGTTTTTAGGAAGAGGTTCTAAATGCTTTGGTTTTTTGGTGGCTTTTTTTGGTATCTCTTTTATTTTTTCAGGTAAAATGTCCTCTGATGTTTGAGGAACAGGTTCTAAATCCTTTGTTTGCTTAGTAGCTTTTTTTGGTGTATCTTTAATTTTTGCAGCTGATAGTCTTTTGCGTGCAATTCTTTTGCGTTCTTTTTCTCGTCGAATTTCCTTCTCCTCTGGTGTCTGCTGGTTGGCCCATCTCTCTTGTCTTTCTCTAGTTTGATGTCTTTTCTTTTCTTGTTTGCTTTCGTTGGTAGCCATGTTAATCTGTAAAAGAAAATAATGTATAATTAGTTTAGTTTGAGATTGTTGAGGAATAATAATAAAGTTAATCCCTATTAATATTTTATTTGGCCTTGTGATCCTACTATTATTTGCTTTGACCTTTTGTACCTTCTACAATTCTGATTACAATGATGCCTAGAGCCATTCCCCTTGTTTCATCAACAAGACCCTTTGATACTCCATAAATAGTTTCTGGAGGACTTGTATTTCTAGTTATAACTAATGTAATCTAAAACAGGTATCTATGTACACATACCTAAACCTGTCATGACCTGTATTTCTTGAACCTACATAAAGATGACTCAGCATTTACCTCTGTTAATGCAAGGTATGGGCATAGGTACCTTTATAAGCTACCCTGAATATTCAATAAATTGAGATCATTTGATACCAATCCCTTGTGTGTAGTGTATCATTTGTGTCTCCCAGATATCTGAGCCAAGAGGAGAGTGCATGAGGAATGTGATAAAAGGTTTTACCCCGGGGTGCGCTTGTCCCAGCAATGAAAGTAATCCTGCTTTAACAAAGATGTTAAGTTTGTTTTTTAAATTTTTTATTATCAACAGTTTGTTTATATGTGCTTGTAGTTCATTGTAGCGGTACTTCCTTTGTATTGTTAAATAAGTGTTTTTTTATTTTTTTGGTCTTACTTTTTGTCGTACGTTGTAATTTTTGCCTTACATGAATAGCACACTCAAGGAACTGACACTATACCTTCTTCTACATGTAGTAGTTAATTGAAATGTATATTTTTGTTGTTTTGGCAATTTATTTTTTTGTTGTACTTTTAACTTACAGGCATAGTAGAGGGCAAAAATTAGTCTTTGTAATTTTTACTACAGGGGATTGTCATAATAGTATTTTGATATTTTTTTTTTTAAAGGCTTATATGTTCGGGCAATGACATGTTTTCTTGGGGTGTTAGTACTATTTGTTGTAGTATTCTATTTTATGTGTGTGTTTAGGTTTTATACTTAATATTGTACATTACGACTGGTAATTTAGAATGACAAATTTTATTTAGTCTGTGTTTTGAGACTTTTGTGGACTATGCTGTTTTCTTTTTTTTTTGGGCTAGATTGAAGTTTGGATTTACTGTTAAACATTATTGTCCATAAAAGACAAATAAGAGGTAAATGAGAAATGTGTCAGTTATATTTTGGTAAAAGTTATAGTTAGTGGTTATTCTTTTTTTTTTTTTCTGTTGACATGGATGCAGAGCAAACATGTTTATTTAGTTTTCTCTTTTTTTATTTGTTATACTGTACTTTGGTTGAAGTGTAATTTCAAGCAGAATTTTTGTTGGTCCACTGTTGAAAGTCTTCGTCCGATGCTCTTCACGCAGTTTCTGTTGTAAAAGAAAAATTAAAATGTTATTTGATTTGAATGTATTTGTAATGAATAACATATTTCATTGTTTTGGTCTATTGTATCTGTTATGTTGAATTTTTCTGCTATGCTGTTTTTTGTGCAACCTATTAAAAATACTTTAATTGTATTTGTATATTCCAGTTATCCTTTGTTAATACTGTAATTATTAATGTTTTTCTTATTTTGGATATGATTGCAATGTTTTTGCATCATCCTTTTTTGTGTCCACCACTTTTGCTATGCTTATTTAGGCTTCTTTGTAAGGCTTATAGCTTCTTAAACAGTAAAGAAGAATATTATTTAACTTTTCTATCTGTTTCTGTGATTTTTGGTACAATCTTGTTTTGTGTCCACCATTTTTTGTCTACTTTATTTTTCAATTAGTGTTCTTTATGAGTATTCAATCATGTTGGACGGTACAAATCAATGTTAATTGCCTTTTCTATATCATGTTGTGCTTTTTTTCATCCTGTTTTGTGTTCACCACTTTTTGGTTGCTGCATTAGGCTTGTGGGTGATGGTTGGAGGTTATTTTACAGTAAAGAGGAGGAATACTTTTGTTTTATGTATGTTGCTAATGTTTCAGATGGTATCCTGTTTTATGGCCACCTCTTTTTTTTTTTTGGTTTCTGTGAAACTATCTGTCTGCCAAAATTGTATAGGTCTTTGTGAAGTTTGTTGAACTGTGTTTGTTCCTTATTCAATTTATATGTATTTCTTTTTTATTTTACTTGAAATTGTTATATTGGCGGCCATTAAACATATATAGTTCCTTTATTTTTTCTACTTGTTATACTTTACCTTGATTGAAGTGTTGTTCTTGTCCGAATGACAGAGGGTCCCCTCCTGCCAATCTTAATCCGCCGGTCTTCTTGTAGTGTCTGTTTGAAAAAGAAAGTGAAATGGTTAATTGTATATTTCTTCTTTTTGATTTAGCAAAGCATGGTCTTTTTCAGCATGTCATGTATATTTCTATCTTACCTCTTCTTCTTTCTTTGTGTTCTTTAAAAGAGATTTTCGTTCACAGTGCAAATTCTTGAGTGACGCTGTTGATGCAGAGTCTGTTTGAATAGTAAAAAAAGGGCAAAGATTCAGCTTTAGGTTCCATATGTATTAGTGTCATATTATTTTTTGCTATGAGTTGCAGTATGTCATTTAAATATACTTGTTTAATTAGTTTTGGTTAACATTAGTTTGTTTTAGGGCCTACACACATAAATGTGCGTGTGACATGTCACTATACATGAATCACATTTTCATAGTTAAAGTTGTTTTTTTTTAATGTAATTTAAATATACGTGTTTAATTAGTTTGGGTTAAGATTAGTTTGTTGTAGGGGCTATACACATAAATGTGCGTGTCACATGTCAGTATACATGAATCACATTTTCATAGTTAAAGTTGTTTTTTTTTTGTCCTGTCTTGATAATAAAATGTAATATATTATAGTTTACCTCTCCGTTGTAATTTGCATAGTGTAAAGTAGGAAATTAGGAAATAATTATCTTCTCAAGTAACAGCAGCAGTTAACTATCCAGTGTAGAAGTGTAGAAGTGTAGAATTTTCTGGAAAGTAGGTAGTATTTATAAACTTTCAAGTTCCTCAGACTATTAGAACGCAATACGCATGCGCTATTTGCGTTCCAGCTTACAATTTGCGTTCCATCCGCCATTTTATGCGTAGTAGTTTTCAAAATGGTGGTTAATATCAGTGTGGTACGTGCCGTATAGTATGTGTTTCAGTTTTGCGAGTCACTGTAGTATTGTTGTGTCTGTAGCTTCATTTTCGTTTTGTTCGGCGGCCATTTTTTCTCTTGCTTGGGTGATTTTCGGCACTTTAAACTCATTTTTTTTAACTTAAATGGACGTGTAAATTAACTTTTTGAGGTGCCGGATGCCCCCCTTGCTGTAAGTAAGCTTTTTATGTGTTCGTTGTATTTATTTCTTGTGTTTCTGATGTTTTCATGCGCGCCGTTTTCGGCAGAATTTTGCGTGTTGGAAATGGGTCGTTTCGCAGCCGTATTTATTTGCGAGGGACGCAGTTGGTTTTTTTCTAAGTCGTGCGTGTAGGACGCAATTGTTTTTTTTCTAAGTTATGCGTGAGTGTGTTAACCGCGTGTGAGGCGCCTTTGAGTTTTTTTTCTAAGTCGTGCGTGTATGTATGTTAACCACGTGTGAGGCGCCTTTGAGTCGTGCGTGTGTGTGTTAACCGCGTATGAGGCTCCTTTGAGGCTACACCTCCGCAAATGCAGCCCCTCGCTTTGCGAGGGTCCGCATTTGCGGACAAACACAGCCGACGTTGGATCTTCCACGGCCGCATTTGCGGACAAACACAGCCGACGTTGGATCCTCCACCACCGCAAATGCGGCCCCTCACTTCGCGAGGATCCGCATTTGCTGGGAACTGCGGCCCTCGCTATAGAAGTTACAAGTTAAAACATTTTTAGTAGTTACTTCAGTGTCCTACATAGTCCTACTCTTGAGACAGAAGTCAGACCAAATATAATTGTAGGTCATTTTGGAACACGGATATGTTATTGAATTTAAAAAATAATTAAAACTTAATCTGTTGTCCCCATTGCAATAAGCACTATTATGCAGTGTATTGCTCAATTTACCTTTAGTCAAATTCACCACAGTAAGTGGGATCAAATGTGTGTGTGGGATCTTACAACCGAACCAGAACAAACCAGTGACTCAATCAGCTGTATATCTTTTTGCTCAGGAAGGAACTGTTCAGGAGTGAAGGAATTACAATGTATTTGTGTGCTACAGTACATAAGTAAACTCTTTTGACATTGCACTCCACAGGGGTGCGTCCTACCTATTCTCTGAGAACAGACTGGATCCACTCCTAATTAACAGGACAGGTAGGAGACATGCAGAGATCATGAAGAAATGGCACACTGGCAATTTATATACAGGGGTTTGGCCGGTTTTGAAAAACATCCCACAAGGGACAAGCAATCTCAGTAATGAGGAAGGCCATGAGACACCAAAAGGCTTCCTCCATAATTGTTAGCGACAGCCCTAACCCCTCAGTATGCTTCTTGAAAAATTCTTAGGGTATGTAAGTGATTGTGTGTGACAATAAAAGTTGATGTTAGTAAGGATGCAAGTTAAGCATCGTAATCAATGGTGTTGCTACAAACGAATACAGCCTGTATTAGAGTTCATTTTGCATAGTGTAATCTCTAACAATATTACAGGAACAGATTACCTTTGTCGTCTGTGTCCAGGTATTCATATCCGCAAATTCTGGCCTCTTTGCATGCTCAGAGGAACATGGCAAGGAAGCACTGCATTAACTTACTGTTATAAGATGCTTAGTGATTTGACAAACTAAGCATTGCTCTGATGATATTGTATATCTGTTATGGATCTAGATTTAATGTCATTATGATCACAAATATGATCACAGAACCAAGCAAAAGTTTAAAAGTGAAGGACAGTGATGACTGCATTCTCATAATTCACTGGTTAATAATGAATTTTGTCTAGTGTCTGAAAGTCCTAATAGAAGTATTAGAGTCTGCATTTCCTTTGCTCTTGTAATCAATACATTTAATTAGCAGTGTCTTTCATTTTTCTGGCTTAATGACAAATGACTGAAATAAACGTAGTTATTTTCTGCATTCTTGGTAATCAAGTGCAATCAAGAAAAAGCAAAAGAATACCTATTGAAAGCCAACTGCATATTTCTGAATCTTCCATGTTCTGGTGCATATAAGACCAGGTAAAAACAGGCAAATCAGTGACTTCACAATGCAGTTGTATTATCTTTTCTGTTAAATGTATAGTAAGACATATTGTAAACTAAATGTGTACTTAAAGGACCAATGCAGTTAAAAAATAGAGACTTATTTGTCAAGTATGTTCCAAACTAACAGTATTGGCAGCTGTGTAAGCCATGGGAATAATTTTTTTGGGAGGATGTGAAGTACACAAATTAATTTTGTGTTAGTTACATCACATCCTGCGAGCTCCCTGCTGTGTGTGTGTGTTTGTAGTTATCAGTAGAGAGGGAGATGAATGAGGAGGGAACAGGCAGAAGTCTGAGCCTTAGTCTGATAACTAGATAATATTGAAACTAGCCCCTCACTGGCCAAAAGCAGACTTACTGCAAACACAGTTCTTCATATTTGCAAACACCCCTCTAACACACACACAACTTCCGTCAATGTATCATGGATCCATCCAGGGGCATCACAAATTATGGGCCCTATTAAATTCCAGCCTCGTTAATAAGAGGCTTCTACTTAAGCCCTACGTACTGCAAAGTTTCTCTAACTTACAATGCTATTAAATTAGCCCTGCTGCCAGCAACGTATGAGCTACGCAGCAGGGCCGTACGTATCTACACTGCGTAAATGTACATGAGGAGTGACAGCCTGCGAGATGATATCGCAGGCTCCCACTCCTCATCAATTGCTGCGGGGGTCCTAAAAGGGACCTCCGCGGCAGTCCCCCACATAAGCCCTGCCGTGGGGGTACTCCGAATACCCCCCCGGCACCTAAAATTAACCCCCCCTCAATGCGGGGGTCCCCGTCGGGACCCCCGAAGTGTCCTCACATGAACACCTTGCTGCAGGGGTCCATAGGAACCCCCGCAGCCCCCACACATTAACCCCTTGCAGCGGGGGTCCTCGATCGGCACCGATCAGGCCCCCCGCTGCATTTAAAACTTTTAAATTCCCCGCCGCGGCTCCTTAAAGGGGCCGCGGCACACTATTACCCAATCCCGGCCGCGGCACTTAAAATTAACCCCCCTCTATGCTGGGGGTCCCCATCGGGACCCCCGAAGTGTCCCCACATAAACCCCCTGCAGCGGGGGGCCCCGATCGGCACCGATCGTGACCCTGCTGCAATTCAATTTTAAATTTCCCGCCTCGCGGGTCCTCAAAGGACCGTAAAGGTCCTGAAAGGACAAAAAACTAAAAATATTAACCCCAGGCAACTATAATTACCCCATTAACTCATGGTGGTCAATCCAGACCACCATAAGGCCTAAATTAACCCATTAACTCATGGTGGTCAATCCAGACCACCATATGGCCTAAATTAACCCATTAACTCATGATGGTCAATCCAGACCACCATAAGGCCTAAATTAACCCATTAACTCATGATGGTCAATCCAGACCACCATAAGGCCTAAATTAACCCATTAACTCATGATGGTCAATACAGACCACCATAAGGCCTAAATTAACCCATTAACTCATGATGGTCAATCCAGACCACCATAAGGCCTAAATTAACCCATTAACTCATGATGGTCAATCCAGACCACCATAAGGCCTAAATTAACCCATTAACTCATGATGGTCAATCCAGACCACCATAAGGCCTAAATTAACCCATTAACTCATGATGGTCAATACAGACCACCATAAGGCCTAAATTAACCCATTAACTCATGGTGGTCAATCCAGACCACCATAAGGCCTAAATTAACCCATTAACTCATGATGGTCAATCCAGACCACCATAAGGCCTAAATTAACCCATTAACTCATGATGGTCAATCCAGACCACCATAAGGCCTAAATTAACCCATTAACTCATGATGGTCAATACAGACCACCATAAGGCCTAAATTAACCCATTAACTCATTTACGGTCCTTTGAGGACCCGCGAGGCGGGAAATTTAAAATTGAATTGCAGCAGGGTCACGATCGGTGCCGATCGTGGCCCCCCGCTGCAGGGGGTTTATGTGGGGACACTTCGGGGGTCCCGATGGGGACCCCCAGCATAGAGGGGGGTTAATTTTAAGTGCCGCGGCCGGGATTGGGTAATAGTGTGCCGCGGTCCCTTTAAGGAGCCGCGGCGGGGAATTTAAAAGTTTTAAATGCAGCGGGGGGCCTGATCTATGCAGATCGGGGCCCCCCCCTGCAATGGGTTTATGTGGGGACACTTCGGGGGTCCCGATGGGGACCCCCAGCATAGAGGGGGGTTAATTTTAAGTGCCGCGGCCGGGATTGGGTAATAGTGTGCCGCAGTCCCTTTAAGGAGCCGCGGCAGGGAATTTAAAAGTTTGAAATGCAGCGGGGGGCCTGATCTATGCAGATCGGGGACCCCCGCTGCAAGGGGTTAATGTGGGGGTGCTGCAGGGGTCCTGATAGAGACCCCAGCAGCAAGGGGATGTGTATAGGGTGCAGGGGGGGAGCCTCACACTGCTGTCTCGGGCTGTTCCGAGGCAGCACGTAGAGGCTTTCGGATCCCTTGCGTGGACTTTTTGTCCACGTAGGGATTCTTACGATATGCGAGACTCGTGCATAGATTTAAGGCTACGTAGCTCTCTCTGAGCCTATTCTCGGACATTTTCTCGCAGTCATATCGTAAGGCAGGCTGCGAGAGATTCGGTTCTCGCAAACAGCAGGAAAACTGCCTTTTGCGAGCACCGAGAGAACTACGAGGGAGAATTTAATAGGGCCCTATGTTTCTAATTAAAAACTAGCTCTATGATTTTTTTTCCTTCTTAGTCAGACTAAAAGTTTTCAAATATATATACTTTTTTCATTGTGCAGTGGTCTATTAATGCTAATCACACAACTCCTTTAGAACAATCATCATTCGAACATGGCTGTGCTGCTGTCTAAAATAGCACTCACCTAGAACTACAGTATATCATTTAGGTACATTTCTATACTATGTACAAATTCTGAACCTCAATGCCTGACACTAACTTGTCTGATTCCAGAATAGAGATGGTATATATACCTATGATATACTGTAGGATAGAGTTGGACTATCTACTTATGACTTAGCTTAATAAGACATATAATAGATGTGGGTATATACAACAATATATTTGGCTCTATATCTTAGCATTAACCTGCAATTTATATAAATTGTAGCATAAACGCCGATAGTAGCCTTTGGACTGATATAACGCCTAGTTCACTAAGGATACTCTGCTATAATTTATGCTTATTAATAAGCAAATCTCTCTCTCTCTCTCTCTCTCTCTCTCTCTCTCTGTACCCTTTGTATACCTTTGTATTCAAGTAATATGTTGATTCTTAAAAATATATTTTTATCCTCACTTGTATAGGGTATATATTGGGCTTGTTTAAAGGATATTCACTGTCTATGTATATACATGTATGCAGTGGATAACTACATTTACAAATATAATATTTTTTTAGAATCACCGGTTCATTAAATCACTCAAAAACATTAAATTTATATTTGTTTGGAATTTTTTAATCCTTCAACAAAGCACTGTTCACAACAAATATTAAATTCACAGAAAATAATTGCCACAATTGCTCATACTTCTTTATTATCATTTTATATATTTTTTGAAGATGTGATGTAGATAAAAACACTTCACATTCTTCACATAATGCTCCATCATGTCAGGTATATTTATAAACAAATATGGTTATCACTAATCAAAAAATCACACACACTGGGGTATATACTAAGTTACCAGTGCTATATATTATGTTTTTCCACAATCATCCTGGCAGTAGTAGGAATAATTTAAATCACTTTCATTTATTTTTCATTTAGTATATTACTAATATGAGTATTAAGATATAATCGTTCACACATTTCATCCACTTGTTTCACACTTTTTTATTTTACAATTTGGCTCTTTTTATATTCTTCATCACAGTTTTTTCAGCACACACATTACCATCACTGAGCTATTTATATTCATTACATAGATTTGAGTAACAACATCCAAATCAGTATCTTTTTTGCTAGTCTCTTTTTTTTACATTTTTTTCTGAAGTTGGGACCAATATTTATATTTATTCCTTTATGCCACCATATCTATAGGAGTTTTTTATACTTACAAATTTCAAATAGATGCTAATTAGTCCTATTGATATATAAAAGACAAGTATCATTTTTCTATTTCCCTTTGCTTCTGTCTAGCTATATTTATACTTACCCATTGAATTAAGGAATTTAGTCCATACCTTGTAAATTCGTTATTACCTGTTCAATCCTGGAATCTATTTCATACTTTAGAGTTAACAACTGGTACTTATAAATAGGATGTTTCCTCTATCCTACCCACCCACCTATGATTAAGCTGCGTCAGCAGCGAAACGCCATCAAGGAGTTGGGGCACTTGGAGATGACGTAGACAGATTAGCACCGGCAGCAACAATAGCATTTAGCTATACATGCATTGCAATTACGACTACAGGCACTGATCTGAGATTTTGAAATTAAAAGAGCATAATTAATTTTTGACCTACTTGTGGGTGCAACCAATATCAATAAAGGGCTGAATGGCAAATACTAGGTCATTATTAAATTACCACTATTATAGAAAACTGCCTGAAATGCTGTAGTGCTGTGACTGAGGTTAAAGCCACAGCTGTGAATTCAAAATAGTATAAGCACCTTAAGACTAAGGATGGCAATTCCTTTGAATGTGACTTAGTTTGTTTTGAGCATAACTTGAACATAGTACTTCAAATACAAAAGTAGAGTGCTCGGATACTAGGACCTGCACAAATATGCATAGACTGATTATATGTAGCAAAAGGTTTTACAGCAAGGCCTCAGAGACCAACAAACTATAATTGCGTCAAACCACTAACAGTCAAAATAGCTAGCCAATATATAGCCAAGGAGTGAATGCTTAAATATATAACCTGCTCAGGAGTAATTGAAGTAAAGCCCTTTTTGTTCACAAGGGATAATCATGTTGATGTATATTCCTGTAGAAATTCTACAGGAATATGGACAAATTGTTACCAATTGATTATAAGATTTGCTTATTAATAAGCATAAATCCTAGCAGAGTACCCTTAGTGAACTAGGGTTGATATTTATATCAGTCCAAATGGTACTATCTGCATTTATGCTACAATTTATATAAATTGCAGCTTAATGCTAAGATATAGAGCCAAATATATTGTAGTATATATCTACATCTATTATATATCTTATTAAGCCAAGTCATAAGTAGATAGTCCAACTGTATTCTCAGGTGTTAATCTATACTATTTTAGCTTCCAACATACAGTATATCATAGGTGTATATATAACATCTCTATTGTAGAATCAGTGCCTTCTGCATATTATTAGTTCATATCTTTTTGTTTTTAAAGGTTTTATATCGACGTTCTTTCCCTTTTTTAAATACTTGGTTTAAATAAAATATAATATTAATTCCTCACGGTTTTATTATCCTTGATTTAGGTACATCTTCATAATCATAGTATTTGTATGTTATACAGTAAGGGCAAGCACAGCGAATCATATAAAGCTGTTTATCTAGGTAATGCAACACTTAAGATTAACACATTAATGTGTAAATGTACTTTCTATTTTTAATTACAATTTAAATGCATTATTCAGTTTAAGCTGTCACTCTAAAAGAATTCTATAGTTGTTATACAATAAGGTTTCATTTGTTTATTTACTTTTGTGAATGTCAACCATGTTAATGTGACTGGCTCACTTGGCTCTCGTGGCCAGCCACGTTAAATTAAAATGGTTTGTTGAAAGAACTTAAAATAGTCATGTTGGTGGCATAGTGGGTAGATGGGGACATATAAAACCATCTGCTTTGCAGACCTTGATTTTTTTTAAATAAAAATAACTTTTCTAACCTCATCTCTTCCTTGACATATTAGAGAGCGGTGCACCCACTGTTTCCATTTGAAAATGATTTGACTGCCCTATAGGCAATAGGATCCTATATCCTTTTTATCACTTAAACATAGCACATAACATATTAATCATACTGCTAGAAAGCACAATTTGTGTTTAAAAAAGCTCAGTATATACTTTTACATATTTTTGTATAAATATGCTCACAGGTGTTTAGTCTTGGTTAATAACTGATTAGGAAAAAAAAAAGATCAGTATTTGAATAAAAAAAATGTATGTTTTTGTAAAATGTACATAAAGATATGCTTTTCTTCACCCTCAATTAAGCTCCAGGGTATGTCCACATAGGAGTCTTCATAGGCTAACTTTCCTGCAATGGCCACTTTAGGCAAACCTAGATTGGTCTAGTAGAAATGTAAGGATGGTCTTTTAAGAAAAGCCTTTTCCATCCCCTTGATAACTGAAACCAATATACGTTTTAAAGCTGCATTGGATTTTTACAACTTTATTGCTAATCAGTTACTAACAGTCTTATTAAATTGCTATTTGGCCAAATGAAAAGGGCTCTATATAAGCACATAGCATATTTATTTACAGAAGTTTTTAGTTAGTGAAGACCTTGCTTTTGGATAGAAGTTCACTAACTAAAAACTTATATAAGAAAATATGCTATGTGCTTATATAGAGCCCCTTTCAATTGGCCGAATTGCAATTTAATAAGGCTGTAAATCTTTTTTAGGCTATGATAATAGTCCAACAACATATCTATTGAATTTATTATGATTGAAAAAATCTTTTGTGAGAAAACTTTCACTGAATATAGTGGGATTTCACATAATCTTTAGGCTGGAATTCTTCCCATATTTTACAAACTCTGGCAGATTATGGAGCACAAGTACCGGCAGCTGCCTATTTCCTGCCCAAAGTGTAGGGAAATGATCTAGAACAACAATTGAATAATTTTACAATACTTCAAAAAACTTTTTTTGCCTTTTGTCAGAAATACATTTGGCACAGAAAAACCACATGTATCTGATAGCTGGTCGGAAGCCAGGAGTATAAAGTGCCATTTAAAGGGACACTGAAGTAAAAAAACGTGCAATCACTAATTTATAAACTTGAAAATTTAAATATTTTATTTTGTGAAAAGTATAAAAATTGAACATATTTCTTACAAACTCCAGTGTGTCCAGACACTGCATGAGATGTTTTATGTAGCTATATGGATAGCCATCTAATATTTATCCTAGACTCAGCCGACTTTTTCAGCTGTTTCAGATAAAGCCACTGGAGGAAGTAGTGGATTTTGTTCCAAAATAAACTGGCGCAATAAGTTAGTCAGAGAAGGGTGTTGTGTTGTATGCTAAAATAAGTCTGAATTATTTTATAATTACTTATTTTTCATGCAAAGAAAAACTTTTGTAATGTTCAAAACCTGCCCTTTTAAAGTTATGCTAGAAAATTTGAGACTACGGAGTCAGTTTTAAAACTGAAACACTATAAAGTATTTTTTCAATGCAAAATGGGGGTTAAAAAGAGCTTAAAAACTCTGTTTTTACTGCTTAGAATCAAGCAAATAGTGCCCGTATGGGTCTGCCCACTGTAGTATATACAGACACAGACTTTGCTGTACTTGCTGTACTGTGTCTCATACTAACCAATGAATGACCATCTCTCTGCAATTTGCTGCTTACACATTGCCCATGATAGGGTAGGACACCACACTGCACTTCGAGTCCTGCAGACTCTGTGGCCCTGATTCAATTGAGCTATTGTTGTTTACGGGAGCCCGTAATGTAGCCGTAAACACATTTGCTGTTCAATTGGCGTTTGTTTACAAGCCGCAAACGATCTACGGCTTACAAGCTGAGAATCCCTGCGGTCAGGGCCGTCTCTATCTTTTTGGGCAGTGAAGTGGAGCAGCCCCTGCGAGTGCGTACGCAAAGTATACACGGACCCATAATTGCCATTTCTGTACTTGTAAGTTCCATTTCCTGTTGTAACTGTCTTGTTCAAGGTGGTTAACCCCTAGTAGCCAGTCTATAAACTGCAACATTTCATTTTTTTTAAAGCCAGGAACCATTTTTTTTTAAGAAGTGTCACCCCTCACAGAGAAGTGCCCCTAATGGGTAACCCGGCCATGCCTGCGGTTGTCAAAATCGTAACTTACAACCCATCTAAGCCTTTGATATTTCAAGCCTGCAAATGTTACTATCTCGCTATTTAATATGTACAAATCCTCAAGCCCGCACATAATTTCAGACTCGTAAATGTCAAATGTAGAAGAAAATCCTACAGGTACCAGATAGGACTCGCAAACACCTGTCCGTAGCAATGTAAATGCAAATAAAAAAATCAATACTGCACTTTAAAAGATGGGGAAAGCAATGAAAGACATTAGAATTAATTGCACAACAGTCTCTAGCTCACAAACCAGCAATATTTTTTTATGTTTAATTCTCGTGTCATAGCAATCTCAGGAATCAATGAGTTAATACATATCAGGCCACCCACATGGACTAGAACAGTATCTCATATCGGACCCCTAAAGGCTAATTGATTGACATGTAATCTCTATGTTTTACTGAGGTATCGATGACGGTTATTAACAAAGACAGTATATTACAGAGAGGTGGTTCTTTATCTTAAATATCATATGCTTTAATGCCTTTATAATTTGATTTATGTATAAATATACTAAGAACCCTCCGACGAAGACAAGTGTAACCACATTAACAAAATGTATAGAAAAAAAAAACTTACATTTCTTCAGGGAACCTCTTCCAGGATCAAATATATGTAAAAATACTAATACAGAACTCCAATTATAGAATAACTTAAAAAAAGATTTTATTAAATAAAAACAAAATTACAATTAAAATGATAAAATTAGCGACAACAGTCCCACTCGTGAATGACTAGTACATAATGACAACCAAGTTAAACAAAAAATACCAATCCACAATGGATCATAGATATATCAAAGAAATAAGTTAAATGTATAGCATATATATATATACAGATGAAGTATGACCAATATAACATACACACTAGTAGCTCTCTATCATAAATATTAAGTGCAAAAAAGTTAGTAAAAGTGCAAGTGTAAATGTGCAATTGAATACTCTTCCAAGTCTTATATGGTGGTAGCGGAGCCTGCCACTTACTCCTTTACACCATAACCTGCCTAACGTGAACTTCCTCTAATCTAGTGGTAGAACTGGGGATCCACCATTTAGCCCCATAAACTATAAATTAAATTAATAAACTAATCTACACTAATATGACCCTTCCTTATAACATAAAGTGCTACGTGCAGTAAGATATCATAGCATCCATGAATTCGGTTCTTATAATGTCTGTAAAAGACACTCACTCTCACAATATAATCATATCTCTCCATAAAGATCCATATACAGTTGTAAAAAGTTATATTATATCCTGGTATAATAATAAATATAAAATATAATAATAACCAAAAATAAACTCCATCATTAATTATCCATTGTTAAATTGGAGCATTAAATCAATGTAAATCTTGATGCAAAACACTATACATATAATGCTATAGTAACACACCACTAGTAACTGATAATCTATAGGAAAACTCTGTAATCCTTATATATCTATATAACAGTTATGTGCTTAGTATATAATACTACAGCCTGTATGATATCTTTATTATGGAATAATATTACATCATTAAGGAGTGGCTTGGTCCTTATATATTAACACACATCAACAAGGTGCTGTAACATCAGAATAATACATAACTTATTGACAGAGCAAAAATACGAAGTTAACGGCTGAACTGCGAACAACTAAAAACAATAAAAACAGACAAAAAATAAAAATAAATACAACAAAAACATCACCCACAGCACGGGGGAACAGCCAGGACGTCTGGGAGTGAGGTGCAACGAGATTTAAATGCAATTTCGACGTCTTTCAACACAAGAAAGTCGCCTAAGCGAGAAAAAAAATGTCCTCCGAAAAAAATTAAAACAAGGCTACAAGACACCGGACTACGCAAAAAACTACCAAACAAATGAAATACAAAATACACTATTACAAAATACGGAAAATACATGCGAGACGCGTAACACATTAATACATTCTACAATGGCGATTTACACAAGTACACCAACGGATTTCCCTCGCACACACAAACCATTTAGAATGCACAGTTAGGACATTCATTACACTTTATCATCAGAGCACTAACACCAATACTGTACATTGTATGATGCCGGAAAATATAAACAGATTGTTAGCTCTTCAGACTATTAATTGCTGAATATATTAATTACAAATAGGTAAAGTATATTAATTTTTTTTCAAGAAATAATTAATTCATTAAGTATATATATATTCATTAAGTGAATATAGATGAATATATATCTCTCTTTATAATGAGTGCCGAAGGTGCTCAGAGGAGCAAAAATAGACGAGACATTGATTTAATGCGCCAATTCAACTATGGATAATTAATGACAGAGTTTATTATTGGTTATTATAATATTTCATATTTATTATTATACCAAGATATAATATTACTTGTTACAACTGTATATGTATCTTTATGGAGAGATATGATTATATTGTGAGAGTGAGCGTCTTACAGAAATTATAAGAACTGAATTTATGGATGCTATGATGTTTCACTGCATGTAGCACTTTATGTTATAAGGGAGGGACATATTAGTGAAGATTTGTTTATTAATTTAATTTATTGTTTATGGGGGTAAATGTTCAACCCCCAGTTCTACCACTAGAATAGGGGAAGTCCACCTTAGGCAGGTTATGGTGTAGAGGAGTAAGTGGCAGGCTCCGCTACCACCATATAAGACTAGGCAGAGTACTCAATTGCACATTTACACTTTGCACTTTTACTATTTTTTTGCACTTTATATTTATGATATTGGGAGATTTACTAGTGTGTATGTTATATTGGTCATACTTCACCTGTATATATATATATATATATATATATATATATATATATATATATATATATATATACAGTGGATATAAAAAGTCTACACACCCCTGTTAAAATGTCAGGTTTCTGTGCTGTAAAAAAATGAGACAAAGATAAATCATTTTTCCACCTTTAATTTGACCTATAAACTGTACAACTCAATTGAAAAACAAACTGAAATCTTTTAGGTGGAGGGAAGAAAAAATGCAATGTAGTTGCATAAGTCTGCACACCCTCTTATAACTGGGGATGTAGCTGTGTTCAGAATTAAGCAATCACATTCCAAATTGTGTTAAATAGGAGTCAGCATACACCTGCCATCATTTAAAGTGCCTCTGATTAACCCCAAATAAAGTTCAGTTGCTCTAGTTGGTCTTTCCTGAAATGTTCTTAGTCGCATCCCACAGCAAAAGCCATGGTCCACAGAGAGCTTTCAAAGCATCAGAGGGATCTCATTGTTAAAAGGTATCAGTCAGGAGAAGGGGACAAAAGAATTTCCAAGGCATTAGACATACCATGGAACACAGTGAAGACAGTCATCATCAAGTGGAGAAAATATGGCACAACAGTGACATTACCAAGAACTGGAGCGTCCTCCAAAATTGCTGAAAAGATGAGAAGAAAACTGGTCTGGGAGGCTACCAAGAGTCCTACAGCAACATTAAAGGAGCTGCAGGAATATCTGGCAAGTACTGGCTGTGTGGTACATGTGACAACAATCTCCCGTATTCTTCATATGTCTGGGCTATGGGGTAGAGTGGCAAGATGAAAGCCTTTTCTTACAAAGAAAAACATCCAAGCTAGGCTACATTTGGCAAAAAAACATCTGAAGTCTCCCAAAAGCATGTGGGAAAAGGTGTTATGGTCTGATGAAACCAAGGTTGAACTTTTTGGCCATAATTCCAAAAGATATGTTTGGCGCAAAAACAACACTGCACATCACCAAAAGAACACCATACCCACAGTGAAGCATGGTGGTGGCAGCATCATGCTTTGGGGCTGTTTTTCTTCAGCTGGAACTGGGGCCTTAGTTACGATAGAGGGAATTATGAACAGTTCCAAATACCTAAAGAGTAACTTCATCTTTCAGCATGACAACGACCCAAAGCATACATCCAAATCAACAAAGGAATGGCTTCACCAGAAGAAGATTAAAGTTTTGGAATGGCCCAGCCAGAGCCCAGACCTGAATCCGATTGAAAATCTGTGGGGTGATCTAAAGAGGGCTGTGCACAGGAGATGCCCTCGCAATCTGACAGATTTGGAGTGTTTTTGCAAAGAAGAGTGGGAAAATCTTGCCAAGTCAAAATGTGCCATGCTGATAGACTCATACCCAAAAAGACTGAGTGCTGTAAAAAAAACAAAAGGTGATTCAACAAAGTATTAGTTTAAGGGTGTGCATACTTATTCAACCATATTATTTTATTTTTCTATTTTTTCTTCCCTCTACCTAAAAGATTTCAGTTTGTTTTTCAATTGAGTTGTACAGTTTATAGGTCACATTAAAGGTGGAAAAAGTTCTGAAATGATTTATCTTTGGCTCATTTTTTTACAGCACAGAAACCTGACATTTTAACAGGGGTGTGTAGACTTTTTATTTCCACTGTATATATATATATATATATATATATATATATATATATATATATATATATATATATATATATATGCTATACATTTAACTTATTTATTTGATATATCTATGATCTATTGTGGATTGGTATTTTATTATTAATTTTGATTGTCATTATGTACTAGTCATTCACGAGTGGGACTGTTGTCGCTAATTTTATCATTTGAATTGTTGTCATTTTGTTTTTATTTAATAAAATCTCTTTTCATTTATTCTATAATTGGAGTTCTGTATTATTATTATTACATATATTTATAGTTATGGCCTTGCTTAATGGATCATGTCCAGCTCTGAAATGCTACATACGATTGCATGGTTTATGGTTTCAGCTTTTGGCCCGTAAGTTGCAGGCTTGTTCAATTGATTTGCTCTGTAATTGTAGCAAATTTTCAGACATACAGCCTGTCCAACGCAATCTGCGGGCTTGTAATCGAATAAGGCACTGTTTCTGCATACACTGCAGGGCACAGACCTATACAGGGACTATTTGTTTGATTTTAGGCAGTAAAAACAGAGCTTAGGAGTACTTCTCCAAAAACTGAAGTACATGAAAATAATAGATAAACAGGTCTATTATATACCTAGTAAAATCCCAAAATCTCCCATATCCCTTTAATAAGTCAGCACCCTGAAACACCTGAATTTCAGTTTGCATCACAAATAAAATGCTTTGTTTTACATTTACAGCACTGTTTTCAAAAATATATGTTTTTTAAACCATATTTTTAAATCAGTGGTGGAACAGTTCAGATTTGGAGTTACTTTCACTTACCTACAAAGAAAAACAAATTGTATAATAAATAGTATAAAACATGCTTTTCATGTTATAAACAATAATCATATATTTTTTTAAAAGTTGGATCATCTGTATAATGGATGAGTGTTTCCTGTAAATGCTTGTGATCTCTGGGTCTTTAACTGAATCTTGGAAGCAATTTGTTCATATGGAACCAGTCCTAGGTAAGGATCAGATGCCATATTTTGAATATCTGTGTTTAATTTAGAGGAAATGATTCTTCTCTTCCAATTTAAAGATGCATTGAATGGTCCACACAAATTGGGTTAGTATTGGAAACCAGAAGCACATACTTCAGTAGGCTGTAATACTCAAACTGCCAAATGCCTGCTAAGTAAATGAGAGATTCACTAAAATTACTGTGATGAGCTGTAATACATTGCAGATGCCTTCATAGTATTCATTAACATCAATTTATTCAAATGAGGTCTGGGATGCGCTCAGTAAATCTTCAATTTTTTTACTTTACATCAGTAATGATTGCAATTGTGCATGTATTGCTTTTTGTGTAAAAAGGAGTTTAATAATGTGCATTTATTTATTTCATTTTAATTATTTGCAGCAAGATCTGCAAATACATTATGGTTATATTTACTATTGGATTTGTTATATTTTATGTGATTCTTATTTTAGTAGAAGCAAGTGCGTTATATATATTTAAAGATAGTGATTTCTATTAAAATTGTTGTTGTTTCGTCGTTCAGTCGTGTCCAACTCTTTATGACCCTATGGGCTGCAGCACTCCAGGTGCATCTCTAGGTCACTGCCCCTCTGAGCACCATCAAGTTCATGTTCATTGCTTCAGTGACCTCATCTTCTTCGTCTCTGCCTCCCCCTTCTTCGTGTGCCTTCAAACTTTCCCAGCATCAGAGTCTTCTCTAAGGAATCCTGTCTTCTCATGATATTGCCAAAATATTTGACCTTCAGCCTCATGATCATACCTTCTAGTCAACAGTTTGTCTTGATTTCCTGTAGTACTGATTTACTGGATCTTCTTGCAGTCCAAGGGACTCTAATCAGTTTTCGCCACCACAATTAAAAGGCATCAATTCTACGGCTCTCAGACTTCTTTATGGTCCAGCTCTCACATCTGTATGTTACTACTGGGAATACCATAGTTCTAACTATGCAGACCTTTTTTGATAGTGATAGATCTTTAAAATATTAAAATACCGCAATTAATATAAGTATAATTTAATTATAGAACAGAGAAGGTAAAAGTTATAGATCGTGTATAATGTACCAGTTACTCCACTGTGTATGTTTAAAATTGAAGTAGCCATTAGAAGCAAATATTTTGTCCTATTTCTGTGCCTGACACTTAGAAATCTGCAGCCTTATTAAATTGTCATTCGGACAATTGAATAGGGCTCTAAATAAGCACATAGATTTTTTTTTACAGAAGTTTTAAGTTAGTGAACTTCTATCCAAAAGCAAGGTCTTCACTAACTTAAAACTTCTGAAAAAAGTATATGCTATGTGCTTATATAGAGCCCTATTCAAGTGTCCGAATCACAATTTAATAAGGCTGTTGATCTGTGTGATCTGATTGTATACGAAAGTCAAGAGTCAATTCAAGAGACAATCCAGTAATAGCCGCAGTTCTAAACTGAACTGGCATTTTAATTTTAAATATATTTTATGTTATTTAGCAGCTCATATCACCTAAAATACAGAGGTCTTGTAGCAATAAAAGGCACACGCACATAACTTCTAATTAAATCTTTCATAGAAGAGAGACTTGTGTTTAAGGGGATCTGAGACTCTTAATGAATCTACCAATATGACACATCTCTCTTACAATCATTGCTATTCTACACCACAGCTTATTTCAAGTCCATTGCAAAACAGAACACATGTTTTAAGCCACTGACAACTATGAAGAACAATGTTATCACTTTTAAAAGGCTAAAATATTAATAAAAAGCAGTTTACATTTTTCTTTTTATCTCTCCACCCAAGAAAAATATTGAGTACATTATCTCCACATGTTGTGCATATGTTTCAAAAGCCAATTCCAAGCACCCAAGGATTGTATTGTGTTTAAAATACAAATATTAAGATATTGGCAGTTATCTTAACTGGCATTCTCTAACAATGTCCAATCTGCATCCTTGGTAGCAAATATATTTAAATGCATGAGGATTTGGATACTGGATGTATTAACAAGCAAAAATATTATAACCACAGAACAGGAAGATGCTCCAGTAGCAACATGCCAAAAATATTATAGAACATCAAAGCCTTGAAAGGAATTGTTTCACTACATGACCTGAGCTTCCATGGATAAAAGGGCTAGCTGGACAAAGTTTTAGCCCGGTGGAGTTCCTTGCCTTCTTACATCATAGGTTTCATTAGATTTGTCCACCAGATTGCCTCCTGCAGTGAACTGATGACAGTGGGTGCCATTAGTGTAGGGATATGCATAATTTATGACAAGTAGTAGTGAACAGGCAGACCTAGCTCCGAATCAGGACCTCCGGCCTATTTTTTTCCAGACATTCACATAATTATTATTTACTAGCGTCTTGCCCGTCAAAAAATGACGACAATGTGATGTATATGTTTGTCAAGTTGTTTAGTTATTTATATAGATTTTTGACACTTGTAAGTATTGTGATATGAACGTGTATTTTTGTAAAATGTTGATGTAATGGTTTTTTAACATGAAATTTGTATCTGAAGAATTGTTAACTTTAATATACATTGAATCCAGAGGAAAGCAAAAAGTAAAAAGCCTTGTTGAAACGTCCAGAATTTTAACATGAAGTTTAAAATATATGTAAGCAATAACCTTCAAAGTATATATTTTGAAACTTGAACTTTATTTTTTATGTAACTTTGGAAGTTGACAAAACATTTGTAGAATTTGGAACATTATAAACAGGAACATAGTGAATACATTTTGTAACCTAATTTTGTATTAAAAGTATTAACATTTGAATGTAAAAACAGTTGAACTTTAAATTAATCAGTATTAACATGCAATTTGTATCAGAATAATTGTTAAGTTCAATATACATTGAATGTAGAGGAAGGCATACAGTAAAAACTCTCTCTTAAAACGTACCTAATGAAAGTAATTCCTTACTGACCACATAAACTGGCGATAAACATTAATGTAGGTAGTAATCTTACGATAACAGACAATATTTACATTGTGACTTAAAAGGTGCTTGAGCTCTTAACATGAACTTTGTAATATGTTGAATGAAATAACTTTAAAATATTGTTTTTAAACTTGTAACATTAGAAACATTAACATAGTGACTTAACATTTTAACATAATTTTTCATAAAAATGCAAGGCAAGTATTTTGTGAGGCGAATTATCCATAAACAGTACTTCCATTAATTATGACGGAATTAAACAACTAATTGTTATGTATTTTTGAATGCTTTTAAAAAATGTTACATGGCTTTAATTTGTATCCTGCAAAGTTATAGTACTTCATAGTAGACAATGTTTTTAGTAAAAATACGTCCATCTTCTAATAAATCACCTTGACTTTCATTGTTTTCAATGTAAACTTTAATAGCCTGTGGATTTTTGCACCGTGACAACGCAACGTACAATTGACCATGTGCAAATACTGGTTCTTCCAAGAAAATACCCACAGATTTGAAAGTTTGACCTTGTGATTTATTAATGGTCATGGCAAATGCCATAATAATGGGAAATTGTCTTCTTTGAAGTATAAAAGGGAGACTACTTTCACTTGGTGCTAAATCTATTCTTGGTATGAAAACTCTCTCTCCTTTATGGGTACCAGTTAAAATTTCAGCATCTATAAAATGGTCCTTTAATTGTTGAACAATTAATCTTGTGCCATTGCATAGGCCTTTTTTGGGGTTCATATTTCGCAGTAACATGATAATTGCACCTTTCTTTAGCTGCAAAATATGTGGTGGCATTCCAGAAGGAGTTAGAGAGTTTATGAATTCAGTCGAAAAGTTAGCCTGACTTTCATTGTCATCAGCAAGTACAGAATCAGCACTGTGATAATTTCTTTGTGGTGCATTAATTTTTTTAAAGATTTCATTATTGAGGATTAATGCATCTTTATTTTTACACGTCAGTATGACTTGGTTGGCAAGCTCGGAATTTTTCTTCGTTATTTATGCTCCCTTCAATTATAGCCGATATAATATCTTGTTGACAAATCATATGAGGTGGGATCTCTACAGTGTCGTCAGCTAAATGTTGTATTTTTTCTGTTCTGCCTTCTCCAATTTTAATAAGCCAATCATTGAAATCAGTTTGGCCTTGTGATCTCATATTTTGTTGCAGTTGAAGATGGGTAAAATGTTTCCATACTGTGCTTGACTTGATACAGGTTTCGATAATGTCAGTTCTATTTCCATGTACAACAATAGGTAATGTTTGTCTAAAATCGCCACCCAACAACATTACCTTTCCACCAAATGGAAAAATATTATCCATGACTTCACGAAGCAAATGGTCAATACATTGGAGGGCATAGCATGACATCATTGTGGCCTCATCTATTATAATTAATTTACATTTCTTCAATTTCTTTGCTTGTAAGGATGTCATGTGGATATCTGACACAGAATTTTATAAAATAGGCACTGGCAGTTTAAATCCACTATGAACAGTTCTTCCACCTTCTATTAAAAGTGCAGCAATTCCAGTAGTGGAAAATGCCATTGCTATTTGGCCTTGTGCTCATACTGAACTCATTAATAAATTGTACAAATAGGTTTTTCCTGATCCGCCAGGTCCATCAAGATAGAAAACGCTCTGTCACCATGTCATCATCTATGGCATTTTTAATGGCATGAAATGCTTGCAATTGTAGTGTATTTAAAGTTGCAAGTCTTTCTTGTGTTCTTTCTGCTTGTAGTTGAATGTCATAGTCTTCAAAGTTTATGTCATCTATAAGACCTGGATCAGGCAAATTAAAACTTGCACAACTTAATCCATGAGTTAAAAATACTTCTTGGATTTCCATTAACGCTTTTAAGTGTGCAATGGGTTCATTGTATCGTCGCATAAAGTCTTCAGCCATATTACTTTTAAAAGTCTCCCACAAAGCTAATGCATTTTCTAGCATTTGAGAAGATACAAATAAAAGCAAATTGTTCTCTCATCTGTCGTGGCATTTGACATTGTGCTGCTTCTTCTAAACATCTTTCCCACTCTGTATCATCAGCGAGTAAGTTTCTATGTCTTGCAGCTAAATGGAAGGATTCATATACAATGTCATTAACAGTTCTTAATTGTTCAAAACTTTGTGCTCCTGGAACATTTAAAAGTAATATCCGTAAGCAAAAACGTTCAACATCTCTTGGACTGACTGTGTAAATTCGTGGAATTATTTCATTGCCTCCGGTTTTTCTTGGTCTCCATAATCCATTCACAAAAACATAGTGATATGGAATTTCAATATATAAGTATTGTGTTGCTTGAGCATCATTGGAATTTAATGCAAACCATGCAGTTAGTGTAGTGTGACGATCTTCACTTTGGGCCAATGCATTCATTTAATTTTCAGCATGGAAATAGACTAAATGTCGTTGTGGCAAATGTACTGCTAATCTATATACTGCATGTGATCTATCATGCATTTCAAATTTTAAAAGCCGCCACATAGCTTCTGGCGCACTGACATAGCGAGCATCTACATGAGATGCAAGTTCATCATGTACTAACTCACTACTTTCAGGGTTGTCTGCACTTTTGACGACTACAGTAGCTGCATCATAGCCTTTGTAAATATATTTGTAGACATATTTAATGAATTTGATGGAAGTGCAGGCTTCTACGTTGATGTGGGCGTTGTACTTCATGAGTAAATGTGGATTGTAGGGTACTACATATCTATTATCCACTTTTTTTCCACGAATAATGGCACTATCTCCTTCTCTTCTTTTATAAAGTGGATATCCATCACAATTTGCATATGTTTTGTCTCTATAATCTTTTGGAAAATCTTTGGAACATTTATTATTTTCCATACATGGTGATTGTGGATTAAGGTCTCCACAGGGTCCATGAATCATGCGATGAGTAACAATCTCATATAGTCTACCATATAGTTCTGGATCTGGTAGTTCAGCAACTATGACTGCATCCACTTTGTCCGAAGTATCTAATTTATCTTTCTCTTGAAGTATTATCAGAAGATGTGCATGTGGAAGGCCTCTTTTTTTAAATTCAATGGTATATACATAAGCAAGACATTTGCCAAATAACTGATTTATAGTGAAGTCACGTATTAATTCATTTAATTTGATCTTAAAAACTCTGGCTACTAAATCTGGTTGATCAGAAGCAGTTTGTCCAAGAAGTAGATTTTGTGTAATTTCTGGCCATTGTGGATTACATGTAAATGTCATAAATAAATCTGGTTTTCCAAATTTTGTCACAATAGCCATAGCATCATTGTATCTTTCTCTCATATTTCGAGGAGATCCTTGAAAGGAAGATGGTAAAATGATGGCTTTGCCAGCTGTCATGTCTCTGCTTGTAGCCACGTCAGCAACATAGTCCATGAGTCCAGAATATTGTTCTACACATAGTTTATCTTGTTGATATTTTATAAAGTTTAAATTATTTGCCTCAACTTGCAAATATGAATCAATAATCCATTGTTGTGTTAGTTTTCCACCACATAAAATCGGATTAAATCCATGTCGAATGGCAATTTGAGCTACTTTAAATTCAAGCATAGAAACATTATTTTGGATTCTGGCTTTAGCATTTGGGAACTGGGAAGGGTTAATTTTGGTTGCCAACCTGCTTCTCCATGTGGGAAAAAGATGGGATATGTCATTGGATCTAAATTTGGACTTACGATATTAATATTAATAAATGGTTGCTCCTCATTTCTGGGATATATTCTAATGTCTCTTTGAAATGGTGGTTCTCCTTCGTCATTTTGAAACACCATTGCAACCTCATTTGATGTTGGCAAGTTATAACGACGTTTATCAGTATGTCTGTCTCTTTTAAGCACCATATTAACCTTTGGCATGGGTAATTGATGTCTTTGTGCATGAAGTAGTTGTTCATTTTCTACTTCTGCCAATTTTTTGTAAGCTTTACTGTAGGGATTGTTGGCCATAATGTTATTGAGCTCTATGAAAACATTGGGTAAGCATTTTTTATTTTCTTCCATCTGCATACGTTGGTCAACAGCTTCCATTGTATCTAGGACATATAGTTGAGCGAATTTTCTTTGCTCTCCTTCCTCTGGATGTAAATGTGAAGTACGATGATAAATTTGGCCTTGGACTTTAAAACAGTAAGGACCATGTCCTGGTACATTAGCAGCTAATGTTGCCCCCATAGATGCAAAGGATATGGCACTATTGTAAGATCTTATGTTTGTCTTAAAATTTTTGTAGTTTGGAAAAGTAGGTTCAGTCATAATATTTTGTAAATAGATTGGAAATTCTTTCCTTTCTGGAAGTTTGAACTTGCCTTTTTGACAACAACTAATAAATTGTCCATCTCTGGGTCTCTCCTGTTTAAAATAATAAGCCTCACAAAACTGACATTGAGTAGTCATGTCCCCACAACTATGAACCTCTACTGCTAAAGACTTGAGTAAAGGACAATTTGCAAAGCATATAGGAGTTTGACTTTCATATTCATCAGGTAAAAAGTCATGGAATGTTTGAACAACAGGTTCTAAATGCTTAGTTTTTTTCGTGGCTTTTCTTGGTATATGTTGTCCTTGTTTTGTTGAAATGTCCTGTAATGTTTCAGTAACAGGTTGTAAATGTTTTTTTTTTGTAGTTGCTTTTTTTGGTCTGTCTTTAATTGTATCTTGTAAAATGTCATCTGATGTATGAGGAATAGGTTGTAAATGCTTTATTTGCTTTGTATTTTTTTTGGCGTATCTTTCATTTTTGCAGCTGATAGTCTTTTGCTTGCAAGTCTCTTGCATTCTTTTTCTCGTCGAATTTCTTTCTTCTCTGGTGTCTGCTGGGCGGCCCATATCTCTTGTCTTTCTCTAGTTTGACGTCTTTTCTTCTCTTGTTTGCTCTCGTTATCAGACATTTTAATCTGTAAAGGCCAAAAAAGAAATGTAATTGGGTGGGTGCCATTAGTGTAGGGATATGCATAATTTATGACAAGTAGTAGTGAACAGGCAGACCTAGCTCCGAATCAGGACCTGTATCTGTTATGGTTATTTTTTTCTATGTGTTTGTCTAACTTTATCTACAATCCTGATTTGTTTGCACGACTTTTGTTATTCGTATTTAAGCTTCTTAGTAAGGCTTGTAGGTTGTGATATATTAAAGAACAATATTAATTTAGTTTGCTATGTGTTTGTGTGTTTTTTTCTTGGTATATGTTGTCCTTGTTTTGTTGAAATGTCCTGTAATGTTTCAGTAACAGGTTGTAAATGTTTTTTTTTTGTAGTTGCTTTTTTTGGTCTGTCTTTAATTGTATCTTGTAAAATGTCATCTGATGTATGAGGAATAGGTTGTAAATGCTTTATTTGCTTTGTATTTTTTTTGGCGTATCTTTCATTTTTGCAGCTGATAGTCTTTTGCTTGCAAGTCTCTTGCATTCTTTTTCTCGTCGAATTTCTTTCTTCTCTGGTGTCTGCTGGGCGGCCCATATCTCTTGTCTTTCTCTAGTTTGACGTCTTTTCTTCTCTTGTTTGCTCTCGTTATCAGACATTTTAATCTGTAAAGGCCAAAAAAGAAATGTAATTGGGTATATTGAAGTTTGTAATTACTGTTTAAGATTATTGTGCACAATTGAGAAATAAAAGGTAAATCATTAATGTATCAGTTATATTTTGTTAAAAGTTATAATTCCTGGCCTCATTGAATAACAATTTGACCAATTGAGTACTGCTGTAAATAAGCAGTTAACATCTTTTTTTGAAATAATTTTTTAGTTATTGAAAACCTTGTTTGTGGATAGATGTTTACCACTGAAAAACTTTGCTGCAAAAAAAAAAAACATTTATGTGGTTATTGAGCTATGTATTGCATAGTGCCAATTTAAATAGAATAAGGGACATAGTCATTAATTTTTTTTTTTTTTCTGTTGACACGGATGCAGATGAAACATGTTTCTTTATTTTTCTCCTTTTGTACTTATTATACTGTACCTTGGTTGAAGTGTGATTTAAATCCGAATGTTTGTTGGTCCTCGGTTGAAAATCTTTGTCCAATGGTCTGGTCCTCTGTTGGAAGTCCTCGTCCGATGGTGTGGTCCTCTGTGTAAAATCCTGGTCCTATGGTCTGGTCCTCTGTTGAAAGTCGTGGTCCGATGGTGTGGTCCTCTGGCGATAGCCCTCGTCCGATGTTGTGGTCCTCTGGCGATAGCCCTCGTCCGATGTTGTGGTCCTTTGTTGAAAGTCCTCGTCCGATGGTCTGGTCCTGTGTTGAAAGTCCTCGTCCGCTGGTCTGGTCCTGTGTTGAAAGTCCTCGTCCGATGGTCTGGTCCTGTGCTGAAAGTCCTCGTCCGATTGTCTTCACGCAGTATCTGTTGTAACATAAAATTGAAAATGTTGTTTGAGTGAAATATCTTTTAAATAAATAAAAAATGTCTTAATTTTGCTGTATTGTATCTGTTATGGTTATTTTTTTCTATGTGTTTGTCTAACTTTATCTACAATCCTGATTTGTTTGCACGACTTTTGTTATTCGTATTTAAGCTTCTTAGTAAGGCTTGTAGGTTGTGATATATTAAAGAACAATATTAATTTAGTTTGCTATGTGTTTGTGTGTTTTTTTTCTACAATCCTGTTTTGTGCACACCACTTGTGGTATACTTATTTAAGCTTCATTGTAATGGTTATAGGTTGTTAAACATTAAAGAAGAATCTTAATTTAGTTTCCTATGTGTTTGTGCGAGTTTAAGTACAATCCTGTTTTGTGCGTACCACTTCTGGTCTACTTATTTAGGCTTCTTTGTAAGGCTTATAGGTTGGTAAACATTAACTAAGAATATGAATTTAGTTTGCTATGTGTTTGTGGGAGTTTTTGTACAATCCTATTTTGTGCGCACCACTTGTGGTATACTTATTTATCCTTTATTGGGATGGTTATATTTTTTTAAACATGAAATAAGAATATTAATGTAGTTTGCTATGTGTTTGTGTGAGTTTGTTACAATCCTGTTTTGTGCGCACCACTGGTGCTAAAGTTATTTAGTCTTCATTGTACTGGTTATAGGTTGTTAAACATTGAATAAGAAAGTTAATTTAGTTTGCTCTGTGTTTGTGTGAGTTTGTTATAATCCTGTTTTGTGTGTACCACTTTGTGTGTACCATATGTTGCATACTTTGGCCCTCATTCAATTGCATTTTGGCCAATTCAATAGGACTCTAAGGCCCTCATTAAATTGCAATTTTGCTTCGCGAGGCCCGCGGGCTCGCTATGCGAGCCCGCATCGTTAGCAACAACTCGTACGCTCACAACTATATATGTGATTTATTAGTTATATGTGTGTTTTACTTTAAAAAGTATGTATTATTATATACTAGCTAATGAAAGACTATATCTTAGCAGCATTTTAGTACACAGTCTTTGATTGGTTGATACATCTACTACTATGTTGTTGTTTAGATGTTCAGTCATATCCAACTCACCATGACCCTATAGACTGCAGCACACCAGGCATATCTGTCAGCCACTGCCCCTCTGAGCTCCATCAAGCTCATTTTATTTGGTTCAATTACCTCATCTATCCATCTCTGCCTCCCCCTTCTTCTTGTGCCTTCAATCTTTCCCAGCATCAGAGACTTCTCTAGGGAATCCGGTCTTCACATGATACTAGTACAGATCAATAAAATGTATTCAAGCATAGCTACAAAAACAAATAAAAAGCGTATGCCTAGTATATGCACACACACTTGAAATGTTATACAAATATACATGTACAATAGTGAAAAAAGTGCACTCACATTTAATAACCTCATAAACAGAGGTAAGTTGCCACAGCCACTTGGCACTTATAGATGAAGTCATGCACATCCAGAAGCTTGACGGCATCGGACATATCCCACGATCCTGAAAAACTGAGTCTGGTGTTGTATAGTGTGCATGAGGATCTAAAGGGGAGTCAACCATTATTAGGCTACACGTGAACCTCTTGTATATAGGGTAATTATAATGTCCTTGGTTGGAATGCCAAGGTATATGTAATCCCTTTTTCATGGCTAAGCCCCTAAGATGTAATACCTCTTACCACACTTCTATATCAACAACTTTCCCCTATCTCTCAAACATACACAGGGATGTACCAGTCTAGGTCCCAATGCGTAGTGAAAACAAAAAAATAAAATGTAATAAATTCACAGACCAAGTTGTGTAAAATGACAAATGTGTCTACCCCAGAATGAAATATAAAACATTCACTACACTCATCCTGCTTTATATAGGTACAAGTGCACCCATATTGGCGCAAAAGACGGCGCCAAAAACAGTGCACACGTCCCAGGGTCCCTTTCCCATGCTTTCCAATGAGAACCGCATACTTATGGGTTAAGTGCGTCATCCGTAACTTCCGGTCTCGCCGGAAGCACTAGTTCTATTGGATAAGCTGTCATTGCTGTTTAAACTTGGATTATTGGCAGGCAAGGCTGGTAGAATGTCCTGAAACCAGAATAGTACAATAGCTGCACAAGTAAGAACAGCAAAGACATTATAAAGTCCATTATATATATCACTAAATAAATAAATAAGCAACTACCAAATGCCAAAATAAGGCTATGGATAAAGCAAGAATAACTGAGCATATCATCAAAATACTGCCTCATAATGAAATAAACTGATCAGAAAAAAGGGGGAGTGGGCAATGGATAATATAAAGCACAGTGAAGCAACATAAAGTGCAAATAGACTAATATATATGCAAGTGTAAAAACACAATAAATAAATGGTGAATATTGGAGGAGATGACTCACAAGGGTCAAACTCTATGGGCCTCATTCTATTATCGGCTGCAGCCGCTGCGGGGCCGCAAGGACCGGCCGCAAGCTTTCCGGCTATTCTATTTCCCTCCGGCCGGGGACTCCGGCAGGCTTGCGGCCGGCGCCTTGCTATCTCTTGCGGTCGCAAGCGCCGGAGGAAAGCCTTTGATCTAAAACGGCTGCAAGGAAATCGGCCGTAAGAAAAGCCTGGTTGCTATTCTATTGCTCCGGGAACCCTGTCTGCAAGGCTAAAAACGAGCCGCAGCTTACTTGCAGCAAACAGGTCCCGCTAGCACCAATTAAGCACCTAAAATAGCTCAAATAAAGCCATCCTGCACTTTGCGGAGTCTATAAAGTGATATTCGGTGTTAGCAAAAATAGCACATAATTACCCTATACTTAAATCCGTAAAACATTTTTTTTGTAATGTACGTAAAATATACATGTAAAAAGTCCAGAGTGCTTGGAGCACCTTTGGCACGCCCACGCTGCAGCCGGAAAATAAACAGTTAATTTGAACTCGGGTTTGGGCTGATGTGCAAGCTTGAGAGGGGGTTACTTTTAATCCTCATGTCCCCCAATATGATCCCTAGCATTTACAGAGCTGTACAGTGCAGGCTTGAATTTATTTTTGCGTTTTTAGATTTCAGAGCTTACGGCCGGTTTCAAGATATATGGCCGGCCGTAAGGGGAGATCCTTGTGGGGCCGTATAATAGAATCGCGAGTTAACTGAACCCCCGCAAGGAATCGCAGCCTTACGGCCGATTTACGGACGATAATAGAATGAGGCCCTATGTGTGCAGCTAACATAACCTCTAATTTCTAAATCTTTACCTCTATCTCCAATACCTCTGTCTCCATCATACATAGATGGGCCTACTAGATGTCAAATTAGGGGGTCTAAGACAATGATGGGATTGTGTACTTGATTTTCACCCCCCAATGAAGATGTAATATGTGTACAAACAATGTGTAAACCATACCGGTTGGGACTATAAGAATCCAAAAGGTATAGGGCTATTGGAAGGTAATGTTGGGTGTCAACCTATAAATAGCTATAGCTCCAAATATAAAGCTCTTAGGTCATACTTGGTTGAGGGATATCCTCTAGCATTAAACATCATGTCTGCCTGATTCCTCCTCTAAACCAAATGATATATCAAAACACATACACCTATGCATGTATTGTGTATATGTAAAAATAATAAGCCTAATAAAAATACAAAAAATACAAAAAAGAGAGAGCACAGGCTAACTTATAGCCCCCGCATTATCACAGACTTGTCTGTGTGAGGAATTCTACAGATTACATGGTAAGTGAAAACACCAAATGGATAACAGCATTATATCCAAATCAATTGGATGCTCAAAAACCAATTGAAAGGACCCTCTCACCCCACAATGTATTTTAAAAGAAAGAAATAGGTCATAAAATCAATATGAACAATAATAATACTAATCATAACAATAATACTAATAATATAATAAGGATGGTACTAGTACCTATCTGCCAGAAAGACCTGAGCATAACTAAGCTGCCTTATTTTAAAAAAAGCTGCTAGATCAATATCTCCATTGAGGCCCAGTGGTTCCAAAGTTCCCAATTAGAAAATCCACTGGGTCTCACGCTTTCTCAGTTTGTTGACCCGATCCCCTCTACGGATATCTGGTGGAACATAGTCCACTGCTTGAATGTTAATCCCCGTTCCGTCTTTATTATGTACAGTGATAACGTGGTCCGAAAAACCATTAGTGAGTTTGTTGATATTGACATTGTAGAGATGTTCATAGAATCGGGTCTTCAATGCCCTTTTGGTACGTCCAGTATATTGCTTGCCACATCTTCATGTAATAACGTATACTACAAAATCGGATTGGCAAGTAAGGTGATGCCTGATATTAAAAGTCTGATTATTGCTAGTAAACACTACTTTATCACGCTGAATATATTTTAGATGTTTGCATTTCTGACAATTGGCACAATTACAATTGAAGGATCCCATTGATCATGTAAGCCAGGTATCCTTCAAAGATCTTCCTTTTTGATTTTTCTGATTACTGGGAGCAAGGATATTTTTCAGATTCAAATTTTTCTTGAAGGTAACTAATGGGCATATGGGTAGAGCTTCTTTGAGGAAATCATCCTCTCTAAGGATGTGCCAATATTTCTTAATCGCTTGTACAATGGATCCTGCTGCCTGATTGTATCTCGTAAGGAATCTATATGAACTGGACAACTTGCCTGCCGCTTGTTTCTCTTGTTTAGGCTTGTTCTTCTTCTTGGTATTTGGACCCCACAGGTCCAGTCTGTTGGTCTTCCTAGCTTGGAAGGCTCTTGTAACAATGTCATCCTTATATCCCTTGACCTTGAATTTCTTCCTTAATATGTCACTCTCCCTGTCGAAGTCTTTTACATCAGAGCAGTTACGTCTCACTCTCTGAAACTGTCCAAATGGGATTTTGACAATCCACTGTTTATTATGTCCACTATCGGCGTGTAAATAGCCGTTGGTATCTGTGGGCTTCGTATAAAGACATGATGTAATAGTCTCTTTTCTACCTGTCAGCACCACATCCAAGAACGGAATTGAATTAGGATCAGAATTCATTGTAAAAGTCAGATTCATCAAGTTCGAATTGACATATTTCAAGAACTCGTCTTTATCATCCAATTGATCCGATCGCCATATGATAACGATGTCATCGATGAAGCGTTTCCAAAAGATGATATTCTTACTATAGGGGTTGTCTTGCCAGATGTATCTGTCTTCCCAACACCCCATAAAAAGGTTGGCGAAGCTCGTGGCAAACTTTGTGCCCATCGCTATTCCATTCTTTTGTAAATAGAATTTATTTTGGAAGATGAAGTAATTCTATTGTAATATGAATCTGATAGCATCAACGATGAATTGTTTTTGTTCTTGTTTGATATTATCATAGGAGTCAAAATGACAGAATTGTAGAAATCCCTAAAGCCTGGTGTATGGCTGTATAAAGGGCACTCACATCAAGTGAGATCCAAGCATAATCCTTTTTCCACTCTACTGCTGATATTAGTTAGAGTAGGTGAGGTGTATCTCTAATGAATGATTTGAGATGGGAGACCATCATTTGTAGATAGAAATTGACATATTCTGACAGTCTCTCTGTCATCGATCCAATACCCGATATTATCGGTCTCCCTGGTGGATTATGGATGTCCTTATGAATCTTTGGTAGGTGATAAAATACAGCAATTCATGGATGTGCTACAAACAGATATTCAAATTCTTTGGCATTCAATACATTTTTTTATCTGGCTTGCATTACCAATTCATGATATAACTTTAACAATTCATGATATAATATTCTTCAGTGGTATCTGATTCGAGATGTATATATGTGTCTTTGCCACCAATTAATCTCATGGCCTCTTGAATGTACTTGGGTCTGTCTTGAACGACAATTTCTCCCCCTTTATCCACTTGTCTGATTATAATTGCACAATCTTCTTCAATGCTTCTTTCTCTTGTCCATTTAGGTTGTTCCGAGACCCCACATGTTTCTTTGAACAAATTTGGTCAAATTCTCCAAGAATCAGCTTTTGAAATACTGGGATATAGTTACCCTGAGAATGATGGAGGTAAAAAACAAACCTTTGTTTCAGATTCAAATGTTTAGTTACGGAGTTCTCAGATTCGGCCAAAAGGTCTATTAAATACCTGGAGGTGATTTCCTCTAGTGACGTATCCTCCAATGGGTTGTCTGATTCAAAAAAATTGAGCTTCAGCCTCATGATCAAACCTTTTAGTGAACAGTTTGGCTTGATTTAATTTAGTATTGATAGCCTGGATCTTCTTGCAGTCCAAGGAACTCTAAGCAGTTTTCGCCTACACCACAATTCAAAGCCATCAATTGTACGGCGCTCAGATTTCTTTATGGTCCAGCTCTCACATCTGTATGTTACTACTGGGAATACCATGGTTCTAACTATGCAGACCTTTGTTGGTAGTTTAAAGTCTTTATTAGCTCATCCAAGCTTTCCATAGCTTTCCTCCTCAGAAGCAAATGTCAAATAATAAAGTTAAATAAGTTAAATAAATAAGATGACAGTATACAAACTTGTCACACTGCTTTGCTGATCTTTACCATTCTGTCGTTCCATGTTCAGTTCTGACTGTGGCTTCTTGGTCCACATATAGATTCCTCTCAAGGCAGATGAGATGATCTGGTACCCCCATCTCTTTAAGATCCACATAGTCAAAGGCTTTAGAATAGTCTATGAAGCAGAAGTAAATGTTTTTTTTCTGGAACTCTCTTGCTTTCTCTATTATCCTTTCGCAATTTGATCTCTTGTGTCTCTTCCTCTGCGGACCCTGGCCTGTACATCTTGTAGTTACTGGTCCATATATTGTTGGGGCCAGGCTTGTAGGATCTAAAGCATTACCTTGCTGGCATGTGAAATTAGTGCAGTTGTTTGATAATTGGAGCACTCTTTGGCACTGCCTCTTTTGGGGATTGGGACATAGACTGACCTTTTCCATCGATTGGGCACTTTCACAGCATTATCTTGTAGGATTTTTAATAGTTCCGCTGGGATTCCTATAACTCCTGCAGCCTTATTATCAGCAAGGCTTCCTATGGCCATTTCCCTTCACTCTACAAGATGTCTGGCTCCAGTTCCTTGGACAAACTGCTGTTAAGATTCTTCTGGTATAGATCTTCAGTGTAGTCTTTCCACCTCTTCTTTATCTCATCTGCTTCTGTCAAGTCCCTACCATTTGTGTCTTTTATCACACCCACTTTGGCATGAAAGGTTCCTTTGAGATCCCTATTCTCCCCATTATGTTATCTTCTTCAGTCTCTTTACTATGCTCATTATAGAATGTCTCCTTGTCTAATCTTGCTATCCTCTGGAATTCTTCATTCAGCTGGACAAATCTTTTCCTGTCTTCAGTACCTTTTTATTTTCCTTCTTTCCTGTGCTACTTTCAAAGCCTCATCAGTTTGCCATGTTAGTTTTGTTTCTTTGAGGGATATTTTTTGTTTCTGTTTCCTGAAAAATATTGCAAACTTCGGTCCAAAGTTCTTCATTTATTCTATCTTCCATGTCAATTCCTTAAATATACCTGCACTGCATATCCACAAGGGATATTATTTATTTCACATCTGCTTGGTCTGATGATTTCTCCTATTTTCAGTTTAATTCTGAACTTTGCAATAAGAAGGTCATGGTCTGAGCTGCAGTCAGCTCCAGGTCTTGTTTTTGCTGATTGTGTAGAGCTCCTCCACCTTTGGCTACAAAGTATATAGTCAATTTGGTTTCTCTAAAGGGTTTGGAAGCAAATTTTCTTGGCAGAATTGTACTAATCTCTGATCTGCTTCATTTTGTACTCCAAGGCCAAACTTTCCAGTTATTCCAGGTATCTTTTGGTTCCCTACTTTAGCATTTCCAACCTCTATGACAAGAGAAACATCTTTCCTTGGTGTTATATCTATGATGTATTGAATATCTGCATAGAACTGGACAACTTCAACCAACGTCAGCCTTTTCAGCATCAATGGTTGTCGCATAGACTTGGATCACTGTGATGTTAAATGGCTTGCCTTGTATTTGAATTGAAATCATTCTGTTATTTATTGGGTTGTATCCGAGCACTGCTTTGGCCACCTTTTGATTAAGAGGGCTGCTCCTTGGTTCTTAGTTCTAACATTCCACCTACCATGAAGGGAATCACTTCCTTGTCTACTACTATAGGCACATTTTATGCATGGGCTATAGGGACCATACCATTGCAGAGACTGTTTTGAAGGTTTCAGTGAGTATTTGGGAGTGCTTGTGGACAACCACCTAGTTAGCAGTACCCAATGCCAAAAAACAGCTGCAATGACAAGCAAAATATTATCATGTATTAAGTCAGGGAAGCAAATATAATTCTGCCACTATACAGATCTCTAGTATGTCTCATTTGGAATATGGAGTACAATTTTGGGACCCACTTCATAAAAAAGGTAATTTTAGAATTGGAAAAAGTACAGAGAAGGGAAACAAAACTATTAAGGGAAACGGAGGGGCTAAGTTATGAAGAAAGACTAACCAAATTAAACTTATTTTCTCCAGAAAAAAAGGTGTCTAAGAGGGCATATGATTACTTTATATAAATATATCCAGGACCATTATAAGGCTTTGTCAAGTGAACCTTTTGTGACAAGAGGTTTTCAACTGACAAGAGGACATTGAGATGATCCAAAGGTAGGGGCTATACAAGCCCACCTGCTATGGACTACAGGTTACTACCATCTAGGACCATTAGGGTTATTTTAAAATCTTGGCACCAGAACCCTGATATCTGGATTCTGTACCAGTCAGAGTCTCTCAGTACCTCACTGCAGCCATCCAGGGAAATAACAGACATACCATTTCTATATGACTCAGAGTGAACTGTATTTATTCACTTTCAAAAAACCAACTGAACAAAATAGCGAAACACAGAACAGCATTCATGAATTGGGGAGGGGATAAGTTTGAATTCTCCACCTGAATGCAAAAGCACCAATCAGCGGAATAGCTGTACTGCCTGAAGTAACATAGTCCAATCAGCATAGACCTGTGTCCATGGGGACAGAGATGATGTCACAGAAAGGGGCTGCCCTCTTCTGGGGGTGGGTCTGTGTTACCTGAGCTGGCACATGCAGGATAGAACAAAGGACATGAATGGAACTAATTCAGTCTAGCTTAATGCTATAGACTCCATTTTGTCTGGCTACTGGTCAATATTACAATAGCAGTCCAACACACAATAAACGTTTAAACATGACACAAAACTCAGCAATATTACATCAGGAATTACATACAGAATGAGGCAGCGGGCACATGCACTAAAAAACATGAAGCATGGTGGCAATATCATTCTCCCACACATATTCTGATGGGGAAGTCTGGTATGGTAGCTCACTGGGCCAAAATCCAGGCCCTGGAAAGGGGATCAGTGATAGACATCCTTTGAGGTTAGAAGTAAAAAGATTCCACATTTAAGAAAGAAAATGGTTCTTCTCAGTAAGGGTGGTTAATCTGTGGAATTATCTACCATAGGAGGTGGTGACAGCGGATTCAATAGATAACTTTAAAAAGGGGTCTGATATATTTTTGAGTAAAAAGGGCATTCAGGGTTATCCTGGATAATTAGAGAGGGAGTATTGATCCAGGATGTACAATCGCCAGTATCTGGAGTCAGGAAGGAATTTTACTTCTTTCCACCTTTTGAGACAATTTCAATGTTTTTTGTTTAGTTTCTGTTTGCCTTCCTCTGGATCAATTAACAACTAATCCGCATATTAGAGATCAGAGGCGATCTATAAAGTTTGAACTTGATGGACTAAAGTCTTTTTTCAACCATAATGTAACTATATAAAAACAAAGCAGTTTTTGAGCACTTGTGTCTTGATGTGGCGCGCATGCAACGTCACGGCATTAGCATATACCGGGTGCCGGCACCCGGTATATGCTAATGCCGTGACGTCACATTCGCGCCACGTCAAGACCCGGAAGGAGCGGAGGCCGGAGCAGGAGCTTCAGATGAAGGTAAGCGGGGGCACTGAGACTGCCACTATATGCACTGGTGGTTGCTCCGCCCCTGGTAGCATGGATCCTTCTCGATTGCATCCTTATAAAACCGATTTGGAAGAGGAAACCATTGATGTATATATACCTGACACCGCTTGTTATTTAAGACCTCTGCTCCTCTTCCTAGATTCTAGAAAATGGAATCTTATTTCTGTACAGTTATTAGTTAGGAGTCTATTTACCAATAACAGATTAATGGCCTATCATGATATATTGGAATAAATTCAGAGGGTCAGGATTGATATATACTAGCCTGGGTAAACATAACCATTTTCCTGTCCCTCGTCAATTCTTTAAAATGTGGGACAGAGATTTACCATATTTTTTCGTATTTTAAGCTTAAAATTGGGGGTCGTCTTATACACGGAATGTTGCAATTAAATATATAAATAAATACATGCCGCTTTACCTTCAGCCTGCTTTCCCCCCATTGTCCATTCCATCCGGTTCCCTCAGCCGCCCCCTGGCAACCCAGACCCCCCCATTCCCCAAGGGCACTCACTCAGGCAACTCTGGCAGTCTCAGCTCCTCAATCAGTGTTCACATCTGCTGGCTCTCGTGGGGTAAATACGGTACATACCATAAATACTGAGACAAAAGTGTAACACACAGGCGGGAGAGCTGGAGCTACAGTGGAGTTACATTGAGGTGACAGGAGCAGCCGCCATTATACAGCTTGCCTTATTCTCCCACAATGTCAAATAACTGTCAAATAAAATTCATATATAATACAAAATAAAACATATCTAAAAGTGATATTTAATAAAATATCAAAGTTGTTCTGTTTGGTGCTCAAAATATTTATTTCTTAATTTTGGGCTCAAAAAATATGGGTCGTCTTATACATGGGGGGTGTCTTATACATGGAAAAATACGGTATTTACTAATGGAATTTTAGGATTGTTGAATATTGTGGAGGGTTGCCCGCCATCATCTTCCTTCTTATAATTGTATACTCTGTCTGAAAGCACTGGATTTATATAAAAGAATTGTGACATTTGCAGGGTTATTCAAATGTGTTATGTGTTTTGCTAACAATCATTGCGACACCAATGCTGGGCATTTGATTCTTTTTGTGGCAATCCATACTTTGGTGCTAATATTTTGATGCCATTTTAAGATGTTAATAAATGAAGAGGGTTCATAATAGTTTGCAGTATATGGGATACCTAGGCCTTCTTCGTATTGGGATGATCTATTTTCTTACCACAGTATGATCTGGTCCAATGGTTTTTCAGGTTCTTAATTAATTGATATGGTACAACAATATGAAGAGTCTGAAAAAGAAGTAATAGATATAGTACAGAGCTCACCTTGATTGCTTGAATCCTTCTGATCCAGGAGAGAGACATCTATTAAAATCAGTTTTAAGAAATTGATGTAATGAGACAAAGTTATTTTTATTTAGATTAGTTGAGGAGGGAGGGGTTAGATTGATGAGGAGGGAGGTTGAGGATGAGGAGGGGGGTTGAGGATGAGGAGGGAGGTTGAGAAGGGGGGTTGAGGTTGAGTAGGGGGGTTGAGGATAGGGGGGTTGAGGAAGGAGGATGAGGATTGGGGGGTTGAGGAGGGGGGTTGAGGGGATTTGAAGATGAGGGGTTGAGGAGGGGGTTTGAGGAGGGAGGTTGAGGAGGGGGTTGAGGAGGGAGGATGAAGAGGGAGGTTGAGGAGGGAGGTTGAGGAGGGGGGTTGAGGTTGAGGAGGGGGGTTGAGGATGAGGAGGGGGGTTGAGGATGAGGAGGGGGGTTGAGGATGAGGAGGGAGGTTGAGGAGGGGGGTTGAGGAAGGAGGATGAGGATGGGGGTGGAGGAGGGGGTTGAAGATGGGGGGTTTGAGGAGGGAGGATGAGGAGGGAGGTTGGGGGGTTGAGGATGAGGAGGGGGGTTGAGGAGGGGGGTTGAGGATGAGGAGGGGGGTTGTGGAGGGGGGTTGAGGGGGTTTGAGGATGGGGGGGTTGAGGAGGGGGTTGAGGATGGGGAGGATGAGGAGGGGGTTGTGGATGGGGAGGATGAGGAGGGAGGTTGAGGAGGGGGTTGAGGATAAGGAGGGAGGTTGAGGATGAGGAGGGGGGTTGAGGATGAGGAGGGGGGTTGAGGATGAGGAGGGGGGTTGAGGATGAGGAGGGAGGTTGAGGAGGGGGGTTGAGGAAGGAGGATGAGGATGGGGGGTGGAGGAGGGGGTTGAAGATGGGGGGTTTGAGGAGGGAGGATGAGGAGGGAGGTTGGGGGGTTGAGGATGAGGAGGGGGGTTGAGGAGGGGGGTTGAGGTTATGGAGGGGGTTTGAGGAAGGAGGATGAGGAGGGGGGGTGGAGGAGGGGGTTGAGGAGGGGGTTGAGGAGGGAGGATGAGGAGGGAGGATGAGGAGGGGGTTGAGGATGAGGAGGGAGGTTGAGGTTGAGGATTTTGCTTCAAAGTTCTTTATTTGAATTTTTTTTCTTTCCTGAAATTCCCTTAAAATGAGGTGCGTGTTATATGCTGGTGCATGTTATATGCCGATAAATATGGTATATTCTTATACAAACAAGAATGCAATCACATTCTAGATATCATAACATACATGTTTACAGTATCATTTAAAAATAGCATATATTGTTGTATACCTTTTTTTTAGGTGGAAAAGGGGCATTGTGTCAAGTAGGGCAAGGTGGAAAAGGATTTAGCCTAACCATTACACCAGGAAGTGATGAGGAAGAGGCGTAAGATAGTATAAGGATAGTACAGGAGGGATACATTATCAGTAAGTAATTTTAACCAATGACAAAAATTAGGGATTATTTTATTTAATTTCTGTAGTTACACTGTACTTACTTTTTAGCAGATTATTGCTTTAAGATTGTAATAAAGATAAAGAATAAAGTTGTAATTCTAGATCATAGATACAATTTGTCTAATGTACCATATCTGTATGTAGTACACATAGTGTTAATAAAGTGATACAGGGAGAGTTTAGATCTGATAGTATAGTTTATGACAATTAACATACATAGATACTATTGTGTTAGCCAAATCAAGGAAACCAAATCCTATATAGTATAGCTGGGTATAGTATGTAAATTCCAGTTAAGACATCTCTGCAACTATTCAACAAAAGGCATGCTATATTGATTGTTACTGTCACATTGACAAACATCTTGCATACATACAGTGTTTTAAAATCCAATATTCCAAGAAGTTATTGTGCCAAAGAGTCATAGCTAGTTAAATCAATTCTAATGAATATAGAAGGGCTATATTGTTATACAAGTAGGTGCATTAGCTGTTTAAGTTTCCTCTTTCTATAAAATAGTACAATTTTCAATGATTATTGACACTGAAAGCTTACAAGTATAAGTAATACAACTGAATGTGGGGGTCTATTGTCAATCTGCAAGGCTATAATTGACGGGCATTAAGCTAATTGGCAGTGCTTCAGAAAGATTGTGTCCAGGCTTATAGAACTATTTATAAATGAATATGTAAAACGTTTAGAATGATGGTTTATACAAGGAAGGTTATACTCTTTTCCCCTAGGGGGCCACTGTGCCTCAACTAGGCCAAAGCCTTATCTCGTGCCTCCAATGAAAATAGTAGATGCAATCCATTAGGCTAAATTTCCATAATGCCAATTAATGTTATTTAAAGCCCTGGATGGTATGCAATAGGGGTGATTATACACAGATTGTCTCCGTGTGAGGAGAGAGCTAAACACCTTGCAATTGCTCAGCATGGTTGCCCACCTGAAAGTCTCAAGAAGTAAGCAAGTTAAAGGGCCACTGAAGCCATCCAAACTACTCATCAGAAACAGATAGAGTAGTGAAAATAATAAACCTTTTTTTTAATTGATGCCTCTTTCACTCAAATATGTTTGTATTTATATGGACTTCTGATGCTCCTTATAGCAATCCCCCATTGCTGTGCATGTGCTGTGTTGTGTAGTAGTTAGAGCCAATAGGCTGTGCACCTTGAAGTGCATTTGAGTCAATGGCACTGGCTGTGATTGGCAGCTCAGTCAGTTTGAATTTTCCAGGCTTGCAGCCTTATTAAATTGAGATTTGGCCAATTAAATAGGGCTCTATATAAGCACATAGCATATATTTTTTACAGGAGTTTTTAGTTAGTGAACTTTTATCCAAAAGCAAGGTCTTCACTAACTAAAAACTTCTGTAAAAAAATATGCTATGTGCTTATATAGAGCCCTTTTCAACTGGCCAAATCGCAATTTAATAAGGCTGTTGATCAGTAAAGTGAAGATTCCACTGCTGGAGGCTGTACTTGACTCTAATTCTCCAGAGACTGCTTGGAGGATGGATAAGTGCCTCCCCTGCTGTCTCTTAAACTATATTTTAGTGGAACTTTCTGCAGCAGAAATGGCCTCTGGGCATTCCTTGTGCTAAACAAGTTTTTGAATGAACAGAAATAAACAATGTTTTATAAGTGGCAATAATATATTACATTACATGAAAGGACCATCAAGAGCAAATAAACTAAAAATGTTTTTATTGACTTGTACATAGGATAGAAGAGAGTAGTATCTGTAATAATAAGGATAAGCATGTAAAATGTATTAAATAGATTAACATTTTTGCATGTGCATTTATACAGCAATATGTATTTTGAGTCATTAAAAGACTGCACAGGACAAGAAAGGTGAGACTGTTCTCAAAGATTAGATATCAGAATAGCAACTGCATACTACCTACTAGCTATTCGGGCTTTTGCATTTGTACGCACCCTCCCTGGGAACAGCCACATAACCACCCCCTCTCAGGACGGGCCCCCTTAGACTAAAGCAGAGCCAAGAGGTAATTATTACCGGGGAGCTGCGATAAGGAGTGACGCGATATAGAGTCCCGAGGGGAAAGAAAAAAAAAAAGGGAAAACCCTGCGAAACAGACAGCGGTAACAGGAGCGGAGATGCAGAGAAGACTGTTGTGGCCTGCAGGCCTGACGCTGCAGCAACAGTTTCCCGGTGAGCTAACACTGAAACAGTGTGATATAGCCAGCAGAGCCGGCATAAAATTTATTATCTATTTATTACCTACCTATTGCCTTATTTCGCAATAGCTCCCAACTGACTCAGAGCCGAAAGAGTTCCATTGTGGACCAGAAGGAGGAGTGATGGGGCTCTGAGCCGGATCCGTGTGCAGGGCCTGTCCTGGAGGAAGGGTAAGTGGCTTGGCTGTGGCTCATACAGCTTACTATTCTGCAGAGACGCATAAACATTATTTTGGGATACAATGTAATTGGAACCTAAGATATTATACACACCTCAGGCTGAGGACATAAAGGAATGGGAATAATATTGGCTTAAGAACACTTCCCAAAAGACAGCTACCATATAGCTCATATGCTAAGATTTTGTGGAATTATAATTAGTTCCCCAAACTCAAAAAACTGAAAGACAATCTGTGCCTGATATCTCTGGGATTAAGGGAAACAAATATTTGAAGAACAAAGTGTATATATAAGCGGTCACAGTGAAAACAATAACTGTGAAATCTGTCAATCTTTATATGAAAGGCTGCAGATATGAATATCGATTAAGATATACTCCCCATATTTCTCTGATATAGAAAGAAAATGTAATCCTCCTTTAAAGATATATTCTCTATATATAATTAAGCAGAAAGTAAAGAGAAAAGAAAAAAAGGAGAAAGAAAAGAGAGAGAAAAGGATAAAGGGAAGAAAAAGGCAAAAGGGAGAAGAAGGGGAAAAAGAAGGAAGAGGAAAGGAAAAAGAAAGGAGAAAGGGGAGAAAGGGGTAAGGAAAAAAGAAAAGAAAGAAAGAAAAGGGGAAAAAAGGAGAAAAAAAAAGGAGGGAAAAAGGGAAGAAAAAGAGAAGCCCCTTGTTAAGAGCTATAAAAGTCTAAAAGCTTGAGAGCTCAAGATAAGTGTAAGATAAGCTCTGGGCATTAAAAGAAGTTACATTATAAAAGGATATCCATTGGTTGCATTGTCTCCTCTGATCATCAGGAAAATTTAACTCTCAAAATAAAGAACTCTCCTATTCTCTGCTTGAAAGTCTATATCTACTGGAAAGTTTATAAGAGATCTAATTATGTCAAATAAAAAAAGTAATACAGCTAATAAAACAAAATTGAAGGAGAAAGTAAAAGATCCAGTAAAATCAACAAGCTTCTTTTCCCCTAGAAATAAAGCGACAATTTCAGACTCATCTCATGGAGACATTAGCTCAGACCTGATAGAAAATCAAACCTTGGCAAAATTATAACGGACAATAATGCAATTTCTAAATACGTAACCTCTTTAGAAAATAAAATCAAGGAACTTTCTTTCAAAGTTGATAAGCTGGAGAATCGATCTAGAAAAAACAATTTGCGCATAAGGGGGATATCAGAAGTGGCCCAAGGAGATGACTTGAAGTCACATGTTAAAGGACTGTTCAACTATTTGGCCCCGGAGGTGCCGAAAGATCAATGGAAAATGGATGCACTACATAGACTCCCATTGGCCAAAGTGATGGACAAATCTACACCTAGAGACATTATATTGAAACTACACTATTACACTACTTCAAAAGAAATTGCTCTGAAAAATGCCTTTTTAAAGAAACAGCAAGATCATCCATATGAGAATATAAAAAAATTTCAAGATCTATCCGCACATACGCTGGGGAAAAGAAGGGAATTTCTCCAAATAACTAGAGCTCTCAGGCTAAAAGAAATCAGATATAAATGGGCACAGCCAGTAGGCTTATTAATTTATAAAGACTTAGGGCCTCATTCTATTACCGGCCGCAGCCGCTGCGGGGCCGCAAGGACCGGCCGCAAGCTTTACGGCTATTCTATTCCCCTCCGGCCGGGGACTCTGGCAGGCTTGCGGCCGGCGCCTTGCTATCTCTTGCGGCCGATCGCGCCGGAGGAAAGCCTTTGATCTAAAACGGCTGCAAGGAAATCGGCCGTAAGAAAAGCCTGGTTGCGATTCTATTGCACCGGGAACCCTGTCTGCAAAGCTAAAAACGAGCCGCAGCTTACTTGCAGCAAACAGGTCCCGCTAGCACTAATTAAGCACATAAAATAGCTCAAATAAAGCCATCCTGCACTTTGAGAAGACTATAAAGTGATATTCGGTGTTAGAAAAAATAGCACATAATTACCCTATACTCAAATCTGTAAAATATTTTATTTTTAATATACGTAAAATATCCATGTAAAATGTCCAGAGTGCTTGGAGCACCTCAGACACACCCACGCCGCAGCCGGAAAATAAACAGTTAATTCGAACTCGGGTTTGGGCTGATGTGCAAGCTTGAGAGTGGGTTACTTTTAATCCTCATGTCCCCCAATATGATCCCTAGCATTTACAGAGCTGTACAGTGCAGGCTTGAATTTATTTTTGCGTTTTTATATTTTAGAGCTTACGGCCGGTTCCAAGATATGCGGCCGGCCGTAAGTGGAGATCCTTGCGGGGCCGTATAATAGAATCGCGAGTTAACTAAACCCCCGCAAGGAATCGCAGCCTTACGGCCAATTTACGGCCGGTAATAGAATGAGGGCCTTAAAGTGGATTAAAATAAATTCAGTTCAAGAAGCTATAGAATTATTAAAAGTTTGGGATATACATATAGAGGGTAATATGGAGGTTACAAAAAAATTGGAACTGAGAGCAGGAAACTTGGACTGGAAAAAATATAAGAAATAATCTCTGGAAACTGTAAAATAGGGTCATTGGTACCCAAGCTCAGGAGTAGTGAAGTATATTTAAACGGATATAGAAAGTATAGAATGGTAATCTAAAAGTAAAGTAAAGGGCAATAGGAGGATCATATATCAACACTAAGGTTTTTTTTTGAAATTTTAAAGAAATCTATCAATTAGAGAGGTATGAGAAAGATGATAGATTTCCTTAACACAAGGGATTTAGTCGTGGTGAAGAATTATGATTAAATGGGTTTAAGACAAAACAAGAAACACTCATAACACAAGAGACATATATTTTTTGTAAAGAATTATAGTTATTTGGGTTTAAGATGAAATAAGAAACACATACACGTAAAATATAATTTCATAGATTGAGGGGGTAAATAATCCTATTCTTTCCTTATCGAAGTAATAGATAAAAATAAAAAATAAATAGTAAAAAAGGGAAAAGGGAAAGGAAAAAAAGAAATAAAAGTAGAATTTAGTAATAATGCGTAAAAGTATAATATATAGCACAAAATTTTAAGGGAAAACATATAAATCTTGGATTAGATAAAAATTAGGATTAGATACATTCACTATGCGTGAACCCCTCTAAGTAAATCCCTCTCGAATGAAAAATATAATCAATACTATACAATAATATCAGAAAATATAAATAATATAAAAAATGGTTATATATACGGATAATTATTAGTAATATTTATAAAATATATACTAGTAAATTTAACTCCTCTATTGGATCCTTTTCTCTCCGGACAACTAGAAGGTAGTAAACATAGATCTATATTTAACTGGAAAGTCAACATTTCGAATAAATCAAGTATGACAGCATAAAAAGTGAGCTATGCTTAAACAAAATAAACAAAGTTATAGTTCATAGTTAAGAAGACTTTTCTTCTTAGCTGTCCGGGGAGTAAAAGTCTCCTCTTAGGGAAGTGTGAAATGAAGTATTATATATACCTTTCCTCCTGCAGTTATATGTATTAGATCTGTACCATAGACCCCATCCCCTCGCTCAGAAATAGGGCGATACATTTTCACTTACCAAAATCTAATTCGCCTTGCTATATATCAGCTGATATTCGTTTAGTTTGCAGCTGGTGTTTAGGATTTTTATGTTTTTTTTTTTTTTCTCGAGCCATGGAGACACCCAGGTAACACCACATACATATACTTTGGTACCTTTTTAATAAAGTAAAATGCAAATAAAAATAATTTCACATAACGTGAATGGTCTCAATTCTCCAACAAAAAGAAAAACGGCATTTCTAGAGTATAATAAATTAAATGCTGAAATCCTATGCTTGCAAGAAACACACCTAAAACAGGAAAATTTAAAATATATGAATAATAAAAAATTCTTAACTAGAGTAGATTCAGAAGAAAGTAGTAAGATTGACCCAGGAGGTAGATATATAATATGGACCGGAAAGATTTATGGTTTTTTAACAACACTGGTTAATGTTTATTTACCAAATTAAGGACAAATAAGGTTTCTTAAAAACCTTCTTAAAGAGATTAATAAAATCAAAGGAGGCCTGTTAACAGTTTGTGGTGACTTTAATATGATATTGGATGATAAGTTAGATAAACAAATAGCTGGGCCAAATAAATTTGTATCCCATATAAACCATCTTTCTAAAGCATTTCTAAAGTAAAAGAGAACAATAACTTGATGGACCCATGGAGGATCTTACACCCAGGTGTACGTGAATATACTCATTTTTCACATCGATACAATTCATTTTCTAAAATCGATTATATACTAACGGATCTTCCAACTTTAAAAGTAATTAAAAAGATAAACATTCGACCTACCCCGTGGTCAGATCATTCTTTAAACAAATTAGTTATACAAGATCAGAATCTAAATAATAGTGGGAAAAAAGTTAGTTGGAGGATGGATCCTTGGCTCCTAAAAAATGAAGAATTTGTTACATATTTAAAAAAGGAAACAATAGAATTTTTTAAAATCAATAAGATGTCCGTTAATTCGGATATAACCCTATGGTGTGCGTATAAAGCATATATTAGGGGTATATTCATCTCAAAATCAGCTGAAATGCAAAGGCTAAGAGGCAAATCGTTAAGGATACTTTATCTAGAATTAAAAAAGGTGAAAGATATTTTCAGAGTGACACCAAATAAAGAGAATAGCAAGGCAATAAAAGACATAAATACCAAAATACAAAAAATTCTTCAACTACAATCAGACAAAATAATATGGAAATTTCAGCGGACACAATTTCTTGAAGGGGGTAAATCAGGTAAATTCCTGGCCAATAAATTGAAGAAACAGTATATTAAAAATAATATTGTAAAAATTCTAGATCTAAACAATGTTCCGCAATCTCATCCAGATAAGATAGGAGCGGTATTCCAGGAATATTATAGCAATTTATACAACTTAGAGAAAGATCATCAAGTAGATAAACCAGGAATAAAAGAGATCAAACAATACCTGAATAAGATAAAGCTTTCCAAAGTATCGGAAGAACAACTTAGTTACCTGAATAAACAAATAGAAAGTGTAGAGATAATGGAAATTGTGTCTAAAATTAAAAAAAATAAAACACCTGGGGTAGATGGGTTCGATAATTTGTTTTATAGATATCTTACTAAGGAATTGAATGGAATTTTATGCAATCTCTATAATGAAATCAAACGGGAAGGGGTGATACCATCAGAATTAACGGAAATAAAAATAGTTAATATATTGAAACAGGGAAAAAACCCTGAAGAATATAAAAACTATTGCCCAATTTCCTTAATTATCGTTGACAAAAAAATGTATTCTAAAAATTTTGGCGAATAAATTAAGTAAGATCATCCCTACACTAATAGAACCAGACCAAACAGGATTTATCCCTAATAGACAATCGTCGGATAATACCAGACGTCTCCTTGACATCTTGGCCTTTATAAAGAAAAAGAAGATCCCTTCCCTCACCCTGTCATTGGACGCAGAGAAGGCCTTTGACAGGGTCAGGTGGGATTTCTTGGATAGTGTTTTGGAGAGATTTGGCTTGGGAAGCTTCGCCTCATCGGCAGTAAAAGCCTTGTATTTAAATACTACAGCACATATATCATCTCCACAATTTAGTTCGGGCAAATTTTTAATAACTAATGGCACTCGTCAAGGTTGCCAGCTATCTCCCCTTCTTTTTATCTTATTTCTTGAACCTCTACTGATAACTATCAGAGAATCATCAGAAATTAAAGGAATTGAGATAGGGAAGGAGGAATACAAGATAATGGCATATGCTGATGACATTATAATAACAATAACAAATCCAGAACTTTCCTGTAGAGCCCTGTACACTGCTCTTGAAGACTTCAGTAAATTCTCTTACTTTAAGATAAATCAACAGAAATCTGAAGTAATTACCTGTAACATATCATTAGAAGAAAAAAATAGGTTAGCGAACCTATACTTATATCGATGGAATTCCTCCCATATAGTACACCTGGGTATAAGATTCTCTGGTCATATAAACAATATTTTTAAAGACAACTATAGCGAAACACTGAAACAAATTAGGAAATTATTGAATGATTGGAAACCCCTACATTTATCATGGATAACTAGAATAAATGCAGTAAATATGAGTCTAATCCCTAAAATTACCTATATTATGAGGTGCCTTCCGGGCAAAATACCGGCTTATTATATTAAAATTATTCAAGAAGCATTAGACGACTTTATATATCAGGGGAAAAAAACAAGAGTGAAGAAAACCATAATATGTAAGAAATACGAGAAAGGGGGATTAATCTCCCGTTCTATTAAAGATTTAAACATAAAAATTATACTTACACAAGTGGCGGGATATAACTACGTACAAAATACCCCAAGATGGTTAAAAATAGAGGAGGCCCTATGGGGAGAATTATCTATAAAAAATATATTATGGACGGATAAGTATTAAAAGAAAAGAAATTCAGATTTACCCCCTAATATCCAAAACATTATTAATGTATGGCATAAAAATAAAACCAAACTATCATTAGTACAATCTCCTTCTCTGGCAGCACCAATAGATTTTATTAATAACAACTCGAACGGATCAATTTTGTCACTATTAAAATCACATAACATTAGAAATGTGGGGGACCTATATGATAAAGGTAGTCTATTGAAGCTGAAAAGAATTAAAGAGAAATTCAATATAGACAAGTTAACGTGGTTAGATTATGAATGCTTAAAGAGGTATCTTAGATTGTTAGGATATAAGACTACTAACATGAACAAAATGTGGATAATGGAGGAATATTTATTTAAGGATGAATCGTCTCATATAATCTCTACATTTAGTAATATAATTGATGAAAATATTCCCTTGGACAAAAGCCTGGGAATACTAGCCTGGGAAGATGATATGAAAACTACAATCTCAGAAGAAGACTGGTCCAAAATATTTAATACGGTTAAGAACTCATCAATCAATTCCTCATATAATGTTATGATGGTAAAACTAATACATAGATGGTACTATGTTCCTAATAAATTAAAAAAAAAAATAATAATTTAGATGGCCTATGCTGGAAACAATGTGGACTACCAGGCACAACCCTCCACATGTGGTGGGACTGCAAAAAATAAAAAAATTCTGGATGAGATTAAGTCAAGAATTATCGACTCTTGTGGGCAAAACAATTATCTGCAATCCTCTAGAATTTATTTTACATACGAAAATGGAAAGATTTCCTTTAGGGGAAAGATATTTAATATCAGACATATGCCTTGTTGCTAAATGGTTACTTTTGAAATACTGGAAACAACCACAGGTACCTTCCTGGAAAGAATTAGAGAACGTCGTCTCAAATAATAGGGAGATGATAAAAATAGAATCGTCTGATAATGCATGGGATAAAAATCCTAAAGCCACTCTTTTGATAAAATGGCACCTTTGGGACCAATATCGGCTATTAAGCTAGAGAATCTGTGGATGTTGGTGTTCTCCTGGTAATGTCTCCATGACAGCTTGTTTTTTTTTTGTTTTTTTTCTTTTTTGTCTGTGCAGATCTTAGTATTATAATTAGAAGTAGGTTGGGATAATAAGATTCTGCATCTGTAATGTTTATGTTTTTCTGTTACTTGTCTCTGTATATTGTAAACATATTGTTATATTCGTCTTATTTCTCTTTTTTCTGTATAAGACGTATTTATATGAATACATTTTCTTAAAAAAAAAAAAAAAAAATGAAGTATAATATGTGCAGTAGCCATATTTACATATGGATCTCATTCACAGAGCAGAAATACGGACTGTTGCCTGCCTTGTACTAGCTTCCTGCAATCCAGATTTGTCAGCAAGTATAAAAAAATTATGAATCCTGTTTAATGCATGTATACAGTATATACATAAAACATTCTGCCTTGCTATACATACATATCCATCCATCCATCCGTCCGTCCGTCCGTCCATCCATCCATCTATCTATCCATCTATCCATCTATCTATCTATCCATCTATCCATCTATCCATCTATCCATCTATCTATCCATCTATCTATCTATCTATCTATCTATCTATCTATCTATCTATCTATCTATCTATCTATAGTTCACCTCAACAATCATTTAATATATGGTGGGCAAAAAAAACGATAGAAGCCCTATACCGTACAGTAGTACAGTAAATAAATAGTACATCTATGTTCACATTTGAATGTCTAAAACAAGTTAAGAAACCTGTTTCCAGCTCAGAATTCCAAGAAAAACAGTTATTACACTGCATTCTGGGAAGCTGAGCTGGGATATTCAAATGTGCCCACAAATGCCTCGCTCTTCAATCCATAGCCCATTTCAAACATGGCTTCCTTTAAGCTTATACCCGTTGCATTATTTATTTATTTGTGTTTTTTTCTGCTATTGATTAAAGTTAAGATTTGTAATCTGATTGAATCAAAAGCTGAAAACAATACAATTGAACAATAAAGCTGTTATTTCCTTTGCCTCACCCACCTTGGAGTGTGGGGAAAAGAAATATTAAAATAATATCTACCTAATTAACCCAACATAGTCCCTAACTACTTGGTAGTTGGGGTTTACCTAAATAATAACCTCTTCAATCTAACCCTGCCTACCACCATGTAATTGGCAGAGGTGGCAAAAACAACTAACCCCTCTTCCAACAAGCCTCCCCCATCATTTCCCATTGTTTCACCTTTAAGTAGATATGATAGTCTACAGGACCCCAGCCGCTGTCCATTTACTCTACAGATTTAATGGGGGGAATTATACTACTATATCCTCACACCTGCCTTTTGAGATGAGTAAACCTACCTAAGCTAGCAAAACCCTTCTAAAATTGGTTCAGGGCTACCTTCTGAAACCTGTACAAAATAAATCTAGGTAAGTACTTGACTTATCGGTCCATAGTAGTCAAACAACACTACATTCAACCATAGAAGTGGAAAATATAAAACTTCAGCCTCTAACCAATTTAGAAATCTTTCTAAACTTGAATTACTCATAGTTTAAGTGCTTTTATATGCACTTATACAAACTCTTTGGCTGAAAAATATATCAATTACTTTTTAATCAATTATAGCCTAGTATAACTGAGGATAGACTCTGATTGGCATAACATATATAAACATATATCGTGGTGGATACAATCAGCAACATTGTAATGACATATAAAAAATACTTACACGACAGAAGAAATGTCTTTCAATTGTATGGCCAATTTCCAGGACTGATTATGAGGATCAATGACAACTGACTACTCTAGACTAACATTACAATTTGTTATTTATGACCCATATACATCATTACAAACAAGTTTGTATCCCATTTTCTGTTGCTGTTGGGAAGTTGATGCTAGTTACATCTACATATATTTTTAACAACACCCAATGGGCTATGGACCAGACAGCACAGTTTGTTCTGTGTACCTCGCATTAGTACTGCTAAAGGCAGTATCAATATGATAGTCCTTTCTAATGAGATTAAGATGGAGTAATAGGCATTAAAGGGATATTGAAGGTTCCTGGATTTTACTAGGTACGTCATGTATTTGTATCTATTTACTTTTATGCACTTTACTTTATGAAGAAGTGCATATAAGCTGTTTTTACTGCCTAAAACAAAAAAACAGTCCCTGTATGGGTCTTCCCATTGCAGGGTATGCAGGCACAGACTCCTATCCTCAGCAGTACGTTGCAGAATGTTGCTGAGTGATGGTCACTGATTGGTTAATATGAGATACTGAACAGCAAATACTACAGAGTCTGTGTCTTCATGAGCTGCAGATGGCAGACTAAAGCAGGTGATGTTTGCTTGATTTTAGGCACTGAAAACAAAGATTTTAAGCACTTCTTAATAAAATAAAGAAGTTAAAAGTAAATAGATACATAGGTATATTATATTCCTAGTAATATCCAAGAACCTTCCATATGTCTTTAAGATATTTACTGGTTACAATGTTATACAACATAAGGGAAATACTTTTTTAATGTGGGTTGTTAAGCAGATTTCCCCTAATGAGTCTCATGTTATGAGGCATTAACCAATAATTAAATATAGAACATGTTAAATGTTATAGCATCTCAATCTGAGCGTTAAAGGTTTCCCTATCTTTATCTTTTTCTAACACATGCTGTTATATGCTGCTATTTCAAAACACACATTACATTGACACACTACTGATTCTCCACTATTAAATGCATTCATAATCCATGAAACTTAAATATGCCTTTAATGGATATTTTTTATATTTATATTAAGAATCTATAAAAATGTCTAAAAATGTTATTGTTATGCTTTTTTTTAAGTCATTATTTTAACACTTGCCATTAAATATATTTTATAGAAATCAAAAAAAATCTTCAAAATATTTAGTACATTCTCATTGGGAACACACTGTTAGGGCTAAAATAAGTTGGATTTAAATTATACAATACTTTTTAATGAGATATAAATCAGGCTGATGGAAGGGTTGACAGAAAATGCTAAATCTTAAATGGAATATTTATGCTGGTTTTCTGCAGGCCTACACCCAAACTATCAAACCACATCATATTTATTTTGTTTGTCATTAGAACTTCTGTTTGGAAATTTCCTTTGTAGATTCCTGAAAACTTCCAGATCCAGCTCATCCAAGCCCTGTGATGGTTGGAATAATAATGACAGCTGTTTTTGATATTTATTATGGAGCATCTGACAATTGGACCGATGACAATTTATATAATTATTTTCAACTGAAATAATTGAATAGACAGTCAGAGACATTAACTAAATCATCTAAAAGACAGATAATTTCCAGGTGGATGTGCTATGGAAAAATGTTACTTTTACGCCAACTAGAGAAAGAATATGATTCTGTAGTCTTCTTATCCAACATTCTACTGTGTTGAGGCTTTTTTGCTAGTACAGTAGACTCTCAGTTATCCGGCACCCATGGGGATTGGTAGATGCAGATATATGTAGTTTCTGGTTGCTTGAGAATCACTATCAAAATAGGCCTAGATTAGCTGCACATAGGATGCTCTGCTAAGTATATTTGTCAGTGAGGGCTGTTCGAGCAGCAGCAGCTTTCACTCCTCACTTACACACAGGTACGTTCAGCTAGAGGGTGCAGTGCTGAACCCGGGGAATGTAACGCCAACACTGCACTGGCTCAGTCACTCATGCCTGTCTGCTTCCAGGTAACATTGAATTGCAGGGACATACAGTGGATGCAATCTACATTTTGTGGCATGGCAACCTGGCTCCTGGCATTTGTTGAGCCCTGTAAAAGTTAATTCTTATTTAAAGTACAGCATTCAATTTGTTTTCTGGTTGCTTGAGAGTTCTTGTTGACTGAGAGTCTACTGTATTATTATTTGTCAGTTGATGTACTACGCTCCCTTTTAATGAATAAGTTCCACATTGCAGCATAAACATTTACCTAATATAATACAAATATAAACATGTTTGATTTAAAGGCCCAAAGTTTTATCAACTAGAAAATTAAATTATTGTAAATACCATAATGTACTGTATACAAGAGGTCTCCGGGTTATAGACGACCCAACTTACAGAGGACTCATGCATAAAAACGGGCTCCCAAGGCTTTTTGTTTGAATTAAAAGAGTACATGAGTATTATTAGTACACTGTACTATTATTACTACATATGAACTATTTAAACTGAGTTACAAATCCGACCTAAAGATGCTCTCAGGAACGTATCTCGTCCATTCTATATACAGAAAAAAAGCCAGTTTGTTTTATTGCAAATACATATTATTGAGATAATTCAACTTTAGCTCAAGTAACAACATGCAAACAGGGAATTTGAGCATGCCTAATATTTTTGTGTAGGTGACTGCACTCAATAAAATGGACCTAATGCCTCTAGCCCTAATCACTAAGGGAATGATCTCTTATTAACAAAAGATTAGACTTTTAAAACCCCATTCAATTGAGCGATTTTGAGTTCCGTAGCCCGTAAGTGAGGTTGCAAGCTATTTTGCTATTCAATTGGCGTCTATTTGCGGTCTTGGTTCGTCTTCCAAGTTACAGGCTTGAAAAAATGGCGATGGTTAACCTCGCAAATTACAGCCTTTGATCTGTCAATTTCACAAAGCTAAAATCGCAAATCCGTATTCAATTGCTCAATTTACCCAAGCCCGCAAATGTATTCATACCCGTAAACGGCAAATGAAGGAGAAAATCCAACATGTGCTAGAGAGGACCTGCAAGGGGGTTAAACACCTATTCGTAGCACTGGAAATACAAATAAAAAAAAACAATACTGCACTGTAGATAACAGGGAAAGCGATGATAGACGTTAGAATTAATTGCACAACAGTCTCAAGCTTGAAAATCGGCAAGAAATGAAAGTTGTTTTTTATGTGTAATTTCGGGTATCAATGAGTAAATACATATCAGGCCACCCACATGGACTAGAACAGTACTGGCATTCATTTTCATAATTCTTTATTTTGAGGATTTGCAAGTCTGATCGCATTTTCTAGTGGCTGATTTGAAATGGGAGGTTACGGGCTTGCTTAATTCCCGCCATGTTGTCGCCCTGAAGTGCTCCGAAACAGTGCATAGTTTACAGTCTTGGCTTGGGGCCCGGAACTTCGGGCCCTGAGCAATTGAATAGCCTCGCAATCAGAAACGAACCGGAGCCTGCAACTCACTCGCAGACATTCGGCTATCTGCGATCGACTTGCAAGTCTCAAATTGAATTAGTTTGTAGGTCACTTTAAAGGGATATCATTGATGTATCATGTTTTTCAAATTATGCTTTCTAAGCAAGAAAACAAAACAGTTTAACATGTGTAACTGATTGGGGTGCTTGTCCCTGTGAGCCAATAAACAGTAATATAGACAATTAAATGTGCACTTCCTTTTAGTTTTAATTGATTTTTAACAAGTTTTCTTAATATTTTGTCATGCAAAACATACATTTGATAATGTTTAAAGCATGTTATTTTAAATACGTGAATACAAGAATTGCGTTCCATGTCCCTTTAGGCCCACATCTTTTAAATTCATGTAAGCAATTTTTTTGTCTTCAGCACACCTTTAATTTCATGAATCCTCACTTTAGGTTTATACTCTTCCATCTATGAAACTTTTTAAATATACAGTTTTTTTATTTTGTTTTTCACTTTTGTTCAAGAAGCTCCTAAGTGACTGCTTGTAAACTTGAGTAAATGAGTCACTATTTACCAGTTTTGCAAATTGCATGCTTTTATCATCGCTGCCATACTAGGGGTTTAAACATTTAAATGTAAGGACTCTGCACATCTACTGGTGTAATTGGATGCATTTTAGTATAATCTGTTCTGTTATTGTTAGTGGATATGGGAGTGAAGTTATATAAAAATCACTTTAGACACATTCTTTTATCCATTTATTTATGATGATTTTAATGTAGGTGGCAAATGTATCATGTTATACAAGTCTGATAATGTAAAACACATGGGATATATTTACAAAAAGAACAAATAGTTGGATGCAGTTGTTGGCTCAGTGATTCCTAACAAATGGAGAAGAGGGACTATTCATTTTTTTGATTGTTTAGAAGGATGATGTGAATTGATGAAGGAATCATTGCTTATTGTTTTATTCTATCCTTCTATTATCTTATATATTTTCTTAGATTGGCTAATCTTCAATGAGCTGTGGCTTGTCCTATTAGATAAAAATACTTGAAGTGAAAACAATTTTAACACAGATGGTTGCTTCACTGCTTGTTCGTAAAAGGATATTGATAAGGACTGGATGTACATATGCGGTGCCTGCCCTGTTACATACAGTATCTCACAAAACGGAGTACACCCCTCACATTTTGGTAAATATTTTATTATATCTTTTCATGTGACAAAACTGAATGAATGACATTCTGCTACAATGTAAAGTAGTAAGTGTACAGCCTGTATAACTGTGTAAATTTGCTGTCCCCTCAAAATAACTCAATACACAGCCATTAATGTCTAAACCGTTGTCAACAAAAGTGAGTACACCCCTAAGTGGAAATGTCCAAATTGGGACCAAAGATTCAATATTTTGTGTGGCCACCATTATTTCCCAGCACTGCCTTAACCCTCATGGGAATGGAGTTCACCAGAGCTTCACAGGTTGCCACTGGAGTCCTTTTCCACTCCTCCATGATGACATCACAGAGCTGGTGGATGTTAGAGACTTTGCATTCCCCCACCTTCCGTTTGAGGATGCCCCACAAATGCTTAATAGGGTTTAGGTCTGGAGACATGCTTGGCCAGTCCATGACCTTTATCTTCAGCTTCATTAGCAAGGCAGTGATCATCAAGGAGGTGTGTTTGGGGTCATTATCATGTTGGAATACTGCCCTGTGGCCCAGTCTCTGAAGGGAGGAGATCATGCTCTGCTTCAGTATGTCACAGAACATGTTGGCATTCATGGTTCCCTCAACGATCTGTAGCTCCCCAGTGCCGGCAGCACTCATGCAGGACAAGGCCATGACACTCCCACCGCCAAAGGTATACGGTACATCTATACTGAGGAAAGGTATTTGAAATAATCCCTAAATGACAGATAAACAGATAAGGCATAAAGAACACAAAACCACTGATATGAGATGAAACCCTCAGTTTGAACGTAAAAAGCGATGCAGAGAGAGTGAAGGCAGCATCTGACATCATCAGGTAAATGCATATAGGGGGAATCAACACAACATATTATAGAAAACATATATACACATATAGACATATGTGTATATATATGTTTGTTCTGGGCCTGCCTGAGTGCTGTCGGCACTGGGGAGCTACAGTTCATTGAGGGAACCATGAATGCCAACAAGTACTGTAACATACTGAAGCAGAGCATGATCCCCTCCCTTCTGAGACTGGGCCACAGTGCAGTATTCCAACATGATAACGACCCAAACACACCTCCAAGACGACCACTGTCTTGCTAACAAAGCTGAAGGTAAAGGTGATGGACTGACCAAGCATGTCTACCGACCTAAACCCTATTGAGCATCTGTGGGGCATCCTCAAACGGAAGATGGGGGAGTGCAAGGTCTCTAACATCCACCATGATGTTATTATGGAGGAGTGGAAGAAGATTCCAGTGGCAACTCCAGGCACATGAGTGTTAAGGCAGTGCTGGAAAATAATGGTGGTCACACAAAATATTGACACTTTTCGCTCAATTTGAACATTTCCACTTAGGGGTGTACTCACTTTTGTTGCCAACGGTTTAGACATTAATGGCTGTGTGTTGAGTTATTTTGAGGGGACAGCAAATTTACACTGTTATACAGGCTGTACACTTACTACTTTACATTGTAGCAGAGTGTAATTTCTTCAGTCTTATCACATGAAAAGATATAATAAAATATTTACAAAAATGTGAGGGGCATACTCACTTTTGTGAGATACTGTATGTGCTTTAATATGAAAGCTTTACTTATAAATTAGCCAATGAAAACACTAAATGAGAATTGTAGGCAAAATGTACATATACAATAAAATCTGCATTTTTAGATGATAAACCTGTTTTGATATTGGCACTCAAAGTGAAATGAGAGTGATAGAGAGAAAGAGAATACTGGAATTGGACAACAGTCCTCCTTAAAAGCGTCTGCTCTTGTTTAGAGTAATATTTACTTGTGATATTAGTTGGTTATCAGTCCTGTTTGACAAGTTATTTTACAGAATATTCAGTGTATATACATTTTATAATGCTAAAATAAAAGGTAGTGACTAGATAATATTTGCAAATGGAGACTGAATTATATACATTGATATTAATGTATGTTAATATTAATTCATTGACGGCAATTAAATTGTAAGTGAGCTAATGCTGTTTGGTGTATGGTAATCAAATACCGTATATACTCGAGTATAAGCCGAGTTTTTCAGCCCTTTTTTTAAGGCTGAAAAGGGCACCCTCAGCTTATACTCAAGTCACTCTCCCCCCCGTGTCTCTCTAACCCCCCCCCGTGTCTCTCTAACCCCCCTCCTCATCCTCAACCCCTTCTCCTCATTCTAAATACCCCTCCTCATTCTAAACCCCCCTCCTCACTTTACCCCTCTAAATACCTCCCCCTCTCCCTTTCCCCTCACTTACCTCCATCGGCAGCAGCTCCTCCGCTCCTCCACGCTCCTTCCTGCGTTGGGACCCGGCATATGCTAATGACGTGACGACACATGCGCGCCACGGATCAAGACGCAGGAAGGAGCGTGGAGGAGCAGAAGAGCAGCTGCAGATGGAGGTCAGTGAGGGGAAAGGGAGAGGGGTAGGTATTTAGAGGGGTAAAGTGAGGAGGGGGTTTAGGTTGAGGAGGGGTAAAGTGAGGAGGGGGTTTTAGGTTGAGGGTGGGAGGTTTATGATGAGGATGGGGGGGTTTAGGATGAGGATGGGGAGGGTTTAGGATGAGGATGGGGGTTTGAGGTTGAGGAGGGGGGTTGAGGTTGAGGAGGGAGGTTGAGGAGGGGGGCTGAGGAGAGAGGTTTTGGAGGGGGGCAGAGGAGGGAGGTTGAGGAGGGAGGTTGAGGAGGGAGGTTGAGGAGGGGGTTTAGAATAAGGAGGGGGGTTGAGGATGGGGGTTGAGGATGGGGGTTGAGGTTGAGGAGGGGGGTTGGGGTTGAGGAGGGGGTTTGAGGAGGGAGGTTGAGGAGGGGGGTTGAGGATGAGGAGGGGGGTTGAGGAGGGAGGTTGAGGATGAAGAAGGAGGATGAGGAGGGAGGATGAGGAGGGAGGTTGAGGATGTGGAGGGGGTTGAGGAGGGGGCTGAGGACGGTGGCTTAGGATGAGGAGGGTGGTTTAGGTTTAGGATGGGGGGTTGAGGATGAGGATTGGGGGTTGAAGATGGGGGTTGAGGATGGGGGGTTGAGGATGACGAGGGGGGTTGAGGTTGAGGAGGGGGTTGAGGATGAGGAGGGGGGTTGAGGATGAGGAGGGGGTTGAGGATTGAGGTTGAGAATGAGGAGGGAGGATGAGGAGAGGGGTTGAGGAGGGTGATTAGGGGGGGAAGATACACAGGGAAGGGAGAGGGGGGAAGAGACACAGGGGAGGGAGAGGGGAGAAGAGACACAGGGGAAACAGAGGGGGGACACAAGAAAAGGGCACACAAGAGGGGGACACAGAGGGCACAAGAGGGACACAGGGGGCAGCACATTTCCCACCCTCTGCTTATACTCGAGTCACTAATTTTTCCCAGTATTTTGTGGTAAAATAGGTGCCTCGGTTTATACTCGGTTCGGCTTATACTAGAGTATATACAGTAAATAATACATTAATAAAGGAATATACTTTACCTATTTGGAAGTAATATATGCAGGAAGAATTGTGTTGAAGAGCTGACAATCTGTTTTGATGTTGCCGCAGCATACAATGTGTTTTTTCAGCAATGTGTGCAGTGTGTAGTATAAATAGTGTGCGTGCGCGAGGAAAATCCGTTAGGGTAGCTGTGTACTTCCGGATTGTGTACGTTAGTGGCGCATAATGTGTGTAGTACGCGGCTGTGGCTGATTTTGCGTCCTTGTTCTTGGACCTCGTATGGCTTTTTTGAAAAATCTGTATGTGTTTCGTGGTGTTTTGCATGTTTAGGGTCCTGTAGCCTCGTTTTTGTTTTTTTCGGCGGCCATTTTTTCTCTCGCTTAGGGAATTTTCGGGTGTCTTAATTCTTTAATTTCTACTTAAATTGAGTGGTAACTTCACTTTTAGAGGTGCTGGGTGCCCCACCCCCTTGCTGTGGGTAAGCTTTTTATGTCTTTGTTGTGTGTATTTTTTTGTGGTTTTAGTGTTTTCATGTGCGCTGGTTTCAGCCGCTAATGTCGTATTTTTTTGAAGTCCCGCCGCTCGTATTAGCGGATGCTAAGTCCGTAAATGTTGCAGTCGCGGTGGGAGCCTCCACTTCCGCAAATGCGGCCCCTTGCTTCGCGAGCGTCTGCATTTGCGGGCCTAAAGTCCGCAGTTGCTGGCAAGGAGCGCTTTGCGTGGGCCGCAGCGTTAGCAACAACTTTTGACAACCCGCACTGATGACTGATAACTATATATGTGATATTTATTTTTGAATGATAGAGTTTCATTCAGCATTTAACTCTTTAGCTACAAGAATAGTATGTTTTTCAGTTTAGCCTTCTATCACTGGAATTGCTTTGTTAATTGCTTTTAGCAAAGTTAAGGTTAAGGGTCAACCAATAACTTATAAATATCTGTCAAACAGCCTGAATGTCACTGACTCACATGGGCAGTGTCAAATCTGGAAAAATCTCCAGATAGCTGAGTGACTGACCTCAGAGTGCTGCACTTTGAATTGTGGACGCTGTTTTTCTTTTACCTGTACTTGATGTGAAGCCAAGACTACACCTCCAACAGGTTATGTAGTGAAAAGAGGGTGTGCATAGGTTGGCAGCAGAATCCAGACAGTAAGAGATATTCCCACTCCAACTCACTCAGTAATCCCTGCAAAAAGCACTGTGTACGTCAAATCTTAGAAATGTTTGAATATATTTTAGTGCAAAAACATGGCACCACTTGCAGGCACCTACCTACTCTGCCTAATGAGAAATAAGGCCCTGGTAAGGGGAAAGCAATTTACTATACTATGTTAAAAGCATTATTTTACATTTGATATGCATAGAATTTTAAAGGGATTTGATCTCTGATCTCCATCAAAAAGACCTATTATTGAACCATTGGTTATGGGATTCCAGGATCAATATTTATCACTAGAGATGTCCCGAATAGTTCGCCGGCGAACTGTTCCCAGCGAACATAGCATGTTCGCGTTCGCGGTGAACTGCGAACATATGCGAGATTCGACCCGCCCCCTATACTTTATCATTGAGCAAACTTTGACCCTGCATGTCACAGTCAGCAGACACATTCCAGCCAATCAGCAGCATACACTCCCTTCCAGAGCCTTCTAACTCATGGACAGCAGCCATTTTGGAATCATAACTATCTTGCAGTCTTACTGAGAGGAGGCTGAGTGTAGGTGATACTGCATCAATAGGGAAAACCATAGCTAGGCTACTGTACACAGTGTGCAATACAGTCCTGAAGGACTCTTTTGATCTCTGCTGCAAGGACACCCCTGTGTCTCTTCCCCCCCTTATCATCATCCTCCCCTCACCTTAGCACCCCTCACACTTATGCCTAACACCCCTCACCCTAACCCTAACACCCCTCACACTTATCCCTAACACCCCTCACCCTAACACCTAACCCCCTCACCCTTATCCCTAACACCCCTTACCCTAACACCCCTCACACTTATCCCTAACACCCCTCACCCTAACCCTAACACCCCTCACACTTACCCCTAACACCCCTCACCCTAAAACCTATCCCTAACACCCCTCACCCTAACCCTAACACCCCTCACACTTATCCCTAACACCCCTCACCCTAACACCTAACCCCCTCACCTTAACCCTAACACCCCTCACACTTATCCCTAACACCCCTCACCCTAACACCTAACCCCCTCCCCCTTATCCCTAACACCCCTTACCCTAACACCACTCACACTTATCCCTAACACCCCTCACCCTAACACCTATCCCTAACACCCCTCACCTTAACCCTAACACCCCTCACACTTATCCCTAACACCCCTCACCCTAACACCTATCCCTAACACCCCTCACCCTAACCCTAACACCCCTCACACCTATCCCTAACACCCCTCACCCTAACACCTATCCCTAACACCCCTCATCCTAACCCTAACACCCCTCACACTTATCCCTAACACCTAACCCTAACACCTAACCCTAACACCCCTCACACTTATCCCTAACACCCCTCACCCTAACACCTATCCCTAACACCCCTCACCCTAACCCTAACACCACTCACACTTATCCCTAACACCCCTCACCCTAACACCTATCCCTAACACCCCTCATCCTAACCCTAACACCCCTCACACTTATCCCTAACACCCCTCACCCTAACACCTATCCATAACACCCCTCACCCTAACCCTAACACCACTCACACTTATCCCTAACACCCCTCACCCTAACACCTATCCCTAACACCCCCACCCTGACCCTAACACCCTTCACACTTATCTCTAACACCCCTCACCCTAACACCTATCTCTAACACCCCTCACCCTAACCCTAACACCCCTCACACTTATCCCTAACACAAAACCCTAACACCTAACCCTAACACCCCCACACTTATCCCTAACACCCCTCACCCTAACACCCCTCACACTTAGCCCTAACACCCCTCACCCTAACACCTAACCCCCTCACCCTTATCCCTAACACCCCTTACCCTAACACCCCTCACACTTATCCCTGTGTCTCTTCCACCCTTATCATCAAGGGAGGGGGGAGGATGATGAGGGATGGGGGAAGAGACACAGGGGAGGATGATGAGGGAGGGGGGAAACAGACACAGGGGAGGATGATGAGGGAGGGGGTAAAGAGATACAGGGGAGGATGATGAGGGAGGTGGGAGGATGATGAGGGAGGAGGGATGAGACACAGGGGAGGGTGATGAGGGAGGGGGGAAACAGACACAGGGGAGGATGATGAGGGAGGGGGTAAAGAGATACAGGGGAGGATGATGAGGGAGGTGGGAGGATGATGAGGGAGGGGGGATGAGACACAGGGGAGGGTGATGAGGAAGGGGGCAAAGAGACACAGGGGAGGATGATGAGGTAGGGGGAAGAGACAAAGGGGAAGATGATGAGGGAGGGGGAAAAGAGACACAGGGGGGGATGATGAGGGAGGGGGGGAAAGAGACACAGGGGAGGATGATGAGGGAGGGGGGAAACAGACACAGGGGAGGATGATGAGGGGGTAAAGAGATACAGGGGAGGATGATGAGGGAGGTGGGAGGATGATGAGGGAGGGGGGATGAGACACAGGGGAGGGTGATGAGGAAGGGGGCAAAGAGACACAGGGGAGGATGATGAGGGAGGGGGGAAGAGACAAAGGGGAAGATGATGAGGGAGGGGGAAAAGAGACACGGGGAGGATGATGAGGGAGGGGGGAAAGAGACACAGGGGAGGATGATGAGGGAGGGGGGAAACAGACACAGGGCAGGATGATGAGGGAGGGGGTAAAGAGATACAGGGGAGGATGATGAGGGAGGTGGGAGTATGATGAGGGAGGGGGGATGAGACACAGGGGAGGGTGATGAGGAAGGGGGGAAAGAGACACAGGGGAGGATGATGAGGGAGGGGGGGAAGAGACACAGGGGAGGATGATGAGGGAGGAAGTAAAGAGATACAGGGGAGGATGATGAGGGAGGTGGGAGGATGATGAGGGAGGGGGGATGAGACACAGGGGAGGGTGATGAGGAAGGGGGCAAAGAGACACAGGGGAGGATGATGAGGGAGGGGGGAAGAGACAAAGGGGAAGATGATGAGGGAGGGGGAAAAGAGACACGGGGAGGATGATGAGGGAGGGGGGAAAGAGACACAGGGGAGGATGATGAGGGAGGGGGGAAACAGACACAGGGCAGGATGATGAGGGAGGGGGTAAAGAGATACAGGGGAGGATGATGAGGGAGGTGGGAGTATGATGAGGGAGGGGGGATGAGACACAGGGGAGGGTGATGAGGAAGGGGGGAAAGAGACACAGGGGAGGATGATGAGGGAGGGGGGGAAGAGACACAGGGGAGGATGATGAGGGAGGAAGTAAAGAGATACAGGGGAGGATGATGAGGATGATATAACTTCTGCAAGTGCACAGTGCCACTCATATCTGTTGTCACAGTAGCTTGCACGCATAGTACCAATCTGTCAAAACCTGTAATGATGAATGAGGTCTAGAGTAGCCTGGTTCCCTAATCCTCTACAGGTTGAGACCTAATGTTTGAGTGACTCCAAACCAACACATGAGTACAAGCAGCACACAAACTCAAAGCCGCCATCCTCCTCCTGGTCCAGCATCATCAGCCACATCAACCACTGCTGTCCTCCTTGCTCCCTCTCAACCATCCGCCACTCCGTCTTTCGCCTTGAGCAGTTCCTGCTCATCTGCCCATAGTCAGGTGCCTGTAAAGGACATGTTTGAGCGTAAGAAGCTAATGTCACAAAGTGCCCCAAATTTGAAGTGATACGACCAACCAAGCATCTTTTTCCATCTCCCGGTCCCAAAAATCCAGGCCTTATACACGTGCCCTGATAGGTGACGTAACAAGTATTAAACTGATAAGAGTAGTACTTACAAACACGCCACTCCTATATGGTGGCACCTTTGATTGCACGTGCTGTGCCCCAAAATTGAAGTGATACGACCAACAAAGCATCTTTTTCCATCTCCTGGTTCTAAAAATCCAGGTCTTATACACGCCCCCTGATAGGTGACGTAACAAGTATTAAACTGATAAGAGTAGTACTTACAAACACGCCACTCCTATCTGGTGGCACCTTTGATTCCACGTGCCGTGCCCCAAAATTGAAGTGATACAACCAACAAAGCATCTTTTTCCATCTCCCGGTTCTAAAAATCCAGGCCTTATACACGCCCCCTGATAGGTGCTGTAACAGGTATTAAACTGCTAAGAGTAGTACTTACAAACACGCACTCCTATCTGGTGGCACCTTTGATTGCACGTGCCGTGCCCCAAAATTGAAGTGATACGACCAACAAAGCATCTTTTTCCATCTCCTGGTTCTAAAAATCCAGGCCTTATACACGCCCCCTGATAGGTGACGTAACAGGTATTAAACTGCTAAGAGTAGTACTTACAAACACGCACTCCTATCTGGTGGCACCTTTGATTGCACGTGCCGTGCCCCAAAATTGAAGTGATACGACCAACAAAGCATCTTTTTCCATCTCCTGGTTCTAAAAATCCAGGACTTATACACGCCCCCTGATAGGTGACGTAACAAGTATTAAACTGATAAGAGTAGTACTTACAAACACGCCACTCCTATCTGGTGGCACCTTTGATTGCACGTGCCGTGCCCCAAAATTGAAGTGATACGACCAACAAAGCATCTTTTTCCATCTCCTGGTTCTAAAAATCCAGGCCTTATACACGCCTCCTGATAGGTGACGTAACAAGTATTAAACTGATAAGAGTAGTACTTACAAACACGCCACTCCTATCTGGTGGCACCTTTGATTGCACGTGCCGTGCCCCAAAATTGAAGTGATACGACCAACAAAGCATCTTTTTCCATCTCCTGGTTCTAAAAATCCAGGCCTTATACTCGCCCCCTGATAGGTGACGTAACAAGTATTAAACTGATAAGAGTAGTACTACTTAACACACCTTATAATAATGCAGAGAGAGGCAACGCAGTGAGAGGAGTCTGAAGAAGAGGAGTCAGAGGAGGAAGGTGGCTTTGAGGAGGTGGAAGACCAAACACAGCAGGCGTCCCAGGGGGCTTGTTGTCACCTTTCGGGGACCCTTGGTGGCTGGGTGGAGGAAGAGACCTTCAATGACATCAGTGAGGACAAGGAACGGGACATGGCTAGCTTCTTATCCAACCTTGTGCAAATGGGGAGTTTGCGGTTATGCAAATGGACTGTTTGCGATTGTTTGCGGTGCGTTAAACGGGGAGTTTGGTCTGTCACTGTGAAGCGGGCCTAACCCTTACACTACCTGATCGCTACAACATCATACCTGATGTTTTAAAGCACGTTATTCCAAACAATTTAGGAATGTTAGGTAATTTATGCCCTTTATGGCTTAAAACCAGACTCTGCATCAACTATGTAATTTTCCGTGGGAGTTTTGCCATGGATCCCCCTCCGGCATGCCACAGTCCAGGTGTTAGTCCCGTTAAAACAACTTTCCCATCACTATTGTGGCCAGAAAGTGTCCCTGTGGGTTTTAAAATTCGCCTGCCCATTGAAGTCTATGGCGGTTCGCCTTGTTCGCCGGTTCGCGACCGTTTGCGGCGGTTCGCGAACCGAAAATTTTATGTTCGCGACATCACTATTTATCACATTGTAGCCAATAGTAACAATAGGGGTAAATTCAAGGCTTTTCCTTAATGGCAGCCAAGACTATGTGGAAAGGACATCCCTAAGAGCTATGTTACACATTATTTAAAACATTATTTGGACTTTTTCCTTGCTTCCCTCTGACCTTATTATACTATGTATTTTTGCAAGATATTTCATCCTACATATTATAGAAGCCACTGGCACCTATCTTAATATACAATTAGAATGATCCACAGATCCCTCAGGAAACCACCCTGCACACCAGCTAACCAGGCTAGAGACAAAAAATACACTGTCACACCTTAACTAACACATGCTTTACAAGCAGAGGGGGTTTCCTGCAAGCATCATGATAACAGAGGATAACACTGTCTGGTACATAGAATTCTGTGCTTTCACCATTGCGACCTGTGTTTGATTCCAGTCAGGGAACTAAATGTCACACCACCCTGAAGCCAAGCAGGGTTGGGCATTGTCAGTACTTGTATGGGAGACCACCTAGGAATACCAGAAGCTGCATCCTGTGGCTCACTGGAGAAGGAACTGGCAAGCCACTCCAGTATCTCTGCCATGAATACCAAGTGGATCAGCATGACTATGGACATAAAGATGTTCTGGTGTGTTATGGTCCATGATTTCATAGAGAGTCGGAAACGACTGAATGACGCAAAAAAAAGAAGTTTTATTCGTAACTGTTAGAGCTATTAACCAGAATTAACATGAATACATTTGTCCCATTAGTAAGTAAAGCTTCTACTGGAACTCAGGCTTTGCTCCAGTTCCTTACTTAACATATCTAGGTTAAAGAACCACTGTCGTTTTGGAAACACTTCACATGTTCGTGAAATAGTTAACAAACTAAGTGCATTTGTAGCACTGTAAGCCATGAGCATAAAAGTATTTTTAGAGTATCTTTTTTTGTGTCTACAAACTTCCACACTGGATCTCTAAAGCAAGTGTTTTTGACTTGGGGCCTCATTCTATTAGCGTCCGCAGCCGTTGCGGGGCCGCAAGGACCGGCCGCAAGCTATTCTGCTATTCTATTCCCTTACGGCCGGGGATTCCGACAGGCTTGCGGCCGGTGCCTTGCTATCTCTTGCGGCCGCTCGCGCCAGAGGAAAGCCTTTGATCTAAAACGGCCGCAAGAGATTTGCAATTCAATTGCTCCGGGAAACCTCTCTGCAAGGCTAAAAGCGAGCCGCAGCTTACTTGCAGGAAAGAGGTCTCGCTAGCACCAATTAAGCAAATAAAATAGCTCAAATAAAGCCATCCTGCACTTTGAGAAGACTATAAAGGGATTTTAGGTGTTAGAAAAAATAGCACATAATTATCCTGTACTCAAATCCGTAAAATATTTTATTTTTAATATCCGTAAAATATCCATGTAAAAAGTCCAGAGTGCTTGGAGCACTTCAGACCCGCCCACGCCGCAGCCGGAAAATAAACAGTTAATTTGAACTCTGGTTTGGGCAGATGTGCAAGCTTGAGAGTGGGTTTCTTTTAATCCTCATGTCCCCCAATATGATCCCTAGCATTTACAGAGCTGTACAGTGCAGGCTTGAATTTATTTTTCAGTTTTTATATTTCACAGCGGTGAACACCCCCTGTCTAGATGCAGTAGACCCAAAGAGGGAGGCGGGGGCGAGCCTCCTGCAAAGGGGCAAGACGCCCATACGCCTCCCCGCCATGCTGCTGTGGCTAAAGCGCTACGGTAAATTGGCAGGCACCGCCGAAGCGGCGCGCCTATTGGAGGACGGGTTCCGAGAAGGATTCCGGATTCCATGTGGGGTCGACATTCAAGGTTTTCTTGTCCCAAACCTGAAGTCGGCTAGGGATTTCCCAGGGGTAGCCAAAGCTAAGGTGCTTAATGAAGTAAAATTGGGGAGGATGGCCGGGCCATTTGCGGCCCCGCCCATCCAGGGTTTAGTTGTGTCTCCTCTTGGGGTGGTCCCCAAGAAGGAGAAGGGTAAATTTAGACTGATCCAGCATCTCTCATACCCCAGAGGCCGTTCGGTAAACGATGGCATATCAAGAGACCAGGCTACTGTGTCTTACGAGTCATTTGACCGGGCGGTCGATTTGGTGAGGAGGAAGGGCCAGGGGGCCCTTATGGCAAAAGTGGACATCGAGGCAGCATTCAGATTGCTCCCCGTGCACCCGACAAGCCATCGGTTGCTGGGGTGCTTCGTAGACGGAAGTTACTTCGTTGACTTATGTTTACCCATGGGATGCTCGATATCCTGTGCTTACTTTGAGGCTTTCAGCAAATTTTTACAGTGGGTTGTGAGCATCAAGGCGGGGTACAAGAGTGTTACCCATTACCTGGATGACTTCCTTTTTGTTGGCCCAGCGAGAAACGACGCTTGCCGTTTTATGCTGGAGGTGTTTACCGAAATCTGTACAGAATTCGGGGTACCATTGGCCCATGACAAGACGGAGGGCCCTACGGAACAATTGACTTTTCTGGGGATTCGGATTGACTCCTGCAAAATGGAGTGCAGTCTTCCCTTAGAGAAGGTGGAGGACATGCAAGCCGAGATTACGGCGCTGCGGGGCGCACGGAGGGTGACCCTGCGGCGGCTGCAATCAATATTGGGGAAGTTGAATTTCGCGTGCAGAATTATCCCCATGGGGCGGATATTCTGTAGACGGATGTCTCTGGCTACGGTAGGGATTGCGAAGCCGCATCATTTCCTAGCAGTCTCTAAGGCCATGCGCGACGATGCAGAGGTATGGGCAATGTTCCTTGCAGACTTTAACGGGCGGGTGGTCCTTCAAAAGGAGGGCACCACCAGCGCAGAGCTAGACCTGCACACCGATGGTTCTGGACCGATCGGTTGTGGGGCGTATCTCCAAGGGAGATGGTTCGCTGCGGCATGGCCGGAGGAATGGGAAGAGGCGGGTTTACTGCTGAACCCTACATTCCTGGAGCTGTTTCCTATGGTGGTAGCAGTGCACTTATGGGGTCCTTGTTTCAGGGACAGGCGAGTCATTTTCCATTCGGGTAATAAGGGGTTGGTTGAAGCCGTGAACAACATCACGGCGGCATCCGTACCAGTGATTAGATTGCTTAGGCATCTTGTGCTATGTTGCCTTCGCTTAAACATATGGTTTCAAGCAAGACACGTGACAAAGGTGAATAACGGAATTGCTTACGCCCTCTCTCGGTTTCAGGAGGATCGTTTCAGGGCGTTGGCTCCTCGTGCGAACGCTCTGGGGGAGCTCATCCCCGAGGAGCTCTGGGAGATTGGAGCTGTCAGGTAACGAGACTCGTGAGACAGTCTGTTGCCCCAGCGACGTGGAACGCTTATAGACGCGTGTGGGCTAAATGGGATAGCCTAGTGGCACTGGCAGGTGGTGCCACGACGGAGGACAAGAGCGTAGGGATCTTGCTTTGGTACCTGCTGCGGTGCGCCGAGCAAGGCGAATCAAAACCCGTAGTAGGGAGACAGGTCACGGCGCTTGCTTTTATGTTTAAGCTTGCTGGGCAGAGGGACCTTACTAAGGAGTTTCTAGTGCGCAAAGTGGTGCGCGGAATGTTCAGCGGTGCGCAAAGGCCAGATAGTAGGCGGCCAATAACATTTGCGCTGTTGCTGAGATTGGCTCAGGAATTGGTGGTGGTTTGCAGGGATCCCTTTGAATCTCTACTTTTCCGAACGGCTTTTTCCCTGGCGTTCTTCGGAGCGTTTAGGATAGGGGAGTTAGTCGCGAACAGTAGACACGGTTCGGGGGGTCTGCAATTGGTGGATACCTGCCTCAGGGAAGGTACGGTGGTATTGTGGTTGCGGAGGTCAAAGACTGACCAGGTGGGTAAAGGAAGAGAAGTGGTTCTGCATCAGGTTGGCACAGAGTGTTGCCCATATGCATGTGTAGTGGAGTACCTTAAGCAGCGACCGGTGGGACGGTGTTCGCTGCTGGTCCACGCCGATGGAACGGCACTGTCTGTGTATCAGTTTAAAAGAGTTTTAAAAAGCGCACTGCATCGGCTCGGTTTCAAGCAGTCCGACTTTGGGACACACTCCTTTCGGATTGGAGCTGCCACTGAAGCGGCTAGGTTGGGGTTGCCCGACGCGGCAGTAAAGCGCATCGGGAGGTGGGACTCAGACCGTTTTCGTTCCTATGTTCGGCCTAATGCAGTGGTTTAATGGTGTTGCTTTCTACTTTCAGGGGAACAGAAGCAACTATGGATTGTGGGCCATTCCTACGTGTACTGGGCCCATAGGTTAGCAGCAGTTACCGAAGAAAAGGCACAACTGGGCTTTCCTATTACGGACTTACGCGTAAGGTGGTGTGGTATTCGGGGTCTGCGATGGGCGCAGCTCGACGGCCTCTTGGAAACGTACGCGCAGCGTTACGGGCAGCCCAGTCTTATCATTCTTCATGCCGGCGGGAACGATTTAGGGACAGTTCCCATGAGACGAATGCTAAAGGTGATGAGACGAGACATCGAGAAATGGGTGAAGAAGTTCCCTGGCACGTTCCTTATCTGGTCTGAGATGATCAAGAGAAGATCATGGCGTAAAGCGCGCGACCCAGTATGTTTAGATAAGGCTAGACAGAAGATAAACCAGCAGATTGCGAGCTTTGTGAGAAAACAAGGTTTCTCGGCCATCCGGTATAGAGATTTCGAACCGGTCGGCGCAGATGATTTTTTCGCAAAGGATAAGGTTCATCTTACGGAAATAGGGTACGAGTTGATGATGTTGGAGTTTAGGGAGTGTGTTTTGCGGGCTTGGCTTTAATGTCCAGCAGGGGGGGATCGCAGCCTCGGGAGGCGTCCCTCGCATGCTCCGTGGCGGGAGGTGAGTTGCCCGGCCCACTGGCCTAAGGCGATGGCCCCACCTCACAGGGCGTGCTTAAAGATAAGCATTGGGGCTTTGGGCAGGGCTCAAAGCGTGAGGTCACTGTTCGTGGCCGGGCTCCTCCCCCGGAAGGAAAGGACTAAATTAGTCATCTGAATAAGTTACGGTTGTTTGTTTACATTGTGTTAAAATAAAGCTGTGGCCCGTTGTTTCTCCCAACTCAAGTTGTCGTGTCATTTATTCCATCAACTAGCCTGAATGGATCATGCATGGGTCATGAACGACGCGGAGGCTGCACAGGCTCCCTGGGTCAGCCTGTAGCGTCACGTGACCCAGCGGAGCCTGTGAGGCTATCAGCCAATCAGGAGCGTCGGGGGGCGTGTCGGAAGCCCGTTTCGCGCCATTGAGCAGAGCAGCGCGGTCTCCCGACTGGAATCCCACCCACCCACCCTGTATTTTGTTGTTAACAGATGTTATGGTTTATTCTTTAAAAAAAAAAAAAAAAAAAAAAAATAAGTATATATAATATAAATAAGAAATATTGAAATTAATATATATATTTTTGGTTAAAAAATTCGGAGAAGTGGCTATTGTATGTTGTGTTTTGTTAATTTATGTCTGTGCGGCGGGAGGCGAGTTGCCCGGCCCACTGGCCTAAGGGGGCGATGGCCCCACCTCACAGGGCGTGCTTAAAGATAAGCATTGGGGCTTTGGGCAGGGCTCAAAGCGTGAGGTCACTGTTCGTGGCCGGGCTCCTCCCCCGGAAGGAAAGGACTAAATTAGTCATCTGAATAAGTTACGGTTGTTTGTTTACATTGTGTTAAAATAAAGCTGTGGCCCGTTGTTTCTCCCAACTCAAGTTGTCGTGTCATTTATTCCATCAACTAGCCTGAATGGATCATGCATGGGTCAAGAATCCTATCAAGACAGCACCTGGACACATGCTCCCTTAACCACCTAGGCACATAATCAAAGGCGGAAAGAATCTGCTTTGCTAGTGCCCAAAAATAATCAGTTATTAAATACACAAATAAAAACCCTTTTATACAACCACTTCAATGGTGCTTCATGGTTTAGGTTTAATTAGATCAAGTCCTATGCTGAGAAAAATATAATTCATGTGACTCTAAATGCCAAACATGGAATATTAGAATGGATAACAAAGCTTATGATGTTTGACAGGTTGCTTAATGAACATGATATTGATCTACAAACAACCCTCTCCTCTCTACCATTACCTCCTCACATGCCCACCTAGACGCTCCCCTAGTTTTTAAATATTTAAATGTTCTCTGAAAAGCTCCCTGTTCAGAGAAGCATGATACCTACATTCTTAACCCAATCATCCACAACTTTATATAAGGCTACCCATTCTGGTTTGCATACCTCTCCATCATGATGCTTAAGCATTAATTCACCCAGCAATCTCCTTACCTCATGTTTCTATCCTCTATCACCTCTTGTAAGATCTCCTGAGAGTTGTATCTGCCTTATAATGTATGTACAGTTAGTACCTATCCATTAATTATTATAGCCCCAGCTCTATAGGAGCTTATGGCCCTCTAAAAATAAAATATTATAATAATATCTAGCACAGTTTTATTCACCTGCTCTGATTTGCCAAGTGATATCAATTAGTTTACCACCACACAGTTAATATTTGAATGTGCTTCTCTGACAAATCATCTCGTATATCATTGTAAAATAAAATTACAATTGCTGAGAATATTCTGATATACATAATATAGGCAGAAGTGTATATTTGGGTTTAACTTAAAAATATTTAATTTTGTTCATTGAGTTCTAAGCCTTATATAATGAATCATTATTCAGAAGACCTGTATGTGGTTTGTTAACTTTTCATATGGAAGTAATATGTGCACAATTGTTCTAGTCAAAGCATACAATGTGCTCCATGATTTGTGGATTAAATCAACCATATTTTTGTAAGCAAGCATTTTAATTATCTACATTGTATTCACCTCGAAAAAAAGACAGAAAGTAATGAAAGCAGCTTAGCATCTGTCACAAATCAACATTTAAAGAGTGTGAGAGAATGTATTTTAAGTTAAACATTTTCCTGGCACTACAAACAGCCAATGCTCCACATTAAAGCGATTAAACATAAAAGTGATATGTGAACAGGAAGCATGACTCAATCATTGGAAAGGCATGTTCAGAAATTAAAGAATTTGTGCCCACATTGACAAAGTGGTGCTATAAGGCACTGTTTCTCAACCTTTTTGGTCAAAAGACCAACTGGTTACTTTCCAGTGTTCATGGGGTTTTCCTTTGAGGTCCAGAACACTTTCAAGAGGGTGATATTACATGTGATATACTAAATTTTAATTCAGCTGTGGATAATAGTACCACATATCCCAGACTGTTGCACAGGGCAGGGCCTCCTAGTATTCTTGTACCTGTATGCTTAAATCTGTATTATAATAGACCCTTTTATCAATGCTCTCAAAAAATGTTGAAATTGCTTTGAATAAACATGGTGTAAATGTGAAACCCCCATGACCCGTGAAAGGCCCAGTGGGTATGTACATATGACCCTTTGGGATAACTTCTCCAGAATAATTTGTTAGGCACAAACACTTCCTAAACCCTCTAATTAAATAATTAGACACAACCACTTTTTTGGGGAGATACTGGCCACAGCGTTTATTGGTAAACCCAAATTCACATAATAACAATACCATTTGTTTAAATATACATAAAGAGAGGGGAGGAGCCTGACGACCGAGACAGTACACTCTGCGCCCTGACCCTCGTCCAGGGCCTACCTTGATGGAGCATCCGTACCCCCGTAGGGTAGGATCACCCCCACTTTACCACTGTCCCGGCGACTCCCCTCACCACCGCCACGCTGTGACAACAACAAATACAAACACATCATAAATCAAACTGAAAATGAAAGCATATACAACTGTTAATGACGTAGACAGATCAAACTAAAATACTTGACCGCTTACTTTTTTTTTTTTTTTTTTTTTTACACATACTTTCCAATCCTTTTTTTTTTTTTTTAACACATAATTTTCCATTTACAATAGATTAACACCTATGCTCCCAATGTTAGGGATGGGTGGGTGGGATCTAACTTCTTGGCTAGCTGGGGGCATAATGGCCAAATTGGCGCCAATCCCCTAGGTGGCTCTGCCCCCAGCTAGCCCCTCCTACTCTCCCATACTCCCGGGCCTGCACAGGTCACGTGGCCCTCCGACCGAACCCAGTGCCTGGGTAGGTCTCCAGCCCATCATGACCCGTGAAAGGCCCAGTGGGTATGTACGTATGACCCTTTGGGATAACTTCTCCTAGAATAATTTGTTAGGCACAAACACTTCCTAAACCCTCTAATTAAATAATTAGACACAACCACTTTTTTGGGGAGATACTGGCCACAGCGTTTATTGGTAAACCCAAATTCACATAATAACAATACCATTTGTTTAAATATACATAAAGAGAGGGGAGGAGCCTGACGACCGAGACAGTACACTCTGCGCCCTGACCCTCGTCCAGGGCCTACCTTGATGGAGCATCCGTACCCCCGTAGGGTAGGATCACCCCCACTTTACCACTGTCCCGGCGACTCCCCTCACCACCGCCACGGAGAAGGCCGCAGACTACCTTTGCGGACTACGACTCCCCCCACAAAACTCCTAGGCCAGCCTACTATCTACCCAGCCCCTAGCCTTAAAACTCCACCTAATCCTGACTACAACCGGCTAAATCTTGAATAATTAGAACGAAAAACCTTTAGCTTATCCTTATTACAGCAAACTGCTTCTAGGCTAGTCTATTACTTTCCGTACGGGTCTTCCTCAGCCTTTGTCCACAGACCCTCTAAGCTAGCCCATTTGGCAGCTGTTACCAAGCCTGCTCCTTTCCAACCCTTGATAAAACCCGCGGTTGTCCGGGTGTATTACTAGGGATTATAACATCACATGGAGCACTTCCCGGGTAGGCGGCACTAGAGCCACTCGCCACCTGTTCATCCCCCTGATGAAATTACCATCCTTCTAACCAATGTAAACGTACTTCCATTTTTCCTGGGCCACGCGCCCTAGCTGGGGCCCTAGATCGGCACCTGAGGCAAACGCCTGTTTGGTCCGATGTTCGAATGCCCATCCATTACTTTGACTTTCCCTTCTCCAAGCCCCAGGGCACACCGGCCCGTCGGCTGTTACCGTTTCTACTCATACACAAAGCCCGTGGGTAACCTGTTCCCCCACGAGATATACCCAGCTCTGAATCACGTGTCGCTCGGTTGCAGAAACCTCTTCATCGAGAACCACCTTTTTCTCGTGAGGAAACAAACACCAACCAGCTCACACGCGAGGTCCAAGAACCGTATTGCCACAAAAAGGAGAGCTATCAGTGCACCTCGGACATTGTAGCTACCTCCATTTTTTACCTGGTTCCCCTCGGACCAACGCGGCCACCTGATCACCTTAGGATCCCACGACCAAAACACCTGAGGTCACCAGCGCCTTGTCTGTTTAGGCCAACCTCTCACCGCCAGCTTACCTGCCGAAAGGAGAGATACCTGTACAGAACCACAAAGCCTCGTGCTTTCCACAGACCTCTTTTTCCACAGTGGTATCTCTGGCCCTTGGGAAAGGCTACCACTTGCCTTACATCCCTTTGCCATACCTCCTGTGACACCTTCCTCCGCTTGTACTACCGGTACCTCCGACGTCAGGACCTTTTGCACCTCCCACTTTGAAAGGCTCCGGGTCCTACCCGATGTCCCACCTTCTGGGAGGTCTCCTCCCACCCTAACCGGGAAACCTCGATCTTACCCGCTTTATTGGCGGACCTCTGTGCCATCATTTTTACTTGTGCAACTTGGCACCCACGCTTTATGTGATACCCACCCGGGACCGGGAACACACATGGAGATGGGATACCCTTTGCACATCCCTCGCCGGCTGGGTCCGAGTCGAGACTTTACCAGGTGCATACCACCACCCTGAACCGAAAAAAAAACCCTACCGTGCCAGACGTACTATACCTTACTGGCACCAAAAATTAGGATGTGGGGAAAAATCTACCCCCCGAAAGGGCAACTGCATTCCGCCACTGACTCCGCCTATACTTGATTGACCCTCCCCAGAACAGGACGGAGACCAAAACCTGATGCCATCGGACCGGTCAACGACCCCGCCGTTGGATACGTAAGGGCATCGGCCGCCAACAGCCCAACTAACTCTAACCAGGTCGCACCCTGTACTTACGCGCATGCACTTGGAATACTAAGCCGTCCACTTGAGCTACTGCTTTCTATTCACTCGTAACCGGCGGCTACCCGGCTCGTAATGGTTTCTTTGAAAGCTCCATAGCTCAATCTTGCTTCAAAGCCTGAAGCCATTGTCTACTGACTTCCAGTGCTTAAATATCTATGTGACAGATGCGCAGTTCGTGAAAGGGACATGTGCCCACCAATAACCCCCTCTTCTAACCTTGGCCCAAATTTGCCTTGTTGGTACTACCTCAGTTAAATCCGACTCTCTGTTACCCCTTGGATATCGCGTGCCGAGCACGACTGACTTTGACCCTAACCCTGCCTACACCTATGGTCTGCATGGCGAAGCTCCTAGAGTGGCTCCGGCTCACTCCGAGAGAACAGAGATTTGTCTGACCTCTCTGCTATGACCTGTCCTCCTTTGGCGACCTTTAAATGGTATATGTTACCGCCATCAAGGTGCTTAGACCCCTTCTATGCAAAGTAGCGATTCAGAGGGGAAATTACAAATGTAAAATGCTAATAACGTATCAACAAACAGTAAATTTACATAGCAAATGTTGCTAATTAAGCCACCGCAGGCTCGACTAATGTAATATTGTTGTAAGAATCTGGGAGTGCCAGAATAATTACACCTAGGGAGTAGAAAATAGTTTTAAGCACTTGACAATACGGCCATCGCCTGACCGAAATTACACCTGATTTCTTATGTCTGCTGCGTTGCACAGCTTACTGTAAACAAAATTGAATGATACCCCTGGTTGGGAACCTATCCCCATGCAGCTGCTTTAAGCTTACTGGCTAATGCGCGGCTAAAGGATAAATACAGGCTGACCCAACCAGCGGCATAAATTAAACTAGCTCTACCAGGCCAAATTTGGGGGCCCAGGTCATACAGAGCCGCTAATGCTTAATTTAATAAGGTTGTTAATTTAACCTAGGGATCGATAATTAATCACAATACACAACAATGGCAAATTGGTAGCCCCCCGTCGTGGCGGGACACCATGAGAAACCGGCTACCCTAATGTGACTAAGGGAAGAAATAACGGCATGGGATATGGGCTCTGCCTCTGATTACGCTAAGTGCACCACAAATGGTACCTGCACTGCGAGCCTCTCAGGCAACTGGATGCCGGGACCCCTGACACTGCCGAAACATAGGGTAAGTATCACCTGTTACATTAAAAGGCAGATTCCCAGACAGGGTTGAAAAGGACATCTATATCCCTGCCCAGGACTCCTAAGCGCCGCTCAACGCTACGTGACCTATGGACCTACTACCCTAGTAGTACACGGGAGATGAACTATGGGAAGGGCTACCACCCAATGACTGCCCACTAATGACTTATGCACTACACTGCTAGAATATCCCTAACCTGTATATGTATATATGATATAAACAAAACAAATATATATAGGCATATAGCCCTGAAGCCACATACATGAGACAGGGATTGAAACCCCAACTACAGATCCGGGATAAGATCCGGTACTGTTGCTATAACGAGCGATATAAAAGTCTATGTAGCGGACAAGAAAATTACTTAACCTGGCTTCCTTTAAGCTTATGTCTGCTGTATTACGCAGCTTTAATGCAAAGCCAAGGTTGGGTTTACCCAAGCCGGGAATCCTATCCATGTACTCTGTTTCAAGCTTACTGGCTATCCTCAGCATGGAGCGGGATCCCCCCTGATCCCTAGTAGGGCCTATCTAATAATACATAAGCCATAAATATATATATATATATATCTACCGTTTAATTATGGCGGCATATAGCCCTGACGCCAAAACCTAAAAAGCGAGGAATTATTCCCCTCCTAGATGTAGGACTGATAAACTCTCCCTGCAGGGTGACTAAGCCCAGCAGACATGACAGAAGGATTACCTAACCAAGCCATAGACCTAAACTCCCGATGCCATGCCAGGGCCCATCTAATATTATATAAAATGCTCAGACAGTGAATGGGATTATGATGGAAAGGCAGACTAACCGTCCCCAGGACGATTGGTGGGAGAAACAGATCCCTTGACCCCTAGAGCTAACCACCTGACTTGACCGGTTACCAAAAACCTCCTATATATGATCCTGCAAACTCTGCCATAAACCAGATAAAATGCAGGTTTTAACTGCGTATTTATGAATTAAAGCCTTAAGGCTGCCAGCCCAAAAAGATGTGCTACCTTCCCAAGTTAACTGATGTGATGCATGTATTGGGAAGATGCTTACTACCCAGAGAATACCCCAACATGAGTTCTGGCTACAGGCTGCAATGCAACCTGCATGCACAGAGTAAATCCACTTACCCCTGCAGCCACATGTGGGCAATGGCGGCAGCCTGGGGTGGAGAACCGCCAGCAGGAAACCACCACCACCCTACATCATAACAGGGTAGGTGAGCATGAAGACAGGGCCCGCGACCTGGAGGCCGCACTCTCAGGACCCCCCGTGAGGCCCTGAGGTAGGCCTAGCCAGACTGAGGCTTCATAGGCCAGGAGCCATGTCTACTACCCGCCATATAACTCCCATCCCACCCGGGGGCGAAACGGGACTAGCAGCCGCGCGGAGGAAGGCCTCCCGCACCCTGTGCCGATGTAGGCACACTGATAAGACCCCGGCCTACCGGCTATTGTTGGAAACGAGCAGGCACACCTCCATAGCGCCTCTGCAGAGCAGCACGGGGCCCGTCCACCAGTTCGACCCGCACCCCTGGCATTGCCGGCACTCCTTGCAGCAAACTCTCCACTGGTTGCTAAATCAGTCAGAGAGGGCACGCTGCGCAGGGGAGAGCGCCAGGCGATACCATTGCTCGTGCCCCCAGACCAGCAGTACCCTAATGCCATACACATACTGGGAAGGGGCTGACCGACAGCCACATCTAACTTCTTGGCTAGCTGGGGGCATAATGGCCAAATTGGCGCCAATCCCCTAGGTGGCTCTGCCCCCAGCTAGCCCCTCCTACTCTCCCATACTCTCGGGCCTGCACAGGTCACGTGGCCCTCCGACCGAACCCAGTGCCTGGGTAGGTCTCCAGCCCGTCAGTACAGTTAAACAAGATGGAAAGGTTATATATGCAAAAAATGTGATTGTTTTCTGAACATGGTTTTGTGTTTATGGCTAACACAGTTTTTCTCCTAGTTGGACTCAATTTGTTTTACAAGGCATGGGTAAACAGTCCAAATCTGGTTCCCTCTATCACCCTTAGGGTGAGAAAAATTAAACAAAAAGAACAGAGGTGCTCATCTGAGAACAAATAATTACCTATTCCTTGAGCACCCTCTTTTAGCTCACTTGTGCCCTTCAAAGGGAAAAATATCCTGAAGTATATCAGTCTGGTCTCACTCAAAAAAGTGAGCATCCAGATGTGGACTCCTTGCTCTCTGTGCCTTATGAAGTACAACTGCCCCTCACTGACAAGGCCCACAGAGGCCGAATGTACGTCTGGGGATTGCTGTTTCTCCTGTTCAGGGTAGAACTGCCTGGCATTTTGGGGCTGGGTCACTTTTTTGACTGAGACCAGACTGATATTTCTCCCTGTGAAGGCCACAAGTGAGCTAAAAGAGGCTGCTCTCTGAGTAGGTGACCAGGCCTTTAGAACAAAGCTACTTAGGTGTTGTTTGTTCTCAGATGACCACCTCTGATCCTTTTGTTTTATGACAGTATGGAAAGCTGCCATTTTTGAAGGACCACTTTGAGTTAAAATATTTGAGTCTGACTAAAAGCATACTTAAGCATGGGAAAAAGTAATAAAGCACATTTTTTTTAATAAGAAAATATCACTTTTAATGCCTCTGCTGTACTCTAGAAGCGTCCATGATACTTTGGTAGAAGTTACATAGTTACCTAGTAATTAAGGTTAAAAAAATAATTTTAGTCCATCAAGTTCATCCTTTTAAGATCTCATCTGATCTGCAGTATCTATCCAGTTTAACTATTTATTGTTAATTGATCCAGAGGAAGGAAAACTTAAAAAAAAACAAGTGAAACTTTGTCAGTTGTCTCAAGAGGGAAAACAAATTCCTTCCTGACCCCTGGATTAATACTCTATAATTAACCAGGATAACCTTGAATGCCCTTTTTATTTAGAAAAATATTCAATCCTGTATTAAACTTATCTATGTTATTGGTTTGTAGTTTTGAAGTGCCGGCCACTATACTTGAGTTACTTGGCAATACCTCCCTATTGATTATACTAACCCTCTCCCCTTCTCCACACCCATGACTAGTTAATTCATTCCTTACCCCTTCTATACTTTCTACCCTATTACTGCTATCTAGTCCCTTCCCCCTCAGCTACTAGTTTAAAAACTCCCCCAGCCTTTCTACCATCCGTTCCCCTAGCACACAAGCTCCCTCGTCACTAAGGTGCAATCCATCCCTGCTATAGAGATTGTACCCAAGTGAGAAGTCAACCCAGTGGTCTAAAAACTGAAACCCCTCCTTATTGCATCACTTTTTTAGCCACGCATTAACCTCCCTGAGCTCCTTTTGTCTCACTGGGCTAGCCCGTGGGACCGGAAGTTTCTCAGAAAATACTACCCTGGAGGTTCTTGCCTTAAGCTTACTCCCTAGTTCTCTAAAGTCATCCTTTAGTACACTCCATCTCCTACTAACTTTGTTATTGGTACCAATATGTACCAAGACTGTTGGCTCATTTCCAGCCCCTCCCAATAATTCATCTACCCATCCACAACATGCGGAACCCAAGGATTCGAAAGACAGCAAACGTTCACTTGCTGGGATCTGGGTGACAAATCGCCCTGTCTACCTTCCTAATATTAGAGTCCCCTACCACCAAAACCTGTCTGTTGCTCTGCCTATTCTGCCCTCCCTCTCCTCCAGTTGAACTGTTCTCCCGGCTGTTAGAGGGAACAGCTCTATCTGGCATTGCCATGAATGGACATCCCCAACAGTTTCCTTCAATCTGGCAAATCTGTTGGTGCTTGCCAAGCCAGAACTGGTCTGCCTCCTCCTCCTGTTCCCCCTGCTTCCCCTTGTAACTGTAACCCAGCTACCTTCCTGGACATCCTCATTAGCCGCATCTCCAACCTCCACTCTAGGCCTAGCTAAACTGTGCTCCCTTTCCTGTGGAGAAATATCACTCAGTGCTGCAATTCTCCTCTCCAGTTCTTCAAATTAAGCTTCAAGATAGGCAACATGCTCACACCTCTCACAGAGGTATGGACTCTGGATCAGCTGTTCCAGCAGTTCATACATGTTAAACGATGTACACTGAATGAGATTGTCACTGGACTGACTTATAATTACAAAAAAATCTCTCTATATATTTTTTTCTTCCCTTCTTTCCTTCCTCTTGCACTCTTCCTAATATTAGAGTCCCCTACCACCAAAACCTGTCTGTTGCTCTGCCTATTCTGCCATCGCTCTCCTCCAGTTGAACTGTTCTCCCGGCTGTTAGAGGGAATAGCTCTATCTGACATTGCCATGAATGGATATCCCCAACAGTTTCACTCAATCTGGCAAATCTGTTGGTGTTTGCCAAGCCAGAACTGGTCTGCCTCCTCCTCCTGTTCCCCCTGCTTCCCCTTGTAACTGTAACCCAGCTACCTCCCTGGACATCCTCATTAGCCGCATCTCCAACCTCCACTCTAGGCCTAGCTAAACTGTGCTCCCTTTCCAGTGGAGAAATATCACTCAGTGCCGCAATTCTCCTCTCCAGTTCTTCAAATTAAGCTTCAAGATAGGCAACATGCTCACACCTCTCACAGAGGTATGGACTCTGGATCAGCTGTTCCAGCAGTTCATACATGTGAAACGATGTACAAAGAATGAGGTTGTCACTGGACTGACTAATAATTACAAAAAAATCTCTCTATATATGTTTTTCTTCCCTTCTTTCCTTCCTCTTGCACTCTAATATGCCCCCTTTTCTTTGAACTTCCTCCTTTTATTTAAACCCCTACACTTATACTAGACATGTACTTGACACTAGAACTGTTTGCAAGCTCACAAGTTCACTCCTTCCCCTGTTTATATTAGCTTCTGACTACTCACCTGGACCAAATCTGTACACTTTACTTACAAACAGCCCCAGACAAGTCACAAACTTATATGCAAATTTATCACAGGCAAACCACTCCCCTTCTCACCTGCACAAAATCAGTGCACACAGCAAATAAAGTTGTGCTCAAAGGTTTGCATACCCTTGGCGACTTAGTAATATATATATACAATTATTACAGAAAACATGAGTGAGAAGGCAAAAAACATTTCTTTTATTTCTTATGGGAATCATATTCAACTGTAGGTTATAACAGAATGGCACAATCCTAAAACAAAATATGGCAACAAAAACTTAAATGACCCTGTTCAAAAGTTTGCATACCCTAAGTTCTTAATACTGTGTATTGCCCCCTTTAGCATCAATGACAGCATGCAGTTTTTTGTAATAGTTGCCTATGAGGCCCCTAATTCTTGCAGGTGGTATAGCACCCCATTCATCTTGACAAAATGCCTCCAGGTCATGCAAAGTCTTTAGGTGTCTTGCATGAACCGCACATTTGAGATCTCTCCAGAGTAGCTTGATGATATTAAGGTCAGGAGACTGTGATGGTCACTCTACAACCCTCACATTTTTCTGCTGTAACCACTGGAGGGTCAACTTGGCCTTGTGCTTATGGTCATTGGCAGACTGGAAAGTCCAAGAGCTTCCCATGTGTAGCCTTCATGCAGAAGAATGCAAATTGGCTGCCAGTATTTTCTGATAACATGCAGCATCCATCTTGCCATCAGTTTTCACAAGATTCCATGTGTCTTTAGAGCTCCCCCCCAAAACAAAAAAACATCAGGGAGCCACCATTATGCTTCATAGTGGGGATGGTAATCTTTTCACTATAGGCCTTTTTTACCCCTCTCCAAACATTGCGCTTATGGTTGTTACCATAAATCTCTATTTTGGTCTTGTCACTCCACATTACAGTGTACCCGAAGCTGTGAGGTGTGCCAAGGTGTTGGGCATGTTGTAACCAGGCTTTTTTTGTGGCTTTGGCGTAGTAAAGGCTTCTTTCTGGCAACTCGACCATGCAGCTCATTTTTGTTCAAGTATCGTCGTTTTGTCCCCCTTGAAACAACCACACTGTCTTTTTCCAGAGCAGCCTGTATTTCTCCGGAGGTTACCTGTGGGTTTTTCCTCATACATCCTGGCAGTTGTGACTACCTCACCTTGGCTTGGTATCAAGAGATCCCTGGATTTTCCACTTTTTAACAAGTGGTTGAGCAGTACTGAGTGACATTTTCAAGGCTTTGAATATCTTTTTATATCCTTTCCATCTTTATGAAGTTCCATTACCTTGTTACGCAGGTCTTTTGACAGTTCTTATCTGCTAACAATTTAGCTAACAATTTATACTAATTGCAATTTGAAAAGCCACAGGTGTGGGAAATTAACCTTTCATTGCAATTTTAACCTCTGTGTGTCAAATTGGTTGTCGGTAACAAGGCCAAACATTCAAGGGTATGTAAACTTTTGATCAGGGCCATTTGGGTGATTTCTGTTATCATTATGATTTAAAAAGGAGCCAGTGTATGCAAAGTTTTGAACACAACTGTAAATTACTGTTGCAGTTGTGTGAGAGAAATGTATATCCATTTTTTCGGGTGATATTGTACCTTTAAAAAGAGACTACATGCATTTCTGTTAAGACGGCTTTTGTAATATTGCACCAGAAATCCTAGAATCCCTCTGCCATATGTCATTTTTATTGGACAAGAGTTAGATTTATAGGGACAAGCTCTTTCTCAAGTCTCTTTATTAAGTCCGAGAGCAGAGAGAGTGGAGATAGCATCTGGCATCATCAGTTAAGTACATATATGGGGAATCATTATAACATAGTATAGGAAGCATATATACAAATACTATGTACACATATACATCAATATATACATGATATCCTTCCTGTTGGACAAACACCTCACTAAGTATGACAAGCCTGTTATAGTGAAATAATAATAAAAAAATTGTCTGTATCACAAGAAATAAGTGTTAATGTATTAGAAAACCCAAGTCCATGTTCAGTACTGTATCTTTCGTGTTAAAGAATGTGATCATCTTTTTTTCAAATGCTTTCCTCTCTTGGATCTTCTTAAAAATTCCCCTGAGTATTTTGATTTTCAGGTTTTGCATGGAGTGATCATACTGGCTAAAATGGTGTCCAACTGAGGGACAATAACTGTCTTCATTGTGCTTTTTATATATACTGTCTAATCTGGAGTGGCTACGCTCTCTTTCAAGTTAAAAGCAACACTCAGCGTGTGTGTATTTACAGTATAAAGTGAGTAGGTAATGAAGTGGTATCATGTTAGCCTTGGAAAAATCAGAAAACAAAGTGGAATAATGTATATTACCTTTAATTGCTAGCTAAGAAGGATTATAGTGCAAGCTTTCAGGATCTCATAATCCCTTTGTTAGCCGGACGAAGAGATCATGAGATCTTGAAAGCTTGCGCTGTAATTACTCTTAGTTAGCCATTGAAGGTATCATTTTACTTTTTTTTGAGAGAGAGTAAGAACAGCATAATCAAGAATGAATAATATAATTTGTGTGCGGATTGCAAAATAGTTCGCGAATGTGTAAATACAGGCTTTGTTGCTGTGGAAATGACTGCATGACCGCTACAACAGCTGACATAACCAAGTTATAGCAAGCAGACCTTCCAGCTGTAGCACCAGAACATGTGGTATATAACAGAGCTATTTTTCACTATAGATCTGCTTGCCAGTACTATCTTACCTCTACATTTTTACACTGAATACTAACCGACTCCTCATAAATCAACATAATTAACGCATACTTTGTGTTTTTTGTAATGTTTTTCTCATTTTCTCAAATATCTTTACAAATGTTCTCCTATGGGTGTAATCCATTATGAATATTGTTAGTATTCGGCTAGTGTATAGGCTAACAGTAATATGTCATTAGACTGGAAGGGAACACATTTCTGGATGAGTTGGGATAAATACTGTAAGAGAGTATGAGAGAGGACCGATCTTATTATGTTCATGTAAGACTATATAAGGAATATTTTCACATATGATCTACACACAGTTTAAAGAAATATGTTCATTCAAGGTTCTGCAACCTAATGAAATAGTCAATATATAAGAAAAACTATTTGCAAAATTTACGTTAATAACAATGAACATGTAGCTTAGAAATGCTTTGTATGTCTGTTAAGTATATAACAAACTGACACCAATGGCAACTCTTTAAGCCATGAGAATAAAAAATAAGATTTTAAGAGAAAGTCTTAATATGTGCACTCTGAGTGTGTAATTGTGTTAGGTGAGTGACAGAATGATGTCGGTCTTCACATTACATATGGAGCACAACACAGCACAACCAGCAGTCTTCTACTGGATGCCACGTAACCGTGTGAACCAATAAGAAGCCTTGCTGTGTGCAATAGAAGCTACAACATGGAGATTCAAATCTTCTTGTCCATTCACCCCATAAATGACACAATCTAAGAGATGAGAGGAATGAGAGAGGATAACATGGAAAGCAGAGAGGAATTAAAAGCAATAATATTTTGTAATATCATATAAATTGGTTAATAGGATTATCATTATACTTACTACTTAAGTTTCTTAAATAACCTAACTCTAATGGTTATAATAGGTTTTTACATTGGTTACAATTACATTCTGTTTTTGGAGATTAAATAAAATCAACACTTTATTGTGATCAGGTGCAGTCTTGCTTATTGTATAGACCTGCTTAACTGATCTTTGATAGGGTTATCGGGAAGAAGAGGAAGACATTTCCCCTCATTTGTCATCTGAGGCCTCAATTTGTTAGCTAATGGTAAGAAAAATATACAATAGCAACTGAATGCAAGCTAAGTTCTGAAACTAAAATCAAAATGACTTGAAAACAAAAGGATAAAAAATGTCTGAAACTAAGTAATTTGTAGTGTCACTGACGTCAAGGGAAATTTTGGAGAAAAAAATGAATATACTTTTTTACAAAAAGTGTTTGCCTCAATAAATCTAGCGTTCCCATTGAGACTTCCCAATTTACTTTTCTGCACCAGACTTACTGTGTTAAGCCACTCAAAACTAACCATGTAAGTGTAAGCAACATCTGGGGTTTCTTCTACTTATGGTATCCATGAGATCACTGATTTACCAAGACACATTAATTGTTATTTAAGTATTACATGACATCTGGTCTTGATCTCTGCATTCCTTGATTAACCAACCAGGAACCAGAGAGCTACATTTTATTGTAGGGTTTCTGTTTTGTACATTTTCTATCTCTGTGTATAAAAGTACCAGCTGACTTGGTTTTTGGAATAAGCCAGATTGAATTATAGAACATTTTAAACAATATAGAGTCTGCAGGTATACAAGGGTACTAAATATTATTGCTAAAATGTATGTATGTTTTCAAATAGTTTTTATATATATACATAGATTTGAGGACTGATAAAAATAAATAGTCCCATTTAAAAAGTCCATTGTGTCAGCTTTAACAGTTTAATAAAACAGGAAAACCTTTTTTTTTCACTGCATGCTTGAACTCTTTTATGGTATTTATCCCTAGCACTTCCACTGAAATATTATTCCAATAATCTAACAACCTTTCTGTATTAGTATGTTTCAACATATTTTCTACTCTCTAGCTTAAAATCACGAGCTCTTATTATTCTAGTGCACCGTTTTCTGTATTTATTTTCACACATTTTAAGGTTTTTATCATATCCCCCCTTATCCCACTGTCCTTTCAAGTTTTTTCTTTTAGGCCTTGTCCCAGTTTGGATGCCCTTCTTTGAATTACCAAAGCTTGCTCACTAGCCATAGATCATTCTCTTAGCTCCATATGACCCATCATATACATCTGGGAATATAGTGGGGGTGCCCATTTTAACCACGGACATGAGAAATGAAGCATATTTAGGAAGGTCTTAGCCTTTGTCTGTTCTATGCCCAGTGGTGTATATCTGCCTAAGCAAAGAAAGGGCAAGCCTAGAGCAACACATTAAAAGAAAGCAGCCTCAAATGACATGTTAATGTGGCATGGAGTATTATGTTCATATGCATAGAAATATATTTCTGTAATGGCATTAGTGGCCATGGGTGTAGGAGCCCAAAAAAATTCTGGTGGGGATACCGCATATAGTATGAAAATATCACACGACTGCTTCTCTACACATAAACACAAACATTGAAAAATCTGGGGGGGGGGGGGGGGGACATTTGTCCCCCAGTTCCTACACCCATGTTAGTGGCTATATATATTGATGACACTTGTTGATATGGATGTGTTTGTGCCTAGGCCCACAAGGCCCAGGCCTAGGGTAGCACATTTTCAGAGGGAAGCGAGCTTCCTGAAGTTGACAATGCAGTGCCATAGAATAGAGTAGGTATATGAACTAAAATGACTGCATGTGTCACTTTCTGATGTACCTCATACAGTTATGATTTTGTATGTACATGTGTGGTAATTATTATTATTTTTATTATTATCTTTTATTTGTAACACGCCAACCTATTCTGCAGCGCTATACAAGGGTTATGTACAAGCCCAAAACAGTTTTAACATGTTGCAAACTAATACAGTTCTGTCTTTGAGCTTAGACGCTAGCATACAAAGTGCTTTTCCAAAGTACTTTACAAGATTAAAAACTTACAAACTTACAATCCATGGTTCCTATTCAATTTCGAAAATTGTAGTTGTGGGAGCCCGTAATGAAGCTCGTAAACTAATTTACTATTCAACTGGCGTATTTTCGCTAGCAGCAAACAATTTTTCGGGTTATGGGCTGAAAATCTCTGTGAATATTAAAATTGGAACTCCCACCCAGCTAAGCCTTTAATCTTTCAAGCCCGTAAGAGTTACAAATCGCTATTCAATTGCTACAATTCCTCAAGCCCGCAAATGTTCTCACACCCGTAAATGGTAAATGTAGAAGAAAATCCTATGGGTACCATATCGCAAATCTGCGATAAAACTTTTTTTTTTGTAGGTTTAATTTCTGTGTCCTATCGATCTTGGGAATCAATGAGTTAATACATATCAGGCACCCACATGGACTAGAACAGTATAGCCATTCATTTTTATTATTTTGCCGGATTGCAAGTCTGATCGCATATCGGACTTCTAAACGCTAATTTATTGTCGTTTAACATCCTTTTTTTACTGACATAATGATGACGGTCTCATTTACTATTGGCTGTTTCTAAATCAGTAGTTACATCCTTGCTTAATTGTTCATTATCACTCTCTGAAATGCTACTTATGATTGCATGGTTTACGGTTTCGGCTTTCGGACAGGTAGTTGCTGGCTTGTTCAATTGAATCGCTGTGTAACTGTAGCAAATTTCAAGCCTTGGGGCCGGCATGAAGGCAACTGTGAGCTTGCAATTGAATAGGAGCCTATGACTATTTGGCTCTAGCAAGGCAAAAGAAGGAGTAAAAACTGGGTAGTGGGGAGAGCACAAACTTGTGTGGCCTAGGGCAGCATAAACCCTGAATACCGCCCCTGTATACTTTATATAATTATAAACACGTGTGTAATAATCTTAGGAAGGGGAAGAAGCAGTAGCAACTGGGTATGGAGCATGCATATATCTGAACTGCCCTAGATAGTATAAAACGTAAATGTGCCCCCATCTAAACAAGTGCTAAAATTTGTGATGCTGCTCCTAGTACATTTTAGATGTGCATGGGTTTTGGCTAAGAGTCACATATAACAATATATTTTTTTTCATGTCATGTGAATTCAGTAACTACTGAGTGACTATTATACGAAAGTCACTTTTTGCTGCATATGTTTGCAACATGTCTTCATTACCTTTGATGTCCCATGTGTAAGTAGAGTTTCTTGCTACGTTCTTTGAGGATTTAATCTGATTTTAATACATTCATTCTCTACTAAATTTAGGGCTCTCTGACTTTTCTCTCTTACACATCTTTACATACTCAGAGCAACTGTTCGTTATCTCAGTACAACTCATTTTTTTATATTCAGTAATTAACAATTGATTCTTCTGTTCGGTATAAACCAATAGCACATGGCTCACATGTTATGTTGGATCAAGTGATGTACTTCATATTAGCAGCTATGCAAGCCATGAGCACAAAAGCATTTTTTTTCCAAAAATATACATTTTTGAAGAATCTGTGTAATGGATTCAAAAATTTCTGCTAGGTTTGATCTTTTTGAGGTTTGAAGGTTTGAAGCATCTTGGATGTTTTCACCCGGAGTTCACATTTTTGAACACTGTAGTATAAGAAATACAATACTCCCAATTGTACATAATATGTATGCTACCTCTGAGTTCTGACGATCTAAAAAGGTACTGCAAACTTATACCTTTACAATTATATACTCTGTGATTTGTAAAGAATGACATATATAGTTGTCAGCATGCGGGTTGTTGCTAACGCGAGGGCCGCAGTTGCTGGCAAGGAGCGCCGAAAACGCTCCTTGCACTGGTGGAGATGAGCGCCGTAGATGCTCATCCCTACGACCCCCTTTGACTTTAGGACCGCAAATGCAGACCCTCGCAAAGCGCATTTGTGGAGGTGGAGGCTCTACGGCGCCTCACAATCGGTTACAAACGACCACACAATCGGCACTTGGACAAAAAAACATAGACACACAATGACTAATTACGGACTTACACAAAAATATACAAGACGCAGGACTTAGAAAAAAATAAATTGCGGACTTACAGAAAAACAATTACGACCCACAGGACTTAGAAAAAATCTATTACGGACTCGCAAAAATACGACCTTAACGCAAAACCCACGCACAGCGCCAAACATTAAAAAACACACAAATACACAGAAATATAAAGTAAAAATCTTACCCACACCAAAGGGGGACACCCAGGAACTCTGCAACACAGCTTAAACCTCGAATTATGTCTAATTAACAAAGTTTACCCACTCGAAAGCGAGAGAAAACATGGCCAGCGAAAAAAACGAAAACGAGGCTACACGACCCCTAACCCTCTAAATTCCACAAAGCAAATACGGCTTTTACAAAAACCCGTACGACCTACAACATACACCATTAGCAAGGACGCTAAATCATACAAACCCGCCTACCACATACACATTCGCTGCCATTTTACAACACTAACTTACAGAATGCGGAAGCACCCGGCTACACTAATGGCTTACCCTCGAGCACGCAGCCTATTTACACTACACACTACACACATTGCTGACACTTACACCTCAGCTCCACAACACTGCAAACCTACATTGTATGCTGCAGGAACATAAAAACAGATTGTCAGCTTTTCAGCACAATGGTTCCTTCATGTATTACTTACAAATAGGTAAAGTATATTAATTTATTAATTAAATACTTATTTAATTAGCATCACAAAATACATATTCACAAAAATAAAAAAACTATCGCAATAAATGCAAAACACATTCACTGAGCGCCTCACTACGAGCGCCAACGCTGCTCATAGCACACAAACTACACCAGGGGACAGTCTTGCAATAAGCGAAAAAAGCAGATCAGCGCCGACCTTACAATGACAGCAAAAGTGCCTCTCATAAAAAAAATACAACAACCAAGAAACTCACACGAGCGCTGCCGAAGGCGCTCGGCACAAGCCTCGCAATTAGTGATGACATTTCAGACCACCACAAAAAATAATGTCTCTGACAAACACCATTCCTTCACTTACAATTCTTTTGCCGTCATTTTTTTTGACGGGCAATTCGCTAGTGTTGTATAAAATTGGGAATGCAGTAATACATATCAGATCCCCATTGCATATTAGCATTCAATCCATTCTAGCCTTAAACTAGACCTTTATCTGGTTGTTGTTTGGATAGTTATTTAATAAAATCTACCATAATTGTATGTTTTGTACTGTTTTACAGATGTCTGAGCGCAAAGAAGATCAGCCAAAGCTGAAGCACCAGAGCATACCACTTGATGTGAAAATGCAGGCACTGGACCGCCTCGAGAAAGGGGAGCAGCAAGTTGATATAGGAGCGGATCTAAAATTGCCAACCTCCACCATCCGCACCATCCTCAAGAACAAGGAGGAGATAAAGTCTTCAGCAACCACCAGCACTGCATCTTCTGCAAGATTACCCGCTCCAGATGCCACACCCTTGAGGAGATGGGGAAGAGGCTGACCATCTGGATAGACAACGAACTGGAGTGTAACATGCCTCTCAGCCGGGTCATCATAATAAAGAAGTCGACAAATACATTATTTACAGCCATATGCAGACCCAAATGCCAGATGTGGCAGAGAGCTTCACAGCCAGTTGAAGTTGGTTTGACCACTTCAAAAAGGGGAATTTTTATAAGAGCTCTTCAAAAAGATACAATATAATTACTGCCAAGCGCTTTATTTTTTTATTTCTGTTGTGATTTCTTATTGAGCATTCTCCCTGTCACAAATTATAGATCTTTTTATTCACTCTGCTTTTAAGTGCTGTGTCTCATATCACATTACCCATGTTATTTTTAAGGGTTATACTTCATCACATCAATACTAATTTCTCTAGGTTTTATGGCTTATAAGTATCGCACTCTGTAATTCATACTTTTTTATTGCTCTCCAATACATTACTTTGCATATACTTTGTTTTCTCTTTTAATTGCTTAATTGTGCTGTTATTATTTTTTTTACCTCATGGTTAATTCTGTCACCCCTACCTTTACCTATTACAATTGTGCTCCTTTATTTATATATCCTTGTATTATTTTCATTACATTTCTTTCTGAGTACTGTAATGATCTTTTTGCAATGATGGATTGTACTAATGCAATTAATAGCTCATGGTGACTTGCCCGTCAAAAAATGACGGTCAATAAAATGTTACGCCATGGCAATGCTGTTTGGCACACAATGTGAAGTTTTTTGTACTGTGAGGACCTTCGGCGCTCATTTCAATCCTCTCCTCTGGTGTACTTTTGCTCCTCTGAGCAACCTCTGCGCTCATCACAAAGACAGATTCATATGTCTATATTTTTGTAAATAATAATCAATTAATAAGTTAGTTAATGAATTAATATACTTTACCTAATTATAATTAATATATCCATCAAACAATAGGCTGAAGAGCTAACAATCTTTTTTCATTTTCCCTTCAGCATATAATGTGCGGACCTGTTGAGATAATTTTCTGAATGTCCCAACTGTGCATTAGAAGTAGGCTGTGTGCGCGAGAGCAAACCGTTGGTTTATTTGTGTAAAGCGCTACTGTAGATGCGTAATGTTGTGATGTGCAAGTTCGGAGTGTAAAGTAGCGTCGTTTGTCTATGTGCTATGCGGTTCGCAAGTATCTGGTGTCCTTTATAGTAGTGTATTTTGTACCTCGTATGTTCATGTGTGAAAGTGGTACGCGGTTGGCGGTGTATGGCGCGGTTCAGGGTGGTGTAGCCTTGTTTTCATTTTTTTGGCCGCCATTTTTTTTTTCTCGCTTCGACGATTTTCAATTGACGAAACTCTTTAAAATCGACTTAAATTTGCATTCCACCTAACTTTTAGACGTCCTGGCTGTTCCCCCTTGCTGTGTGTGATGGCTGTTCCCCAAGTGCTGTGCGTGTTAGTGCCATAACGATTCGCCACGCTACGGCTCGCAGGCGATGAGCCCCTTCGGCACTTATCGACCTAAGTGCTGTGCTGCGAGTTTTAGTGCCTTAACGTCTCACAGGCGATGAGCGCCAAAGGCGTTCATCACCCAAGTGCAGCGAGTTAACGGCTGGCCTCGCTACGCGAGGCCCCTTAGGCTGAAGAGCTAACAATCTTTTTTAATTTTCCCTTCAGCATATAATGTGCTGACCTGTTGAGGTTTTTTTATGAATGTCCCAACTGTGCATTAGAAGTAGGCTGTGTGTGCGAGAGCAAACCGTTGGTTTATTTGTATGCTGTACGTGTTAGTGCCATAACAATTCACCTCGCTACACGAGGCTCGCAGGCGATGAGCCCCTTCGGCCCTCATCGACCTAAGTGCTGTGCTGCGAGTTTTAGTGCCTTAGGCGTTCATCACCCAAGTGCTTCGAGTTAATTGCTTGCCTCGCAAGGCTCGCAAGCGATGAGCGCTTTCGGCAAAGCGTGACAACGTCTCGTAGTTCGCCAATTGTAATATGTGATTATTTGTGAAACTACAGTTAATTTGTTGTTTCTTTTTAGATCCTTTTTATAGCCATCCATATTTAAAGCTCTTCAGTCTTGGCAAACAAAAGCTTTTCATCTTTTTCTGACTGCTAAAAAGAGGAACAACCTCTACAACATAAAGATAGAAGCGGCAAGTGCTGATACAGAAGCTGTTGCAGTCTTTTCAGCCACTTTGAAGAACATTGTTGAAAGAGGCAACTATCCACAAAAACTGGTGTTTAATGTGGATGAGACCGGCCTCTTTTGGAAGTGGATGCCATGGGCACTTTTATATCTAGTGAGCAGAAGAGAGCACTGGCATTAAAGTGACCAAAGACCAGCTAACCCTTCTTCTGAGTGGGAACTCCAGAGGTCACTTCCAAATTAAGCCATTGCTGGTTTATCACTCAAAGACACCAAGAGCCATGAAGGGCATTTCTAAATCCAGATTGCCAGTAATTTGGCAATTTAACAGGAAGGTCTGGATAACCATGGACATTTTCAAGGAGTCGTTCAGCGATCATTTCTGCCCTTCTGTGCAGTGCTATTGAAGGTGCAAAGGACTTGATAATGCACAATGATCCAAGCCATCCAACCAACTTGGCTTAACTCCACTGCTGCATCCTGGTGCAAGTATTTTTCCTGCCGCACAACACTACTTTGCTCATCCAGCCTATCGAACAGGGGGTCATTACGACCTTAGAGGCCTATGATCTTCTCCGCACATTCCGCCAGCTGATTAACCAGACAGACAGCCAGGACAAACAATCAATGATGGAGTTCTGGAAGAAGTACACCATCATGCAGGCCGTCACAAACATTGATTTGTCCTGGAAGGAGGTGACGCAGTAATGTCTAAAAGTTGCGTGGAGGAAGATCTGTGAGGAGATGTGCAACCAGAAGAGCCCATCATAGTGAAGATAGTGGACCTTGTGACCACGGCTGATCTGCAAGATGCAGACACCCAGGACTTAGTGTGCTTGGTCCGGGCTTCCGACGAGAGCCTGACCAATGAGGACCTGGAACAACTGGCACAACTGGTTGAGAAAGCCCAGGACAGCAATGACTCTAACGTAGAGCCACAAAAATAAATGTCTACTGAGTTCCTCAGCAAGACTTTGCTGCAAATTAATGACATCATGGATGGTGTGGTGGCAAATGATCCAGATGCCGCAAGTACAAGTACAAGATGCACCGTTCTTGGCGGTATGTCTTGCTACCAGCTCATGTTAGATGGCAGATGTCACTGGACCATTTTGTGACCAAGAAAGCCAGGCTGGAAGATGAGCCTGAAGCGTCAACATCTTCCAATTAAAATGGACTGTTTTTTTGTTGTTGTTTGTACTGTTCCTTTAAATAAAATAAAAAATACTTTTTCTTTATCTTGTTCTTATGTTTGCAGTTCATGCACAGTTCATATAAAGTGAAACTGTTTCAAAATTCTATTGGAGCGCTCTTTTCACATGCTATGTAGATTGTCAGTATGTTCTTAGATAGAAAAGGAAATCCCGCTTAATGGTACCCTTAATGGTACCCGCTTAATGGTAATCCCTCTTAATGGTACCCTAATTCTCTATAGCACTATTTTGCTTTCTAATTCCCCGCTCAGTGCTAAATCTTGTTTTTGTCTATTTAAATCCCTGCTTAGTGATGTAATAGTCACCGTAGTGCTCAGAGAATGCCCCGTTTACCATTGTTTCACATAACGCTCCTGCATGCAGGAAGCATGTGAAGTCCTAAAAGAGGTATTCATATACAGTGGAACTTCTATATTCATCATTAGTCTATTCTTGAGGGACAGATGAATACTGAATCTGATGAATATAGAATATTTTTTTTTTTTAGGAAATAACTAAATTGGAATAATCCATCTCATACATAAGTAAATAAAAATGAAACCAGAACTTTACTGAGGAGAGATGATGGCAGAAGCTGAATAGGAGAAAAGGAATTATTGTAAAGAAGGGACGTCACCTTCCATTGAACATCAGGTAACTCCAATTCTGTCAATCTGCCTCTTTTGTCCCTTTCCCGATGATTCACTAGCACTAGATCTAGTAAAAAAAAAACTTGTCCAATGGTGACTGTTTCTGTCTGTTTTTTTTTTTTTTAAATGATGTGACTAATATTGGAAGTTTGGATGAATATAGGAGTATTTTTTTTACCTAAAAATTTAATTAATATTGGATTTGACACATATAGAGGCTGACGAATATAGAGGTTCAACAGTATAATGTAATGGCTTACATTTGTATTTATTAGTGTGCAGACAGACCTCGGACACTTCACTTGTGGCCGCATCCTGGTTTTTTGAGTCTTAAAATCTGCCCCCTTAAGTAGTATGGAGTCCATTTTTCTCCTTAATATTACTTTAGAATGTCTCTCTCCCACTACACTCTACCACCAAAGATGTCCAGCAAACTTGTAACTGTAGGTCATTGTGCTCCATAATCTGCCACAGGCGGAAAGGATGGGATGAACTTTGGTATAAAGATGTCAAGAAACCTAGCTACAATATTTTGAATTTTCCAAAAACCTATTTTGAGGTCCTATGAAACGGTTCAGCATCTTCGGCAGCCTTTTTTCTTGTACTGGCGAGAAGATTAACAATTACATGGTAGTTATTTTCAGTTTTTGAAATAACAGGTTATTTTTGAGCCTAAGAAAAGTTTTATGGCTGGATTAGTTTCTAAAACATTGGTCTAGAGCTACACTCATTTATCATCCCTTAACCACAAATACAAAATTATTTTAATGACAGTAAAAATACTGTCTAATTATCAGTTCTTGCACTTTATATTAATTTCATACAAATTACATATCCAATAAATATTCTGTTATTTGCATGGTTACTATTTATTTTGCAAGATTTTTTGTGATTGCTGTCCTTAAATTTCAGTTCATTTCATTAATCATGGTAAATTGTACGTTAAAAGCAAAATAATCAACTGTACCTAAATAAACTTTCTTGGCTGAATCCATCATTGTAGCCACTTAGTTCTGTTGTTTTTAAGTTATAGCAGATGAAAAATGAGGCTGCAATCAATTGTTTGTCTTGGAAAATGGTCTGATTAGTGCATTTTTTTGAGTTTGCTACTTTATATTAAGAAAAAACAGAATGTACTAGTTTGCATTAGGAATGAGGTTTTCAGGTAAAAATCACCGTAAATTTTTAGTTTTTTAATTCAAAACATTGACAAAGTTCAGTGATTGTTAGCAACTGGCAAATGGAAAAAATAGATTAAAAGACAAATATGATTAGGGTAGTTTTATACAAAAAGAAAGATTTTTGTCTCTATGCAAACTTAAATTATTTGTAGTGATGAATCAAAGCAAAAACCCTGAAAACCAGTGCAAATGGTGCATTAAAGTGAATGTAAAAACTTACATTTTAAAAAATGTTCTTTTGAATAACTGAAGTTAATAATGTTTTTAAAAAACAGAACATACCCATTAAATATTTATTTTTCATATGCAATTCCTTTTTACTGTGCAGTTCCATTTCCTTTGTAATGCATTTCCTTTTGGAGGCTTTCTCATTTGACTTTATAAACTAATGAGCTTTTCATTTGACTTAATGAAAGCACTGTCGATTTCAGCCGCCACTGATCCATTCCGCTGCAATCAGCAAGTCTCTTAGAATCTAAAGAAGTAGACTGTCAGAAGGAAGTTTTAGGATTGTTTCAAATGCAGTCTGCAGTATGATTAGAAGTTAACTTAAAGGGCCACATAATTCAGCACAATTTGGACCACATCACAGTAAAGATCTGCTAAAAGCATGTTGAGATACTTTTAGAATTTTTGTAATATGTGCAGTCTGTGTTTACATGAGTCACTGACTGCCCACTCCCAGAACCACAGCTTCTGCTATGTTTAGTGAGCAAAAGCCAAAAAGAGTTAACCCTCAACAAATCAATCTGTGTAGATCATGTAATGCTGGAATCACCGAACAGGTCAGTTATGGGTTAACGTTTGAGTGCTATCAATTATTGTACACATTTTATCAATTAAGCAAACAGACTTAAAACTTTAGATTTTAGCTGTTATTATTGTAATTAAAACATAGATCATTTTTAACATACAATCTTGTGCTCTTTCACACCATGAAGAGCACTTACAGTGAGGTAAAGGATCCTTTAACTTATGCGGTAATGTAATGTTTAAAAACTGCACACACTCCACTCTTCATCAATATGGTAGTTCAGAAGCCATATTTAAATACTTCTTACTCCAAATACCAGTTCTCCCTTACAGCGGAAATCATAGGTTGATGTCTCAGCCAATCACAGTTCCTGCGTCAGCATTTATATTCTCTGTAATCACCTGTGAATGGCTGAGACGCCATCTTTGAATACTGACAGTAAAGTAAAACTGGTAGTCATGTAACTGCATTTGAACAAGACTTCTGTGTGAAGCAGAGTAAAGCTGGGTATATAATGTAAGATAAGCAAGGAGGGGAGGTAGATTTTGTTCATCTACTATTGAATAAATTTGCTGGGAAAAAAAACATTACAAAGGTTCTTCGAAATAATATAGCAGCCATAAATCAGATATAGTATGCAATAACTCAGATATGCAAAGGCATGTCATACATTTTACAAACATTTGTTAGGGGAGATATTAAATATATTCATCTAAGCCAACATTGAAAAAAAAATCATTACTTCCCACAATACAAAATTCACTTTTGCCTTTCAATTCATTAAAATACATTTCGTAATCATTTTCAACATCCAATAATTTCCTTATATGAACTAATTTATAAGTTGTCTCTGTGGAGACATAATTTTTGGGAACATTTTACAGCTTTCATACATGCCTAAATATAAAATATTTAAAGTTAAATACAGAATTAGGGGCAGGAACATATTTAGTCTTTTTGTTGCTTTAGGCCAATGTCGTCATTTTCTCCCAGTACACTGAAGGTCTGAGTTGTACTCTGCACCAACATATAAAGGATGGAAATACGTGTGGAAGAGATGTTTTCCTTTTTTTTTTAATTGCTGCTAACTTGATGGAGTTAAAGGCATTTTAGTTAGGGTTGAAGTGCATTTGAATATATTGCCATCAAATGCATTTTTCTTTTCTGCATCTGAAAAAGGACATTTCAAAAAGTTGAACAGTGTGTTTCTTTCTTCAAAATTAGGCTCCTAGAGCAGAATATACTGCTTTGAATGTATACTTGTCTTTTGCAGTTTGCCCATGATGAAATCTAGATTGTGCATACTTTCTGCGACATTGCCTGTTAATTTCCAGTAAGTGTAAACAAGTTTTTTTTTTTTAAACAGCTCTTTTAAATGCATGATCGAAAAATGGGCATGTTGTTTCCCGTTAACTATTGTATATGTAATGATGTTGAATCATCAGTGTCAGTGGATGCCATTGTACAGACTGCAACTGCAGTGAAGTCATCCAAATTGCTCATCAGATAGAGGTAGAGCAGTGAATATGTATGTATGTATATTTGTGTTTATGGGCTTCTGATGCTCCTTTTAGCTATTCTCCAGTGTCCTGTATTAGTAATTAGCAGGCATGTATAGCAAATGTAGCCAATTGGCTGTGAATCGCTGCAGTGCTTTGGTGACTATGGAGCTGGTTGTGACTGATAGCTCAGTCAGTTAGTCCCTCAAAGCATATTCACAACAATGGCAATGTCACTGCTGGAGGTTGCCCTAGCCTCTCATTCTGAAGGAGGCATGGAGCTGGATGTGATTGACAGAGGAGTCAGAATTTCCCATCATGCTCAATGGTGATGTCAATGCTGGAAGCTGTCCTTGAATCTCATTCCCCATAAACTGATGTGGTGGGGAGAGGGGTAGAAATGATTCCCTCGCTATGGTTCACAGCATGCATTGTCCTGGTTAGAGTGCCACAAACTCACCTTGCTGCATATATTTTTGCATGCTTCCTACACATCATCTTTTGTTGCAGATGATAAGGAAAAGCAAGTGAACTTAATAAAATATTAGTTTGTGCATTTTTTTAACTTACACAGCACTATGTATTAAGAGCTGTTTGAGGACCTTCACACGTAAAGGGATGCGGAGGCTGTACTCAGAGGTCCTTTCATAGCCCACCTCTCTCTCCCCTATCACTCTCTAAAACTCTATTCTTTCTCTCCCTACTTTCGCATAACATTGTCTTTATCTCTCATTTCGCTCTAACCCCCTCTTCTCTCTCCCTTCCCTCTCGCTCCTCCTTCTCTCTCTATCTCCTCCCTCTCTCTCCCTCCAATCTCCCATACTGTCTTTCACAACTTGTAGCTCTCTCCTTTGGTCTGCTACCTTCTTATCTCTTCTCTCAATACAATCACTGTCTCTCTTTTCTCTCTTTCTTTCTCCTCCCCTCCTTAAAAAATATAATAAATATGGTTGCATAACTATGCACACTCTTAAACTAATACTTTGTTGAAGCACCGTTTGATTTTATTACAGCACTCAGTCTTTTTGTATGAGTCTATCAGCATGGCACATTTTGACATTGCAAGATTTGCCCACTCTTCTTTGCAAAAACACTCCAAATCTGTCAGATTGCGAGGGCATCTCCTGTACACAGCCCTCTTCAGATCACCCCACAGATTTTCAATCGGATTCAGGTCTGGGCTCTGGCTGGGCCATTCCAAAACTTTAATCTTCTTCTGGTGAAGCCATTCCTTTGTTGATTTGGATGTATGCTTTGGGTCGTTGTCATGCTGAAAGATGAAGTTCCTCTTCATGTTCAAATTTCTAGCAGAAGTTTGAAGGTTTTGTGCCAATATTGACTGGCATTTGGAACTGTTTATAATTCCCTCTATCTTAATTAAGGTTCAGTTCCAGCTGAAGAAAAACAGCCCAAAGCATGATGCTGCCACCACCATGCTTCACTGTGGGTATGGTGTTCTTTTGGTGATGTGCAGTGTTGTTTTTGCGCCAAACATAACTTTTGGAATTATGGCCAAAAAGTTCAACCTTGGTTTCATCAGACCATAACACCTTTTCCCACATGCTTTTGGGAGACTTCAGATGTGTTTTTGCAAAATGTAGCCTGGCTTGTATATTTTTCTTTGTAAGAAAAGGCTTTCGTCTTGCCACTCTACCCCATAGCACAGACATATGAAGAATATGGGAGATTGTTGTCACATGTACCACACAGACAGTACTTTAATGTTGCTGTAGGCCTCTTGGTAGTCTCCCAGACCAGTTTTCTTCTGGTCTTTTCATCAATTTTGGAGTTCTTGGTAATGTCACTGTTGTGCCATATTTTCTCCACTTGATGATGACTGTCTTCACTCTGTTCCATGGTATATCTAATGCCTTGGAGATTCTTTTGTACCCTTCTCCTGACTGATACCTTTTAACAATGAGATCCCTGTGATGCTTTGGAAGCTCTCTGTGGACCATGGCTTTTGTTGTGGGATGCGACTAAGATCATTTCAGGAAAGACCAACTAGAGCAGCTGAACTTTATTTGGGGCACTTTAAATTATGGCAGGTGTATGCTGACTCCTATTTAACACGATTTGGAATGTGATTGCTTAATTCTGAACACAGCTACATCCCCAGTTATAAGAGGGTGTGCAGACTTATGCAACCACATTATTTTTCTTTTCTTTTTTTTCTTCCCTCCACATAAAAGATTTCAGTTTGTTTTTCAATTGAGTTGTTCTGTTTATAGGTCACATTAAAGGTGGAAAAAGTTCTGAAATGATTTATCTTTGTGCATTTTTTTACAGCACAGAAACCTGACATTTTAACAGGGGTGTGTAGACTTTTTATATCCACTGTATATATATATATATATATATATTACACTTTTGGAAACTCTTAATGTGGTCCATTAAAAGGACATGGAACATCATTTTTGTCATGCATTTAAAAGAGCATACTTTAAATGTTATTATAAAATAGTATTTTTGCATAACAAATATTAAGCAAAAGCTCTTTTAACTTCATTGAACAAAGCATATGTGCTTCTGTAGAGTTAATTATAAAGAAATATGACAGATATAGCTATATTACTGCTCATTACTGCTTATCTGGAGGCTTGAAAGGGGCAAGCCATCACATCAGTTAAACATTTAAATCTTTGAGAGCATTTGAAAAAGGAAAACATAATGAAATGTCTTTTTTCAGATGCAAGAAAAAATACTTTCCATAACCCATTAAATGAATACATGTTTATGGACATTATTTTAGTGACCATTTTATTGCTGAGAAATAATTATTTTATAACTTCAGTTTCTGCCCAATTCAAATGAACTTTGAGTCTGTTTAATGCAGCATAATCTTAATAAACCATGGCCCTCATTCAATTGCAATTTGGCCAATTGAATAGGGCTCTAAAATAAGTTTTAAGTTAGTAAACATCTATCCAAAAGCAAGGTTTTAACTAACTAAAAACTTCTTTAAAAAATATATGCCATGTGCTTATTTAGAGCCCTATTCAATTGGCCAAATCGCAACTGAATGAGGCCCCATGTGTGCAGGTATCAAATGATTAGGAAACAGATGTATAGATATAACAACAATAGATCTGTTTCCAGTTCTTCCCATAACCTGTTATAATGTCCATTTAATGATTTGCTCAGGAGGAACAGAACATTTACACTGACAATTAAATTAACACAGATATTCTTTATTTGTATGATTATATCATTGTCAGTGAGTTTATGCTGTAGTATGATGGAAAATACTAAGGGCCTCATTCAATTGCGATTTGGCCAATTGAATAGGGCTCTATATATGCACAGAGCATATTTTTTTACAGAAGTTTTTAGTTAGTGAAGACCTTGCTTTCAGATAGAAGTTCACTAACTAAAAACTTCTGTAAAAAAATATGCTATGTGCTTATATAGCGCCCTATTCAATTGGCCAAATCGCAATTGAATGAGGCCCTAATAATGGCCAATGATAATTAATACACACATCTAAAGAGATGCAAATGCGCTTAGAGCACTGCTTATAAAACATAAGTGCAAATTAAACAGGGCAAAATTGGTGAGATAATTACAATTTATAAAGTGTTTGTAATAGAGATGTGCTTAGGTTTTTTATGATACTCAGATATATGCCCCCTTAGAGAAGACTAACCAGATACTTCTGTTAATGTGCAAGTCCTTTTATTGCCAATTATGCCTAACTGATCCACCTTTGCTTTTAATTTAGTCCCAAACGGAATCAAGAACAAACACACAGTATTTACACATGGGCCTCCATTCAATTGAGGTTTTGGGCGTCCCGGTAGCCCGTAAGTGAGGTCGCAAGTTAATTTGCTATTCATTTGGCGTCTTTTTGCGGGCTCCAAACGGGTTACGAGTTACGGCCTTGAAAAATTAGGATGGGAAAACCCATAGCTTACAGCCTCCGAAAGCCTTTGATCTTTCACTTTTGCAAAGCTAAAATCACAAATTGCTATTCAATTGCTCAATTTCCCCAAGTGAGCAAATGTTTTCACACCCGTAAATGGCAAATGAAGGAAAAAATCCTACGAGCGCCAGAGAGGACCCGCAAGGTGGTTAAACACCTATTCGTAGCACTGTAAAAGCAAATAAAAAATAAATACTACTCTAAATAACGGAGAAAGCGATGAAAGACATTATAATTAATTGCACAACTGTCTCAAGCTTGCAAAACGGCAGAAATTGTATTTATTTTTATGTTTCATTTTTGGGCTAAATCGATCTTGGGTATCAATGAGTTAATACATATCAGGCCACCCACATGGACTAGAACTGTATTGACATTCATTTTCATAATTCTTTATTTTACGGGTTTTTAGAGTCTGATCGCATATCGGACCCCCGAACCTAATTGATTGACATGTAACATCCATGTTTTACTGCCGTAATAATGACTGTCTCATTTTCTATTGGCTGATTCAAAATGGGAGGTTACGGGCTTGCTTAATTGATCATATTCCCGCCCTGAACTGCTCCGTACCAGTGCATGGTTTACGGTTTTGGCTTAGGGACATTAACTTCCGGAGTTGAGCAAGTGAATAGCATCTCAATTGGAGACATACTTTTTTTTTTTTTTTTTTCGCATGCAGGATTATCCCCATTGGGAGGATATTCTGTAGGAGAAAGTCACTGGCTACCGCAGGCATCACAAGACCACATCATTTCATTAAAGTCTCTAGGGCCATGCGAGACGACGCAAGGGTATGGTCAGTTTTCCTTGCTGAGTTTAATGGTTTTGCACTTCTTCAAAAGAAGAGCGCCACCAATGCAGAGTTGGAACTCTACACGGATGCATCTGGACCGGTAGGTTGCAGGGCATATCTCCAACATTCCTCAAGTTATTCCCCATTGTGGCAGCAGTACACATCTGGGGTCCGGCTTTCCGGGACCGGCGCGTTATATTCCATACAGATAAGATGGAGATGGTGGAAGCTGTAAATAACATCACGGCAACATCCATACCGGTATTTGGTACTATGCTGCCTCCGACTGAACATATGGTTCCAGGCGAGGCATGTTCCAGAGAACGGGATCGCTTATGCCCTTTCTCGGTTTCAGGAGGAGCAGTTCAGGGCATTGGCCCCTCAGGCGAACGCCCTGGGGGAATGCATTCCCACAGTGCTCTGGGAGCTTGGAGCTGCCAGGTGACGAGACTCGTCAGACAGTCTGTTGCCCCGGCAACATGGACCTCGTACAGACGCGTGTGTGCAAAATGGAATGGCCTAGTGGCAATGGCTGGTGGTACTATGATGGAAGATAAAACCCTAGGGATCCTGCTTTGGTACCTGCTGCGGTGCGCCGAGCAAGGCGAAACAAGAGCCGTAGTAGGGAGACAGGTCACGGCGCTGGCTTTCATGTTTAAATTGACAGGGCAGAGGGACCTTACAAAGGAGTTTCTAGTGTGCAAGGTGGTGCACGGAATGTTCAATGGCGATCGCAGGCCGGATAACAGGCGGCCGATTACCTTTTCCTTGTTACTGAGAGTGGCTCAGGTGTTGGTGGTGGTTTGCAGAACCCCCTTTGAATCTCTACTTTTCCGTATGGCTTTTCCCCTGGCGTTCTTCGGAGCGTTTCCGATAGGGGAGTTGCGACTAGTAGACACGGTGCTGGGGGACTGCAAGTGGTGGATACCTGCCTGAGGGAAGGCACGGTAGTGATATGGTTACGGAGGTCTAAGACCGACCAACTGGAAAAAGGAAAAGAGGTGGTTCTGCACCAGGTTGGCACAGAGTGTTGCCCCTATGCTTGTACAGAGGAGTACCTCACACAGCAACCGGGGGGACAGTGTTCGCTGCTGGTTCACGCCGACGGGACCGCGTTATCCCGTTACCAATTCAAAAGAGTGTTAAAAAGCGCATTTCAGCGTCTCGGACTAGCTCAGTAAGAGTTTGGTACACACTCTTTCCGTATTGGGGCAGCCACTGAGGCAGCCAGGCTAGGTTTGCCCGACGCTGCAGTAAAGCGCATCGGTAGATGGGAGTCAGAACACTTTCAATCCTATGTCAGGCCCAGGGCATTGGTCTAATGGATGTTGCTTTCTGCTTTCAGGAGGACAGAGGCAACTATGGATCGTGGGCCATTTGTACGTGTACTGGGCTCACAGGTTAGCCGCAGTTACTGAAGGAAAGACACAATTGGGTTTCCCTGTTACGGACTTGTACGTGCGGTGGTGCGGGATTCGAGGTCTGCGGTGGGCGCAGATGGACGGGTTGTTGGACACATATGCCCAGCGTTATGGTCAGCCTAGTGTTATATTGATTGATGCCGGCGGGAATGATCTGGGAACGGTTCCCATGAGGGGGATGCTAAAGGTCATGAAGAGAGACATGGAAAAATGAATGAAGAAGTTCCCGGGTACGTTTATGATTTGGTCAGAGATGATAAAAAGACTATCCTGGCGTAACACTCGTGACCCTGTAAGTCTGGATAAATCAAGACAGAAGATCAACCAGCAGCTGGCAAGTTTCGGTAGGAAGTTGGGGTTCGTTGCCATCCGATATAAGGAGTTTGAGCCGGAACAAGGTACATCTTACAGAAATCGGGCTGGAGTTACTGATGTTGGAGTTTAGGGAGAGCATCGTACGGGCCTTGGCTTTGATAGACAGCAGGGGGGATCGCAGTCTCGGGAGGCGTCCCTCGCGTGCTCTGTGGCGGGAGGTGAGTTGCCCGGCCACTGACCTAAGTGGGCGTTGGCCCTACCTCACAGGGCGTGCTTAATATAAGCATTGGGGCTTTGGGCAGGGCCCAAAGCGTGAGGTCACTGTCCGTGGCCGGGCTCCTCCCCCGGAAAAAGTATTACGGTATTTTGTGTACATAAAGTTATGTGTTGTTATATATAATTGTTTATAAATAAAGCTGTGGCCCGTTGTTTCTCCCAATCAGTTGTCGTGTCCGTTATTCATCATCTAAGCCTAAATGGATCATGCATGGGTCATGCTATCTCATGCTGTAGTTTTCACTCCATGCTGTCTGGGAGCTGCAGTGAAGGTAAGCAACACCTAGTAACACTGGGTAGTTGTATGGTGAAGTACCTCAGTCAGTAATGTAGCTGCCTGTCAAGTTAAAGGTTCTGAGTTTGATTCAAGCCACAAGCAGATATTTATGCATGCTCATTAAAGATTATATGCAAGGCTCTGGAGGTTGCCCCATGTCTGGTCGCCCCTGCTCATGCCTGGGGTGTTGTGCTGTGGCAGGTTCCTTTTGGGGTAATGGGGTTCTGTATCTACAGGTATTTGGGCAGCAGTATCTCCACGTTGGCTAAGAGTGGCGAGGAAGGCCTAGGGCACAGAAAGGTTTGCACGCTATGAAGTTAGCACAGTGCAAAATAATGATGGATTATTTAATATAGCAGTGTCCTTTTGTATTCTGTTTAGACATCATCTAAGCTTAGGTGTCAATTCCTTTTTCCACGGTATGTACAGTAATGTTTTCATGGCTGCATTCATAGCTAATGGATAGGTTTTTCCCCTTTAAGTGGCAGTTGGTTTATCCCAGCTAGACATGAGGGAAGATAGGGCTACAACGGTGCCGGGTTGGTGCTTCTAGTAGCTTGATGTATGATTTGTTTTCAGCCCTTAGGGTGCTACCTGGGTATGGGCCATAAGCTCATATCGGGGTCCAATTACCAGGTGTGGTCCTAAGGGGTGTGGCGATGTGGGCAAATAGGCCGTAGGAGTTTTAGGGGCAATTTCCCTCTACGCTGTTATCCTTAGTTTGGGGCAATTCCCAGGCGCATTTTAGTACCATGGCTCACTAACCAGGCTTATTGCTTAACCGCTGCGGTATTTTTGCCGCCACGACAGGTTTTGGTATGTGGACCAGGCGAAGTGTGGCAATATCAGGGCATACTTAAGCAGCATCCAACAGCTTGGGCATAGGGGGCGCTACGCCATCGGTGCGTGTGCTGGTGGCATTCATATGTACTGTAGGTATTTGTCATGTGCCTGCCGGATAGGTTTTTATAATAGTTATGTTTGTGTGAACGCAGCTTGTTATCCGTTTCCAGGCTAAGCTCCCGTTCAAGGCAGTCATCTGGTGTCAGGATAGGGGACATAATTCCGTCTGTCTCGTGGTGGTGTTTTTTGGTATGTCGGCTGGGTTAAGGTTCAATTATCAATTGAACTTGCAACATATTCTCCTCCAATATGTGGGGAACTTTGTGCGGCATTCCAGTAAATACAGTTGTGGTGCAGATCGAAGGGTTAATTTTTTCCTGCTATGAATGTCGGGTTGAGTGGTACCCCGTCTTGGGGTTGGGTAAGTATCAGGGATGTCGTATAATCCACCAGAACTGGCAGAGTGGCGCAGTGGAATTGTGCTGGGCCCATAACAAGGAGGTTGATGGATCAAAAAGGTCCACGGCTACATTTGGTTTACCCCTGTGGAGGGGCATTGGTGGTCCGTTTAGAGTTATGTGCTTCTCTGTGGAAGATGATTAGGCACTTTATCTGTGGTTTGGATAATTTGGCAGCAATTTACCCTCAGTTATGCATCGTTATACTCGGGTCTACGTGATCTGCAGATGCCGGGCTCTGGACCGATGGGGAGCATATGGTGTAAGGAGGCGTAGGTTCCAAGCTGGGGTTTGCTGTTTTCTCCTGCCAGGGTAGTATTGCCTGGTTGTTCAGGGCTGGTCACTTTTTTGAGTGAGACCAGAATGATGCACTACAGGATATTTCTCCCTGGGAAGGACACAAGTGAGCAAAAAGTGGAGGCTCGCAGGATGGATTAATTAGAATGGGATGGTGGATTGGTTACCCCCCCCCCCCCCCGCCCCCACCACCACCCTCATTTCTAATGCACAACTCAGACTGCTGGAAAGGCTGCGAGGATGAGCAGTTTTTTGGGCACTGGACCCGCGTTGGCACGCGAGTGGTGGAATGGAGATTGTGGGTCTGCGGTAACACAGGACCCAGAGTGAATGTCCCCCGAAGGTGGGGCACCAGGTAGCCATGTCTCCTTCCCGTGGGTCTGCCGGTAGCGAAAGGTTGGTTGGTTTACAGACAAGGCATGGTAGCCTCAGGTGCCTGTTTTTTGAGATCCAAAGGGTGATCATGTGACCATGTGGCGGTATATCACGGGGATGGAAAGGAGGTCTGTGACAAGTGTGAGGCCTTGAGGATCTGTACAGACAAATCTTCCAGCTGGGAGGGAGAGGGCGGCTGGAAAACAGACACGGTATGTCGACTTTGGAGCATGGGTCCTGGGATCCAAGGTAATCAGGCGACCATATACGCAGCGGCCAAGGTTGATCGAGTGGAGGAAGGGTGGTAGTTTGCAGTGCAACACGTACGCCGATACTCCTCCTTGGTGGTGGGGTCTTTCTTGGGCTGGAAGGCATATTTGGTGGACCACTGGTGATGGAGGAGGTTTGTGACACGTGGGAAGCCTTGCGGTTCTGGGCAGCCATCTCTTTACCACCGGTCAGTGGGTGGCAAGAGATCGGTTGGAAAACAGACAAGGTATGTCAACCTCAGGTGGCATTGGTCAATCAAGGTGGCCATGTGACCATTTGGCTGCGACGGTCCAAGATGGAGCAGGTGGGTGAAGGGGGTAGTTACAGTGTAACAAGCACACTGATCGCTTCCCCGTCGTGGATTATGGTTCTCTTGGTCCAAAACCGCGCAGTTGGTCTGGCACCTTTCCTTACTGGAAGAGGGCTGGTTCTCCAGGATCTTAATTCTATGACCGGCAGCGTTTGGGCGTATTCCACATTGGAACCCAGTACCCACTCGCTTTGGGCAAAAAGCAGCCACTGTAACAGCCCTACAGGCTTTTGGAGAATGCAGGTTGGAGACTTGGAACGTTGTGTGCTGTGCGGTCATTGGTACAACTGAACAGATAGGCGCTTTGCCTCAGTTGCCAATCACGGCCCACAGATGGGGGGCATGGCCCCGGTTCGGATGGAAGGGTAACAACATCAGTTGGTGGTGCGGGTAGCGAGTGGCACTTCCCTCTTACTACCTTGGTATTGACCCGAGTGGTAGTAATCATCCTGATAACAGGCCTGTTAAGCAACGGGTTTATCAAAGGGCTAAAAGGATCAGACATGGTCGTATGTGCCTCATACGTTAAGTTACACGATTGGGCTGAGTAGGAAAGCAGTCGGAATCGAGTTCAGCCCTGGTTGGGGCTCAAGTTCATGAGCAGATATGGAGATTGGAATGCTGGTGTTTTAGGGGGGTATGCAGCTGGCTAGGGCGTTTGTTGGGGGGGGGGGGGGTCGAACACCGCAAAGGTATTCTGCAGTGTTCTTCGTGGCGGGTCGTGGGGGGGAGTCGCCGGGACAGTGGAAAAATGGGTAAGATCCTACCCTACGGTGGTATGGATGTTACAACACGGTAGGCCCTGGATGAGGCTTCAGCGCGTAGGGCTTACTGTGTCTGGCCAGGCTCCTCCCCTCACGTGGTTATGTTTATTTATTAATGGTTATGGTTATTATGTTTACTTGTGTTTACCAATAAACGCTGTGGCCATTCTTCCTCCCAAGAAGTAGTCTGTGTCTAATCAATAAATTTAGCCTATGAAGTTGTTTGGGTCTAATTGTCATATGTTAGAGGTAATTGTGTTTAACCCATATCCGTACATACCAACTGGGCCTTGCTTAGGTCAAGGAAACTGAGATAGAAAGAAAACTGAGATAGAAAAGTAGAGACACATAGAGAATAAGTCAAAAGCACAGAGAACTAGGGCCAGAGAGACAGACAGGAAAAGAGAGTAAAAAGAGACACACATACAATAAATAAAAAGAGTCTAGGAGAGTTAGGCATAAGCAGACAGAGAGGAATGTATGTATATATAGACAGGCAGAGGTAAAACACACGGACTTCTTGATGCAACGATTAATTATATAGTGACGTGTGACAGCGTGCCTCTACTTGCAGCAATATGTCACAGAAAATGTGCGAGGAAAAGGACACAGGAGTATAGTTTGTATAAAGAGTTTTTTCAGAAATTATTATATAGGAAATTCAGAGAGACTTTAAAGACGTATTATTAGTTGGTGGAAACATGGTTATGTGAGATACTTGTACTTTTGTAATTATATTATACAGTATATGAATAAAACTTCAAGCACATGACTGTAATATTATAGGGATTAACCCCATTCTGTAGCAGTGGAAATACCATTGCTTAGTTTAAATACATTCACTTATTATCACTGATATTAAAATGTTCCAATAAGTGTCAGTTACTATGGGGAAAGGGTGTTCTTTAGCACTTTCTCTCAGTAAAAGATTTGCATTAACCTTTACTGGCTGCTCATTGGTTGAGATGTTTCAGCCAAACAGACTTCCTGTTGAATCTAACCATGCACCTCTGGTTCCATTACAGTGTGCACCGTTACAGTCTCCTAGTGACCCCTGCCTGGTCCAGGGTTGTCCAGATGTGGCATCCACATGGATGTGTGCTTCAGGCATCAAGAATAGCTCCATTTGTAGAGCATCCAGTCACCTCCATCAGCTGCAAATGGAACAGAACAACATGACAGTAGAGGCCTGACACACCAGTCTCCATCACTGATACAGTAGATATTAAACTAGAGTTTACCAGTGATGGATAATGAACTGCACTTATAATTGGAGTGACTATCAGGGTTCGATTTTAAGACATATTGAAATGTTTATCCTTCCTTCTACAGCAGGAGCAGGTAATCAACACCTTAAACATTTTGTTTTTATATTGTGAAATTAGAAACACTCCTGCCTTGTATATAAATATATTCTTTTTTTTTGTGCCATACAGTAATTTACAGCAGTGTGTGAGGAGGGAGAAATAAGCGAGGAGTTGGGGAATATCCAGTCTACTCCTTGAGATCATGCCAGGAAGTGTCATCCAAGGAATTTTATTGGGAACTACAGCCTGTAAGCTAACCCCCATAACTTATTATTAAAACAGCATTAAAAAGCATATGAACAGCACACACTGCAAGAGAAATAAAGGGAAGTATCCTAACTCACGGACTGAAGGGAGTAAACTACTAATGTCATGCCTATAGTAAGCTCTGTAGATGTTCTGGAATATGGGCTGTTACATTGCACCTTTTGTACCTGTGTATCACTTCTTATAGTTGTTGTAATTGCGAGTTGTCGTCACGCAATGTTAAAAATTGTGGGCCTCGCGATGAGCGCTGCAGGCCCGTAGGACTTAGGCTGAAATGAGCGCCAAAGGCACTCATTGCAGAACTCAAGATGAGCGCCAAAGGTGCTCATGGAGAGGCCTGCGGGACTTAGGCTGCAATAAGCCAAAGGCACTCATTATTATTGTTTATTTATAACGCACCAACATATTCCGTAGCAATAACCTTCGCAGGCCTTGCGGTGAATCACAGAGAGCCGTAAGCACTCATCACGAGGCTCGCAGCACTTTGCAGCGCTCATTGCAGCTCTCGCAATAGTGCCTTTTCAGGGTCCATCTAAGGGTCCTTTGTTCCGTCAGAGATGTAATTTGCCTGATTTACGCTCCACCGATGGAGGATGGAAAGAGATTGAACACTTAACCGAAACCAGTAACACTTAACCCGAAGCTAATAACACTTAGGCGGAGCCCAACCGATATTTGATCACGCAAGTACCTCGAAAGACCACCCAAAAAAATAAATTTAGAAAATAAATTAAAAACCTCACACACACCTCAGGGGGCCAGGTAATTTGAACCCTAATTGACGTTTTTTCGGAGATAGAAAATCTGTAGGAAAAAAATGGCGGACGAAAAAACTTTAATTTTCTCAAACAGGACCAAACGAGTCTGATGCCAGTAACACTTAATCGAAGCTAGTAACACTTAGCCAAAGCCAGTAACATTTAACCTAAGCCAGTAACACTTAACCCAAGCCAGTAACACTTAACCCAAGCCAGTAACACTTAGCCGAACAATGCCAGGCACGAGGGACTACACGGGGGGAGAGGACCGCAATGAGTGCCGAAGGTGCTCAGAGGGGGCATAGCCTTGCATTGTGTGTCAAACAGCATAGCTAGCCTTAAAATGTTCTTATGTAATTTTTGACGGGCAAGTCGCTAGTACTATTATATATTGAAAAAGGATATAAAGGTGGTAAAAGGCAGTAAAGAGGAGTAAAAGAATAGGGGATCTGAAAGAGTGGTATTAAGGAGTGAGAGACAGTGGGTGAGGGAAGAAAGAAAGGGATGGTAGCAATGGAGAAAATTATGTTAATTCTGTACATTTGTATACAAGCGCAAACACAGTGATATATGACACTGAAAATATTGATAAATAAGGATCAAAATATAAAAGTAAGCTTAACTGCAAATGCAGAATATTGAATATGTTTAGCTTTGATATGAAAAAATACACAAAAACAAATTTATATGCAGGAATCCCTCTGATCTTACATCTTCATTTTTTTCTTTCAGGATTCAAATAGAACCCAACTGTGTGCATACTGTTTTTTTTTTTCTTCATTAATTAAGATGTTGGATTCAAATGTAGTTGAGAACAAGGTCTGATGCCAATTGGCTGCATTTCAACTGTAATGTTATCTGCACATTTTTGTCTTCCCAATATCTATCAATGGTATCTAAAGCCGTCTTTGTTTAATTTTACTTTATCTGCTTTTATTGGCTTTGCTGAATTTATTTGCATTTGGATAGAATTATCTTCCAAGTTTAGTAACTTGAGTGACTTTTTATGTTTTAAGTCTCTGCATTTTGTACATAGCTCAGTTAATAATAGCCATCTGAGACATCCTAACCCCTTTTGGATTACTCCTAAGGAACTGAGCAATGCCTGTTGAGGACTTGTGTCCTTATATATTGTAGTGGTGGATACACTGACACATCTGCTTTTTAAAGCTGACCTTTAAAGGGAGATGACACCTCAAAACAACCTGGCTTTCTATCAAAGCTGATTTTGTTTGGAATTTGAAACTTCTTCTCTCCAGGGAAAGTAACGTTTTGGGAAAAACACTCAGAAACATGGGGCCGATTAAATGAATTTATACCAAGGGTTCATTTTTGCACTGTTCTGCCCCTTTGGTGTGGGAGGACGATTTTTTGATATAACTACATAGGAAAATTATAATGTTGAAATCACTCTATTAAATTAAAAGTCTAAAAGTGGACAATTAATCCACCACAGAATTATACAACTTTATTTTCAGTGCTGTCATTAACTTTTGACATTGAATGTTAAGATGAATTTTTAAAAATAAAGCCAAATACATTTTGATATTTTGTATTATGTTGACATTTATATGTTTAATTACATAGACCTATATATAAAAAGGACAGCAGAGTCTGTCTGACATTCATTTTTTAGGGTATGCTTTAAGCATTAGGGAAGCATTCATATTTTTATCTTTGTATGTCAGCAGCAATACATAGCACATATCAGTGATACTCTACATATCCCAGGCTGCTTTGCAGCACAAACAGAAACCCCAGAGTTAATTCAAAAGTTTTAGCTGACCTGATTGGCCAAAACAAATCATTTTACATTTGGTGCTAATTTAGCCTGGGGTTGGAGGGTGTTAACCCTGGTTTGCAACTGTCAAAAGTTACAAGACATTTTGCTGACTTCGATGTAAGTGTTTAAATGTATATTTGGGGATTTTTTCATGCAAAAGAATGTTTGCATACACTAAAAATGTTCCTCTATCAGATGCATTCATAATCCAGCAAATTTACATATCCCTTTAATCTAATTCGAGCTAATGGACCTAAATTTGCTAAATGTGCTTTACGTTTACCTTTTTGCCTATCATTTATACTTTACATAGATCTTGATAAGCGCTTCAATGTGGGCATTAAAACCAGATTTGCTAACAGGACCTAAGCTTATTAAAAAGGCAGTGGTTAGAAGTAACTGTGGCGGAGCAAGTGCATGGGGGTCCCGGTGCAAAAAGAAAATGTGCGAGTCCCGGATCCCCTTCAACATAAACTCACACAGGGGGACCAAGGGGGCCACAAGAATCCAAGGGGCCACAGAGGGCTGCGGGGGCCGCGGCAGGCCATGGCATGTTGGGCTTGGGGGACAGCACTGGGCACTATCTATCTCTCTACTGGATCACTATATATATATTATGCTTCTGATCTCCAGTAAATACTACACATTGTGTTAATATTGTAGATTTATTTTAAAGAAGAATCTTCAATGAACGGTTGAAACAGTACTTTTTATTTCTTAAAAGGTATTCAGATTTTGATTCATTAGAAAACTCTTGAAAAACAATACATCCCCAGTTCTGGGGTATATCAGGGAAGCTGTAAAAAAAAACAGATATTTTATCTGTGTCCATGACTAATGGAAAATACAGATCTGACACAAGTGAATATATTTCCAACTAGCGAATTGCCCGTCAAAAAATGACGGCAATGAAATTGTAAGGTAGCTAATGCTGTTTAGTGTGTAATAATGAAATATATAATACATTAATAAATGAATATACTTTACCTATTTTAAAGCATTGTGTGGAAGAGCTGTGAATGTGTTTTGATGTTGCTGCAGCATTAGTGGTGTGGATCTGCTGTGTAAGCGTGCTGAATGTGTGCAGTGTAACACTGTGCGTGCGCGAGCCCAAACCGTTAGCGTAGTCGTGTACTTCCGCATTGGCGTAAAATGGCGAGTAATGTGTGGTATACGTTTGTATCGGAATATCCGTAGGTGTTTTGTGGTGTTTTGCGAGTTTCTTGTGGTGTTTTGCGAGTTTAGAGTGCTGTAGCCTCGTTTTCGTTTTGTTCGGCGGCCATTTTTTCTCTCGCTTCGATTTTTTTTTAGTCTCTAAACTGTTTTATTTTGAGTAAAATCGAGGTGTAAGTTGTATTTTTGAGGTGCTGGGTGCTCCCTCTTGGTGTAGGTAGGTTTTTTATGTATGTGGTGTGTGTATGTATTGTGTTTTACATTTTGTAATGTTCGCGAGTTGCGTCCGAGTGTTGCGAGGCCGTAATGTGTGTGAACATGTGTCGTATGTTGTTTGCCAGTGTCGTAATGTGTGTGTCGTACTGTTTGGGTTGCGACGTGAAGTTTGCGAGGGTCGCAGTTGCTGGCATGGAGCGCCTTCGGCGCTCCATGCCAGCAACTGCGGCCCTCGCTACGCGAGGGCCACAGCTCGCTACGCGAGTCGCGGCCCTCGCAAGACTCGCTACGCGAGCCCGCGGCCCTCGCTTTGCTATACTTGGATATACTAGAATAGCCCTTGAGGTTTTTCAACATGAAAATGGATGATTACTTTTATATTTAATTAGCTTAGTATCACATATAAATATGTAAAGGCAGCTCAGTTCATGGAATTCCTGTAAAAACAGGGCCAAGTGTAACATTTCATATTTAACATTTTATTATTTGGTCTATCAATATACCCTGACTTATTTATAGAAACTGAAATGAGACGTGAATGAGAAAAAGTGACACTTTAACCATGAAGCATTTATTATGACGAATTTCAAGTAAGTTGTATTTTGTTTCAATTAAGAATAAGCGTTCAAACAATAAGGAAGAGCAGCTATAGCTGTGAGTTACAACATCTATAGTCATTTTGTTTGTGGGAAAAGAATGCAGAGTCTCATTAGTTATATTCAATTATAGCGTGCAACAGAAAACTTCAAGTGTAATCTTGGAACAGTGTTAGTGGGACCCTTTGTCCAGTTATTAACAAGATGTATTACAGCATAGGACTCTGGGAATGCTGGCCAAAGCAAGCCAGGAAAGAAACCAAGCATTGGGAACAACATGCTCATATGCTAAATACAAGGAACTTGGATCAGGGAGTTGAATCAGAGAATATTATATATCCTGGTGCCTCTAATAGTATAAGTGTATGTTTTTTCATATACTTTTGAAGTTAATTGCTATATTAAAATCCAATGTCACCAGCTACATGCAAATTAGCTTTTCAGTGGCTCCTATTCCATGACTCTCACCAGAGGTAGTGATGCAGGTTATTAATAGTAACCAAGAGTTGCTGCAGCCATCCTCAGCACTGGCAGAGTGAATGATATAGTATGTTCTAATGGTGGTACCAAGAAGATGGACACATCATGCTGCAACACAGACTGTATAAGGTATCAACGCAACAGAATCACATGACTCCAGCATGTATTCAACTAGAGGCAGGTGCTGAGCTATCAGGTATATGAGTAGTGAAATGCACCAGTTCCCTCCTTTGGTCTAGTGCTGTGTAATTTTTTTGCTGCATTTATTATTATTTTCTGTAATGAAGGTGCCCCCTTGGGGCCCCCACCCTATCCAAGCCTGACATGGCCCCGTGGGCCTCCTTGGCCACACACCTCCCCTGGATGGAAAATGGTAGATACCTGTTGAAATTATTTTTTTTTTACAGAGGTGGCAGTATAAAGCAGTTCATCATGCTGGTGATGTGTATCAGGGAAGATGTGAGAGAGTGCATAGGCTGGATGACAGCAAAGTACAGTGGATATGGGTGGGCAGCCCATAGAGGATATCACCGAAAAGAAGAGCACCCGTGTCATGGAGCCGTGCTGCAGACAGATTAGCTTCACACAAGCAGGAGTTCTTGGGGCTTGGAACCAGCTATGGGAAAGTATCTTAAGGGTTTTGGGGAGGGGTGCTGTTATGGGAAGGAGTCATGGGAGGGGCAATTAGTGAGTTGGGGAGGTGTACTAAGTGAGAAGGAGTCTTGGGATCATTTTATTTGCACTGGGGCCCTCCATTCTCTAGCTCCGCCGCTGACTAGAGCACACACTTTATTAGACCAACATGGGAACCTTGTTAACATTTCACAAAACATAATTCTACAAACAATATTGAGGAACAAGATCTGTCTGGGATTTAAATTACTGACTCTGTTCATTTATTAAAACTTCAGAGACCACATTTAAATTTGAAATTTATATAAATTACTTATTTTCTAATCCACAAAAAATGTATACATTTTACAAAATATTGATGGTTATTTAAATTTCCATTACAATTTAAATATAGGGGGAAGGAGAACTATGTCAGAAAATGTATATTTTAGTGTAATCATACCTCCATTAAACACTAGATTTAACATATCAAGTTGTGTCATTCCATTTATCATTAGGCTTCCTCATTTCCAGCCACTGCACATCTGTTAGTGCTCATCCACATCTACTATTGTAAAAATGAATAATGGATTCTAAATAGTGCTTTTAGTGGAGGTCTCCAGCAGAGTATCATAATATATTAGGCTGCTGAAGCTGCCATTACGTTAATCTAATTATTTAAACCATTTTACTCCTTGCTCCTATTACAGTATACAAATCAAATTGGTTACACACTTGCCCTGTAATTATTTCAGCAAATCAGAGTCTTGTTTTCATTTCAGGTTGAGGTTCAAATTGGTTACACATTTCACCTTTTTGTGTAGTTTGATATTTCCTTATGCATTAGGCATTTAAAATATTATGTTTGAAACATGACAAAAATATTATTTTCACTGATAAAAACGAATAATTTAAAGGTTAAAAAGACAGCTAATAAAAATATTTTCCTTGTTACAAACTTAGGTTTGTGCTGGTCGGGTGCAATCAGTTGCAAGTTGCACAGTCAACTCTTTATGTGGAAATCAGCTGCTCCAGGTTATCTTGCAGGACCAACATGTTTTACATAGATACTAGCTCTACCTGGGTAACCTGTGATTGGCTGACACATATCACACATACACACAGATATATATAAATAATGTATAATTTGTGATTAAAGTGTGACTGAAGTCTCATATAAACTGCTTATAATTTTTTAAAGAAAAACAAATGCATTTGTTAAATATTTAAACAGTCTAAATAGCATGTGGGTTAAGCATTTCACACCTCCCACACCAATGGGAGTGAACAATGGATGAACATAAGGTTCCAGCTGATCCTACGCATTTTTTTGTGGACCTGATTCCATGAGAGCTAAACAGAAATCTTAACAGTATCCAAACTTACCTTCTAGGTGAATAAACATGATAAAAAAAAACGGTGCCCCTAAATAAGCATAAATGTACTGTAGTATTTAGTAAATAAAGGCAGAACTTATTTTTGTATTACTTACTAAATATAAGATTTCAGTGGCATTTCATATTCAACTAGCGACTTGCCCGTCAAAAATGACGGCAATAAAAAGTGAAGCCTGGCAATGCTGTTTGCCACACAATGGGAGCCTCTCCGCCTCTACTTTACTGGCCTCACAATGAGCGTATTTGGAGCTCATTGCAAGTCTCTCCCCCTGTCTATTTCCTCCCCTGTGTCTCATTTCCCCCTCCTCTCCCTCTCTTGTATCTTCGCCCCCTGTGTTTTTACCCCCTCTCCCTCCCGTGTCTCTAACCCCCTCCCCTGTGTCTCTTTCCCTCCTGTGTCTCTTTCCCCCTCCCCTGTGTCTCTTTCCCCCATCTCCCTACCCTGTGTCTGTTCCCCCTCCCCTGTGTCTCTTTCCCCCTGTCCCCCCTCCCCCTGTGTCTGTTCCCCCTCCCTCATGTCTCTTCCACCCCATTTTCCTCCCCTGTGTATCTTCCCCCTCCTCTCCCTCCCCTGTGTCTCTTTCCACCTCCCCTGTGTCTCTTCCCCCCTATGTCTCTTGCCCCCATCTCCCCACCTGTGTCTCTTTCCTGCTCTCCCCCGTGTCTGTTCCCTCTCGTGTCTCTTTCCCCCCTCTCCTCCGTGTCTCTTCTGCCCTCTCCCTCCCATGCATCTCTTTCCCCCTCCCCTGTGTTTTTTTTCTCCCTCTCTCCCTCTGGCAATGTCTCTAACCCTTTCCCCTGTGTCTCTTTCCCTCCTGTGTCTCTTTCCCCCTCCCCTGTGTCTCTTTCCCCCATCTCCCTCCCCTGTGTCTGTTCCCCCTCCCCTGTGTCTCTTTCCCCCCTGTCCCCCCTCCCCCTGTGTCTGTTCCCCCTCCCTCGTGTCTCTTCCACCCCATTTTCCTCCCCTGTGTATCTTCCCCCTCCTCTCCCTCCCCTGTGTATCTTCCCCCCTCCTCTCCCTCCCCTGTGTCTCTTTCCACCTCCCCTGTGTCTCTTTCCCCCCCTATGTCTCTTGCCCCCATCTCCCCACCTGTGTCTCTTTCCTGCTCTCCCCCGTGTCTGTTCCCCCTCGTGTCTCTTTCCCCCCTCTCCTCCGTGTCTCTTCTGCCCTCTCCCTCCCATGCATCTCTTTCCCCCTCCCCTGTGTTTTTTTTCTCCCTCTCTCCCTCTGTGTCTCTTCCCCCTCTCCCTCAGTGTCTCTTCGCCCCTCTCCCACAGTGTCTCTTGCCCCCCTCTCACTCTGTGTCTCTTCCCCTTCTCCCTTTGTGTCTTTTCCCCCCTCTCCCTTTGTGTCTCTTTCCCCCCTCTCCCTCTGTGTCTCTTCCCCCCTCTGCCTCTGTGTCTCTTCCCCCTCTCTCCCTCTGTGTCTCTTTCCCCCCTCCTCTCCCTAACTTGTGTCTCCTTTCCTCTTACTCTCCCTCCCTTGTATCTTCTTCCCCCCTGTGTTTTTAACCCTCCTACCTCTGTGTCTCTCCCCCCTCACCCTCGCTGTTTCTTCCCCCTCTCCCTCTGTGTCTCTTTCCCCCCTCTCCCTCTTTGTCTTTTTCCCCCTCCCTCTGTGTCTCTTTCCCCCTCTCTTCCTCTGTGTCTCTTACCCCCCTCCCCCTGTGTCTCTTCCCCCCTCTCCCTCTGTGTCTCTTTCCCACCCTCTCCCTCTGTGTCTCTTCCCCCCTCCCTCTGTGTCTCTTCCCACCCCTTTCGCTAAGTGTCTCTCCCCCTCCCTCTGTGTCTCTTTCCCCCCTCTCCCCCTGTCTCTTCCACCCTCTCCCTCTGTGTCTCTTGCCCCCCTCTTTTTCTCTGTGTCTCTTTCCCACCCTCTCCATCTGTTTCTCTTCCCCCCTCCCTCTCTCCCTCTGTGTCTCTTTCCCCCCTTTCACTATGTGTCTCTCCCCCTCCCTCTGTGTCTCTTTCCCCCCTCTCCCCTGTCTCTTCCCCCCTCTCCCTCTGTGTCTCTTGTCCCCCTCTTTCTCTCTGTGTCTCTTTCCCACCCTCTCCCTCTGTGTCTCTTCCCCCCTCCCTCTGTGTCTCTTCCCACCCCCGCTCTCTCCCTCTGTGTCTCTTCCCTCCCCTCAACCTCTGTGTCTCTTTCCCCCCTCTCTCCCTCTGTGTCTCTTCCCCACCTCCCTCTCTGTCTATCCCCCCCTCTGTGTCTCTTTCCCCCTCCTCCCTCTTTGTCTCTCCCCCCCCTTCTCCCTCTGTGTCTCTTTCCCCCTGTCCCTCTGTGTCTCTTCCCCCCTCTGTGTCTCTTCCACCTGTCCCTCTGTGTCTTTCCCCCCTCTCCCTCTGTGTCTCTTTCCCCCATCCCTCCCCCTCTGTGTCTCTTTCACCCCTCTCTCTCTCTGTGTCTCTTTCACCCCTCTCTCCCTCAGTGTCTCTTTCCCCCTCTCCCTCCCTTGTATCTTGCAGTATTTCCTGTGGGTACACTGCTGTATTTCCTGTGTGTACCCGGCTTATGTAAGCGTCCTGTGGGTGTGAACCACTGGATTTGACTTTTGTGTAAGTAAATTGAACTTTTCTATATAACTAACAAATACTGGAAGATAGGCTTTTAGTGAAGTATCAATGTTGATGTCTAACTTCTAGTATCCTCTTAAATATTAATGATATATAGGTAATATCCTTAGTATTACCGTAGTATTATCTTCAGTGGATATTTTTCAAAATAGGGAAGGAAAGTTCCTATATATTTTTTAGCACCAATAGTTACCTTCATACAGGCCGCATTTCTATGGGTTAGAAATTTGTTACAATTCCTGCTGTATTCAATTGACTCATGACCGCAATTACAGGGCTAAAACCGTAAACCATGAACCTGTATGTAGCAATTCATGGCATGAACATGATCAATTAAACAAGCCCGTAAATTACAATTTAGACAGTGCCAATAGTAAATGAGACCGTCATCATGACGTCAGTAAAACATGGAGTTTAAATGACAATCAATTAGTGTTTAGAAGTCTGATCTGCAATTGGACTCGCAATCCAGAAATTTAGAAATCAATGAAAATCACTGATATGTTGCCTGATATGTATTAATTCCTTGATTCCTGGGATCAATATAACACGGAAATAAAAGGTAAAAAATATTTTTTATTTCAGATTTGCGAGCTTGAGATTGTTGTGCATTTCATTATAATGTCTTTCCTTGCTTTCCCAGTATTTTTAAGTACAGTAGTGTGTTTATCTTTTCTTTTACAGTGCTACGAACAGGTGTTTAACCCACTTGCGAGTCCTATCTAGTACTCATAGAAATGTTTGATACATTTGCAATTTACAGGTTTTAAGGCAATTGCGGGCTTGTTGACTTGTTGTAATTGAACTGGTAACATTTGCGAACATGAAACATCAAAGGAGTAGATAGGACAGAGTTACGTTTTTTACAACAGCAGGTATTTTGAGACTGTAACTCAGAGTACAAAATGGTGGGACTAATATAAACAATGCAAGGATAATTTCATTTTTATTAAATGATAGCGGTGTATTAAAAGCAAGGAAATGTTAAAAAAATGACAGGGGAAATTAAAAAGGGGCAGATGTGAAGAATAGCAACAAACCCTAGGCACTGATATTGTGCAGTATATATTTCTTAAATGGGTGGGTGTTGCTATTCACCCCTGCGGGCGAGCCAAAGTTTTATAATGAAATATAACAGCAAATTAGCCAAATTATCTAATACGTTTAAATATAGATATGAAACATCCTCATGCCTATATAAAAATCGTCCTCCAGAAATCCAGAGGGCTAGTTCTCATAACAATGTCCTTGTGTAAAGAGGTAATACAAGCCACTGTGGATCATACTTAAGGCTTATAGCCCATTGGTGGAGGTACATAAAGACAGTACCTATTCCATATATAACTTAAAGAGACTATTCTTAAGTGTGAAAGACTCTCAATCACAGCTATTAGCTGACAGCATGGAAGCCAGGCTGCATCTCTATCCGTTTATTTGCATCTAACTCAGGCACAGTACTTCTGTACCTAAGGTTTGCAAAGGAAATAGAATCAATGGTATAAATAACCAGGGTTGTCATAGGCAATAGAAGGTACTTGCAAGTATCGTACGCTATAATAGGGGTGCATGGGGCATTAAAATAGGCCGTAACTGTAACAAGTTTGGGGTTCCAGCAAGGCTCGACCGCCGGGTTGCAATGCGCATGCGCACGTCTAACGTGATGACGTACGCAGCGTCGTTGCTAGGAGCCTGATGTGTTTCGACGTACAACGTCTTTGTCAAAGGAAAATTGTATAATGCTGTCTCAAGGAGCTATTTATAGGGAGCTGTCGCCTAGGCAACATGGAATAAGCAGAAGTTAGTCTCGAGATAGCAATTAAACATGCATATCACCATATACATTGCCCGTTGAGGTCAAGAAAAATAACAGGGGTAACAGAGATGAACTACGCGGTATATACAGGGGGCAAAAAGTTCTAAGATATGTATAAAGAATTGTAAACAGGATATAAATATAAGTCAAGCCATATCCATATAAAATAACTTATATATATCAAATGGTGAGTTATCAAAGAATGCTCATAAGTGTATAAGATATATATATTGAATATGAACCACTAAAAAGATAAATAGTGGAGAGATGCCAAATACAGCAATGTGATAAAAATAAAAAGGAGATAAAGAAAAAAAGCCTTATATAATGCTGTCATATAAGAGGGGACAAGTCCTTTTTAACAACTAAGAGTGTGAATGGAGTGACAAACATGTATAGAGCAGTGATCTATAAAGATCATAGTCTTATAAATACAAGTCTCAACACTCAAAAGATATAGAGAATAAAAGAGTGTATGTGAACTCAGATATAATAAGAACCATAAGTGGACAGGAAAGTGAAGGCAACTAAGGCCTATAATGAGCCTCCCATTTACATTGAATCAAAATGTGAATGTAAATAACAATTACTTTAAGAACTAAGACATGGACCCACCAAATAAAATAAACATTAATGGGGGAAGCCTATAATATGCCTCCTATTCTCCTTAAAGTGACTCAGTGTGTGAATATAAAAGACTAGTGAATATCACTATTAGCCAAAGTCTGAGTGTAGACAGATGTGACTAAAATTGTGATAGAAGTGGATTAAGGTGACATATATTATATATATCTGTCACAAATAAGATACTACAGAAGTGGGCTTGGGTAACATATGTACATATATATCTATCACTAAAAACAAAGAGAGAGTCCTAAATGAAAGGAGTGAAAGTGAACCCTTCATTTAGACCATTTGGTACTTGGACCTTCAATTTTGTATATCCAGTGTGCCTCACATTGTAATAATTTCTTCTCTAAATCTCTCTGTCTTGGTCCTATTTGGACCTGGTCAATTGCACAAAAAGATAAGACTTCACTTTTATTGTTGTGGCAGAATTTCACATGGCGAGCAATAGGTGTATCCAATGCATTCTTAATACTGTATATATGTTCACCAATCCTACGGCGCAACTGGCGCCTCGTTTTTCCTACATAGATCTACCTGCAAACGCAGGTGGCCACGTAGATTACCGCTGTAACTCGCAAATGGATTGCAGGTAGCAAAATGTAGCCAATTGAATATTAGTAATTTTTACAGGCTACATTATGGGCTCCAGTAATTACAATTTGGCCAATTGAATGGGGCCCCAAATGCCTTCATCCTTACAAATTAATATTTAGTTATTAATTATTTGTATATTTGTCTGTTTTTAATGTCTCTTTTTTAGATAAACATACTGATCAGACTGAACTTCCAAGGAAAATACAAACTTATTATCAAGATTTGATTCCTCAAAATAGCTTCATAATTGCACAAATAATAACACTTCCTCCTTACACAAATTGTAATTCAATTTGATATATCTTGTATCAGAAAACTGACTACAATAGGTCTTTTTTTTACATGAACATATTACAAGGTAAACTTGAAGAATTAAGACAGGAGCTCCTGACCGTTTTGGCTAAGCAAGTAATGGTAAATCTCTTAGCACTAGACCTCCTTAGAGCTCCATACATCTTCTAGTGATTTTTCACAAGTTTAATGAAACATATATTCCCATTGCCCAATTCCACTGATATACTTATTATAGTCTCTTACAGCCTTATTAAATTGTGATTCAGCCAATTGAATAGGGCTCTATATAAGCACATAGCATATTTTTTTACAGAAGTTTTTAGGTAGTGAAGACCTTGTTTTTGGATAGAAGTTTACTAACTAAAAAATTCTGTAAAAAATATGCTCTGTGCTTATATAGAGCCCCATACAACTGACCAAATTGCAATTTAATAAGGCTGTTAATCTGTAGGATTCTTTCAATTTTCCTCAAGGAAGTGCCCACACATCTATCTGTTTCTCCCAGTGTGTAATTTACCATAATGCAACACATACTACCTAAGCCTGATGTGCGCAATCCACGTGTCTCGCTTCTTCTACTGCTTAATTTACAAGATTGGTTATCTCTTATTTAAAGAGTGGGCTTAAGCTAGTTTAAACATGTGTTTTTTTTCCTTTTATAATAGTTATGTAATTTGCCTTTCAACATAGTTTGAAAACACTAACCGTAGAAATAAAGCGAACTGGTGCAGATTTAAATTCATAAACATTTTCTGATTATTTTGTGTCAATCAATATACAGCTAAGTTACAATAAATGCACATACATAAAGTATGATCACACCAATTAAACCCTGCATCCTCAAGTATGACTAGTGGCAATAAAAGTCAGAAGAGGCAGGCTTCATAAGGTTTACATATATATGTAAAATTGTCTAAATGTGTTGCTTTATGACAGATAAGGTGGTTCCTTAAAAATAGAAATTTCCCTGCTAAGATTAGTGAGTCATATCCTGGATGATGTAGACAAGGTAATGATAGGGGTTGTTTTGTAATCCTATGGACTGCAGACACCAAACACCACAAACATTACCAGCAAAAGGAATATATATGTGTGCATAAGAGAAAATGCTGAGTACGATGGAGCTGGCTTCTTCTATGTAAATCTCTATACACTGGCACTGGACCACTATATAAATGCTTGCTAGGGGTAGTAGAAGGTATAGCCTCAAATACATTTAAATAGTTTGTGACTTTGCTCTCAAGAGTTTTAAGAGGCCTCACAAAGTATATATTTATTCAACTTAGAATTAATATTAATAAGAAGCAGTAAAGCTACATACATATTATCAAAGCAAACAACGATTAAATATGCATTTTTAAAATGTGTAACAGGCACATTACGAAGAGTTTTACCCCCACCCACCATATTTAGCTGTCTGTATGTATGTAGGTATGAATGTATTTTTATTTGTATAGAGCCATATATGCACTACAATATATAGAGACAAGATACTATACAATTACATGACAATATAAGTTAATTTAAAATTAAGGGCAACCTGTGGTTTACAAAGTCCTTGAACAGAAGAGCTTACAGGACATGTGGGTGCCTACAAACACATTAAGGTAAAAAGGTAAGTGCTCATGACTAAAGGTAATAGATCATTGAGGGGAAAGAGACATACCTTTTGTTGCTCTCTTTAAGGCGATAATACTAGATTATCCATATACGGAGTAGATGAGGGATAGATAATAAATACTAAAAGATAAAGTGTTGGAAAACATTTTGAAAAATCCTAAATTTTTAGGTTATTAGAAGGAGCATATGTACAAAGATTTGACATCATAAAGAGTTATAATTCAAAAGGTTAATTAGGATGAACTGTATTAAGGTCTATTATGTACCATAACTATATAAATAAAATACCATTTATTCAGATACTGTAGTAAGGGTCAGAAGTGAATTAATATATAATTGAAAAAAAGAAAAACAGAACTTCCATAACCCAACCAGATATCAGCACAATGGATCCACAAGAGATATTATTAGGAACAAACATTTTTATTGTAACTTATTAAAAACCACAAACTGCGTCACATAAAACCATAAAATAAGTTGGTATTTCCCCTACTAAGTGACGTCTATATTCAATAAAGTCTTCAGTTAATAAGGATATATAATCATAGGAACAATAAATGGAGCAAACTCTATATAATAATAATCCCACTAAATCTCTAATGCAATTGAACAGCTATGAAAAGCAGACATATAACATACTGTATGTGTGAATAATATAAATTATTTTAACTGAGTAAAGACAACACTGACTCAAAATATCCCTATGCATGAAAAAGGCTTTCCCTAAACCATTCTCGGCTATGTGATAGTATGGGGGATCCACCACTTACCCCCCTAAACACTCACTTCCTAACAATAAACTAAATATCCTCCCTAGCTGTTCTAAATGAAATATAATGCATGCATATAGCACAATTGAGTAAGACAATCCAAATGATAGTGCAGTTAAAACAAATACTGCCCTCCGATGCAGCTCCAAATTTTACGATCGGCTCCTGACGTCAACATCGGGGGACCCACATATGGACTACAGCCAACGCGCACGTTTCGCGTGGCAGATTCTTCCCAGGGTGGTAGATCTGAAGAGAGGAAGAGTGCCTTATAAAGGTAAGTATCGGAAACGCTTTGTTAACCCTTTGTTTACTTTTTCTTGTAGAACTTGAGCAAGCGGAATCATAGAGCATCAAAGATAAGAAAAAAAGAAGAGAAAATTAAAAGATGAGACAGAACAACATTGATCAAATAATAATATGCTATATACAAATATCTTCTCATTACTTGTCATATATATAAAGAAAGATTATATTTTATTTTATTATACATTACTTATTATAGCTGGGATCAATCCATATATGTTACCTACCATAGGGGGGTACCACAGTGAGGGGAAAAAAGTATTTGATCCCCTGCTGATTTTGAACGTTTCTCCACTAACAAAGAAATTATTAGTCTATAATTTTAATGATAGGTTTATTTTAATAGTGAGAAACAGAATGACAAAAAAAAAAAAAAAAAACGCATGTCAAAAAAGTTATAAATTGATTTGCAGGTCAATGAGTGAAATAAGTATTTGACCCCCTTCGACTTAGTACTTGGTGGCAAAACCCTTATTGGCAATCACAGAGGTTGGACATTTTTTTGTGGTTGGCCCCAGGTTTGCACACATCTCAGGAGGGATTTTGTCCCACTCCTCTTTGCAGATCCTCTCCAAGTCGTTTCGAGGCTTATGTTTGGCAACTCGAACCTTCAGCTTCCACCACAGATTTACTACAGATTTACTGTCTAGGCCACTCCAGGACCTTAATGTGCTTCTTCTTGAGCCACTCCTTTGTTGCCTTGTCTGTGTGTTTTGGGTCATTGTCATGCTGGAATACCCATCCACTAATCATTTTCAATGCCCTGGCTGAGGGAAAGAGGTTCTCACCAAAGATTTGCATGGCCCCGTCCAATGTCCCTTTGATGCGGTTCAGTTGTCCTGTCCCCTTATCAGAAAAACACTCCCAAAGCATAATGTTTCCACCTCAATGTTTGACTGTGGGGATGGTGTTCTTCTGGTCATAGGCAGCTATCCTGATGCTCCAAACACGGCGAGTTGAGTTAATGCCAAAGAGCTCGATTTTGGTCTAATCTGACCACAACACTTTCACCCATTTATCCTCTGAATCATTCAGATGTTCAATGCCAAACTTCAGATGGGCCTGTACATGTGCTTTCTTGAGCTGGGGCCCTTTCAGTCCTTCACAGCGTAGTGTGTTAGCAATTGTTTTCTTGGTGACTATGGTCCCAGGTGCCTTGAGATAATTAACAAGACCCTCCCGTGTAGGCTGATTCCTCACCGTTCTCATGATCACTGGAACTCCGCCAGGTGAGATCTTGCATGGAGCACCAGACGAAGGGAATTGACAGTTATTTTGTGTTTCTTGCATTTGCGAATAATTGCACCAACTGTTGTCACCTTCTCACCAAGCTGCTTGGTGATGGTCTTGTAGACCATTCCAGCCTTGCATAGGTCTACAGTCTACCATGGTACACCTACCATTAAAATTATGATAATTTCTTTGTCAGTGGATAAACATTCAAAATCAGGAGGGGATCAAATATTTTTTTCCCTCACTGTACATGCATAACTGACATGAATCCATATGTATATTATATAGTCAATTTATTATCATATCAACAATTAGAGATTGACAACAAAAAACAGTGAAACAATTAAATGGACTCCTAGCAATTAATCCTGTTTCCATATCAATTACGTCTAATTAATATATCACTAATTATTATTATCAGTATCTATTAGATGGATCAAAGATTTCATGTCATCAATCATTTGACTGTTACTATAAAATCTCTCAATATCACTTCATTGTCATTAGTTAAATCAATCGATCATAAGTCATAGTCATTTGTCCATATAATCATAATTGCTTGAAATATACATAAACTCACATCCAAGAATTCACTGAATATCAGCCATAGTAATATATAAACCCATATTATTGAGGAGCTCAGTAAAACATGAGAATATTATTTGTTATAATTCTAATAGCAACTGGCCCTTCAAAAAAGATGGCAATAAAATTTGAAGTCTGGCAATGCTGTTAGCCACACAACCTTCACAGCACCTTCTGCGCTCATTGCGGGCCTCCCAGGTGGTACTACTGAATCCTTGCAGACCTTAGGGAGCATATAAAATGTTGACACCTTAGGTTTTCCCACCTTTAAAAAGTAATATTCCTTCTGAGTAATTAAACAGATATTGAACAAATATTTCAGTGGGATCTGTATCCAGTTTTTGATAACAGTTCATGTTATTCTCTTGTTTAAGTGCTTCTTTAATGTAATCCTTGACTTGCCAGATAGCCACTGTGACTTCGCCACTTTGTCCTGGAGAGGACTTATTGCCAGCCTCCTGCCCTGCAACTATGGCCCTGGGACATATTGCCCTTTAAAAACAGTATTCGGCCATACCAGAGTGTATGTCACTCATTCTGGCCCTTTAAATACAGTGGGGTCATTCGGTACTTGCCCTGTGTGAGCGGTGATACCCCAGATAGCTATGCCATGGAGCCCATTCATATAATGAAAGACTATGGATTTAGCTACATGGCAATTGAAGTGTGTGAATAGGATCTGAGCGCTATTCGGTAGTTTTGTGCGCTCAGATCCCAGCTATCTGGGGATATGTGAAATGTCTGTGTGTTATGTGTAAAAGGTGACTTTATGTATTTTAAAGTGGTTTATGTTTTTTTGCAACCATGTGCTCAATGGAGTCTGCCTCTATCCCTGGATAATTGGATTACTTTCCCCATTGTCTCCAGTATAGAGGCCTCTGTAAAACCAGTTTGTAAAATGTATTTTCCCTCTCCTTGAAATGTTTATTGCTGTGAATGCTGTATGAAGTGTGCGTTTGTTTTGTTCTTGAAATGTGAGTAAAGGTGAATTGCAGTAATGCTGATAGGTTGTCAAACTAGAGAATTGACCAACAAATACTTTTGTCCGGACATCCCCAGGCCGATCCGTTGGGATCAGACCGTGTATGCCGGCTTATGGTCACGGGGGATGTGTGTAACGGAACCCATCACTGTTTTACCATGTTTTATGGTTATTTAATTCTTATGGTTAAAATATGATCACATTGCTGTACTGTAGATATGTTGTTTTATGTTCTACAGAATATATTGGCTCAGAATATTACAGCTACTAAGCTAATAGATAATCCTATTACAGAGACTCCTCATAAGATAAGAAAGTCTATTGTATAAAGTGTTTTCATTATGAGACATAGAACAAAGAGAAGTATTATCTGATTAATGTCTGATTGTATCAAAGTAGCCAGGTAGCCTCAGGGAGGTGTGACCACACCTCTTGTCTCTCTATGTGTATTGTGTGGCCAAATATGGGGGATGTGTATTGCTTGTGGAAAGAGGTGTATATATATTTCTGCATAACGAAATAAAGACAGTATTCTTTGACTCCCAATTGAGTGTCGTCCAATATGGGTGGTCTGGGCTTCTGAGACTGCGCAGTGCTTCTATATGGATATTTAACGGTATACCAGCGGAGATATTGGACTTATGATTCCAACTCCGTTACATTTGTTGGCAGTGACGGGATAGAAGCCAAGCCTCGGAATGGAACAAGCAGTGTTATACGAGGAGGAGGAGGACCTGGATTACAGGGATGCATTAAGGAAAGGCATCTGGTACCAGGCCCTGGATAATGTACAATACCAGCGGGGTGAGAGTCTCCCCAGTGAAGAGCAGCGGTGGCAGAAACAAGTGGCCCTGCGGATGCCCTTCCTGGGGGAGCAGCCCCTGGAGGAATGGGTGAAGGAACTAGAGCACTGGGTATGGCAGGAGCTATGGCTGGAGGATGCCTACCAGGCGCTCTGGTGGTATATGGCACAGTATAGACCCTGGACAGCCGAGCATGACAAGCCAGAGGGAGAGGAGTTTGATGGTCCAGGCTTGTTATGGGAGTCCTTTGCAGAGCCTGACTTCGGGAGCCCTGCGCAGATCAGACTTCAGGACATTTTCTATGAGAGGAAGGCTAGGCATGACTGGGATGACCCCCAGGAGGTAGAGCAAGACCTGGCTCACCTAGCAACCCTGGAGTGGGAACTGGAGTAGGACTACCAACACCTACTCAGCTTCGTGCAGCCCCAACCTACCCGACAAGCAGAACCAGACCTCATTGACTGGTCCTGGGATGACCTCCAGATGGCAGGTAGAGATGGGACCGAGGTCTCTCTACCGGCCCTACAGAGAGCCGAAGGTGTCGTCCTTCCTCCCCAGCGGCAGTGTGAACCACAGGGAGCAGAAGGTGCCGTCCTTCCTCCCCAGCGGCAGTGTGAACCACAGGGAGCAGAAGGTGCCATCCTTCCTCCCCAGCGGCAGTGTGAACCCCAGGGGGCAGAAGGTGTCGTCCTTCCTCCCCAGCAGCAGTGGGTACCCCAGGGAGCTGAAGGTGCAGTCCTTCCTCCCCAGCGGCAGTGTGTATCCCAGGGAGCAGAAGGTGCCGTCCTTCCTCCCCAGCGGCAGTGTGTACCCCAGGGGGCCGAAGGTGTCCCCCCCCCCCCCCAGCGGCAGTGTGAACCCCAGGGAGCTGGAGGTGTTGCCCTCTCCCCCCCAGCAACAGCTTACCCTAACAATGGGAGACACCAATCTCCCAGACGGCGCAGATGGGACCGTGGTCTCTGTGCCTGACCTACCGGGATGCTGGACAGCCTGTCCAGATCCCCAACTACCCTCACTGGGACAACCGGAGGAGGGGGTAAGTACAAATTCCCCTCCCCAGCTAACTCCTAATGTGGCCCCAGGGTTAACAGAGGAAATGTTAACCCCCACTGACCCCCACCTTTCCCTGGCTACTAAGCCGGAATATGTCCCAAGTACCCCAGCAGAAGAGCTGACAGCAGGGCAGAGTGCAGTCGACCTCTGCCCTCCCTTTGTCCCTTGTACAGAGCAGGATGTCCTGCAGGTTATACCAGCAGAAGAGCTGGCATCAGGGCAGAGTGCCGCTGGCCTCTGCCCATCAAGTCCCCTCAGCGTGTTGCCCCATCACCACAGCGAAATATCCAGGTGCAGTAACTGTTTGTTGTGGGGGGGCTGCTCTAGCACTGGTTTATTGTGGGTTGGTGGATCGTCTAACGGGGGCACTGACCGGCAGAAGGTCAGGTGCCTGGTTAGACTGACCCCCAAAGGGGAGATGTGTGACGAAGTGCCCTTCGCTACTTTGTCCTGGAGAGGACTTATTGCCAGCCTCCTGCCCTGCGACTATGGCCCTGGGACATATTACCCTTTAAAAACAGTATTCGGCCATACCAGAGTGTATGTCACTCATTCTGGCCCTTTAAATACAGTGGGGTCATTCGGTACTTGCCCTGTGTGAGAGCGGTGATACCCCAGATAGCTATGCCATGGAGCCCATTCATATAATGAAAGACTATGGGAAAGACTTTAGCTACATGGCAATTGAACTGTGTGAATAGGATCTGAGCATTATTCGGTAGTTTTGTGCGCTCAGATCCCAGCTATCTGGGGATATGTGAAATGTCTGTGTGTTATGTGTAAAAGGTGACTTTATGTATATTAAAGTGGTTTATGTTTTTTTGCAACCATGTGCTCAATGGAGTCTGCCTCTATCCCTGGATAATTGGATTACTTTCCCCATTGTCTCCAGTATAGAGGCCTCTGTAAAACCAGTTTGTAAAATGTATTTTCCCTCTCCTTGAAATGTTTATTGCTGTGAATGCTGTATGAAGTGTGCGTTTGTTTTGTTCTTGAAATGTGAGTAAAGGTGAATTGCAGTAATGCTGATGGGTTGTCAAACTAGAGAATTGACCAACAAATACTTTTGTCCGGACATCCCCAGGCCGATCCGTTGGGATCAGACCGTGTATGGTCACGGGGGAGGTGTGTAATGGAACCCATCACTGTTTTACCCTGTTTTATGGTTATTTAATTCTTATGGTTAAAATATGATCACATTGCTGTACTGTAGATATTTTGTTTTATGTTCTACAGAATATATTGGCTCAGAATATTACAGCTACTAGGCTAATAGATAATCCTATTACAGAGACTCCTCATAAGATAAGGAAGTCTATTGTATAAAGTGTTTTCATTATGAGACATAGAACAAAGAGAAGTATGATCTGATCAATGTCTGATTGTATCAAAGTAGCTAGGTAGCCTCAGGGAGGTGTGACCACACCTATTGTCTCTCTATGTGTATTGTGTGGCCAAATATGGGGGATGTGTATTGCCTGTGGGAAGAGATGTGTATATATATTTCTGCATAACAAAATAAAGACAGTATTCTTTGACTCCCAATTGAGTGTCGTCCAATATGGGTGGTCTGGGCTTCTGAGACTGCGCAGTGCTTCTATATGGATATTTAACGGTATACTGATGATTCCAACTCCGTTACAGCCACATCACCTCCCTTGTCTGAAGGCTTTATAACAACATCGGTCCATTTTTTGGAATTCAGATATTAATTCTTGTCGGCTGAGATTAGAATGGTGGGAACGCTTTATGTTTTTATGCAACGCAGTTTGTTGTTTTTAATAAGTTACAATAAATATGTTTGTTTTTAATAATTGTCTCTTGTGGATCCATTGTGCTGTATATATATTAATTGACAAATCATGGTCTTGATTGGGTTATGGAAGTTCTGTTTTTCTTTTTTCTATTTATATCATCAAGAGTTATCTAACATTTATCTAACACTTCACTCTGTATTTGTTGAAAGATATATAGCATTGGGCTGTAATTAATGGAGTATATATGCAAACAAAGTTATAGTTGGAATACATAATTAATCTTTTTAAAGTTAAGGTGTTACAAATATTGTTTTCTCTATATAACTATTAACAGTTAATTGATAATTTCATTAATTATTTTAATTGTTAATGCTTTCTTGTTTGTTTAAAGTAATTTGTAAAATGAATCCTGAGGAATTCAGATCTGAAATACATTGCTGGTGGTGGCAGTGTGTATGGTGTTGAGTGTTAGATGACAGTGTAGGGTGGTAGCAGTCAGTTTTGTTCAATACAAATTAAAGGAAGTACAACATATTAGGCCTCATTCACCTCCATCAGGACCAGTCTCGGCTACGCCCATGTCATTGCTTGTGGCCATGTGGCAACATGTATACCCATTATCATGTTGTGAACCCACATCAAGTGTTCTTGTATCAATTAATTCAGAATATCCCCTAACATTTGGTGATCAGTCCTTCAGGGGAATGTTAATACTCAACAGTATCACAATTTATATGTGTATTAACTCACAAACCTTACCAAGAATGTCCTGCAAGCATGATATCCCAATGCTGAGAATCAAACCTAAAGTAGTTATGACTAATACATGTGACCACTTTGAAACCACGCCTGTGTTAATGTAATGAGCTGGAATGTTCACATAACAATCTATTGGACAGTAACTAGGGCTCATTAGTTTACATTTATATGAATGTGACAGACATGTAATGTACTGTATGTTGATGTCCCAAAACCCCAACCATTGAAATCACACCGAAATGGTGATAATGGCATAACAAAACTTTATTTGATACACAGAGCACACTCAGAAATGTGCATTAAAATCATGCATGTGGTGTGGGGGTGGATCCTGGAAGGGCAAGAGGCTCTTTGGGAAAAAAGGGGTAACTAAAGGGAGAAATTTAATACTGCATAATGATAATTATGTACTGTATCTACTAGTGCCACATGTGGTCACTACCCCACAGTAACCATAATCTGATGCCAAAAAGGACAATCATAAATTATTCCATCTAATCGAAGAAACCTCTAATGCGCATAGCACTTACAACTGGTCTTCATCTGCTCAATTAAACAGATGCATAAACTTCGGGACTATGTAATCCAATCCAGTTACACACATACAGTGTGTTCCTAAAACTGAAAAAGGGTGTACAATCCTAAAAAAGGCAGAGGAGGAAAAAAAACTAAAACAATCTGCATATACAGTACAGAGCGAAATACTATTACTGTAACAATATATCAACTTACCTAAGTTATCTACTCATCTGCAAGTATTACTGAACATTATTAGGTAGTTGTCATGATATATCACTAGCCATGACCATTAAAAATGATGTGTCATCTCACAATAACTGCTTAGCTGTAACCACAGTCAGTGGTCCAGGTGTACTATTACCTTCGCCATCTGATATTGTTTAGCAACATTGATATAACATTCATCTGCTATACATGTGTTTGCACATTTTAAAGGATACTCATGATATCATACGTTTGGCAAACCTACCAATTAATACGTATAGGACACAAAGTTCAGCAGCCATATGCAGTGTTACTTACATCAGACACAAGTATCTGTTCTCATAATTATATTTCAGAGAGGATGACATCTTTCACTAGTGCATGTATTAATTCTGGCTTTGATTAACATGCCATTGTGAGACAAAGCAGGTCCACTACCATAGCTGTATTTGTCTAAATATACGCTAACAACAACTTTGTCTTATAAATTGGGATATATGATGGAATTAATATAGTCTGAGAAACATGTTTAGGAGCGGCTGTCATAGAAGGAATTCCTATCTAAGAGCCACTGTGAATAAATTAAATTTACTTCATATTTTGAAATATGCTTGCAGGTGAAGATGATGTCTTCATGGACCTGATGTGTGCCTAGAAATCAAAATAAAACATACATTTAAAACAGAATAAGGGCTTAAACAAAGATAGGGACTGCAGCATCTTTTCGCAACGGCATTCCTCAGTGACCATCAATTGGTGAAATGTTAAACAGAACCCTAAGTGTCCACAGAGAATGGGGTAATGGACCATGTGATGGAAGGTAGCCAACTGAGTACAATATTTCACCCTCACATAGGCCATGATCAAATTATCTGTAGCCAGGCTAGATTAGGTTAACATTTGGACCAATAGATTGTCACTGAGGAGTGCTGTTGAGAGGGCCCAATATATGTGCAGCCACTACATCCTTCTCCACCTTGACAAAGCCCCCTGAGGCCCCTGCCTTCTTCCTAGTAGAAGGGAAAGGGGGGGGGGTTGCAGCGGGGGTCCTCTGGGGTGGAGTAGGTGGTGCTTGGAACCAGAGCATCAATGTTTACCTGGAATAGCGAGCTTCAGTTTTTCAAGTTCTGGAGCAGCCCGGCCTGTTATGGTTTCATCTTGAGCTGGTGTCTCCTCACTTTCCTATGCTGCCTCCACAGGATGCTTACTAGCTCTGCGTGGGTGAAGGAGATACTAGCCAGGATCCCCCTCTTGATCTCCCCAGATCGTGCATGAGGGCCAGCATTTCTCTCTGGGCAGCCTCCAGTGGTGGACCCTGGGATGGAGGTCAAAGGTGCAGAAGGGAAAGGAGTGGTGGCAAAGTGGTGAGGGGCTGTGGCCCTGCTGGAGCTTGGCTCTCTCGTGGTGTGTGCGGTGGTGGGCCTGGTGGTGGTGGCCGGAGCCAGATTGTGGCGCTGCTGGGAAGAGGAGGAGGCTTAGAAAATCCACGATCATTGGTCCGGGTGGTGAACCAAGATGTTGGAAGAGGGCAGTGGGGTCAAATGCCATGGTGTGGCTGATGGTCCAGCAGGCGACCCCACTGCCCAGATGATTGGGTCCTCCCCCTCATATCCCGGGCCCTCAGCTCCTTATGTTACCTCCTCCTCTTGCGCCGGCTCTTGTTTGGCGGTGGCACGGTCCCCAACATCTGGCTTTGAATGAGCCGAGGCCGCCGTCCTGGCTCACCACTGGACCCAGTAATTTCTACTATGAATAGCTATCTTTTGCTCCCATCCACTCCTCTATCCTCCACTCCTCTCTCCTCCATTACTCTCTCCTCCACTACTCTCTCCTCCACTCCTCTCTCCTCCACTACTCTCCTCTCCACTCCTGTCTCCTCCACTATTCTCTTCTCAACTCCCCAGGGCCACCTCTCTCTCCTCCTCTACACTCCTCCTCATCTCCACCCCACTGCTCCCCTCCTCCCTACTCTCTCCACCCTCCATCATAATCCCAAATATAATTGAAGGATCAATCAAGAAAAGTATATGTGTATATATTTATGAGGAAAAAAATTGTATGCTTTATGAGTAATTTTAATTGTTGGGATATTGGGTGGGTGGGTGGGTGTGTGTGTATGTAGTGACCTATCTATATGTGTATCTACGTGTGATATTTACTCTATGTGTATTTATATTATGTGTTATCAGTTGATATGTGTTTTCAAGGACTAAGTGTAAAATAGGTATTTAAGAAATATAAATCAATTAAACCATTAGAAGCTGCTCTTAATCAACGCCGACTCTCTATCTCTCTATGCTCCAACCACCAACTCCGGGACCTGCGTGCTACTACGTGAAAAAATACAACACAGTCAATGCTGGGGCAGATGGAACACAGCAATATCTGTCCCTGTCAATCATAATCCGTTAGCCCACTTTTTATTGGCTCACAGGGCTGTGGCGCACACTGTAATTACGTGATTGGATTGTTACTGCGGACCCGATGTGTTCCAGCCCACTAACAACTTGCGGTGATGGGAAAGGTTTACGGTTTAAGTCTTTAGCCCAGTAATTGCGGGCTTGAGTCAATTGAGTAGAGCCGGAATTATGAAAATGAATGCCAATACTGTTCTAGTTCATATGGGTGGCCTGATATGTATGAACTCATTGATATCCGAGATCGATTAAGCACCGAAATGAAACATAAAAATAAATGTAATTTTCTGCCGATTTGCGAGCTTGAGACTGTTGTGCAATTAATTCTAATGCCTATCATCGCTTTCCCCGTTATTTAAAGTGCAGTATTGATTTCTTATTTGCATTTACAGTGCTACTAATAGGTGTTTTAACCCCCCTGTGGGTCTTCTCTAGGACTCGTAGCATTTGCCAGCTAAAGGAAATTTAGCAATTGAATAGCGATTTGCCATCGTAACTCTTGCGAAAGTGAAAGATCAATGGCTTCGGGAGGCTGTAAGTTATGGGTTTAACCATCGCAATTTTTTTGAAGGCTGTAACTCATAAGCTGCTTGGAGCCCGCAAAAAGACGCCAATTGAATAGCAAATAAACTTGCGACGGCACTTACGGGCTACCGGATCGCCCAAAACCTCAAATGAATGGGGACTAATGTCTCTAACTCTTTTAACTTTTCACAACACCTATATTAAATAAAATTCACTTGATATTTATTTCATAACTATGTTTCTACAAGTCTTTTCTGATAAACATTCCTGCTGTATCAATGACACCACAGTCAATTTTGTCATAAGCAGTTGAGTATTCCAATGAGTAGCACTCACTGGAACTTACATGTAAGGCATTCAGTATTACAGGGAACAGCAACATCCCATCCACCTTTGTCTGACCCCAAAGTATCTTAAAAAAACTGGATAAACCGTATAAATGCATTGATCTGTGTGACTCATATTTCATGATTTGTATATGTTTTAAATCACATTACAATACATTTCCTGGACTAAACAAATAGAAATCAAAATTTTCTATCTAGTTTCCTGAATTACCTTCATGGACAAAAGTGTTCCATATGATCACCATATTGCAAAATCTCTGTAGGAGTTATAAATGAAAATACTCTAGGTGCGGTATCAGTACAAAGTAAAAGATGTACACCATATGTCTTAAAGCAAAGATTTAAAGGCCCTCATTCAATTGCAATTAAGCCAATTGAATAGGGGTCTAAATAAGCACATAACATATTTTTTTAAATAAGTTTTTAGTTAGTAAACATCTATCCAAAAGCAAGGTTTTCAGTACCTAAAAACTTATTTAAAAAGAATAAGTTATGTGCTTTTTTAGAGCTCTATTCAATTGGCCAAATCGCAATTGAATGAGGGCCAAAGTGTTTACTTTGAATATATTTTGATAAGTATTTTTGATGTATCTTTTAATGTTTTGCATTATGAAATATGTGAGTGGGAAGCATTAGGCCCCGTTTGTGACCCTATGCCTGATTTCATGTGGCCCTTGGCCTACACCAATTTCTATCTATCACATATAATAGTTGTCGCAAAGCAAGCTCGCAAGAACTGCGTCCCTCGCAAAGCGAGGGGCCGCATTTGCGGAAGGTGGAGGCTCCCACGTCGGCTGCAATGAGCCGAAGGGTCGCATTTGCGGAGGTGGAGGCTCTACGGCACCTCACCCGCGGTTACAAACACCCACACAAGCGGCACTTAACCAAAATACATCTAACACGCAATCACTATATACGGACTTACACACAAAAATACGAACTGCGGGACTTAGAACATATTTTTTAATTATCAGAATAAACACCAAAGACATTCACTGCACGCCTCACAACCAATGCCAATGCTGCTCATACCACACAAAATGCACCAGGGGACAGCCTAGCAATAAGCGCAAAAAGCACATCAGCCCCGACCTTACAATGACAGCAAAAGCCCCTGTAATAAAAAAAAAAAACACCCAAGAGCCGCGCAATGAGCGGCGAAGGCGCTCAGCGCAAGCCTCGCAATGAGCGCCGAAGGTCCTCACGGTACATTATGTCTTAAACAGCATTCCCTGGCTTACAATTTCATGCCCGTCATTTTTTGACGGGCAATTAGCTAGTATGCAGTAATAACTACCGCTTGTATTCCAAGAGCCAGCAATGGTTTTACTGCAGCATGCACTGACAAAAAAGCATGGTGTCACTCACTGTCTCTCATGCTACCTTAGAGAACAATTGCATTATAAAAATAGTGGAGAGAATAACTTAGAACATAACTTTAAGTTATCCTACTGTAAAATCTAAAAGAATCCAAAACAACAGTGTTTATAAAAGAATAAAAGTTATTTATCTTTGCTTTGTAATGAGGGGTTAACATTCTTGAGATCCCAATAATGGTCCTCTCCAAAGAGCCTCAGACAATAACAAAGGGAACAAAATTAAAAAAATATAAACTTAAAATGTATAAATAATAAGTGCCCTAAACCTTCACCATAACTTAGAAAGTGTAATTTGTTGATACTAGGGGGCATATCTTTTCTTGCATTCCTCTAAAGAAGTCTTTCCATTAGATTCTTTAAAAAACAAATCCCCATCAAAACTAAGGCAGAAAACAAAACAAAAAATGCTATAAGTGATGTCACCTCAAGGACGCAATAAAGCTGATGTGGTTTCTTGTTTAGCTTTTTCAAGGGCTTCAATAAAAGGGATCTGGACAATTAACCATAAAAGCTTTTCAGAGCATTATATACTGAGAGAGAGTCCTTGCTCTTGACTAAAACAAAATAACCCAGTGACTGATGAAACAGTGCTTCACGCATAGTGAATATGGTTCATTACAGTTGGAGGAGACCTCCTAACTTGAGAGATAATCCATTTAGGACTAACTTTGTGAGATCCAGGACCAAATCCAGTTTACCCAATTGAACACATTTGTGTAGCCACAATAAATATTGCCCAGATATTTTTAATTTGTGCAAGGTTATGGATAGATTTGGCAGTGTGCATAAGATTAATGACTTTATAAATTGCTACATAAAGTGAATAATATATTGTCTGGAATATGATTGTCTCTCGAGAATTAAGAAAAAGACTAGGTGAACATGTCAGCAATATTAGGAATAGTAAAGAAGATTTCAGTAAGAAAAAGACTTTCCTGGTGATAGTAGTCAAACACTTCTTGTATAAACATGGACGTTTGCCAAAAAGTCAGAGTTGGGCTTTGTAGAAGAGAGGGTGGACCTTGGGTTTAGGGGAGGTGATTTTGAAAAACCCTCCACTGTGCCCAAAGTGATTTTCCTACTGAGGAATTGGAACCCCCAAGCCTCAATTAAACTATATTTTCCCCTGCATAAACTGAATAAAAAGCTGTAGATGGGTATCTAAATACTATTTACACCAAATTAACTATATGTGTGAGTCAGTGATCCACATAGTATTTATCAGTGGGTCGATATCCCTCCAAAAAGACAGTGCTGCAAAACTATTTTTCCACAGTATTAAAGGTATTTTTTATTTTTAGCACTATTTGTCTCATGCAAGAAAAGTATTTGCTAATGTCTAAACTCTTTTAAATGCATGTGCCCATTATGTTATCTGTGTTTTGTTCAACACTTTCTGGCTTACTCAATCATATTTTCTCTCTATCTACTAATGGAAAAACACCAGATACAAATTTGATTTAAATAATTACACTTGCCCTATTAGACAAAAGTACAAATAGGTTTTATGGAATCACATGTAATAGTTGTCATAATTGCGAGTTGTCGTCACTCTATGTTAAAAATACTGTGACCAACAAACTTGCAATTACCAGTTGTGGCAACCCTGCATTGCGCTGCGGGGTCACGCATTCGCAATGCGCAGCCTGAGCAGCGCATTGTGCCAGGAGGTCGCGCATTGCGCTGGGAGAAGCACATGCGCAATGTGTGGCATGAGCCGCGCATGCTCATGGCGCTGCGGGGTCGCACATGCGCATTGCATTGGGAGAGGCGGGGAAGGAGACACAGGGGGAGAGTCACACGGGAAGTGAGAGGGGGGAAAGAGACACATGGGTGGGAGAGGGTGGAACAGACACAGGGGAGGGAGAGGGGTGAAAAGAGACAAAGGGGAGGGAGGGGGAGAAACAGGGAAAGGAGAGGGGGAAGAGACACAGGGGAAGGGAGATGGGGGAAAGAGACACATGGGTGGTAGAGGGGGAAAGAGACACGTGAGGGAGATGGGGAAAGAGACACAGGGTAGAGGGGAAGAGATACAAGGGAAGAGACACAAGAGAAGGAGAGGGGGAGAGACACAGAGAAGGGTGAGGGGGAAGAGTCACAGGGAAGGGAGAGGGGGAAGAGATGCAGAGGAGGGACAGGGGGGAGACACAGGGGAGCGAGCGGGGGGGGGAAGAGACACAGGGGAGGGAGATACATAAGGGAGGAAGAGGGGGTAAGAGACACAAGGGAAGGAGAGGGAGAAAGAGATAAGGGGAGGCGGAAGAGACAGAGAGGGAAAGAGACAGGTAAGGGAGAGGGGGGGAATTACATGGGGGAGAGAAGGGGGAAGAAAGGGAGAGACACAGGGGAGGGAAAGGGGAGGAAGAGACACAGGGAGCGAGAGGGGAGGAAGAGACACAGGGGAGGGAGATTGGGGGAGACACAGTGGAGGGTGAGGGGGGAGACACAGGGGAGGGGGAGGGGGGAAGAGACACAGAGGATGGATTGGGGAAGGGGACACAGGTGAGGAATGAGACAGAAGGGAGAGGGGCAATAAAAACAGGGAAGAGAGGGGGAGAGAAAAAGGGAAGGAAGAGGGGGAGACACAGGGGAGGGAGAGGGTGTGAAAGACACAGAGGAGGGAGAGGGAGGGGGAGACACAGGTGAGGGAGAGGGGGGAGAGACACATGGGGAGGGGAAGGGGGAAGAGACCTAGGGGAGGGAGAGGGGGGATAGACACAGGGGAGGGAGACAGGGGGAAGAGACACAGGGGAATGAAAAGAGGCACATGGGAGGGAGAGGGGGAAGAGACACAGGGGAAGGGAGAGGGGGGAGACACACAGGGGAGGGAGAGGGGAGAAATAGACACAAGGGAAGGAGAGGGGGAAGAGACACAAGGGAAGGAGAGGGGGAGACACAGAGAATGAAGAGGGAGAAGAGACACAGGGGAGGGACAGGGGGGAGACACAGGGGAGCGAGCGTGGAAGAGACACATGGGAGGGAAATGGGGAAGAGACACAGGGGACGGAGGGACATAAGGGAGAAAGAGAGGACAAGAGACACAAGGGAAAGAGAGGGGGGAAGAGATACAGGGGAGGGAAAGGGAGAGACACAGGGTAGGGAGAGGGGAGGAAGAGACACAGGTAGCGAGAGGGGAGGAAGAGACACAGGGGAGGGAGAGGGGGTCGAGACACAACGGGGGGAGAGGGGGGAAAGAGACACAGAGGAGGGATTGGGGGAGGAGATACAGGGGAGGGAGAGGGGGAAAGAGACACAGAGGAGGGATTGGGGGAGGAGATACATGGGAGGGGGGAATGAGACAGTGGAGAGGGGGAATAAAAATGGGAGGGAGAGGGGGGAGAGAAACAGGGGAGGAGAGGGTGAGAGACTGAGAGGGGGGAGAAACAGGGGAGGTAGAGGGGAAGATACACAGGGGAGGGAGATGGGGAAGAGACACAGGGGAGGGAGAGGGGGAAGAGACACAGGGGAGGGAGACAGGGGAAAGAGACACAGGGGAGGGAGAGGGGGAAGAGACACAGGGGAGGGAGACAGGGGAAAGAGACACAGGGGAAGGAGAAGAGGCACATGGGTGGGAGAGGGGGGAAGAGACACAGGGGAAGGGAGATAGGGAAGACACTCAATGGAGGGAGAGGGGGGAAGAGACACAGGGGAGGGAGAGGGGGGAACAGACACAGGGGAGGGAGGAAGCGAGAAACAGGGGAGGGAGAGGGGGAAAAGAGAGACAGCGGAGGGAGAGGGGGGAAGAGACATATGGGAGGGGGAAAGGAGAGGGGGAGGGGGAAAGGAGACAAAGGAGAATGAGGGGGAAGGAGACACAGGGAAGGGAGAGGGGGGAGACACAGGGGAGGGGGGAATACCCAGGGGAGGGAGAGGGTGGAAAGAGATGGGAAGAAACACAGTGGAGGGAGAGGGGGGAGACACATGGGAGGGAGAGGGGGAAGAGACACATGGGAGGGAGAGGGGGGAAGAGACACAGGGGAGGGAGACAGGGAGACGAGACACAGGGGAAGGAGAAGAGGCACATGGGAGCGAGAGGGGGGAAGAGACACAGGGGAGGGAGAGGGGGGGGAAAACACAGGGGAGGGGTGAGAAATGGGAGGGAGAGGGGGGAAAGAGAAACAGGGGATGGAGAGGGGGAAATAGACACAGGGGAGGGGGAAAGGAGAGGAAGAGGGGGAAAGGAGACACAGGGGAGGGAGGGGAAAGGAGACACAGGGGAGGGAGAGAAGGGAAGACACAGGGGAGGGGGGAATACCCAGGGGAGGGAGAGTGGGGAAAGAGATGGGAAGAAACACAGTGGAGGGAGAGGGGGAAGAGACACAGGGGAGGGGGGAGAGACACAAGGGAGGGAGAGGGGGAAGAGACACAGGGGAGGGAGACATGGAGAAGAGACACAGGGGAAGGAGAAGAGGCACATGGGAGGGAGAGGGGGGAAGAGACACAGGGGAGGGAGAGGGGGGGACAGACACAGGGGAGGGGGGAGAAACAGGAGGGAGAGGGGGGAAGAGAAACAGGGGGGGGGAGAGGTGGAAATAGACACAGGGTAGGGGGAAAGGAGAGGGGGGAAGGAGACACAGGGGAGGGAGGGGGAAGGAGACACAGGGGAGGGAGAGAAAGGAAGACACAGGGGAGGGGGGAATACCCAGGGGAGGTAGAGGGGGGAAAGAGATGGGAAGAAACACAGTGGAGGGAGAGGGAGGAAGAGACACAAGGGAGGGGGGAAGAGACACAGGGGAGGGAGAGGGGGAGAGACACAGGGGAGGAAGAGCAGGAATCAGACACTGGGAGGAGAGGAGGAGGAAGAGACACAGGGGAGGAAGAGGGGAGAGAGACACAGGGGAGGGGGGGACACAATTTATAAAAATCTATAATGCCATAATTTTTGATGGGCAAGTCATTAGTAGTATATAATGACGATAAAAGCATTCATTTTTATAATCCCTTTTGAAACTATCTGACCTCTGGAAATCTAGTGCTGGTTTCAAACAGATACATACAATACATTTATGTGTTCTTCTATGATTAAAAGGATCAGATTTTTAAAAATTGCTTTTTTAACATATCTTTGGCAAATAAGATGAGGCTGAAAGAGAACTGCACTCACACATTGGTTTAATCACTGAAAAATATTATTTTTTGTAGCTATATTAGTTATGGACCAAGAACGTTGGTAACGTTTGCGGTGTTGGTAACGCAAGGTTAAATATTGACCTCACCGAAGGCGCTCATTGTGAACCACGCAATGACCGCCAAAGGCGCTCAGCGCGGGGCTCGCGATGAGCACTAAAGGTGCTCAGAGGGGGCCACAGCCTCGCATTGTGTGGCAAAGAGCATTGCCAGGCTTACAATTTTATTCCCGTCATTTTTGTCGGGCAATTTTTTAGTTTTATAATAAACTATGTTAGGATTCTACCAGCTCATGCAAATTTAAAAATAAAATCATAAGAACAATACAAATTTTAACATTTCCATGACTACATGTGTAAATGCAACTTTAAGTAATCTATCCATAGTTAATGGTCTAGATTCCTTAGAGGTCAATCAGGGTTTGAGAGAGGTGTTAGGTTTTAAACATAGTAATAAAGTAATTGTGGTTAAAAAAGACTCAACTTTTTAGATCACCTTTGATCCTTGTTTTGTATGAATTTGGTACCGATTCAAAGGAAGGCAAAACCATTAACAAATGTATAAATTGTCTCATGTGTTAACTGAAATAACTCTTTATTTACCTTTCAACTAATGATGTATCCACCTCTTTTAAAAGCTATATTATAAATCTGTAGGAGTATTAATGTTTTAAGCTGCCCTAGGCCATTCAGATTTCTGCACGCCAACTCCCCTCTAGTACATCCTCCTTTTTGCTTTTGATATCTGAAATCATAAGTTTATGTGCCTTTATGTATATGTATGGTATGTCAGAAGAAGTCAATTGCACTGAAAGCAGAAATATCACTGCATATAGACATATCTGTTTACATACAAACTTATTTTAATCTTCTGTACTGCATCTTCAGGCCACCTGCTGGCCCCTGAAAATGTGCTGCCCTAGGCCTGGGCCTTGTGTGCCTAGGCAGAAACACACTCCTGGGTCACCTAAAACATTAATTGATACCCCCCCCCATAAATATAATGCAGAAATAAGCTTAGTAGAGGTGATGGTGGAGTGATTCTACAACACATCAAACCAAGAAATGTCATATTAACCATCCCTTTATACAAATCTGGACTATTGGAAACTATTGATGTTGTCCATTAATGGAAAATGAAACATAATTATTTTTTAATCATTTAAAAGAGCATCTTTAAACATTTAATAAAATTGTGTTTTGCATGAAAATAAATAAAGACATATCTAAGTGAGCTGGATTATGAATTAATCTGAGAAAGGAGAATTAGTAGTGTATGAAACATTTCTTGCATGAACAATCCCAAAATAAACATTGAAACACTTACATTGAAGCAAAATCTCCTGTGATTTCTGACAGTTGCAAATTAGGGTTAACACCGTCCAAACCAAGGCTAATTTTGCATCAAATTTAAAATGATTTGTTTTGGCCAATCAGGTTAGCTGAAACATTTGATTTAAAAACTGAGGTTCCTGTTTGTGCTGTAAAGCAGCCTGGGATATGTAGTGTATCACTGATATGTGCTATGTATTGCTGCTGACATAGAGACAGGAAGCTGCAAGGAGATTGGCTGAGCAAGCCACAGCAGGTAAATACTGTATATACTCAAGTATAAGCCGAGTTTTTCAGCCCATTTTTTAAGGCAAAAAAGGGCCCCCTCGGCTTATACTCGAGTCACTCTACCCCGTGTCTCTCTAACCCCCCCGTGTGTCTCTAACCCCCCGTGTGTCTCTAACCCCCCGTGTATCTTTCCCTCCCCCCTCCTCAACCTAAACCCCCCTCCTCAGCATAAAACCCCCTCAACCCCCCTCCTTCACCTAAACCCCCCTAAATACCTCTCCCCTCACTTACCTGCTTGTGCTCCGGCCTCCGCTCCAAGACCCGGCGCGCATTTGACGTCACATGCGCGACGCATCATTAGCATATACCGGGTGGGTTTAGCATACATAGGGGGGTTTAGGTGGAGGAGGGGGGTTGAGGGGGGTTTAGGTTGAGGAGGGGGGTTGAGGAGGGGGGTTGGGGTTGAGGGGGGAGGTTGAGGGGTGTTGAGGAGGGAGGTTGAGGATGGGGGGTTGAGGTTGAGGAGGGAGGTTGAGGATCGGGGGTTGAGGATGAGGATGGGGGGGTTGAGGAGGAAGGTTGAGGATGGGGGGTTGAGGAGGGAGGTTGAGGGGGGTTGAGGTTGAGGAGGTGGGTTGGGGTTGAGGGGGGTTGAGGTTGAGGAGGGGGGTTGAGGGGGGTTGAGGTTGAGGAGGGAGGTTGAGGATGGGGGGTTGAGGATGAGGATGGGGGAGTTGAGGATGGGGGGTTGAGGAGGAAGGTTGAGGAGGAGGTTGAGGATGGGGGGGTTGAGGAGGGGGTTTGAGGATGGGGTTGAGGATGAGGAGGGAGGTTGAGGAGGGGGTTGAGGATGAGGAGGGAGGTTGAGGATGAGGAGGAGGGGTTGAGGAGGGGGGTTGAGGATGGGGGTTGAGGAGAGAGGATGAGGATGGTGGGTTGAGGATGAGGATGGTGGGTTGAGGATGGGGGGGGTTGAGGAGGAAGGTTGAGGATGGGGGGGTTGAGGAGGGGGTTGGGGTTGAGGGAGGTTGAGGGGGGAGGTTGAGGGGGGTTGAGGTTGAGGAGGTGGGTGGGGGTTGAGGGGGGTTGAGGTTGAGGATGGGGGTTGATGTTGAGGAGGGAGGTTGAGGATGGGGGGTTGCGGATGAGGATGGGGCGGTTGAGGAGGGGGTTGAGGATGGGGGGGTTGAGGAGGAAGGTTGAGGAGGGGGCTGAGGATGGGGGGTTGAGGAGGCGGTTTGAGGAGGGGGTTGAGGATGAGGAGGGAGGTTGAGGATGGGGTTGAGGATGAGGAGGGAGGTTGAGGAGGGGGGTTGAGGATGGGGGTTGAGGAGAGAGGATGAAGATGGGGGATTGAGGATGAGGATGGGAGGTTGAGGAGGGGGTTGAGGATGGGGGGGTTGAGGAGGAAGGTTCAGGAGGGGGTTGAGGATGGGGGGGTTTAGGAGGGGGTTGAGGATGAAGAGGGGGTTGAGGATGAGGAGGGAGGTTGAGGATGGGGGGTTGAGGAGGGGGGTTGGGGTTGAGGGGGGTTGAGGTTGAGGAGGTGGGTTGGGGTTGAGGGGGGTTGAGGTTGAGGAGGGAGGTTGAGGATGGGGGGTTGAGGATGAGGATGGGGGAGTTAAGGAGGGGGTTGAGGATGGGGGGCTTGAGGAGGGGGTTGAGGAGGGGGTTGAGGATGGGGGGGTTGAGGAGGGGGTTGAGGATGAGGAGGGAGGTTGAGGAGGGGGTTGAGGATGAGGAGGGAGGTTTAGGATGAGGAGGAGGGGTTGAGGAGGGGGGTTGAGGATGGGGGTTGAGTAGAGAGGATGAGGATGGGGGGTTGAGGATGAGGATGGGGGGTTGAGGAGGGGGTTGAGGATGGGGGGTTAAGGAGGAAATTTAGGAGGGGGTTGAGAATGGGGGGTTGAGGATCATTAGCATCATTAGCATATACCGGGTGGGTTTAGCATATATAGGGGGGTTTAGGTGGAGGAGGGGGGTTGAGGGGGGTTTAGGTTGAGGAGGGGGGTTGAGGAGGGGGGTTGGGGTTGAGGGGGGAGGTTGAGGGGTGTTGAGGAGGGAGGTTGAGGATGGGGGGTTGAGGTTGAGGAGGGAGGTTGAGGATGGGGGGTTGAGGATGAGGATGGGGGGGTTGAGGAGGAAGGTTGAGGATGGGGGGGTTGAGGAGGGAGGTTGAGGGGGGTTGAGGTTGAGGAGGTGGGTTGGGGTTGAGGGGGGTTGAGGTTGAGGAGGGGGGTTGAGATTGAGGAGGGAGGTTGAGGATGGGGGGTTGAGGATGAGGATGGGGGAGTTGAGGATGGGGGGTTGAGGAGGAAGGTTGAGGAGGAGGTTGAGGATGGGGGGGTTGAGGAGGGGGTTTGAGGATGGGGTTGAGGATGAGGAGGGAGGTTGAGGAGGGGGTTGAGGATGAGGAGGGAGGTTGAGGATGAGGAGGAGGGGTTGAGGAGGGGGGTTGAGGATGGGGGTTGAGGAGAGAGGATGAGGATGGTGGGTTGAGGATGAGGATGGTGGGTTGAGGATGGGGGGGTTGAGGAGGAAGGTTGAGGATGGGGGGGTTGAGGAGGGGGTTGGGGTTGAGGGAGGTTGAGGGGGGTTGAGGTTGAGGGGGGTTGAGGTTGAGGAGGTGGGTGGGGGTTGAGGGGGGTTGAGGTTGAGGATGGGGGTTGATGTTGAGGAGGGAGGTTGAGGATGGGGGTTGAGGATGAGGATGGGGCGGTTGAGGAGGGGGTTGAGGATGGGGGGGTTGAGGAGGAAGGTTGAGGAGGGGGCTGAGGATGGGGGGTTGAGGAGGCGGTTTGAGGAGGGGGTTGAGGATGAGGAGGGAGGTTGAGGATGGGGTTGAGGATGAGGAGGGAGGTTGAGGATGAGGAGGAGGGGTTGAGGAGGGGGGTTGAGGATGGGGATTGAGGAGAGAGGATGAAGATGGGGGATTGAGAATGAGGATGGGAGGTTGAGGAGGGGGTTGAGGATGGGGGGGTTGAGGAGGAAGGTTCAGGAGGGGGTTGAGGATGGGGGGGTTTAGGAGGGGGTTGAGGATGAGGAGGGGGTTGAGGATGAGGAGGGAGGTTGAGGATGGGGGGTTGAGGAGGGGGGTTGAGGAGGGGGGTTGGGGTTGAGGGAGGTTGAGGGGGGTTGAGGTTGAGGAGGTGGGTTGGGGTTGAGGGGGGTTGAGGTTGAGGAGGGAGGTTGAGGATGGGGGGTTGAGGATGAGGATGGGGGAGTTAAGGAGGGGGTTGAGGATGGGTGGCTTGAGGAGGAAGGTTGAGGAGGGGGTTGAGGATGGGGGGGTTGAGGATGAGGAGGGAGGTTGAGGAGGGGGTTGAGGATGAGGAGGGAGGTTTAGGATGAGGAGGAGGAGTTGAGGAGGGGGGTTGAGGATGGGGGTTGAGTAGAGAGGATGAGGATGGGGGGTTGAGGATGAGGATGGGGGGTTGAGGAGGGGGTTGAGGATGGGGGGTTAAGGAGGAAATTTAGGAGGGGGTTGAGAATGGGGGGTTGAGGAGGGGGTTGAGGATAAAGGGGGGGGTTGAGGATGAGGAGGGAGGTTGAGGATGAGGAGGAGGGGTTGAGGAGGGGGGTTGAGGAGAGAGGATGAGGATGGGGGGTTGAGGATGGGGGGTTGAGGAGGGAGGTTCAAGAGGGGGCTGAGGAGGGGGGTTTGGGGTTGAGGGGGGTTGAGGAGGGTTGAGGCTGAGGAGGGGGTTGAGGAGGGGGTTGACGATGAGGATGAGAGGGTTGAGGAGGGGGTTGAGGAGGGAGGTTGAGGAAGGGGTTGAGGAAGGGGTAGAGGAGGGAGGTTGAGGATGAGGAGGGAGGTTGAGGAGGTGGTTGAGGATGAGGAGGGAGGTTGAGGATGAGAAGGAGGGGTTGAGGAGGGGGGTTGAGGATGGGGGTTGAGGAGAGAGGATGAGGATGGGGGGTTGAGGATGAGGATGGGGTGTTGAGGAGGTGGTTGAGGATGGGGGGGTTGAGGAGGAAGGTTGAGGAGGGGGTTGAGGATGGCAGTGTTGAGGAGGGGGTGTTGAGGAGGGGGTTGAGGATGAGGATGGGGGGTTGAGGAGGGGGTTGAGGAGGGAGGTTGAGGAAGGGGTTGAGGAAGGGGTTGAGGAGGGAGGTTGAGGATGAGGAGAGGGGTTGAGGATGAGGAGGAGGGGTTGAGGAGGGGGTTGAGGATGGGGGGTTGAGGAGAGAGGATGAGGATGGGGGGGTTGAGGAGGGGGATTGAAGATGGGGGGTTGAGGATGGGGGGTTAAGGAGAGAGGATGAGGATGGGGGGATTGAGGAAGGGGATTGAGGATGGGGGGATGAGGAGGGAGGTTGAGGATGAGGAGGGAGGTTGAGGAAGGGGTTGAGCATGAGGAGGGAGGTTGAGGAGGGGGTTGAGAATGAAGAGGGAAGTTGAGGATGAGGAGGGAGGATGAGGAGGGAGGTTGAGGATGAGAAGGGATGTTGAGGGTGAGGAGGGAGGTTGAGGATGAGGAGGGAGGTTGATGAGTGGGGTTGAGGAGGGTGATAAGGGAGGGGGAAGAGACACAGGGAAGGGAGAGGTTGGAAGAGACACAGGGAAGGGAGAGGGGAGAAGAGACACGGAGAGAGAGGGGGACACGGAGGGCACAAGAGGGACACAGGGGGCAGCATATTTCCCACCCTCGGCTTATACTAGAGGCACTCATTTTACCCAGTATTTTGTGGTAAAATGGGTGCCTCGGCTTATACTCGGGTCGGCTTATACTCGAGTATATACGGTAGTAAGTTAATATTGCTCCCCTGATGCTGCATGCTGATTGGGGGGATCAGATGCTTGTTTAAACACCCCTGGAGGTGTCAACAAAATCAGAGGAATTTTTAAATATTAAGAAAAAATAAAATGTTTTATGAGATGTGCTGCATACACACAAGCTGCTCCTTGCCTAAGGATTTCAGAAATGTTTTAATCCATGAAACCTGGATATGCCTTTAAGTAAAACCTGCTTGAATTCCAATGAACAGGGCATATGTATGTTTGTAGTTTTCATTGGCAGACATTATGACTCAGACATTTATATAAGTGCTCATTGGCTGACAGGGGCAAGCCCTCAGATTAGTTAAACATTTTAAATGACTGCCATTACTGTGAAAAAAAACATTAATTTAATGCAAAATCTAATTTCCTCTAACATCAAAGAGTGATCTTTTGCCAATTGTAGACATCCTGGCATGAAAATCTCAGATTACAACACCATATATATGTATTCTATATAAACAAGAGAATAAACACGAGACAAAAAAAATCAGAGTATTAATGGCATAAAAGTAGAGAACACATATACAGTTGTGCTTAAAAGTTTGCATACCCTGGCAGAAATTGTCAAATTTTAGCACTTATTTTGCAAATATGACTGAACATGCAAATAAAAAAATGTCTTTTATTGAAGGATAGTGATCATATGAAGCCATTATCGCATAGTTGTTTGGCTTATTTTTAAATCATAATGATAACAGAAGTCACCCAAATGGCCCTGATCAAAAGTTTACATAACCTTGAATGTTTGTCCTTGTTAGAGATACACATAGTGACACAGGTTAAAGGTTACAGGTTAATTTCCCACACCTGTGGCTTTTTAAATTGCAATTAGTATTAGGATATAAAAAGATATCCAAAGCTTTGAAAATGTCAGTCAGTACTGTTCAATCACTTATTAAGAAGTGGTAAATTCGGGGATCTGTTGATACCAAGCCAAGGTCAGGTAGACGAAGAAAGATTTCAGCCACAACTGCCAGAAGAATTGTTTGGAATACAAAGAAAAACCCACAGGTAACCTTAGGAGAATTACAGGCTGCACTGGAAAAAGACGGTGTGGTTGTTTCAAGGAGCACAATATGACAATACTTGAAGAAAAATGAGCTACATGGTTGAGTTGCCAGAAAGAAGCCTTTACTGTCCCAGTGCCACAAAAAAGCCTGGTTACTATATGCCCGACAACAACTTAACACGCCTCAGAGCTTCTGGCACACTGTAATTTGGACTGATAAGACCAATATAGAGCTTTATGGTCACAACCATAAGCGCTATGTTTGGAGAGGGGTCAAAAAGGCATATAGTGAAAAGAATACCATCCCCACTGTGAAGCATAGAGTAGTGGCTCACTGATGTTTTTTTTTTTTGGGGGGGGGGGGTGAGCTCTAAAGGCACTGGAAATCTTGTGAAAATTGATGGCAAGATACATGCTCTATATTATCAGAAAATACTGGTAGACAATTTGCATCCTTCTGCACGAAGGCTGCGCATGGGACACTCTTGGACTTTCCAGCATGACAATGACCCTAAGCATAAGGCCAAGTTGACCCTCCAGTGGTTCCAGCATAAAAAGGTGAAGGTTGTTTAGTGGCCATCACAGTCTCCTGACCTTGATATCATCGAGCCACTCTGGTAAGATCTCTAACCAACTATGAGTTCATGCAAGACGACCAAAGACTTTGCATGACCTGGAGGCATTTTACCAAGACGAATGGGCAGCTATACCGCCTGCAAGAATAAGGGGCCTCATAGACAACTATTACAAAAGACTGCACACTGTCATTGATGCTAAAGGGGGCAAAACACAGTATTAAGAACTAAGGGTATGAATACATTTGGACAGTGTAATTTCATTGTTTTCTTTGTTGCCATGTTTTGTTTTATGATTGTGCCATTCTGTTATAACCTACAGTTGAATATGAATCCCATAAGAAATAAAAAAAAACTTATGTTGCTCACTTATGTTTTCTTTAAAAATGGTACATATATTACCAATTCGCCAAGGGTATGCAAACTTTTGATCACAACTGTATAAAACTTAACATTTATTGAAGTAATTAAAATCCAAACACCACATCAAGAATAAAATACATATATATATATATATATATATATATATATATAAATATATATATATATATATCACATATTATAATTGTCCAACTACGATTCGTCGTCACGCTGTGTTGCGTGGTGCATACGACTTAGCGAAGAGCGCCGCAGTTGCTTATCGCCCTGCGAGCCTCGCGCAGCGAGGTGAGCCGTTAAACCGTAGCACTTAGGCAATGAGTGCCGCAGGCGCTCATTGCCGGCGAGCCTCGCATAGCGAGGCGAGCCATTAACTCATAGCACTTAGGCAATAAGGCAATGAGCGCCGCAGGCGCTCATTGCTGGCGAACCTCACGTAGCGAGGCGAGCCGTTAAACACACACTTAGGCAATGAGGCGAGCCGTTAAACACGTTACACACACGACTTAGAAAAATGCGCGACGCATCATTCGCGACGCATCATTAGCATATACCGGGTGCCGGCACCCGGTATATGCTAATGACACGGCTTGCGCGTGTGACGTCACATGCGCGCCGGGTCAAGGAGCGGAGGAAGGAGCACAAGCAGGTAAGTGAGGGGAGAGGGGGGAGGTATTTAGGGGGGTTTAGGTGGAGGAGGGGGGTTGAGGGGGGTTTAGGTTGAGGAGGGGGGTTGAAGAGGGGGGTTGGGGTTGAGGGGAGAGGTTGAGGTGTGTTGAGGAGGGAGGTTGAGGATGGGGGGTTGAGGATAAGGATGGGGGGTTGAGGAGTGGGTTGAGGATGGGGGATTGAGGAGGAAGGTTGAGGAGGAGGTTGAGGATGGGGGGGTTGAGGAGGGGGTTTGGGGATGGGGTTGAGGATGAGGAGGGAGGTTGAGGAGGGGGTTGAGGATGAGGAGGGAGGTTGAGGATGAGGAGGAGGTGTTGAGTAGGGGGGTTGAGGATGGGGGTTGAAGAAAGAGGATGAGGATGGGGGTTGAGGATGAGGATGGGGGGTTGAGGATGGGGGGGTTGAGGAGGAAGGTTGAGGATGGGGGGGTTGAGGAGGGGGGGTTGAGGATGGGGGTTGGGGTTGAGGGAGGTTGAGGGGGGAGGTTGAGGAGGTGGGTGGGGGTTGAGGGGGGTTGAGGTTGAGGGGGGGTTGATGTTGAGGAGGGAGGTTGAGGATCGGGGGTTGAGGCTGAGGATGGGGGGGTTGAGGATGAAGGTTGAGGAGGGGGTTGAGGATGGGGGGTTGAGGAGGGGGGTTGAGGAGGGGGTTGAGGATGAGGAGGGAGGTTGAGGAGGGGGTTGAGGATGAGGAGGGAGGTTGAGGATGAGGAGGAGGGGTTGAGGATGGGGGTTGAGGAGAGAGGATGAGGATGGGTAGTTGAGGATGAAGATGGGAGGTTGAGGAGGGGGTTGAGGATGGGGGGTTGAGGAGGAAGGTTCAGGAGGGGGTTGAGGATGGGTGGGTTTAGGAGGGGGTTGAGGATGAGGAGGGGGTTGAGGAGGGGGGTTGAGGAGGGGGGTTGAGGAGGGGGGTTGGGGTTGAGGGAGGTTGAGAGGGGAGGTTGAGGGGGGTTGAGGTTGAGAAGGTGGGTTGGGGTTGAGGGGGGTTGAGGTTGAGGAGGGAGGTTGAGGATGGGGGGTTGAGGATGAGGATGGGGGAGTTGAGGAGGGGGTTGAGGATGGGGGGAATGAGGAGGAAGGTTGAGGAGGGGGTTGAGGATGGGGCGTTGAGGAGGGGGTTTGAGGAGGGGGTTGAGGATGAGGAGGGAGGTTGAGGAGGGGGTTGAGGATGAGGAGGGAGGTTGAGGATGAGGAGGAGGGGTTGAGGAGGGGGGTTGAGGATGGGGGTTGAGGAGAGAGGATGAGGATGGGGGGTTGAGGATGAGGATGGGGGGGTTGAGGAGGGGGTTGAGGATGGGGGGGTTGAGGAGGAAATTTAGGAGGGGGTTGAGGATGGGGGGTTGAGGAGGGGGTTGAGGATGAGGAGGGGGTTGAGGATGAGGAGGGAGGTTGAGGATGAGGAGGAGGGGTTGAGGAGGGGGGTTGAGGAGGGAGGTTCAGGAGGGGGGGTTGAGGAGGGGGGTTTGGGGTTGAGGGGGGTTGAGGTGGGTTGAGGCTGAGGAGGGGGTTGAGGAGGGGGTTGAGGATGAGGATGGGGGGGTTGAGGAGGGGGTTGAGGAGGGAGGTTGAGGAAGGGGTTGAGGAAGGGGTTGAGGAGGGAGGTTGAGGATGAGGAGGGAGGTTGAGGAGGGGGTTGAGGATGAGGAGGGAGGTTGAGGAGGGGGGTTGAGGATGGGGGTTGAGGAGAGAGGATGAGGATGGGGTGTTGAGGAGGTGGTTGAGGATGGGGGGGTTGAGGAGGAAGGTTGAGGAGGGGGTTGAGGATGGGGGGGTTGAGGATGAGGATGGGGGGTTGAGGAGGGGGTTGAGGAGGGAGGTTGAGGAAGGGGTTGAGGAAGGGGTTGAGGAGGGAGGTTGAGGATGAGGAGAGGGGTTGAGGATGAGGAGGAGGGGTTGAGGAGGGGGTTGAGGATGGGGGGTTGAGGAGAGAGGATGAGGATGGGGAGGTTGAGGAGGGGGATTGAAGATGGGGGGTTGAGAATGGGGGGTTGAGGATAAAGGATGAGGATGGGGGGATTGAGGAGGGGGATTGAGGATGGGGGGATGAGGAGGGAGGTTGAGGAGGGAGGTTGAGGAAGGGGTTGAGGATGAGGAGGGAGGTTGAGGAGGGGGTTGAGAATGAGGAGGGATGTTGAGGATGAGGAGGGAGGATGAGGAGGGAGGTTGAGGATGAGAAGGGAGGTTGAGGGTGAGGAGGGAGGTTGAGGATGAGGAGGGAGGTTGAGGAGTGGGTTTGAGGAGGGTGATAAGGGAGGGGGGAAGAGACACAGGGAAGGGAGAGGTTGGAAGAGACACAGGGAAGGGAGAGGGGAGAAGAGACACGGAGAGAGAGGGGGACACAGAGGGCACAAGAGGGACACAGGGGGCAGCATATTTCCCACCCTCGGCTTATACTCGAGTCACTCATTTTACCCAGTATTTTGTGGTAAAATGGGTGCCTCGGCTTATACTCGGGTTGGCTTATACTCGAGTATATACGGTAGTAAGTTAATATTGCTCCCCTGATGCTGCATGCTGATTGGGGGGATCAGATGCTTGTTTAAACACCCCTGGAGGTGTCAACAAAATCAGAGGAATTTTTAGATATTAAGAAAAAATTAAATGTTTTATGAGATGTGCTGCATACACACAAGCTGCTCCTTGCCTAAGGATTTCAGAAATGTTTTAATTCATGAAACCTGGATATGCCTTTAAGTAAAATCTGCTTGAATTCCAATGAACAGGGCATATGTATGTTTGTAGTTTTCATTGGCAGACATTATGACTCAGACATTTATATAAGTGCTCATTGGCTGACAGGGGCAAGCCCTCAGATTAGTTAAACATTTTAAATGACTGCCATTACTGTGGAAAAAACATTAATTTAATGCAAAATCTAATTTCCTCTAACATCAAATAGTGATCTTTTGCCAATTGTAGACATCCTGGCATGAAAATCTCAGATTACAACACCATATATATGTATTCTATATAAACAAGAGAATAAACAAGAGACAAAAAAATCAGAGTATTAATGGCATAAAAGTAGAGAACACATATACAGTTGTGCTTAAAAGTTTGCATACCCTGGCAGAAATTGTGAAATGTTTGCACTTATTTTGCAAATATGACTGAACATGCAAAAAAAAAAAATGTCTTTTATTGAAGGATAGTGATCATATGAAGCCATTATCGCATAGTTGTTTAACTTTTTTTTAAATCATAATGATTACAGAAGTCACCCAAATGGTCCTGATCAAAAGTTTACATAACCTTGAATGTTTGTCCTTGTTAGAGATACACATAGTGACACAGGTTAAAGGTTAAAGGTTAATTTCCCACACCTGTGGCTTTTTAAATTGCAATTAGTATTAGGATATAAAAAGATATCCAAAGCTTTGAAAATGTCAGTCAGTATTGTTCAATCACTTATTAAGAAGTGGTAAATTCGGGGATCTGTTGATACCAAGCCAAGGTCAGGTAGACGAAGAAAGATTTCAGCCACAACTGCCAGAAGAATTGTTTGGAATACAAAGAAAAACCCACAGGTAACCTTAGGAGAATTACAGGCTGCACTGGAAAAAGACGGTGTGGTTGTTTCAAGGAGCACAATATGACAATACTTGAAGAAAAATGAGCTACATGGTCGAGTTGCCAGAAAGAAGCCTTACTGTCCCAGTGCCACAAAAAAGCCTGGTTACTATATGCCCGACAACAACTTAACACGCCTCACAGCTTCTGGCACTCTGTAATTTGGACTGATAAGACAAAATAGAGCTTTATGGTCACAACCATAAGCGCTATGTTTGGAGAGGGGTCAAAAAGGCATATAGTGAAAAGAATACCATCCCCACTGTGAAGCATAGAGTAGTGGCTCACTGATGTTTTTTTTTGGGGTGGGGGTGGGTGAGCTCTAAAGGCACTGGAAATCTTGTAAAAATTGATGGCAAGATGAATGCACCATATTATAAGAAAATACTGGTAGACAATTTGCATCCTTCTGCACGAAGGCTGCGCATGGGACACTCTTGGACTTTCCAGCATGACAATGACCCTAAGCATAAGGCCAAGTTGACCCTCCAGTGGTTACAGCATAAAAAGGTGAAGGTTGTTTAGTGGCCATCACAGTCTCCTGACCTTGATATCATCGAGCCACTCTGGGGAGATCTCTAACCAACGTGGAGTTCATGCAAGACGACCAAAGACTTTGCATGACCTGGAGGCATTTTACCAAGACGAATGTGCAGCTATACCACCTGCAAGAATAAGGGGCCTCATAGACAACTATTACAAAAGACTGCACACTGTCATTGATGCTAAAGGGGGCAAAACACAGTATTAAGAACTAAGGGTATGAATACATTTGGACAGTGTAATTTCATTGTTTTCTTTGTTGCCATGTTTTGTTTTATGATTGTGCCATTCTGTTATAACCTACAGTTGAATATGAATCCCATAAGAAATAAAAAAAAACACTTATGTTGCTCACTTATATTTTCTTTAAAAATGGTACATATATTACCAATTCGCCAAGGGTATGCAAACTTTTGATCACAACTGTATAAAACTTAACATTTATTGAAGTAATTAAAATCCAAACACCACATCAAGAATAAAATACATATATATATATATATATATATATATATATATATCACATATTATAATTGTCCAACTATGATTCGTCATCACGCTGTGTTGCGTGGTGCATACGACTTAGCGAAGAGCGCCGCAGTTGCTTATCGCCCTGCGAGCCTCGCGCAGCGAGGCGAGCCGTTAAACCGTAGCACTTAGGCAATGAGTGCCGCAGGCGCTCATTGCCGGCGAGCCTCGCATAGCGAGGAGAGCAGTTAACTCATAGCACTTAGGCAATGAGGCAATGAGCGCCGCAGGCGCTCATTGCTGGCGAACCTCACGTAGCGAGGCGAGCCGTTAAACACACACTTAGGCAATGAGGCGAGCCGTTAAACACGTCAGACACACGACTTAGAAAAAAAAAAACACCTCGGAACCAACCTTAACGTAACAAACACCCACACGCACTAAGAATCCGACTATAGTGTAACAAACACCCACACACACTAAGAATCCAACTATAATGGCCGACCCTCGCGCAACTAAAAACAGTGAAAACACACCAAATACTCACACAAACTACATAAAAAGCTTACCCATAGCAAGGGGGGCACCCTGGTCCTCTGAAAGTGAAGTTACACCTCCATTTAAGTCCAAATTCTCGAGTTCAGACACACAAAAATCCGCTGGCCGCCAAAAAAAAAACGAGGCTCACAGCCCAGCCACGTACAAATTAGCGAAGAAGGGATCCGAAATAAGCTCGGAAACCCGCATTAACCCCAGGGGATCCGAGATAAGCTCGGAGCCCTGCATTAACCTCACATTAACCATCGCAGGGGGGGGCCCGATTGCACGCGATCCGGGTCCCCCGCTACAATCAAAATTCTAAATTCCGTAAAGGACCCGTTGTTAAAGAAAAAAAATATACACTGTCGTCCTGTCAATCATGGGGGTCATTACAGACCCACATAAAACCCTCATTCACCCTGTCACTCATGGGGGTCAATATAGACCCCCATAAGCCCTTTATTAACCCTGTCACTCATGTAGGTCAATACAGACCCCCATAAACCCATCATTAACCCTGTCACTCATGGGGGTCAATAGGGACCCACATAAGCCCTTTGTTAAGCCTGTCACTCATGGGGGTCAATACAGACCCCCATAAGCCTCTATTTAACCCCATCAGTCCCATAATGGTATATTAACACCATTATGGGCCTGTTATAACACTACATTAACCACATAAGTGCTATGATGGTCCTCAAGGACCATCATGACACTAAGTATAAACACTATACTGCACTATACCAGTCCCAATAAAACATTAAATATCAACTAAACACCCTCAACACTAATCTATTAACATCTACACTACCTACAGAAAATAAAAAAGCCTAAAGTCACAAATAAAATAAAAAACTACATTACATGAAATAAAAAACCTAACTCACAATAAAAAATAAACTACATTACACAAAATAAAAAAACCTAAGTCACAAAAAATAAAAAAAAGGAACATTACAGAAAAAAAAAACATTACAACCCCCGCCCCTCACTACAGAAAAAAAAAAAGACACACCTGAAAAGGAAATACATATAATACAAATACATACAATAGAAATACATACAATTACAATACAATTACATACAATTACAATGCAATACACCACTATCTAATATACATCACACAATCTATCTAAATAAATAGCATAATCTAATATACATCCTATCTATATAATAATACATTCCCACTCTATCTAAATAAATACCATAATCTAAAACATCACACAATCTATCTAAATAAATAGCATAATCTAATATACATCCTATCTATATAATAATACATTCCCAATCTATCTAAATAAATACCACAATCTAATATACATCCTATCTATATAATAATACATACCCAATCTATCTAAATAAATAGCATAATCTAATATACATCCTAACTATATAATAATACATTGCCAATCTATCTAAATAAATAACACAATTTAATATACAATACATCCTATGCTATCTATATAAAACCCCTAGCTAACATACAATAAATGCTATCTATATATTAACTAATCTAAGTCTAAGCTAAAATAAAAAAATTAAGACCACTTACCTTTGCAGATGTCCATTGGGATCAGCCACCTACGAAAAAAAAAAAAAAATTAGTGCAACACGTTTACAGTTATAAAATAAACATTCTATACATTCTATACATTCTAAATATTCTACTCACCTTTCCGGCATGTCCCGTCCGGCATTGTTTTAATCCTTCTCCGGCGCGGCACCTGTTAACAAAAACATTAATAGACATACATCAAAATAAAATACACAGGCCCTCATTCTATTATCGGCCGTAAATCGGCCGCAAAGCTGCGATTCCTTGCGGGGCTCCCGTTACCTTGCAATTCAAATAGACAGCGCCGCAAGGATATCCCCTTACGGCCGGCCGCATATCTTGCAACCGGCCATAAGCTCAGAAATCTTTAAAAGCAAAAATAAATTCAAGACGGCACTGTAAAGCTCTGTAAATGCTAGGGATCATAATGGGGGAAATGAGGATTAATAGCAAACCCCTCTCAAGCTTGCACATCAGCCCAAATCCGAGATTTCATTAACTGTTTATTTTCCGGCCGCAGCGTGGGCGGGTCTGAGGTGCTCCAAGCCCTCTGGACTTTTTCCACAGATATTTGACATAAATTAAAATAAAATAATTTTACGGATTTAGTGTAGGGGAATGTTGTGCTATGAATGCTAACACCTACATTCCCTTTATGGTCTCCTCAGAGTGCAGGATGGCTTTATTATGGCTTTATAATGTGCTTAAATGTGTGCCTGCGGGTCCTTTTTGCTGCAAGTAAGCTGCGGCTCGGTTTTAGCCTTGCAGAGAGGGTTCCTTGCAATTGAATAGCAACCAGGATTTTCTTGCGGCGAAACTCTTGCGGCCGTTTAAGATCAAAGGCTTTCCTCCGGCGCGTGCGGCCGCAAGGGATAACAAGGCGCCGGCCGCAAGCCTGCCGGAGTCCCCGGCCGGAAGGGAATAGAATAGGCAAATAGCTTGTGGCCGGTCCTTGTGGCCCCACATCTCCTACGGCCGATAATAGAATGAGGCCCACATAATCTACATTCTACTTACCTACCCGCGATGTCTCGGGCCTCCTCCGGATCCTCTTCTGCCACGCCCTGTAAACAAATAAATAAAAATACTTCCATCCGCACTCCCAGATATCCACGACGCTAATGAGGCTTCAGGAGACTTTTCCGGAAGAAAATAAGCAATGGCGCCTTCTGATTGGTTGAAAACGCTGTCTATCAAATTCACCCAATCAGGAGGCGCCAATGTGTGAGTCAATCAGAAAGGGATACACCCTTAAATCCCACTCTGATTGGATAATGCACCTGTCTATCTTTATTTAAACCAATCACAAGGCGCAGATGCCTTCAGCCAATCACAATGGAATACACCCCCACAGGGTGATTGGTTGGAGCGTCTGCCCATTCTGATTGGTTGCACTGACAATAGCCAATCACAATGGAATACACCCTTACGTACTGATTGGTGAAGGATTTGCGCATTCTCATTGGCTACTGTTATTATCAATCAATATTACAGCCAATGGGAAGGCGCATATGTCTTCACCAATTAGTACGTGGGGGTATATTCCATTGTGATTGGCTAATGGAAATAACGCCTTAGGATTGGTTCAAATAAAGATTGACAGGTGTGTTATCCAATCAGCGTTGTATTTTGGGGTGTATACTTTTTTCATTGGTTCACAAATGGGGTCTTCTCATTGGCTGAATTTGATAGACAGCCTTTTCAGCCAATCAGAAGCCGCCATTGCCAATTTTATTCTGGAACACTCCATAGGAAGGTCAGTAGCGTCGGAGTCATCCGCCAGGGCGGATGTGTGTTGTTTTTTTGGTTTTTTTTAAAGGCGCGGATGCTTCCGGAGAAGACGAGGAGGCCGGAGACATCGCAGAGAGTTAAGTATAATGTAGATTGTCTTTATTTAACTTTGCTTTATGTTTAGTAATGTAATGTTTTTTTTTACAGGAGTACCGCCAGACAAGAAGCAAAGATGGACGACGGAACATGGACGACGGAGCATGGAGGACGTGACATGCTGGGACGTGACATGCTGGAAAGGTGAGAATAATATTTAGAATATTTAGAATATTTAGAATGTTTAGAATGTTTAGAATGTTTAGGTATTTTTTATGTAAACGTGTTGTATTAATTTTTTTAAGGTTGCTGATCTGAAGAAACATCTCAAAGGTAAGTGGTCTAAATTATTTTATTGTAGCTTACACTTAGGGTAGCTATATTATATATAGATAGCATGTATTGTATATTAGATAGATAGATAGATAGATAGATAGATAGATAGATAGATAGATAGATAGATAGATAGATAGATAGGGGGATGTATTATTAGATAGTATTGTATATTAGATAGTGGGATGTATATTACATTATATAGTGGCATGTATATTAGTGGCACGTATACTAGATAGTGGCATGTATATTACATAGTGGCATGTATATTACATAGTGGAATGTATATTAGATAGGGGTGTATTGTATTTTATTGAATTGTATTGTATTTAATTGAATTGTATTTTATTTAATTGTATTGTATTGTATTCTATTTTATTTAATTGTGTTGTATTGTATTATATGTATGTATTATATGTATTTCATTTTCAGGTGTGTAATTTTTAAAAACAAATTGTAGTGAGGGGGGGTTGTAATGTATTTTGTTATTTTCTGTAATGTTCCTTTTTTTTATGTGACTCAGGTTTTTTTTTGTTTTTTTTGTAATGTACATTTTTTATTTTTGGTGATTTTAGTTTTTCTTATTTTATGTAATGTAGATTTCTGCTTTTTGAGGAATTTAGTTACTTGAGGCACACAGTACACTCACATTGTATGACAGACAGCATTTCAACACTTTCTTTTATTGACCGTAATTTTTTGACGGGCAAGTCGCTAGTATATATATAGTATATATAGTAAATATATATATATATATATATATATATATATATATATATATATATATATAGTAATTTAGTAATTAGTAATCTATATATATATAGATAGATTAATAATGGGTATTGTAGTATATTACGATACCTTTTGCATTGGACACACGTCTTATTTATATTGACGAGCTTTAGAGAGGTTCAACCTCTCTTTATCAAGTCTGAAGCAATACTCTCTCTCTCTCTCTACATATATATATATATATTTCATTGTTATATACTGTATATACATATATATATACATGTTATTATTTTTTGTCTGGTGTTTGGATTTCAATTACATTTTACGTTTTATATATTGCTGTCTACATTGTTTTTGTAGAATGACATATATGACAATACCAGTCTGTATGACCAAAAATCTTACAAGGGTTTATGAAAGATACATGGGTCTAAGTCCTGAGGTGAACAATTATAATTATTGAGAACCATATATATTTATACCTGGGGATCCTATCACTCATAGGCATATTTCTAGAGAAATTAAGATTAATTTGGTTAGCATCTTCTTATAGTTTAACCCCATCAGTCATTGATGTATAAATACTATAATGTCAAAAAAGAAATAGTAAAGGTATAATAAATGTTTATAAAAAAAAAATACAAAAAAGGCATTTAGGTTGGTAAAAGGACAATGATAAAAGCATTACAATAATTTATTATTTGCAATATAGTAGAAGATTTCACGTTCTAGTGCATTAACCCTTTAGCTGCCAGAAGTTTTACTGTTACATTATTTTCTATACCAAAGCTGCCTTGTTGTTTGCACTGTCAGAGATGGGGCTAAGAGACAATGAATACCTTGTAAAAATATTTTGTATGTGGTCTGAGGAGTCATCTAGCCTGATATTGTCTCATATCAAAAATCTCAGATCCATGATTCTCCCCAGAACATTGGGTGACTGATCTTAAAGTCATATACTTGGAATTATGGGAGTTGTGGTTCTTTGGTCTGGAGTTGATATTATAGATATCAAAATAAAAATAATGCTCCCAACATGCTAGATGGAGTGTGTTGATCAGCACAATTGAGCCAATCAGAGAGCATCTTTGCAATTCCTGCAATTCCAGCCCCAGTGCAATCAGTACTTTGTGTTTGTAATACTGGGTAAGCCACAAAAGCCTCTGTAACCAGATGCCCCACCGCATTTAATGAATAGAAAATCTGCCACTGTCACTGCATCAGTCATTATTATCAGTCAGATGCCAAATGTGCATATAAAGTAACATGTAGGGAGGGGTTTCCTAAGATCCGATCAGTGACCGCTGAAATACAATTGACAAGTTTTGTATTTCACAATAAATGACAAGTGTTTGGAGCAAAACAGTATACTGTACAAGGAAGTAAGTGAAGTGTACAAATGTGATTGTGTGATTGATAGACAGACAGTTACATAGATATATGTTTATAATGTGATGTTAACATATATGAACATGTAATTAGAACTCACAATCTTTTGATATTATTTAATGTGGTAACGTAGTTCTTTTAATTATAGATAAAGGTTGGGTCTGCACTTTGCTTAAACTCTCTGATCTCTGCCATTTTGGTTTGGGCCTTTTCCAAGTTTCTTTCTAAATGAGTTGATTGTTCTGGCATTGTAAGAGCCAACAAAATGTTCTTTATGTTTGATATTTAGGATAAGGGGTCGACAGACAGCTTTTCTTTTTCATTATATTATAAAATGTCAGTCAGTCTGGATAAGGACAGCATAGCTGGAAAATTACTATATAAATAAAAAGTATAGGTTTGGGATTGAAAATTGCAGAGATTGTCATTTATTTTCATTTAATTTAATCAAGTTACTCAGAAAAGTATTTTACATTGGGCAATTTTGGTTAGAACAAACTGATTGAGTTGGACCATTGCCCCACTACTGTGTCAATGACATGGCTTGTAGTGTACAAAGGGAAAAGCAGAAATTCCAAACCACTATACTGGATATCTTAAATAAAATAAACCTATATATGAGCTGGAGCTGTAAAACTTAAAGGGAATTTTAAAAAGGCTGTAAAAAGATGTAAGGCCGCTTTGCTACCACCTGCATAACTGATCTCAACCCTGGTCCACAAGCATGGGTGTAGGAACTGGGGGGTATTTTTATACTATATGTGGTATCCCGCCCAGATTTTCTTTTGCTCCTACACCCATGTCCACAAGGCATACAGTATTTGATATATCTGCAGGAGAACACTCATGAACATGTCTCTGCTCAAGCAGGGATATGTATTAGTTATTATTATTTTTATTATTAACTTTTATTTGTAATGCACCAATATATTCCGTAGTGCTGTACAAGGAAAATACAATATTAACAAACTTTAGAAAATGGAGAGTCCTGTTTTATATAGACCTTGAAGACCATATTTGGGAACCAATGTTCTTCACATTAGAAATGTTTAAGAAGTAAAAAAAATGAACACCAGCATCACCATAAGACATTGCCTTAAGTACATAAAACCAAGCAATTTTTTATTTATTACATAAATTGGTGTACATAATATTTAGAAGATGTGTCTAACTCCTAACCTACCATATTCAAATGGTCTAATACCAATGAGCAATATGGCGGGAGTTGGCTATCAACTACAGAATTCAAAGGTTTGACTTTATTTATTTATTGTTTGAATTTGTAGGTTAACAAGTGCTGCCTTATTTGTTTTATTCCTTCATGGAATGAAATGTAGATAGTGTGGAGTAAAGAAAGAAGGTTTATTAAGTACTCATCAGGTTGGGACAGATTAGGCATACAGGGGGAGAAAATGTTTGGGGAACATTAAGTCACAATATGAAGAAGGCAGAAACACTGCAGCTCATAAACTTTCTAGTGAGGGCATGAAACAATTGATGTGTTAGTAGTAGTATGGCATGTAGTAAGCTTTGTATTTTAATTTGTTTGCCCTACAATATTCTGGATACTGCATTAATTAGTGAGTATGTATAATGTAACTTATTTTTATGTAAATAGAACCATATTTAGAGGTTTATTAGTTGGAGGTAAACCACATAGCCTACAATTACATTATACATTTCTGTATAAAGTGACATTATTTTAAAGGGGCAGGGGACTCATAAATACATATCTGCACTCAATGTTAACATATATAAAATATTATTTCTTGACCAGTGCATAGTAAATATGGATTCCCAATTAAAGGACACAACACAATAAAGCTACATACACACATATTGGGATTAAAACAACCACAGCTTCTTTATTGAACACTTATTTTGTATATTACTACAAAATACCGAGAGGTGCTTGCCCTCCCACCCCTGCCACTCAAGGGAGCCCCAAGAGTACTGCCACCACAAGGTCTGATCCTGCTGCTATTACCCATTGTGAGCAAGGACCCCATGCCACAAGCACAAGCCAACTATTTCACTCGCCCAAACAATAAATAAAGAACACTAGACCCATATTAATAATATATCAGGTGGGGACACCAACTTTGCATACTGAACCACCTCAATCAGAATGCCTTTCCACTTCATACCCCTCTTACCAAATCACCTTAACTCAGCTAAATCCTTATTAAAACCCAATTGGAGGCCTCCATCCTTTACAGCTGATGTTCTTCTGGCCCAGTAAACATAGGAGCCCCTTTAAGTCAATCTCTACACTGAGCAGTACCTGTAATATAAATAAATCGAATATAAATAGGATTATTTTTTAAGCCGATTTTTTTTTAATGTTTCTATCAAATAATAAGAGTCAATAAAAGGCAAGACTCCAAAGATGGTCCGGAAACGGTGTTGCACATTTAGTGGCAACAGGTGCATTTTCCCTAAAATTCTGCCATTGTCTCCTGGACCGAGTATCAGCGATAATGTTCTTGCATTAAGGAACATGTATTGCTCTACAGAGGATATTCTTTTCCATGCAACCCAACATCATACACCTAATTAAGAGTATAACTGGCAGGTATCAAGATGTCAAATTATTCCCAGCCATAACAGCAGACATGTTATCACATTGGAAGACTACATGTTGATCTTTCAACTGATCTCCCCAAATAAGGATCGCAACTAGTGATGTCGCGAACATAACATTTTCGGTTTGCGAACCGCGTATGCGAACTTCATCAAATGTTCGCGAACGGGCGAACCGGGCGAACCGGGCGAACCGCCATAGACTTCAATGGGCAGGCAAATTTAAAAACCCACAGGGACTCTTTCTGGCCACAATAGTGATGGGAAATTTGTTTCAAGGGGACAAACACCTGGCAAAACTCCCACGGAAAATTACATAGTTGATGCAGAGTCTGGTTTTAAGCCATAAAGGGCATAAATCCCCTAACATTCCTAAATTGTTTGGAATAACATGCTTTAAAACATCAGGTATGATGTTGTATCGATCAGGTAGTGTAAGGGTTACACCCGCTTCACAGTAACAGACCAATCTCCCCGTTTAATGCACCGCAAACAACCGCAAACAGTCCCTTTGCACAACCGCAAACTCCCCATTTGCACAAGTTTGGATACCAAGCTAGCCATGTCCCGTTCCTTGTCCTCACTGATGTCATTGAAGGTCTCTTCCTCCATCCAGCCACCAAGGGTCCCCAAAAGGTGACAACAAGCCCCCTGGGATGCCTGCTGTGTTTGGTCTTCCACCTCCTCAAAGCCACCTTCCTCCTCTGCCTCCTCTTCTTCAGACTCCTCTCTCTGCGTTGGGTCTGTCTGCGTTATTATAAGGTGTGTACTGTTAAGTAGTACTATTCCTATCGGTTTAATCCCTGTTACGTCCACTATTAGGGGACGTGTATATGGCATTGATTTTGGGAACAGGGAGATGGAAAAAGATGCTTGGTCGGACCTCCTACTTTGAATTTGGGGCACTGCACGTGCAATGTCATGTGCCACCAGATAGGAGTGGTGTATTAAGTTGTACTATATATTCCTATCAGTTTGATACCTGTTACGTCACCTATCAGGGGACGTGTATATGGCATGGATTTTTGGAAGCGGGAGATGGAAAAAGATGCTTGGTCGGTCCTCCCACTTCAAATTTGGGGCACTGCGCGTGCAATCTAAGGTGCCACCAGATAGGAGTGTCACTGTGCACTGGAAAAAGTTGGCAGAGTAGGCGCTGCTGGCCTCACACACACGCCTGTAGGCAGGCAACTGATATTCAATCGATTACAGTAAAAAAAAGGGTTATTTTATTTCACTGTACACTATGTTGCACCAGATATGAGTGTCACTGTGCACTGGCAAAAGTTGGCAGAGTAGGCGCTGTAGGCCTCACACACACGCCTGTAGGCAGGCAACTGATATTCAATCGATTACAGTAAAAAAAGGGTTATTTTATTTCACTGTACACTATGTTGCACCAGATATGAGTGTCACTGTGCACTGGCAAAAGTTGGCAGAGTAGGCGCTGTAGGCCTTACACACACGCCTGTAGGCAGGCAACTGATATTCAATCGATTACAGTAAAAAAAGGGTTCTTTTATTTCACTGTACACTAGGTTGCACCAGATATGAGTGTCACTGTGCACTGGCAAAAGTTGGCAGAGTAGGCGCTGTAGGCCTCACACACACGCCTGTAGGCAGGCAACTGATATTCAATCGACTACAGTCAAAAAATTGTATTTTTATGTCACTGTACACTACAGTTGCACCAGATATTACGTATCACTGTGCACTGGCAAAAGTTGGCAGAGTAGATGCAATAGGCTTCACACACACGCCTGTAGGCAGGCAATTGCTATTCAATCTATTACAGTCAAAAAAGTGTTGTTTTATTTCACTGAGCACAATATAAGCTGTGAGCCTGACACAGGCAGGCAACTGAAATTAGATTACAGGAAAAAAATGGTTGTTTTCAATGTATGGTACACCACCAGGTATGTGTAGTGAAAATAAACACAATATAAGCTGTTAGGTGTTAGCCTGTTACACACACACGCTGGTAGGCAGGCATATGCAATTAGATTACACAGAAAAAAATTATAAAATAAAATAAATGATGTTCTAGCCCGAAAAAGGGCTTTTTGGGTTGCTGTACTTGCAGTAGATATCAGATTAGTCCTTCAGGGCTGTAGTGGGAGCTAAATACACAGCCTGGCTATCTATTTCCCTATTAAATCTCCAGCAGCTACACTATCTGTCCTCTCACAACGAATGCAGCTTCAGAATGATTCTAAAATGTATGCTGTCCTTCAGATGGAAGGCTCTGGAAGGGAGTGTATGCTGCTGATTGGCTGGAATGTGTCTGCTGACTGTGAGGTGCAGGGTCAAAGTTTCCTCAATGATAAAGAATAGGGGGCGAACCGAAAAACGCATGTTTTCGCCGTCCAATGCAAGCGCGAACAAGCCAAAATCGCCACGAATAGTCTGCGGGCGAACTGTCCGCGACATCTCTAATCGCAACTGCTATTGTAAACAGCTCTAAGCCATTTTCTTCACCAGCCTAGGTGCTATCCATTTCTGCGGCCACATTTCCTCAAACCATTGACTGTTAAAGTATGCCCTGAAGCCTACACTTCTGGATGCGTCTGTGAAAAGATCAATATCATAGGCAGCTACCTTCTTGGCCAGGAAGAATGACCTTCCATTAAACCGGTCCAGAAAAAATATTAAATCCTCCAAATCCTCTTTAATTGCTCTTGTAATCCTTATGTCTGTCAAAGATTCTACCCATAGGGATTACTCTACAAGCAAAGTTTAACTTTCCGGACAGAGACTGTAGATCCCGAAGGGTAACCTTCTTGCACACCGCAACCCTGCCAATGGAGTTACGCAAGCAGTCAACTTTCTCCCTTACCCTTACTGGTCCAACATTTTTTTCATTTGCCAAGGCGATGCCAAAATCCAATGCAAGTTGAGTAAAATATCTCATAAGATACTGGCATTGTTCAAAAGTAGGCGCTACAAGTAAGCAATCATCCAAGTAGTGAAAATCTGATTTGCAAGCCAAAACTAATTAAAAAAACTTGTAGGAATGAGCTGAAAGCTGAAAGTATGCACAAGAAATTGAACAACCCATTGGAAGGCACAGTTCCACATAATACTCACCATTACATTTGCATCCCAATATGTATGGAGAGGTTGGATGGATTAGTAACAACCTGAAAGTCGAACTCTATATCAGATTTAGCCAAGAAGGCCCTTGGGGTGTGACAAATATGGTGGATGAGCCTGTTTTTACCTATCTCTTTTTGGGCACCACACCAAGAGATGAAATATGCCAATTCTGAATTGGAAGAGAATGGAAAGGACCAGAGATGTTCTTCCCCTTGCCGTATTAGCCAGAATCATAATGTCATCTTCCTCTTCTTCTCTCCAGCCTTTAATGAAGATAGCTCCACAGCTGCTGGGTCTTCCTCACCCTTGTAATCGCCCCGAGTGACCGGAGATTTAGCTCCTGTATATTATTCAGCTGTATTAAGAGATGGGAACCCCACCCTGGATGGGATCTAAGCCCTAGCTTTTTTTTGTCCCACCCTTCCAACTGCGTCAGCATGTATTTTAGATAAAATATTAGAGTGAGCATTATCATTTGCAGTGATGTTATCCGATTCACCTGCTTCCAGCAACTGTGTCCCGGTGAAAGAGTTATATTCAAGAAAATCCAGCTCCTCCAATCTCCTCTTGTCTTTGCAAATAGAAAGTGCACCTCTCTTCCTTTTAACATTATGCCCTGCATTCAGTGCCAAATCTATCACTTGGAGCCCCTTAGCAATGAAGTGGAGGAGCCCCTGCAAGTTCGCGTGCAAAGTACAGTAAATTAGACCATGTACCCTCTTCTGGATCTGAAAGGGATAAAGGTATATCCAGATAACTGTCGCTAGGATAGTTCCTCATTGAGATAATATCCCCCTCAATTTCCTCATCATAGCAGAATAGTCTTTCAAATTCATCCCATCCATCTCTCTGTGCAGTGAAATCTGTTCAATGCAGTATCATGTCTCAATAATGTAGCAGCTGGATGTGCGAAGCAGCAATCTCCTTCCCCCTCTTTATATGTTTTGGCCCATTGCCCAGTTTTTCTCTCCACAGGCCCATCCCAATCCCTCCCTCCTAATATCTTCCCCTTCCCTCACACACAGTGATGATTTTAAAGATGGCGGAGGCCTGTTATGAATTTAATCAGACCTCAGAACTGTGGTGACTGACACTATAGCTGCTCCCAGAGGTGTGACATCATCACGGCGCGTGCTGGACGTCACCGGGGCCAGAAGAATGCTCCTCCTGATGCTCCTCTGCCTATCAAACGTTACAGCAGATCGTGCCGATGATCCCCACCTCCTCTGTATAGTGGACATTCCCAGCAGATCCCTGACATCTCCAGCTTGTGGAACTGGCACACAGCAGGAGGTGAGGGTCTAAGCCTCGGAGGGGCCTAGAATGCCTTATGGGCCTTCTAGGGTAAAGGGGGTACTGAAGGGGACAGTGAAGGGGACAACTTCCATCTTTCCATCCTAGTCCTAGCCCAGTCAAACTCCCACTAACCTTAACTATGAGCCTCATTCAATTGAGCAATTGTAAGTTATAGTAGGCCATAATGGATGCCGTAAGTTATGTTACATTTCAATATGCGGCTTTTTGTGAGCCGCAAATAGTCTACGGGTTACGGGCTTGAAATCCTTGCGGTTATTACAACCGTAACTTAAACCCATCTAAGCCTTTGATCTTTCCCGTCTGCAAGAATTACAATGGCTAAAATCGCAAATCGTTATTAAATTGCTACAACTCCACAAGCCTGCAAATGTTTTCACACCCGTAAATGACAAATGTAGAAGAAAATCCTACGGGTACCAGATGGGACCTGCAAAGGGATTAAAGACATGTCTGTAGCACTGTAAATGCAAATAAAAAATCAATTCTCCACTGTAAATGATGGGGAAAGTGATGAAAGACATTATAATTAATTACACAACAGTGTCAAGCTCCCAAATTGGCAATCAAAAATCATATATTTTTTTATTTTATTTCGGGGTTATGTCGATTTTGGGAATCAATGAATTAATACATATCAGGGCACCCACATTGACTAGAACAGTGTCGGCATTCGCTTTTATTATTTATTTATTTTTTCCGGTTTTGCGTGTCCTATCGCATATTGGACCCAGTGGTGGCTGGTGACCTTTGAATTTGGGGGGGGGGGGGGGGGCGGAAGACAAAGACCTGGCCCCTCCCATTACATAGACTCCATCCCATAGTATAGACTCCTCTCCTTCACTCCAGGTTGACCCCTATATATCCCAACCATTAAAATACTACAAGTACCCCTCCAGGCATCTAAAATTAACCCCATTACTTATGGGGGCTATACAGACCCCCATGAGCCTCTAATTAATCCCCTCAGTCCTATAAGGGTCTATACAGATCCTTGTGGGACAAAAATGAACCCTCTATATAGACCCCTATATGACAATATTAACCCCTAGAATAACACTATAAGTGCCATGAGGGTCCTCCAGGACCCTCATTACACCAAGTCTAAACACTATACTATTAACCCCCCTCTACCCTATTAACCCCCCTCTACACTATTTACCCAAACACTACCTACCTAACACCCTAATAAAATCCCTTTAACCCCACTAATTACAACAACAACAAAAATACTAAAATAAAATACATTACAGAAAAAAAAACTAGAATTACACAAGATAAAAAACATAAGTTACTGAAAATAAATAAGACATTACATCAAATGAAAAATACTATATTAAAGTTTAATAAAAAAAATACATTACATACACTAAAACACTCTAATTACACCTAAAACAACCCCCTTTCCTAAACCTACAATAGGGTAAATAAGCCCACTTACCTTGCCTAAATGTGACAATGCTTTTCTGGCCTTCGTCCCTAGCATAAGGGCCCATCCTTCATTGATGAAGGTCCGGCACCCCTACGGCACCTCTAGGAGAAAAAGAAACATTAAAATGATTAAATAAATAAACACAACATATAATGAATATATTCCTCTCCTTCCCTATCTTTCTCCCTCCCTATCTTTCTCCTCCCTCCCTATCCCTCTTTTCCTATCTCCCCCCTATCCCTCTCCCTATATCCCTCTTTCCCTATCCCCAATCCCTCTCCCTGTCGCTCTCTCCCTATCTCTCTCTCAAACTTCCCCATCCCTCTCCCTATATCCCTCTTTCCCTTACCCCATCCCTATCTCTCTCCCTCCCTAACTCTCTCCCTCCCTAACTCTCTCTCTATCCCTCTCTCCCTATCTCCCCTGTATCCCTCTCCCTATATACCTTATTCCCTATCCCCCATCCCTCTCCCTATCTATCTCCCTCTCTATCTTTCTCCTCCATCCCTATCTCTCTCCCTACCCATCTCCCCTATCTCTCCCCATATCCCTCTATCCCCCATCCCTCTCCCTATATCCCTCTTTCCCTACCCCCATCCCTCTCCCTATCTCTCTCCCTCCCTACATCTCTCCCTCCCTATCTCTCCATCCCTCCCTACCTATATCCCTCTCTATTTCTCCCTATCCCTCTCTCCCTCCATATCTCTCTCCCTATCCCTCTCCCCTATCCCTCTCCCCTATCCCTCTCCCTATATCCCTCTTTCCCTATCCCCCATCCTTCTATCTAACTCTCTATCGCTCCCTATCTCTCTCTCCCTCCGTACCTCTCTCCCTCCCTATCTATCTCCCTCCCGCTCTCCCTCCCTATCCCTCTCTCCCTATCTCCTCCTATCCCTCTCTCCCTATGTCCCTCTTTCCCTATCCCTCTCCCTATCACTCTCTCCCTCCCTAACTCTCTCCTTCCCTACCTCTCTCCTTCCCTATCTATCTCCCCATCCCTCTCTTCTGTTCTCCCCCTATCCCTCTACCTTTATCCCTCTTTCCCTATCCCCCCCCCCATTTCTCTCCCTATCTCTCTCTCCCTCCCTTTCTCTCTCTCCCTCCCTAACTGTCTCCTTCCCTAACTCTGTCCCTCCCAACTCTCTCCCTCCCTATCTCTCTCCATGTCTCGCTCTATGCCTCTCCCTATATACCTCTTTCCCTATCCCCCATCCCTCTTCCTATCTCTCTCTCCCTCCCTACCTCTCTCCCTCCCCCTCTCCCTTCCTATCTCTTTCCCTCCCTATCCCTCTCTCCCTGTCTCTCCCTATCTCTTTCTCCCTCCATCCCTCTACCCCCCATCTCTCTCTCCATCCCCCTCCCTATCTCTCTCTCCATGCCTATCCCTATCTCTCTTTCCCCTCCCTATCTTTCTCCCCCTCCCTATCTCTCTCTCTCTATCCATTTTCCCTATCTCCCTCTATCCTGCTCCCTATCTCTCTACCCCTCTCTCCCATCCTCTTTACCTCTCCTTATATCTCTCTCACCCGTCCCCTCTCTATAGAACTCCCTCCCTATCCCTCTCTCTCCTTATCTATCCCTCCCTCTCTCTAATTACTCTGCCTCTACCTATCTCTCTCTCTCCCCTCCTCTCCTCTCTCTCTCTCCCCATTCTCTCTCTCTATCCCTCTCTCTCTCTACCCCCTCTCTCTCTATCCCCACTCTCTCTCTGTCTATCCCCTCCCTCCCCTCCTCTCCTCTCTCTCTCTCCTCCTCCTATCTCTCTCTCTCCCCATTCTCTCTCTCTCTCCCCCTCCCCTCTCTCTCTCCCTCCTCTCTCTCCCCTCCTCTCTATTCCCCCTCCTCTCTCCCCTCCTCTCTTTCTCGCCCTCCTCTCTCTCTCTCTCTCTCTCTCCCTCCTCTCTCTCTCTCTATCCCTCTCTCTCTACCCCCTCTCTCTCTATCCCTCTCTCTATCCCCTCTCTCTCTATCCCCCCTCTCTCTCTGTCTATCCCCCTCACTCTCTTCCTCTCCCCTCTCTCTCACTCCCCATCCTCTCTCCCCCTCATCTCTCTCCCCCTTCCTCTTTCTCTCCCCCTCACTCTCCTTCTCTCCCCCTCCTTTCTCACTCTCCCCCTCATCTCTCCTCTGTCTGCCACTCCACTCTCTCTGTCCCCTCGAACTATCTCTCTATCCCCCTCTCTGTCTCCCCCTCCTCTCTCTCTCTCTCTCCCACCCCTCTCTCTCTCCCTCCTCTCTCTCTCTCTCCCTCCTCTTTCTCTCTCTCTTCCCTCCCTCTCTCTCTCCCCCTCCTTTCTTTCTCCCCCCTTCTCTCTCTCTCTCCTCTCTTTCTCCCCCTAGTTAGTTACGACCTTTCTTAATTGATTATGTTCCCGACCTGAAATGCTTCGTACGATTGCATGGTTTACTGTTTCTGCTTTCGGCCCATAACTTGCGTGCTTGTTCAATTGAATAGCACCGTAATTGTAGCAGAGTGCGAGCCCGCAGGAAGACTGCAGACATATAGCCTGTATACTGTGAGATGCGGGCTTCTAATTAAATGAGGCTTATACTAGTAGAACAAGACAACCGAATGTCTGCGAGTGAGTTGCGTGCCCCTGTTGGTCTTTGATTGTGATGCTATTCAACTGATCAAAGCCGCAAGCTACGGGACCCAAGCCAAAACCATAAACCATGCACTGGTTCGGAGCACTTCAGGGCGGAAACATGATCAATTAAGCAAGCCCGTAACCTCCCATTTCAAATCAGCCAATAGAAATTGAGTCATTATTATGGCAGTAAAACATGGAGGTTACATGTCAATCAATTAGGTTCTGTGGTCCGATAAGTGATCAGACTCGCAAAACCTGCAAAATAAAGAAGTATGAAAATGAATGCCAATACTGTTCTAGTCCATATGGGTGACAGGATATGTATTAACTCATTGAACCCGAGAACGATTTAACCCTTAAATGACACATAAAAATAAATCTTATTTTGTGCCGATTTTGCGAGTTTGTTGTGAATTCTAATTGGCTTTCATCGCTTTCCCCGTAATTGATTTTTTATTTGCATTTACAGTGCTACGAATAGGTGTTTAACCCCCTTGTGGGTCCTCTCTAGCACTCGTTGGATTTTCTCCTTCATTTGCCATTTACAGATGTGAATACATTTGCAGGCTTGGGGAAATTGAGCAATTGAATAGCGATTCGCGATTTTAGCCTTGTGAAAGTGACAGATCAAAGGCTTCTGGAGGCTGTGAGTTATAAGTTTAACCATCACCATTCTCTCAGGCAGCCAAATGACGCCAAATGAATAGCAAATTAGCTTGCAACCTCACTTATGGGCTCCCGGATCTCACAAAAGCTAAACTGAATGGGGCTCATAGTATTTTTCCACAGCAACCTCAGACCCCACCTGCTGTGAACCAACTGTAAAAAGGCCTGTCCAAACTAAAGAATAACACATTTTCTTACTTAAAGGCCTTACAATCTTATTACCCATCTCAAGTAACAACATTAGTCATTAATAAAAATAAATTACTTTTCTAACTCATTTGGGTGACACATTGTGGAGGTCTAACGTTAATATTTTTTATTGCATGTTCAAATCCCTAAACTTTTTAATTTTAAACTTATCCTCAGATCACACACACAATGTGCCAATAGTCTATCAGCGGTTCAGTTGTTAGACTTCTTCACATTATATTCCAGAGTAGAGAACTCATTGCCGTTTCCTGTTCAATGGTACTTACCAATTTGGTATTGTTTAATCTATAATGTGAAAACAGTAAAATCCCAAGAAGAATGTTAATGAAACACAGGACGGCTCTTTAACAATAACCAAAACGAAGAGAAAGTCCAGAAGTGCCAAAACACTAAATATATTGTGTGATACAAAGCTGTTTTTCATCACCTTTCAAGATCAATATAGTTTTGTATAATCATAACAAAAAGAAAGGGGAACAAAGAGCAATAGTGTTATATTTGAAGTTTTCTCAGAAAATAGCTGACAATATCCAAGCATAATACAAAGGCAAAAGTACAGATCAAGTTTCTAAATGGAGTGATTTTGTTAACCCAAGGTAAAATGCTGCATTAGAACGTATTGCTTTATCCTTTTCAGCTACTATTTTTTCTCCAGAGATTCTCTCTTGCTTTTAATGCCTTTCTATATTATGTTCCCTGTGAAAATAATCTATGACGATGTTGCCACTAACAAAATATGACATTTTAGTGTGCATTATAGATATGTATATGCTTGCGCATTCTGAGAGTTCTGTAGAGCAGTGTTTATTAACGAAGGTTTTATGGAACTCCAACCATCATTAAAGTGTGTTTGGGGGGGGGGGGGGGGGGGGGGGTTACATTTAAATGTAAAACTTTAATTTAATTTCACTACTTTTTTCACACTATTTTACAAATCACTTTTTTATATATCCATCACTCTACAAATTACCATTGGTTAAAAGTAGTTTAATAAATATACAAATTATAATATTAAGCATTTCAGCTATGGCTTATAACAATTAAAAAAAGAGAAAAACATATCCTAATGTTAAAAATGTTTTAAACTTTTATACATACATATATTGACAGAAAAGGTTAATATTTAAATAACTGTGATTAGTCTAACAGTTTTAGTAACATTTTTGTATTTATGGGAGAAGTATTTAAATGATGTAGACAACTATTTAACATATTTCTTTCTGATCAAAATACAAAATAATACAAAACATAAAACAATGGGGTTCAAACCCTTCCTTTAAAAAATAGCACAATATAAAGCATATGATATCCACTTACCAACTTAAAATATGATGTGGCTCCTCTTTGAAAAGCCTCTGGTCAGGGGAGCCACATCATATTTTAAGTTGGTGAGTGAATATTATATGCTTTATATTTTGCTATTTTTAAAGGGAGGGTTTGAAGCCCATTATTTTATTTTTTATGTTATTATTTTGTATTTTGATTAGAATTAAATATTTTGTTTCTAATTGTACATTTTAATAGTAAGTCCATAATAGTTGTGTAACCTTACTGATAATTTTTTGATGAGTGCATTGGTAAAATTATTTCTATTTATAATTGTATTTTACAAAATTTAGATGCCTTTTTACCATTTCCTGGCATTATGAAATGGAATATATTGTAAATTGCTTCTTGTTTGCATTATTTTTTTTAACGGGTTTTTAATTTATCAGTTTTAAATGTTTTTTTTTTAATTTTATGAAGTTAATGTTTTTGCTTGCACATGTTTTTAGACTGAGTAGTGAAACTGCATAACTGATACCAAATATATAATTTCACTTTGCCTCTCTCAAGAGTGAACTGTTCCCAAAACTATTATCCATTGTTTCCTACCTCTACTTTTAGCTGCCCATTTACATCAGTTGTAATTCCACTGGCCGTTTATTAGAGTTATAGAATAAAGTCTTGAACCAGCATTGTTTCCTTCAGTTTACTTCTTAGGTACATATCGCACTGTACTAAATTATTTGAAACATAATGTACATTTTCTGTTTTAACTCTTTGCAAACTGTAGTCCAAGAAAAGAGAAGGTTGCTATAAGGAGGGAAGGTATTTTTTGATGATTGTATGTCTCTGAATTAATTCAATTAACACAAAGATCAACAAACCTGGTTGAACTTGGATGAGCTTTTTTTTCAGCCTCAGCTGCTATGATCTCTGTTCCATGACTCCTATAAGAACTCCTGTAAGGCTGACTCTTAGATACAGTAGTTGTTAAAAGCAAATTTGCAGAGCTATTCTATGGTTTCTACAAAAAAGAATCTTGTAAAATTAGTAATTAGTAATGAGTATAAAACCGATAGCATTCCTTTCTTGTTACTGAGAGACTCCTTCTGTTTTAGCTGTCTTTCCTCGGGAAGACAATCTGTTTAGTAAATACCAGCTATGATCAACATAAGATCAATATACTGATCTTAAGAACCCCAAAACTTTAAAATGTATAATTTCCTCAGCGTTTCAGTGGGGCACAGCTATTAGTGAGCTAGATCATTGCAATTTGGCTTGCATGATATATATAGACATTATAGCATATAATATACCAAGTACTGTTTGAATAGATAATAAGCGTAACTTTGAATGAATTGAAACATTTTAATGTGATTTAAAACACCCTTGGCTGATACTTTGATAGCCAAACGTAAATGTTTAATTTGCCTTCACAGGTTGTCATTTGCTATTGTCTAGACAGAAGTTCATTCATTCATCATAGCGTTACATACAGCATTCTTTATTTATAAGGTAAATCACTGACCTACTAAATTAATTAATTTCAGCAGTGTATGAAAACATAACATCAGCAGATGACTACATTGCACCAGTCTTAACAGACCATTTCTTAACATTGCCTCAAATAAGTATGGTCTATATCTGTGCTTAGTAGTAGGCAAAGCCCGTGTAATCCACTGAGCTGTGAACGTCTTGCTGAAATGCTTCAAATTCACACACACAAAAAATGGTCTGAATGCCACTGTGGGACTGCTCGTTAACATATTCAGTCCAGTTGATGATAAATATATCGCTGAGACCATGGGTGTAGGAAATGGGGGGGATGACGGGGACAAATCCCCCCAGATTTTTCTATGTTTGTATGTATGTATAATAAGCTATTTTACTGCCTGTGTATACAATGAGATGTATCCCCCCTAGAATTATTCTGGCTCCTACACCCCTGGCTGAGACGCTAATAATAAATTACAATGAAGCAATTCAGAAGTAAAATAGACGGCAATCTTACAGCCTTACTAAATTGTGATTCAGCCAATTGAATAGGGCTCTATATAAGCACAGAGCATATTTTTTTTACAGACGTTTCTAGTTAGTGAACTTCTATTCAAAAGCAAGGTCTTCACTAACTAACAATTTCTGTAAAAAATATATGCTATGTGCTTATATAGAGCCCTATTCAATTGGCCAAATCGCAATTTAATAAGATTTTTAATGCTAATGCCATCTTTATCTACCATACCTAAAAACAGTTTTGCACTTCTAAAAGGCAAATATATTAATCAGATTAGAGACATATTTAGGATTTAGCTTAAGAAAATTTTATTTTTTTGTGAAGTACTTTAAAAAAGTAACAACTTTATCAGTTCTGTAAGCCATGGACATGAACATTTTTTTTAGAAAAAATCTGAATTTGTTATAGATGCCTCAAAGGTCCAACATAAAATGTATTTATGTTTTCTAATTAAAAATGAGCTAATTTACCTTTCCCTGATTAATTATACTCCTAGTCAAAGTTATATATTGTTTCATTGTACAATGACTCTAATCTTCCCTAGAGCAACTTGAATTAGCATAAACCAATTCTAGTTATTCTCTCTCCCACTCAACCTATTCTCTCTACCTCTTTTTCTTTGCTATGATTTTTCTTTCTACGCTAGCTTTCCTCAACTTCTCTTTTCTTGCTATTTTGCTGCTTTTTTAAGTGTAAACTAGAAAAGCTAATTTGATTGCCTCTTAAAATGTATCACCCCAGGCCTGGGTATTGTTGGGCAATGCATAAATACATCAAAGTTTTTATGTTAAAAGTTGGACAATTTAGGCACTTCTATATTCTACATTTCTCTCTACACTAAAATAAAATGAACATGCATTTACAAGAGTTAGTTTTAGAGAAGCTTTCTTTAATGCAAAATAAATTATATATTCTTAAGAAAATTGGCCCTAAAGCCTCACTGAAAGAGATAATACACAATGGTGTAATACACTGTAGCTTTAGCAGCAAATTGAAAGAATATAGAAAGAACCCATGGGGTGGCTTTATGTGTTTTCTGATCTCTTTTTACATTGTAGGAATGTGTAAAAAAGCTCAGTCCAGAGATAACGTCTCAGATCGGAGGAGTTTTTATAAGACAAAAAAGTCTGCAACAAAAGAACAACATAAAATTCTATACAAGAGTATATAAATTAAATTCTGGTTTATTTTTAACTTTCCAATAAGTTTCACATTATTATAAATTGCAGCTCTTTAAAATTGCAAGCGCAGGAAAAAGTGTTCCCTCTTTCCTTCTCAGTATATATTTTAAATTAAAAAAACATGGTAGTTCCACATTGTCACTGCTCAATTTTACAGCCCAAGAACAAATAATGGGTAACATGTTCTTAGGCATTAAAAAAATAAAATAATCTTTGCTTTGCCACCTTTTGTATGCAATTATATGCAGTCTAGGCAATCACCATTGTTGTCTTATGAAGACTGCCCCTTATATGTTGTGCCTCAACTTCCAAGGCTTTTTCCTGCTTGTAAAGCAGTTAGGCAGAGTAATTTGTCTGTGGTATAAAAGTGCAAATAACAGTTCAGTAAGTAGTAATGAGCTATTCTCAGCCTCTCTAGTTTCAGCATAATTGATATGAAATATATACTCACATTTAGGGTAGGTATTAGAAGAATGGAGATGTCAAGGACAACAAACAATTGCATAATTAGGTAATACATTCAGACATTGCTTTTAAAGTTTGATCTTACTAATATGTTTTTACCATTATCAGTACTAGTGCTGTAAAATAGAATAATAAATATAGGACTACAGCGTGCATTTAACAGAAATTAATTTTCTCGTTGTTGCAGCAAATCAGCATCAATCTCAATCAAGTTTCAACCAATTGCTTTGTAGAAATAAAACATTATAATGTAATTCATTTTTTTCCATATAGCCTACTGTATTTTTCTGCACAAAGTGTTTTCTTAAATTTATAGAGCTCCAATAAATATCAAAATGCCCAATAAGGGTTTATTGGGCATGAGTAAATTCACCATGAAACATGACAATACACAACCATGCATTTGAAAGACAATGTTTTGTGCTGTTTTGTGAGTTTCCTGTAACAAACCTGCATTACAGTTTGGGATATATAGGACCTCTGTGTTTGCATAAAATCACAGGACCAGTTGAGGCATATTTTCATTTAAATGCTATAAAACCTTTAAAAACATATAAAACCGTCAAAGTTGTTAAATTTGTCATTAGAGAAAGCACATTGAGCAGAGTAAATCTTTGCCCTGTTAGTTTTCAACATTTTTGTACAGAAACAGCAAAGTTATATGAGGCTTGTAGTTTAAAAGGAGTTCGTAATTGTTTTAAGTAGAATTTGCAGAAACACTCTGGAATTTGGTGTGATTTGAGGTTAATTTTAAGGCCATAAACAGCTTTTCTAATCAAATAATTCTTTACAGTCCCTTAGACTCATAATTTCCAATGGACTGTTTTATTAGTGCTGAAAGCTCAGTAAAAATATAAAATTCAGTGTGGGTCTTACACAATATCCTCTATAATAGGGTAAGGCATATAGTGCCTTGACTCTTTTTGTAAAATTAGTTCTTACAGGGCTTAAAAAGCATATATACACCCCTACAACTCTCAATATCCATACAAACGAAAATTTGTATCAACAGATGCTTGTTTTAAATAAATAATAGCAAAACGGTGTTCCTTTATACACAGTGCGTTATATTTTGTTAAAATTCAATATAGATACTCAGCTTCATTATATTGTGTAGAGTAGTGGTTGTCAATTGTTGTCTACAATTCAATTGTATTAGTGAAAATACAGTCTGAAATTCATATGGTTTTATAGATACACATATTCTTACAGAAACACAAATATAATTACATAGTTATGGAGATTATAGAATATGGCACTTAAATGGAAGCTTCTTTAAGGACTGGTGGGATATATGGGAAGTTTCATAGTATAGTTGATGTATGGAGGAACGAGGAAGGAAGTCCTATTTCACAGTCAGATCAACCTGCAGTGGAGGGCGTCCATTATCAGTGTATGGTGAAGAAAGAAGTTGGAGGTATGCAGATATGAAGAGGTTGTATTGAGTGAATACCAAGTACGAAAGTGGTGTTGAATGGGCTTGGGAGAATAGGGGTAAGGAGTTATGGAGATGGTTGAGAGGGTGTGGCAAAAAAGGGGGAATGGAAAGAGTGGGTGGAGTTTAGTATGTATGCAAGGAGGTTGGAGTTAAGGTGGGAAGGAAACAGAAGTTTATTTGGAAATGGAGGGTAGGGTTGAAGGAAGTGAAAAGAGAGAGTGGAGTTAAGGGGATTTGGAAAGAGCAGGTGGGGTTGAGAAGATTTTTTCCTAACACATAACTAACATCATAGGTGTTAACTATTTAGTCTAAAAACATTCACTCTATTTGCACTGGTTATAAAGTCTGTGTCATACAGGCTCAGCAGTGAAACGTTAATTTCCTTTCCTAGTTCCCATATTTACAGCAATGGCTTTTACTCATCCTTCTGCCATCCTCCCCTTCCAAGGGTGATGGGTGGTGGGAGAGACAGACTTGTTGCCCTTTTGTATACTCTTTTACAATGCAAGGTAAGCTGGAAAACTGAGACCATTTCATTCCTCCTTGCTCAGGATGGAGACTGGAAGGGGAGTTTGGAATGGGGAAAGAAAGTGGATGAATGCAGAAAGAGAAAAGGATTGTGACAGGGAACAGGATGAGTTGAATTACAGAAAACAAGATTAGGAAAATGTATGGAAATTTAAATACTCCTCACACCCAAAGGATTGAGTCCAAAAATTACCAAACACAGAGAACTTCAGCAAAGTGTACTAATACTAGTATTCTTTTGGATTACTTCATACAGATTGTTTTAAAAAAAGATATACTCTAGAAGATATAGACTCTTTGACTTTCCTTGTCCCATGGAAGCCAGGAGAAAACAGCTGGAGATTAGTGATGTCGCGAATATCAAATTTTGGGTTCGCAAACAGCGAACACAAACTTCATCAAATGTTCGCAAACGGGCGATAATCGGCAAACCGCCATAGACTTCAATGGGCAGGCGAATTTCAAAACCCACAGGGACTCTTTCTGGCCACAATAGTGATGGGAAAGTTGTTTCAAGGGGACTAACACCTGGACTATGGCATGCCGGAGGGGGATCCATGGCAAAACTCCCACGGAAATCACCTAACATTCCTAAATTGTTTGGAATAACATGCTTTAAAACATCAGGTATGATGTTCTATCGATCAGGTAATGTAAGGGTTACACCCGCTTCAAAGTAACATACCAATCTCCTCGTTTAATGCACAGCAAACAACTGCAAACAGTCCCTTTGCACAACCGCAAAATCCCCATTTGCACAAGGTTGGATACCAAGCTAGCCATGTCCCGTTCCTTGTCCTCACTGATGTCATTGAAGGTCTCTTCCTCCACCCAGCCACCAAGGGTCCCCGAAAGGTGACAACAAGCCCCCTGGGATGCCTGCTGTGTTTGGTCTTCCACCTCCTCAAAGCCACCTTCCTCCTCTGACTCCTCTTCTTCAGACTCCTGGAGGCTTCCACTGCCCAGCATGGAATATTATACACAGGTCAGAGTCTGGGGGCTTCCACTGCCCAGCATGGAATATTATACACAGGTCAGAGTCTGGGGGCTTCCACTGCCCAGCATGGAATATTATACACAGGTCAGAGTCTGGGTGCTTCCACTGCCCAGCATGGAAGATTATACACAGGTCAGAGTCTGGAGGCTTCCACTGCACAGCATGGAATATTATACACAGGTCAGAGTCTGGGGGCTTCCACTGCACAGCATGGAATATTATACACAGGTCAGAGTCTGGGGGCTTCCACTGCCCAGCATGGAATATTATACACAGGTCAGAGTCTGGGGGCTTCCACTGCACAGCATGGAAGATTATACGCGTTGCCTCTGTCTGCATTATTATAAGGTGTGTACTGTTAAGTAGTACTATTCCTATCGGTTTAATCCCTGTTACGTCCACTATCAGGGGACGTGTATATGGCATGGATTTTTGGAAGCGGGAGATGGAAAAAGATGCTTGATCGGTCCTCCCACTTCAAATTTGGGGCACTGCGCGTGCAATCTAAGGTGCCACCAGATATGAGTGTCACTGTGCACTGGCAAAAGTTGGCAGAGTAGATGCAATAGGCTTCACTCACACGCCTGTAGGCAGGAAATTGCTATTCAATCTATTACAGTCAAAAAAGTGTTGTTTTATGTCATTGTACACTACGGTTGCACCAGATATGACGTATCAATGTGCACTTGCAAAAGTTGGCAGAGTAGATGCAATAGGCTTCACACACACGCCTGTAGGCAGGTAATTGCTATTCAATCTATTACAGTCAAAAAAGTGTTGTTTTATGTCACTGTACACTACGATTGCAACAGATATGACGTATCACTGTGCACTGGCAAAAGTTGGCAGAGTAGATGCAATAGGCTTCACACACACGCCTGTAGGCAGGCAATTGCTATTCAATCTATTACAGTAAAAAAAGTGTTGTTTTATGTCACTGTACACTACGGTTGCACCAGATATGAGGTATCACTGTGCACTGGCAAAAGTTGGCAGAGTAGATGCAATAGGCTTCACACACACGCCTGTAGGCAGGCAACTGATATTCAATCTATTACAGTCACAAAAGTGTTGTTTTTTTTCACTGAGCACAATTTAAGCTGTTAGGTGTTAGCCTGTCACACACACACGCTGGCAGGCAGGCAGGCATATGCAATTAGATTACACAGCAAAAAATTATAAAATAAAATAAATGATGTTCTAGCCCTAAAAAGGGCTTTTTGGGTTGCTGTCCTTCAGATGAAAGGCTCTGGAAGGGAGTGTATGCTGCTGATTGGCTGGAATGTGTCTGCTGACTGTGAGGTGCAGGGTCAAAGTTTCCTCAATGATAAAGAATAGGGGCAAACCCAAAAGCGCATGTGTTCGCCGTTCGCTGCGAACGCGAACATGCAAAAATCGCCACGAATAGTCCGCCGGCGAACTGTTCGGGACATCATTACTGGAGATCAATCTTAGTCAGAAAGAGAGACATGCTCAGATTATAACAGATGATTTTCTAGGCCTGTCGCTTCAAAAGAGAGACACTTGTGGGTTGGGAGGGATGGAGTTTCTTCTAAATAAGGGGCTATCTCTCCAAATGAGGAAACCTTGGGAGGTGTGATAATTACTATGTTCACTGTAAGTCAAGTATTGCACATACAGCTTTTTCTACCCATTGGATGACAGCTGACAAAAGCTGAAAAACACATATATTAAGAAAAAACATGTATTATTTATGAAGCTTTGAATAGTGTTAAAGGTGCAATAATATATTTTATGTTGTGTTTTGCTGCCATCTGTAGGTTGCAACTGTTTCAATATGGTAGGTACAGTTCTAGAATATCATTAATTATTTAATATTAATAATTATAATTAATTATTGTTGTTTAACCTGAAAAGTATTTGATTGTAAGGCCAGCGTTCATACCTACTATATCCATTAGTCGACTGTAGGCACTAAACTTCTTGTGTTCATTATGAAATAGTGACCTTGAATCTGTACTTCTTTTCCTTTTTTTTGTCACAGCTGTAATTTGCCAGGTCACCATGACAGTATTAACATTTTTAGTGAGCACTCTTTCATCACAGTGGGCCAGGAATGGAATGATCATTACAGAATTGGGGAGTCTGGGATTTTCTTGGGTTGGACTTTTATGCCATTTCGTTTGGCCCTCACATTGGGCAAAGAAGGTTGAGAAAAAAGATGAAAAATGAAAACTCCTTTACAGCTTCTTTTAGCTTGCATAAAGAGTGGTCAATAGACAGTAGCATGTTTACCATACAAAAACAATTGATGTGGTTCTTAAGGCAGGAAACAAACTGCGAAGGATAGCGTGACCCAGGGGACCTTTACAACCTTCCTTACAGCAGCTTTCACACCCTGCTTCAAGTTAACTCGAGAGACAGTGACAACTGAAGGTTGAATCAAAGTTTCTAAATTTATTATATTCCGGTCCTGACATTATATAGGCCATAACCCCACCCATTCATTATATAATTTTTTGTGTATGTACAGAATTACACACACCACAGCTGTCTTGCAGAATAAGTAAAGGTCACAGGCCATCAAACATTTTACCTTGAGGTTTGTACACAAAGGGCCTCATTCTATTATCGGCCGTAAATCGGCCGTAAGGCTGCGATTCCTTGCGGGGGTTCAGTTAACTCGCGATTCTATTATACGGCCCCGCAAGGATCTCCTTTTACGGCCGGCCGCATATCTTGGAACCGGCCGTAAGCTGTGAAATATAAAAACTCAAAAATAAATTCAAGCCTGCACTGTACAGCTCTGTAAATGCTAGGGATCATATTGGGGGACATGAGGATTAAAAGGAACCCACTCTCAAGCTTGCACATCTGCCCAAACCCAAGTTCAAATTAACTGTTTATTTTCCGGCTGCGGCGTGGGTGTGTCTGAAGTGCTCCAAGCACTCTGGACTTTTTACATGGATATTTTACGGATATTAAAAATAAAATATTTTACGGATTTGAGTACAGGATAATTATGTGCTATTTTTTCTAACACCTAAAATCACTTTATAGTCTTCGCAAAGTGCAGGATGGCTTTATTTAAGCTATTTTATGTGCTTAATTGGTGCTAGCGAGACCTCTTTCCTGCAAGTAAGCTGCGGCTCGCTTTTAGCCTTGCAGAGAGGTTTCCCGGAGGAATTGAATTGCAAAACTCTTGCGGCCGTTTTAGATCAAAGGCTTTCCTCCGGCGCGAGCGGCCGCAAGAGATAGCAAGGCACCGGCCGCAAGCCTGCCGGAATCCCCGGCCGTAAGGGAATAGAATAGCCGAATAGCTCGCGGCCGGTCCTTGCGGCCCTGCAACGGCTGCGGCCGCTAATAGAATGAGGCCCAAAGAGAGTAAATAACAAATAGAAGATGCGGGGTTACAAAGTACAAACTGGAACATCTCATACAAATTATTTGTGCAACACAGTAAGAATTTAACCCATTATACAATTTAACAATTTTTTTTAGGGTATTACTCAATGATTTTAAGCAGTTACTTGGGTTTTATTGGTATTGGGTTTACAAAATTATTATTTAGAGGCTGATTTGCAAATCGCTTTTCAATTGCTACAATTCCTCAAGCCCACAAATCTTTTCATACCTGTAAATGGAAAATATAGCAGAAAATCCTACAAGTACCAGATAGGACTTGCAAGAGGTTTACACACCTGATCGTAACACTGTAAATGCAAATAAATGGCCATTACTGCACTTTAAAAGATTGGGAAAGCGATGAAAGACATTAGAATTAATTGCAAAACAGTCTCAAGCTCGCAAATCTGCAATAACATTTTTTTTCATGTTTAATTTCCGTGTTATATCAATCTCGGTAATCAAGGAGTCAATACATATCAGGCCACCTCCATGGACTAGAACCTTTCCTTCATTCATTTTTTTTATTTTGTACATTGCCGGATTTCGAGTCCGATTGCATATCTGGCTTCTAAACGCTAATTGATTGACGTTTAACCTCCATGTTTTAATGATGTCATGATGACGATCTCATTTACAATTGGCTGTTTCTAAATTGGTAGTTATGGCCTTGCTTAATTGATCATGAAATGATACTTGCGGTGTATGGTTTACAGTTTAGGCTTTCAGCCAGGTATCTGCGGGCTTGATCAATTGAATCACTCTGTAACTTTTGCAATTGAATAAGGCTCATAGAGTATGACCAAACACAATGGAAGAACCTACATTCACACAATAACATAAACAGCCTGCAAATTCCATACTCCAACTCCCTCTTTGTATCAGCATAGGAATGTGACAGTCAACGTATTTCACTTTACTCCTTTGCAGCCCCTGGGTCCTTAAAAGAGCCTCACAGCCATGGCTAGATTTAAATATATGGCTACCCTAGCTACATACACCTTAGTCACCCCTAGTAGCATGTACTCATTTATAGAGCTCTGCCCCCATCCCCTTGTTTACCCTCAAACAGATATACGGCTAACAAATGAATTATGTATGCTGTAGTCATTCTACTATCATATATATGCTACGCAAGACATATGGCTAGATGCAATGTGTGAAGCTTGGAGAAATATTAGAGATATCAGATCTTAGTAAATCTGCTTCATAATACCTCTGGTATAATATAGAACTACAAAGATTCTACAAAAGTTATTCAAGGTTTTAAGGGTACCTAGGGCCTCATTCAATTGCGATTTTGCCAATTGAATAGCGCTCTAAATAAGCACATAGCATATTTTTTAAAGAAGTTTTTAGTTAGTGAAGACCTTGCTTTTGGATTGATGTTTACTAACCAAAAACATCTTTAAAAAAAATATGTTATGTGCTTATTTAGAGCCTTATTCAATTAGCAAAATTGCAATTGAATGAGGGCCCTAGTCTTTTTTGCACTCAAGACAATGAACCCACTAACATTCAATTAATAAAGTACTAGTTATTACCTTTAGTTTTACATTATACTATACTTTGTACCTCCATTACCAGCCTGTGTGGTTATTGCATTATCCAATATTTACTGTTATTTCAAATATAGGTTAGGTGTTTGCCAGAGGGTTATCCTCCAAAATGTGAATCAGGTTATAATGTGTTTGTGTATTGTCAAATAAAAGTGACTTTTTACATCCACTATTGAAGTGCTGTGAGCTATTGAAAAATAATTAAACAGGATGCACAAACTCTACATATAATAATACTACCTACACAAATAATGATATCCACTTAAATACAGTATATAAACACAGTATTTGCCAGTTTAAGAGTCTGAAGACGCTCACACGGATATGTTTAACGCATAAAATATAGGAAACTAGCGACTTGCCCGTCAAAAAATGACTGCAATAAGATTGTAAGGCAGGTAATGTTGTTTGTGTGCGAAATTAATTTTGTTGGTGTTTTTTTTTTTAAATAGTTTTTATTGCAGGAATACAAAGTGCAAACAATTGTACAGTAATGAGCAAAATAAAACATAGCACCAACATCAATCATGAGTCCTTATCATTGTATCCTGCCTCCTCCTTTTTTCTATATTTTCCTCCGTGCTATTATTGGTAGACAAATGAATGCATTTAAACCGGGCCTTTCTTGGCCATATTGGCATGTATCCCTAGATCTATCAGTAACCTATACTATTCTTTGATTTTTTATTTATTTTCTCCCCTCTCCTTCCATGACTATCTCATCCAGGGAATCTTTCATATAGTTCCTGAATCTCAATGTTGTGACTTTGGGATCTATATAGATATTATAAGAGCCCTGTTTTCTTCCGTTAACTAGCTCTTTTACGTCTGGAGTAATATATAGCTATTTTCTTTATTTTTTTTTCCCATTAAATTATTTTTATTATCTTTTCTTTAGCATTAAGGAAGAGTCACCTAATAACTTGTACACAAGTTAACTTAACCAACCAAACTTAAACATTCTCCCTGACACACCCATATTCAAGCCTTCAACTCTGGATAGCACTTCTCCATCTCAATCCTGCTTTTATTCCATCCTATCATACCTGTCTGTCTTCTCCATTTCGGTGCAGCTCCTCTCCCGTTTTTTCCCCTCCGGCCTCCAGCCCTCCCTGTTCCCTGTCCGTGGTATGTGGGCCCCCCCTCCCCATCCCCACTTATTGAAGTAGAGGAATTTTGATGTCTGTGTATTCTATCCAAGGACCCCAAATTTCCAAAAACTTGGGGATTGAATCCGCCAGAGAATGGGAAATCCTTTCATTAACCTCTATGTAATGAATCTTAGCATGAACTGCCCCTATCTCTAGTGTACTTTTCTTCCAGCTCCTGGCTATATGTGATTTTGTCGCTAAAAAGATAAATTGTAGGAGTCTGTTGTGGGGAACAGAGAGTGAGGCCACCGGCAACCCCAGTAGACAAGTTTCAGGAGTTACTTTAATATGATGTCCAAAGATATTATCCACCAGACCACCCACTGCTGTCCACAGCTGCTGAGCCTTTGGGCACCTCCACCAAGTATGGTAAAAAGAGCCCAACTCTGAGCATCCTCTAAAACACCTCAGACTTTCTGTCTTACTCCATTTGGCTAGTCGATCCGGGGTAATGTATGCGCTGTGAAGGACTTTAATTGATGTCTCTAACATGCTATAGTTTAGCGACCCCCTCATGATATTAGCCCAGGAAGTTTCCCACGTCTCCATCTCCCAGTTTATGGCCATATCCTTTTCCCATTCCCTCATATACTTATCTTTGGCTATCGTTTTTGGGGTATTAAAGACCCCGTATAGTTCCCCTATCACGCCTCAGGTGAGGGGGGCCTGTTCACACATTCTAGAGAACCTATTATGAGAGGGGACCCCTGAGTTCCTGCGAGTTCTTCCACCATTGCCGGGAAGCCCGTGAGATATCTGCCGGAGCTAGTGGGTGTGTGAGTATAGGTGTTAGGTGGGAGAGACGGGGTAGTAGGTCTTTATGACTGAAGGCCCATATTAGATTTGCCGCCGAGTTCCTTATCATTGGGTTATCAGAATTTGTAATCTCTATGGGGAGTGGGTGTAGCCAGACCGTATGTATGGGGTTTCATGTCCCGGTTTTCAATAAACATCCATGCCGGATGGGCTTCGGGCAAGTGGGCCTGGGGAATAAAAGCTAATTGTGCTGCTCTGTAGTAAAGTTTTAAATTAGGACACGCAAGCCCCCCCCCCTGGATTTATGTTTGTACATGTTATTTTTTGCTATCCTGGAGGGAACCCTGCCCCAGATAAAATGAAAAACCCTTCTTTGAAAGTTTGAGAGGTCTTTCATATGTATCTGGATTGGTAAGGATCTAAATATATATAGCAGTCTAGGTAGAATGTTCATTTTAACCGAGCTAATCCTACCGAGCCAGGAGATGTTATACTTTGCCCATTTGATCATCTCCTCCTGAAGTTTGCGGAACAGTGGCCGGTAATTAGCCTTATATAAATCTTCTTTTAGCTGCCAGCCATATTCCCAGATATTTAATCCCCTTCCCGGCCCACTGAAACTTAAAACTCCTTGTAAGGGATTCTTTCTCTGGGAGTGGAATATCTAAAGCCAATGCTTCAGTTTTTTCCACATTAATTTTCAGTCCTGAGAGCATCCCGAATCGTTCGAGTTTTTGCATCAGAGGTGGTACCGACGTCAATGGTTCCGAAATGGAACACAATAAGTCGTCCGCAAAGAGCGATACCTTAAAGTGTTGTAACCCAACTTGGATACCCTTTATCTCCGGGGAAGATCTAATCGATTGGGCCAAGGGCTCAATTGCCAAGGCAAAAAGGAGCGGCGACAGTGGACAACCCTGTCTTGTCCCCCTCTGGATGCAGACAGCTGGCCTCGCCCCACCCGGAAGTTTTAAGTTTGCCTTGGGGTCCTTATAATAAGTCCGGATTAAATCTAGGAACTTCCCTGTAAACTCGAATTTGGTCAGTGTAGCCATGAGAAAGAGCCATTCCATGACTCAATGGCCTTATTGTTAAATTTAGCATGATGGACCAAATTTAGGATTTTCCTGATATTGTCCCCTGCTTGTCGCCGTGGTACAAATCCCACTTGGTCTTTATGAATCAAGGAGGGGAGAAACCCTGCTATCCTATCTGCCATGATCTTGGCCAGGAATTTGATATCGCTATTAAGAAGTGATATCGGTCGGTAGTTCTTGGCTTCTAATGGGTCCCTCCCCTCCTTGGGGAACAAGACCAGATCAGCTATATTGAGTTCTGGGGGGATTGGCAGGCCCTCCAGGATTGCATTATACAACTTGGTCAGGTACGGGGCCAGTGTGCCTACAAATTTTTTGTAATACCCATTCGTAAAGCCATCTGGGCCTGGGGCTTTGCCTAATTTAGATTCTAATATGACCTTACTCACTTCTTCCTGGGAAATTGTTTTATTCAATGAGGTAACATTCTCCCCTGTTAGTTTAGGCAGATCCAGAGAGGCTAAGAATGATTGTGTTTCCCACGGGTCTAGGGAGTTCGAGGATTTATATAGCTTACTATAGTAAGCCTGAAAAATGTCCTGAATCTTGGAGGGGTTAGAGGTCACAAACCCTTGGGGCGATTTAATTTTGCATATTCTAGATTGATTTTGCTTTGATTTTAATTTTTTGGCAAGAAATGTGTCTTTCTCCGTTCTTTCAGACAGAATCATTTCAAGTTCTGCCCTGGTTTTCTCAATCTGGGACCTATCCCCCGCTGAGTTGTCTTGTTGTTTTGCCCTTTCCAATCTTATCAACTCTTTATTCAATGCATCTTCTCGGGCCCTACTGTGTTTTTTATGTTCAGCGGTTAATTTCATGCAAACCCCTCTGATATATGCTTTGTGGGCCACCCACAACCAGCCTATTCCTACATCCTCCTTAGTGTTCTCCCTAAAATACATCTCTAGCTCTTGCTGAATCTTGTCTTTGGATTGAGGAGATGTTAGTAGCATCTCGTTGATGCGCCAGGTTGGGGGGGGGGGGGTGTTTACTGTGCCTAGATCTAGGGTAATTTTAATAATTGAGTGATCTGACCAGGTACACGGAATAATCTCCGCTTCCTTTGCCTGATCCAGAAGTATAGCGTCTATGATGATATAGTCAATTCTCGAATATGAGTCATGAGGAGCTGAATAGAAAGAGTACTCCCTGTCTTTAGGGTGGAGGTCCCTCCAAGAGTCTACCAAATTCAGGTTGGCGAGTTGGGTCTTAACTTGTTTTAGTTTACTGGGAAATTGGGGCCCCGCTCTCCCCTTGGACCTATCCAGTTTGGGATCCAACGCTAAATTTAGGTCCCCTCCCATAATTATTTTGCCATAGTCTCCTTTCTCTAGTACCTTAAGTAGTTTCCGGACCGTGTTGTGGGGATTCGTAGTTGGGGCATATGCCGCGACCAGAGACACTGTCGTGTCGAAGATTTACCCTGTTAGAATCAAGTAGTGACCCCCAGGATCTGTTTTTTTACCCTGGAGTACAAATGGAAAGTCCCGATGCAGGAGAATTGCTACCCCCTCCCTCTTTGCCATCATACCCGCTGTGTAGAAGTTTGGGTATTGTTTGTGGAGGTATTTAGGGGGTTTGCTACGTATGAAGTGCGTCTCCTGTAGGAAGATTACTGAGGGGCGATGCTCCCTGTATGTAAGAAAGGCTTTGCACCGCTTATGAGGGGAGTTAAATCCCTTCACATTGTGGGACAAGATCTTAAATTCGGGCCTAGCCATTTATCCCTGTCTGTTTGTGGGTGCTGTGTGTAGTTTGACACTTAAATTTTTCCTGCCCTGGATGGAGTTTTTACCCGAAGGCCGAAGGACCGGAGACGGGAGACACCCTAGGGTGACCAGTAGACGAGGTGCACCTGCATCATGGAGAGACCCTGAACGGGCTAAGTGGATTAGAGATAGACAATTCACATATAAAATACATTTCAGAGAGAAGTACAGAAATACATGTGTCAACGATAACATAACAATTTGAACTTTCTCGCCTACCCTACTACTATTTCCTTGCGCTCTAGCGCGTCTGGAGGGCACGAGGATCCAGTCCTCCTGCATAATGCCCTGGCGTGGAGGTGTATTAGTATTCAATTACCAAATTTAAACCTTATTCAATAAAAAGGTTAACTCTCTGCCTTACCCCGTGGGCCTATCACCCCTTGTTTATTACGAAACAAAAGATTCCCCTCAGTAAATATAGAAAATCCTGGTAGACCCCACTCCTATATCACACCCGAAACAGCTTATAGTGTCCATTGAGCTTCTGTGTGAAGCAAAGCCTCCTCATCCCCTCTCTGGGGGGCGTCTTCCTGGTCCTTATAACTCTGAGCAGCCCGGGCTTGAGTCTGGGGCTTCTGGTCTGTCGATTACAAAGTTTGCCTTGGGACCCCTTCTCCCGCCGCCTGTGGCTGCGAGTTTCTTGCGGCTTTTTGTCTCTTTGGAGCAGGGACTACAGTCCATTGTCTAACGGCCCACTGAGTAGCAATGCTGCAGCAAGGGTCTCTTGAGTGCGCTTTGGGGCTTAGGAGGTGTAATGGCCCATTTATAGGGGTGTTGGCATTACATTCACCACATCTTTACTTTAGCGGGCAGAGTTTCCGCCAAAAAAATTTGTGCTAACATCCTCTAGAGTCCAAGCCCAATATTTATCGGGCCAAATATTGACTTAGATCTTCACAGATATATCTAATGCGTCATCTCCCATGCAATTTCGGAGTAAATTTTGTTGGTGTTTTAAGATCCTTCGGCACTCATTGCGAGGCTCCTGGTTGTTTGTGTGCTTTGAGCAGCATTGGTGTTTTTTTTTGTTATGGCAATGAATAATTAATAAAATAAGAATTTAATATACTTTACCTATTGTGAAGTAATATATGCAGGACGCATTGTGTTTTTAATCTGTTTTCATGTTGCTGCAGCATCAGTTCTGTGGAGCTGCTCTCTAAGTGTCATGAATGTGTGCAGTGTAATAGTGTGAGTGCATTTTTTCTCTCGCTTAGGGGATTTTTGGGTGTCTAAACTGTTTTATTTTGAGTTCAATTGAGGTGTAACTTCAGTTTTCGAGGTCTTGGGTGCCCCCCCCTTGCTGTAGGTAAGCTTTTTATGTATTTGTTGTGTGTATTTATTGTGTTTTTCATGTTTTCATGTGCGCATGTTTCGGGCAGTTTTTCTGAGGTCGTAATGGGTCGTAACGTGTCTCGTATTTTTGTTTCATAAATCCGTAAATTTTGCGAGGTCCGCAGTTGCTGGCAAGGAGCGCCTTTGGCGCTCCATGAGGGCCGCAGGCTCGCTACGCAAGCCTGCAGCGTTAGCAACAGCCCCTGCATGCTCACAACTATATATGTGATGGGTCCATGGAATTCTGAAATGTTTTATCAATATAAAAGGTTAGTATTACCAGCTTAAAATGTTACTACCGGCCATAAATACACATATGTATGAGAATATATTACAATGTTATCTAGATTGTTACCAAGATTACTATACAGAATATTTTTATGCATCACATAAATGTATATGTTGGATGTTTTGATAGGATGTTTATATATGTTAGGGCCAAATTAGCAAAAACCTAATAAATACATTTTTAGAAAAACATTTATCATTGAAGCTGTTACACGTAGTCAAACACTGCAGTACTAAGCAGTAAAATAAATCAGATTTAGCTGTATAGTATTACTACTTGCACAATATATACAGTAGATAGATAGATAAGAAACACATCAGTACAGTTATTACATGTCAGATGTGTACTCACATTGACAATAAGCACATGCAAACAAAATATACAAATACATATAACTTAGATACACAAGCATGTTCATAATATCATTTTGTTCTTTATTTTTTTATTACTTTTTTATTACCTTATGGCAGGGGTGGGCAAGTTCAGTCCTGGAGGGCCACATACATGCCTGGATTTGATGATATCCCTGCTGTGCACAGGTGAATCAAATCATCCTGATTGACTCACCTGTACACAGAAAGGCTATATGCAAATCCCGGCATGTGCGTTGCCCTCCTTGCCCACCCCTGCCTTATGGTGTTACTAGAATGAGAGGTGGCATGCTGTAACATTCAAGGAAGTAAGTGATTGTTAGAACTTGAAGGACCTTCAGGGGAGAAGAGAGTCCTGCTCTAGCTACATCTGGCTACCAGAGAGTGGGGTTCAGGTGTGGAGAGGAGGAAGGAGGAAGTGGAATCAAAAAAGTGCAGCTTGGAGTGCCGAACTGCTTGCCAATACCCTGATCTTCACTGAATTTCTATGGACACACTAAACCTACAACCTTGCACCTCTTTTCTTCAAACAAAATGCTACCTGTAGATGGGCAGAGAGCACAGGGGCTACATAAAAAAACATTAATAAGCTAAAAAAAATGCTAAATGAAGAGGGCCCTTCAAAGCTGCCCCCCCCCCCCCCCCCCCCCCGCCCAGACAGCTGCCTAGTTAACCTAGGAAGAAATCAGATTTATACATACAAGTAAAAGAAGGTTTTGCTCATTTTATCTTAGCTGTTTTTTACTCATGAATGTCTTAATTTTACCTTATTTTAGCATGACTGTCAATCTAGATTTAGTATTTGTATGTTGATGTTATCAGATGTCTATGATGAGCGAGTGTATCAGATTAAATTTGTGTAATCTACAAAATATGTGTAATACTTATGGACTGTGATAATATTGATCGCTATAGATAGTTACTTTGCTATCGGAAACAGCTGGTCACTGGTGGGTCTGAAGTCCTCCTAAGTGTTGTATCAAGTGGCTGCTTTCAATAAACTAGCCCAGGATCTGGTTGGAGATTAATCTTCTTAAGACGTGGTGTGCCACACTTTAGTGACATGGGATCTATTTTTTCATTATTTTAACAAAATCTACCATTGTACCACCATGACGTCCATCATTTCTTACAGTCACAGGCATGCTCCTTCTTTCTCACACACACCCTCACTAATAATTATACAGCCAGCTGAAATACTTCTCTCCGTACAATGTGCAGCCTCTCATTCCAAGATGTTAATAAGTAGATCAAGGTCCACCTTTTATTGTTCAACTGCTTTCATAAACCACATTGTTTTCCTAAAACCACATACCTGTTACTTTTTAAAATATTTTTTGTAAATCATGTTTTAAACCTTTCCTTTTTAAATATTAAAATACATCCTTCTTACATAAATATCTATTTTTTTGTGACAAAGCGGGAATTAGAGGAAGGGCAAATATGACACTATTATACAGTACCTTCTGTCTGTGGTGCATCCTGTTTTACACACAATATATTAACCTGTTAACCTTAACAGCTGCTGTGTTATATTAAAGTAACAGTTGATAAGTCTGATGTTTACATACACTCATAAATCTCTCACTAGAGAAAATTAACCTAATGCTGACCCGATTAAATTAGAGGATGCATTTTTATTATTGCTTACTACATGAATAACAATTCTATAAAGATTGTAAGTGCAATGTCTATTAATTCATAACAGGGGGAGTTACTGAACATCTGGTAGCAGTAGTTTAGAAAACATAGAATCATGTGAGTGATAACATAGTACTGATGAAGGATGCATTGATGGTTGAGAACGTTACATTTCACTTTAATGCACAGTTCAACTGGATTTAAAGGGATATTGAAAATGTTTTTCTTTGTTGCATCCGAAAGTGAGTATTTGATAACGTACCACTGTGTGTTTTCTTTTTTCAAATTAACCTCTCAAACCAGAAAACAATGATTCAAACATTTAACAGATCTAGGGGCTTGTCCCTGTCAGCCAGTTAGCAGTAATATGTATGGGTCATACTTATATGCCACTGAAACCTACTGACATACTTATGCACTGTGCACTTGCAGTTAGTTTTAATGAAGTTTAAACAAGTTTTACTTAATAATTTTTGAATCTAAACAGAACTTTTATAATGTTTAAAGTATGCGCTATTAAATGCATAAAAAAAAGAATTGTGCTCCATATTCCTTTAATAATAATACATTTTAGAAAGTAAAAAAAATACTGTCTTTAAATTATTAATTGTTATATCCAATTATCATTTATGGTGAGTATCACTTCATTTGTTCTCTTTTATTGTCCCCTGGGAGGGGTATCCTATTGTTAATTACTATTCCATTAATCATATTGTTGGTTCCACATGACTATGTAGCATTGAAAATAGATTTTATCTGCATCTAGGGTTCCTCCCAGGTTTTTTTGTCTTTAGAGCAAGTACAATATTTTTCAACCATAAAGGACTGCTGTAGTGTGAGAATACACTTCACATGTTTGTGAAGTACGTACCAAACTAGTAACAAGTACTTTGGGCCATTAAAGCAGAATTTAAAATTGTAGTTAAAATTAAAGACTGTATTTATTTTAAATATTCTTATTAGTAAACTGCCTCTTATTAGTTCAAGTTCTTAAAAAGAGTATAGAATAAATGTGACACTTTAAATTGTAGATTCCACCTACTTGACTTTTAGCCCTATTAAATTCCCCCTACGTGTAAGACTGTAGCTCGTAATGTAGCCAGTAAGACTTACTGCTATTAAATTAGCCCAGTAAAGTAAGCCTCTGCCGATCTGTGTGTTTGGATCAAAAAAAGCCTTCGGGACGTGGAACGTGGAACTTTAAGGCCGCAAATCCTTTGTTCTCTCAAGCCTGTAACTGCTACAATTCCAATCATGCTATTTAATTTCTACAATTTCACTTCCGTTCAACTCCGTAACACACAAATGTAGCCAAGAAGCCAACAAGTGCTAGAGAGGACTTGAAAGGGGGTGTGACAGGCTGGCTGCCACTTCCAGGGTCAATGCCCTGTTGACCGTCTCTGTAATGAAGTATCTCAGGAGGCGTTGTAGCTTTAAGGAGCTTTACTGAAAACTTTGTCAGCAGGTACAAACAAAAATAATACAAAACAAAGCCTAGCTTTCCTTGAAGCACTAACTAAACATAAATATCAGTTTTCCTCACTAGCATCAACTAATGCAAAAATAAAGTGTTCACGTATACAGGCCTGTAAGTTTTCGGCTGCAAAAGTCTGTGGGTTTACTTCAGCATGCAGAGCTGTCTCTCCTGGCTCTCAGTCCAGACTGAACCCACCCTGCTGAGTGTTCAGTAGTCCATTTAAAGGCAGAATGCAGCTGGGCTTGATTAGTCTGTTGCAGGAGGCTTAACTCTTTCACTCCCATGGGGAAAAAGGGCTCTGGTAAGTCTGCTACTTACATACACCCCTTGTATGATTCTATCACACATCCCCCTCCCCAGCTCGACACCACTGGGTGGAGCGGCCAACGCCGTGAGGCAATGAATTCGAGACAAAGCATCCGCATTAGCATGTAGGCTGCCGGCTCTATGGAGGACACGGAAACAGTAGGGCTGCAGGGACAGGAACCATCTCGTTACCCGGCTGTTCTTTTCCTTATTCTGCTGCATCCATTGCAGGGGTGCATGGTCAGAGACCAGAGTGAACTTCCTCCCTAAGAGATAGTAACGAAGCGCCTCCGTGGCCCATTTGATGGCCAGGCATTCCTTTTCCACGATGGAATATTTCTGCTCTCGTGGCAACAGTTTGCGGCTCAGGAATAAAATGGGATGTTCCTCGTCCTGCACTACTTGCGATAACACAGCGCCCAGTCCCACTCCCGAAGCATCCGTTTGCAAGATGAATTCCTTTCCAAAATCTGGGGTCACTAGCACAGGATTCCGACATAGGACCGACTTTAGATCCGTGAACGCTGCTTCAGCCTCTGAACTCCATTTAACCATGTTGGGCGCTCTGTTTCTTGTAAGGTCTGTCAGGGGGGCAGCTCTTGTAGAGAAATGGGATATGAATCTCCTATAATACCCTACTATCCCCAAGAAGGCCCTTACTTGTTTCTTATTCAGAGGTTGTGGCCAGTCCTGAATTGCCTTCACCTTGTTGAGCTGGGGTCGAACAACTCCTCTCCCCACCGTATATCCCAAATATTTGGCCTCACTCAGACCGATGGCACACTTTCCGGGGTTTACTGTAAGGTGTGCGCGCCTTAGGGCTTCCAAAACGGCTTCCACTTTCAGCAGATGTGTCTCCTAGTCATCGGTATAGATGATTATGTCATCTAGGTAAGCGGCTGCGTACTCTGAATGGTGGCGTAACAGCTTATCCATCAGTCTCTGAAAAGTAGCCGGTGCTCCGTGCAATCCAAAAGGTAGCACCTTGTAATGAAAAAGACCGTCAGGTGTTGAAAAGGCGGTTTTCTCCTTGGCCGCTTGCGTCAAGGGTATTTGCCAGTACCCTTTAGTCAAATCCAACGTTGTTAGAAACCTCGCTTTTCCGAGTCGCTCGATTAGTTCGTCTACTCTAGGTATAGGGTATGCATCAAACTCGGATACAGCGTTTAGCTTGCGAAAATCGCTGCAAAACCTGACAGTTCCATCAGGTTTTGGAACCAGGACAATGGGGCTGCACCATTCGCTTTGAGACTCCTCGATTACTCCAAGTTCTAACATTTTGTTCACCTCAGCCCTTATTTCGGTTCTCTTTGCTTCAGGTATGCGGTAAGGTTTAATCCTTATTCTCACGCCTGGTTTAGTGACAATATTATGGTAAATGGCAGTGGTGCGACCTGGGTTGGTGGAAAACACATCCGCGTTCCGCTTCAGCATTTTGTAGGTTTCCTCTGTTTGTGCAGGGGACAACTCTTGTGATACATAGGCTTTCGGAGGTTCAATACAGATTTTGGACTCGCTGGCATCTTCTGACTCCTCAGCCAGACAAGTGACATCCATCACTTTTGTTTGCTCTTTCCAGGGTTTTAGAAGGTTTACATGATATATTTGTTCTCTCTTGCGACGCTCAGGTTGACTGACTTTGTAATCCACCTCACCTATAGCTTCAATAACTTCGTAGGGGCCTTGCCATCGGGCCAGTAATTTGCTTTCGGTTGTTGGCACTAACACTAGAACCCTGTCTCTGGGTTGAAACTTCCTCACCTGGGCCGTGCAGTTGTAATAGGTTTGCTGGTTACTTTGAGCTCGTTCCATATGTTCTCGCACCAGAGGGATAACTTTGGCAATTCTTTCTCTCATGTTCCTCACATAATCCACAATATTTTCGCCCGGCACTATTTGCTCTTCCCATTCTTCCTTTAATATGTTCAGAATTCCTCTTGGATGGCGGCCGTAGAGGAGTTGGAAGGGAGAAAATCCTGTGGAAGCTTGGGGGACTTCTCTTATGGCAAAGAGTAAATAGGGTAGGAGTAAGTCCCAATTTTTCCCATCTCGTGCTACAACTTTTCTTAGCATACTCTTCAAAGTTTTATTGAACCGTTCTACCAGTCCGTCTGTTTGCGGATGGTAAACCGAGGTCCTGAGTGATTTCACCTGTAAAAGCTGGCACATGTCCCTCATCAGCTTTGACACAAAAGGGGTCCCTTGGTCTGTTAGGATTTCTTTGGGTATCCCCACCCTTGAGTATAGTTGAACGAGCTCTTTTGCTATATTTTTCGAGGTAGCAGTGCGTAAGGGTATGGCCTCCGGGTATCTGGTGGCATAGTCCATTATTACGAGGATGTATTGGTGCCCTCGTGCTGATTTTTCTAGTGGACCCACCAGATCCATTGCTATTCTTGAAAACGGCTCCTCGATTATGGGTAAAGATACCAGTGGAGCTCTTAGGTCGGAGCGGGGAGCTGCCAATTGGCATTCAGGGCAAGATGCACAGTACTGGGCTACTTCAGCAAAAATGCCAGGCCAGAAAAACCGTTTCAATATCTTTCCCAGGGTTTTATCCATCCCAAGGTGGCCCCCAAGGAGGTTACGGTGTGCCAGATCAAGGACTTTCCTCCTTTGTGCTCGGGGGAACTAGGAGCTGCTCCAGTGTTTCTTCCTTCGAAGGAACGACCCTGTACAGCAAGTTATTCCGCAGTATGAAATAAGGGCCCTGTCTCCTCTCTCTCCCGGTGACCGGAGTCCCGTTCACTTCCACAAGCTGACGACGTATGTTCTGTAGGATCGGATCCACAGCTTGGTCACGAGCAAAGTCATACTTGTCAGGGAAACACTGCAGTGGAGTAAGTTCCCCTTCTACATGTTCTCCAGTTTGGGCCCTTTCTTCATCAGATTGAGCCGTGGGACCTTTCTGGACGGTCTCCCTCCTTTCTCCTGTCTGGCAGGCTGCTAAAGCCTCCTCAACGGCTTTCCTTCTTATCTTTGTGCCTAAGCGCTTAGCTTTCTTTCTCTCCCGCTTCGTTTTGCGGGTTTTCCCGGATCCGGAGAATAGATCCTGGTCCACAAACGGTGGGAGTGACCACAGGGTTTCCTTGGCCTCTGGGCCACTCTGTTCCGATTGTCTTTGGTTTTCACCTTTTCCTGTTTGGAGGAGGTCTTCAAGTTGTGGAAAATCCCTGCCTAATACAACAGGGTAGGGCAGATTGGCTATTACAGGAGCGGTGAGCAACATCTTTTCCCCCTGAACCTCCAGTGCTGCGGTACCAGTAGGGTACAGGTTCACTGTCCCATGTACACAGGTGATGCCCACCTTCCTTGAGTTTTGTATTTTGCTGGATTTTATAACTTTGGCCGAAAATAGGGTCACCGCACTCCCAGAGTCAATTAAAGCTATGGTTTCCTTCCCATTCACTTTTATGGCTTTGACGAACTGATGTAGTTTTCCAGCCACTCCTACCAGGTTGGTCATATTGCAGTGGTACGTATGTTCCCCCAGGTTACACTGCATGGATTCCTCCTTATTTGGGCAATAGACAGCTAGGTGTCCGAATTCCCCACAGTAAAAGCATTTGATCTTGCTTACTGGGGTCCCTCTTTGCTTGTTTTCTTCAGGAACTAACCTTTCTGGGTTCCCTTGTAACGAGTGTCTTCCAACTTCCGGCTTCATGAGTCTTGGTCTGGTTCTCATCCAGTTAGGAGTTTGAACCTTAGGGTTGTTAGGCCGCCTTTGAACACCAGAGGTCTCCTCTTTTGAAAAACGGGTTAGTTCCTTCATGGCGAGATATCTTTCTGTTAGGGAGATAAACTCGTCTGGGGTCTCTGGCTCGTTTTGCCCCACCCATTCTCTTAAGCCTGGTGGTAAGCTTCGCAAGTAGCGGTCCATGATCAGCAATTCTACAATTCTCCCTGGTCCATTGCTGTCTGGCTGTAGCCACCTTTGGGCTAAGTGCAGCAACTCAAACATCTGAGGGCGAGGGGGCTTATTCTCCCCAAACTTCCATGAATGGAACCTTTGTGCTCTGACACTGCGGGTAACTCCGGATCTGGCCAGGATCTCTGCTTTCAAGGTGGCATAATTCAGGGCTTGTTAACTGTCCAGGTCGAGGTATGCTTTTTGCGCCTCTCCACATAAATATGGTGCAACTATGCTGGCCCAGTGCCCTTGGGGCCAGGCTTCTCTGACGGCAGTTCTTTCAAAGCTCAATAGATATGTTTCCACATCGTCTTCAGGACTCATTTTTTGTAGAAACTGATTTGGCTTGCCCCTCATACAGGTCTCTGGTGACACAGCAGGTTTGAGAGGTGTCATTTGCTGTAGATGGGCCAACAGTATTTGATTGGTCTCCCGCTGCAGCTTCCGCTCTTCCATGGCTTGGGCCTGTTGTTCTGCCAGGACCTGGGTGGCTCTAGCTTGTTGTTCCGCCAGTGCTTGTGTCGCCTGGGCCTGTTGCCTTAGGAACTGTTGTGTAGTCTCCTGCTGATGGGTAGTGGTCTGTATTAAGGCTTTCACTAGCGCCTCCATTCTGTACTGTGGGCTGTCTTCTTAAGCGCAGACAATGTATATCCCACCACTGCCACCAAATTGTGACAGGCTGGCTGCCACTTCCAGGGTCAATGCCCTGTTGACCGTCTCTGTAATGAAGTATCTCAGGAGGCGTTGTAGCTTTAAGGAGCTTTACTGAAAACTTTGTCAGCAGGTACAAACAAAAATAATACAAAACAAAGCCTAGCTTTCCTTGAAGCACTAACTAAACATAAATATCAGTTTTCCTCACTAGCATCAACTAATGCAAAAATAAAGTGTTCACGTATACAGGCCTGTAAGTTTTCGGCTGCAAAAGTCTGTGGGTTTACTTCAGCATGCAGAGCTGTCTCTCCTGGCTCTCAGTCCAGACTGAACCCACCCTGCTGAGTGTTCAGTAGTCCATTTAAAGGCAGAATGCAGCTGGGCTTGATTAGTCTGTTGCAGGAGGCTTAACTCTTTCACTCCCATGGGGAAAAAGGGCTCTGGTAAGTCTGCTACTTACATACACCCCTTGAGGGGTTAAAGTCCAATCTGAAGCACTTAAGATGCAAATATCACCACACTACTGTACTGTTATTAAAAGGGAAAGTGATGTTAGAAATTAATAGCACACCATTCTCAAGCTCGCAAATCGTCCCCGAAAAATACTTTATTTCATGTTTGATTTCCGTGTTATATCGATCCCAGCAATCAATGTGTTAAAACATATAATGGAACTCGCATGTGATAGAAGAACATATTTATGGCTTTATTAATATTGCATTATATCTGGAATGTGGGTCCAATCGTAACTCGTAATTGAACCCCGTAGAACTATGAAATCCAACCTCCATTTTTCTGTGACGCTATGATTTCCATTGGCTCCATCTAAACCCATAACTACGGGTTTGACTAACTGATCACTCGCCTCCAACGTTCAACAAATGGTTTGCGTCTCAAGCTCGTAACTCACAGCCCGTTCTAATTTAATAGCTAGGTAACTTGACCAAATTTCAAGCCTGCAGCCGCTGCAAGCTTCACGTTGCACATACAGTCTTTGAATTTAATAGGGCTGTCTGTCTGTAATTTATTTTTACACTTTATTTACTCATCATCCTTTACCATGTTCATTTTCAAACCTTTGAGTGTTTTCCTAGGAGGTCAGCCAATCAGAGCACCTATAAAACAGTGCACTGTATCTTGATTTTGGGATTGTATGTGTTCTGGCAGCTGGAAAGGATGCTCTAGTGAGCCAAGCTTCAATTTTGTAAAGAGTTAAAATGTGTATGGTCTCACCTCAGTTGTAAGTGAATAGGAACCCCCCTAGGAGGTGATGGAGAGAAAAGCACCTACTACATTTATATTATTGACTAAAAATTCAAATTATTGATTCACTGTAACAGAACCATGTTTCTGTTTGTGTGTTCTGTGTTTTTTAAGTGCTTATTAGATTAGAAAATATTTTTTGAATTAAATCCTCTTGGGAGTTTGCATTCTTAGTGGATAATGTAATGGAAGGAAGTGGATTTGTTCCATGTTTCCGAAATCACTTCTCAGTGTCAGAATCTCCTTTTACTAATTACCTATTATATTAAATTCCAAACATAACTTTGGCCGCAAACTTTGCTTAAATAAACTTCTTTATGTCCAAGTTCAACTTATATAACCCAATATCTGTAGCAAGATCTGGATCAGTGTGTTATGTTACAGCATATTTATTATTGTACCCTATTCAAATTGAAATAGGAGAAACAGCAAAAACTAAGGACATTTGTGTTCTAAATCACAGCTCCAGGTTCAGTAACAAAAATTAACATTGTGTGTGAATTACATTTACATGTGTAAAAGGTTGAGAAAAAGGAAAACATTTTAATAGCATCTGAGCAAATATTTGGCTTATTAAAGAACATGATTAATAAAGGGCTGTTGTTTAAATGACTTATAATTTTTGGAAACACTTCACATATTTGTGAAGTTTTTTTTTACAAAATAATTACATTAGCAGCTGTGTAAGTATTGAGCATAAAAGCGTATTTACACTTTGGTTATATCATGGGCACTTTCATCCTAGATTAATGTTGGCCTACAGCCTGAGGGGGGCGGGGGGGGGGTTATCCTACTGTGAGTTAAGATCTATTGTCAAGTGGCAATTCACAGTCTTTTAATAGAACCAAAATTGTGGACATGTATTGAAGGAAAGCTGAGTAAACTCAAGGCATGTAAATAACCACACTGAGGAAGGCTCATAAATGTCGATTTCCCGGCTCAGCAAATAATAAAGCCGATATTTAATTATTGCTTTTTAGAATATTTTTCCCATTATCAGTTCTGCAAAAAAGCACACAATACCTTATGGACTTTAGTGTTTCTTTAGTAAAAAAAAAGCCCATTTCATATGCAGCACCCCATTGGGAGGCATAGGTCCATGTAAAATTCCTTTTCGAGGCAACATCCCTGCAAATGGTGTAGGCTGTACTGGCAGCAATCTTAATGCTGACTCAATGTCAACCTTAAAGATACTATGCTGAATTCCCTATTGATACCATAATTGACTGGGGTTCCCTTGGGGTATGGCATGGTGAATTAACCAAGATGTACCCGCCTATTTTTGGCTAAACGCACCCAATGGTAAAACTCAAAGGCGCAAAAAATTCAGGACCCCAAAGGGGCCAGCCATTATAACCATATGCACCTCCGTGTGGAGCTTGTAACTTATCAGGAAAATCCAGAACTATCTTCTTGCAAGGCTTGTACAACTTCTCCACTGTCCTGGGTATAGTTTTCATCGCCGGTTGCACCCTGGAAGCACATGATTTAACACTTTTAACTTCTAATTTTGGAACACCTAGGGTCATGGGAGTAGCTGTTAAAGGATCCTGTGCCTTTAAGGCCAATGATGAGGCAGGGGTTTAGGGACTGCAGGTTGAGGCAGCACATGTAGTAGCTGTAAACCCAGTAAAGGCTGTTGTCTAGCTTTCACCTTTGCCTCAAAAATTCCCTTGACCTTCAAGACCTGACTCTGGCCCTGTAAGAGCTTTGGTACTGGTTGGGGACTAGAACTCCCAGCCTACTTCAGTTCGTTCTCAAGTGGGAGTTGAAGGAGATTCTTTAATAGGGACATTTAAGGAGATATTTAGTGTAATCCAGGATTGAACATCAATATTACAGAAAAAATAATAATTAAAAGGAGTCTATACTAAGATAATAGTATCACTGTCCCACAATACTTTTTTCAAAATGTAACCACCTTAATTTTGACAAATTAGATAGTGAGTTGTAATATCTATAGGGCTATTAAAAGCCTCAAATTTATATAATAGTGTTTAAGATGATGCTAATATGCACGCCTCATATGCAAAAGGTACTTGCTAAACATATTTTTCTTGTATAATGTTAGGAATAGACACTGTATATTTTTTTTTAAATTAGTGCACTAGTTAAAGAACAAATTAAAAACACTGAGAAAAAGACAGGGAATAGAGCATGGTGCCAAGTATATAAACGCAGTACAGTATATTAGGGGAAAGAGAATATCACCATAAATCTCTATATACTCATATATATCACTTATAGCATCATCAGCTTATCTAACCTCCCTAACCTCTCCCCTGCCATCAGACGCCACCTAAGTTCAGGTTAGCATTTTCAGTTGTTAAACCTTTTTCAGATATAGTAGATAATATTGATCTAACTCCCAAAACAATATTTCATCTCACCAGTAATAATGCATGGGTATTGTTCAGATGAGTATACTTAGACATAGCTGTTCATTGCTAAAAAAATCCTCCTAATGTGTAATACATGCCACTATATATACTGTATGTGGAATAAAAATATTTTGCGTGATTAACTACTACTGAAATGAATGTAACATTTTTATGAAACCTAATCAAATGTGTTTTGGTTGATAAGTATCATCTGTGAAAGAAGATGATGCCAAATCTAACCTGGCGAATTTCACAACACAAGATGGTGGAAGAAATCAAATTAATCATCACCAAAATATGTCACTGTAATACACAAGACACAACTAAAAGTCTTATTCACTCTCTCATCATATCGCGCCTCAACTACTGCATCTCTCTCCTTGCTTGCCTCCCCATCTCCTGTCTGTATCCACTCCAATCCATACTGAATGCATCTGCTAGACTTATACCCCCCACTCAACACTCTGTGTAGGTAGGCCCCAGAATATCATTTTAAATCTTGACACTAAAGTACCCACAACAATAGCGCACTGTCTTATATCTCTGCTCTCGTCTCAAAACACTCCACCAACCGCCCTCTTCGGTGGGCTAACTACCTTCTTCTGTCATCCTCTCTTATACCATCCTCTCACTCCCATCTTCAGGACATTTCTTGTGCTGCCTCTACTCTTTGGAACTCCTTGACTCATTCCACTGGACTATCCTCCTGCCTCAAATCCTTCAAAGCCTCACGAAAAAGCACATCTATTTAAAGAAGTTTATCATCTTCAGTCTTAATGTGAACAATGTATCTATCATCCTTCTGTATCCCGCTCATACCCTTTAGAACGTATGTCTGCAAGTTTTCAATCATGATTGATGCTTTAGTGTAAGCACTATTTACTGTTTGATTTTAAGCTCAAAGACAGGTGATAAACTCATAAGGAACATCGCAGCATATACTGTACAATTAAAGCTGAGAAATTAGTTCTCAGCATATAGGTCTATATACCGTATATCGATCAGCTTGGAAACAGAGGCAAACATATTTTTTAATTTAATCTGAAACAGACCAGTCTGGTCGAATGTCCTGGGTCATGCAGGGATCGTTCTACATTTCTTTATGGATATTAGACAGAGGTCCATGTTTTCTATCTTTGATAGCTCCTCTCTCCAGGTTTAAGAGATTGACAAGTTAGCTCTGATTAAACTGCACACTCTTTGGAACATAGAGCTGATACAAAGCAGGGCACTGGAAATCCTAATTCTGATTTTGTTTGCTCATTTAGTTATTTTCTGCAAGATTTCAGCAAATATTTATTTCAGACCTTTGCATAAATGAAATTAGATATACATCTATATCACAGGGTAGAAAATAGATTGGTGCTTTTCCATGTGAGCAATCTCTGTAGATCAAGCACGCTACCCTGGCCTCTAATATTCCCTGGTTATCTTTTCTGACAATGTTTTGCATTCCAATACTCCAAGCAATGCAGACATTTTTCCATAAATGTTTTTCAGAAATGATCATAGATCTACTACATTGTTCTGTCTATCATATTATGGTACTGGAGGGATCAGAAGATTTTTAATTACTTGTTCCTCACAATAAATGTTTATAAATAATGTGGGCCTCATTCTATTACCGTAGGAGATGCGGAGTAGCAAGGACCGGCCGCAGGCTATTTGCCTATTCTATTCCCTTCTGGCCGGGGGCTCCAGCAGGCTTGCGGCCGGCGCCTTGTTATCCCTTGCGGCCGCACGCGCCGCAGGATAGCCTTTGATCTTAAACGGCCGCAAGAGTTTCGGCCGCAAGAAAACCCTGGTTGCTATTCTATTGCTCCGGGAACCCTCTCGTCAAGGCTAAAACCGAGCTGCAGCTTACTTGCACCGAAAAGGTCCAGCAAGCACACAATTAAGCACATAATAAAGCCATCCTGCACTTTGATAAGACGATAAAGTGAGGGTGTTAGCATTCATAGCACAACATTCCCCTACACTCAAATCCGCAAATAATTTTTATTTTAATACATGTCAAATATCCGTGAACAAAGTCCCGAGGGTTTTGGAGCACCTCAGACCCGCCCAGGCTGCGGGACGTAAAATAAACCGTTAATTAAATATCGGATTTGGGCTGATGTGCAAGCTTGAGAGGGGGTTGCTATTAATCCTCATGTCCCCCATTATGTTCCCTAGCATTTACAGAGCTTTACAGTGCCATCTTGAATTTATTTTTGCATTTAAAGTTTTCAGACCTTGCGGCCGATTGCATGATATGCGGCCGGCCGTAAGGGGGATATCCTTGCGGCGCCGTCTATTTGAATTGCAAGGTAAAGGTAGCTCTACACAGGGCCGTAAGACGGCCGCAAGGAATCGCAGCTTTGCGGCCGTTTTACGGCCGATAATAGAATGAGGCCCTGTGTATTTATTAAGAAGGCACAAATGAAAGAAATGAAAGTATTGGCCACCTTAACATTACCAAAATGTAACGGAAAATACGTAAGTTAGCTAAGTATTAGTGTGTATTTTTCTGAGCTGAAGAATCCCTTTAAAGAAGATTTGATAAAAACAGACTAAACTAAAAAAATATTATATGCATCATTAAATTGAAAATGTGCCACTAGGTGTGATGTATTTGCTCTGAATTAATATAGAACATGCATTTTTTCATTGGATCAAGAAGTCTACATAAACAGTGGCACACATGGAATCAAAGATAATATTTTCTTATAATTTCCGAACAGTTATAAAAACCAACTGTATAAACTACAAGTTTAAAGCTCCTTTCTTTCCGGATTGAAAACCGCACCAGTGTCAACTTTCAAAATTGTATTGTCCTTTCATTATGTAAAGATATGTACTATGTTTATACACTTCATTTACTTCAATCCTGGTACGAGTGGGAAAGATCATAGGAGTTTTTGTGGGCTACATTTCAGTTTTATAGAGATCACCTATGTAAATACATTGGCTTTGGTATTTAGTTCTTGGCTCGTATGTGTCTGTTAGATGTGAATAGTGGCACAGATTACAAAGCAATAAAAAAAAAGTTAACTTTTCTTACATGTTATGTTTCTAAAAGGTGTCAGATGATGCTACGGAAATGCAACTGGACAAAATTCTCTTTAACTATATGTTGAATCATGTGAGAGTACAAGAACCTGCTTCTGTGATCTTGTGATTTCAAAGATTATTCTATGCCTTTATTCTGTTTATAGAGCACATAGTCAAACTGTTTAGGTAGATAAAATATACAGGTATTTTGGTTCCTCTATAAATCTATAGTTTTATGCTTAAGTGTTCATTAACTGTCTTTATTTACACCTCCAGTCCAATTTAACCTTGTCGGTTCTAGTATTCCTGTTTAAGGTTCATACCCTCCAGGTTCTCTTCTAGACCCTTATCTGACTTGTACTAGCCTGAACTAGTTTCCCCTGCCTGTGCTGCATTCATTTGTTTTTATTTATTAAAGAAATATCGATAACCATCAAAAAAGTTAAATCATAAAAACAGAGTCAAAGTAGAAATCATCAGTAATAAAAAAAACATCCAATTTGAAATCATACTGAAAGAAAGTAAACATTTGCTGTTTATATATGTAAACTCATAGTCACACAGAGCAGAAAATAGATCACCTTAGAGTTCCAAAAATAAATAATTTAATAACCTGTTAATTCTCCATATTTGCTCCATTTTTATAAATGTGTCCTTAGTACTGCGCTGATGTCTGTGTTTCAGTCCTTATAACTATTTGACTTGTTATTGTTTGGGATTCATCCAACTACAGATCCATAGACCCACTAATGTTTAAGGGGGTATTATCATGGCCTTGTGACTATTGTAGTTTCACAGGTTATAAATTATCACAGATATTTAAGCCAGGATTTACAGCATTCATCCTGTACACATTTGTTGATGCAGTTGCTAGCTAGTAGTGAATTAATGGATAGAATGTGACTCGAAGTTTGACCCAGTCATAAACAGTAAGAGCATAAGATTGGGTCCAGAGATTTAGTATAGTAGTTTCAGCTACTACTATTAAATGGCCAGTTAATTCAGCACAACTTGGAACACACCACTGTAATGTACTCCTGAAAACATGTTGAAATACTTTTAGAATTTTTGAAAAAGGTGCTTTTTCACTGAAAAATTCAAAATGAAGTATCTGTTTACATAAGAATTAGGCATACCTCCAGACAGAGTGACAGAAAGAGCTCTGTGCAGAGAGCAGATCAGAAAGATGGGGTTAACACTTCCCAAATTCATCTGGTCAGGTAAATGATTTCTGAAAACTACTAAATATGTTTCTTCTGGTTTAACTGATGGCTGATGACATTCCTGAAAGCAGAGAGAAGCAACAACTCTTGTTTTTTCACAGAGCTTGGAACAGCCGTTGTCGGCAGATAACAATCAGCAGTGTGTTTGTAAACAGAACTAAGACTGATGATTTTTAGATGTTATTAGAGTAATAAAAAAAAAAAAAGCAAAGATCATTTTAACATAGAATCTTGCTCTTTCACACGATGAAGATCACTGATAGTGAGGTTAATGGCCCTTTAAATCTAAGGCTGGTAATCACACTTTCAGATTGAATTTTTTTGGGGGGTTTTCCATTTTAAGTATTAGTTCTTCCCTGCTCAAAGTACTTACATGTTCAAACACCCTATTTAGTAGTTTTTCCTGATAACTTTTCTGCATTCGAGATTTTGCCACTGTATCATCAGTGCACTTCCTTTTAATTCTTTTGATTTGTCCTTTGTAGCTGTGAGCACTTACAGCTTTGTAGGAATTTTTTGTAAAAAGAACACTATATTCAGTATATTTATATATATATATGTATATAGGTATTCAGGTTTGCTCCCCATGGGGTCTTTAAAAATTGATATACAAATTGGCATAAACCTTGTTCATGTGGCACTACCCTTATTTTGAATGTAATGTTGTTTGATATAGAAAAAATATTTTTGTACGGAATAAGGTTAATCCATTCCTTATTCTTCTAATTCCATATCTTTATATACACAATATTTTACAAACTCCCTGGCTGTGAGAAATATTGGAATATCTGATACATTCAAAATACTAGTGGTTTTGTTTATATGAGATCTAATTTAGTACATAGATTTGAAGAAAATAATCCATATATTCAGATAAATTGCTACATACAATCACATCTATTGGATTCCCTGGCAAAACATTATATGTCTCCAAGTGACAAGGTTCGGTTTACTGACTTGAAAATATATTGAGAAGGACCCAGGTGACCAGACTCCTTTCAAAGTACAGATAGAGTTAATTAAAAACAGGTTAATCAAGCTGAGGTGCAGATACAAAAAAACAGAGAACAGGTATAAACTGCAAGGATTTAGGTCTAAGACTACTATGGGATCTGCAAGTCAAAGTCAAAGTCATTGATTCCTCTGACACACACTTCCACATTAACCTTTTTTTTTTTTTTATAATTTTTATTAGACGTTTTAAAACATAAAAAAATTGTACTTTTTCATATCAATTCATCTTTGACAATACGTAATTACCGTATATACTCGAGTATAAGCCGACCCGAGTATAAGCCGAGGCACCCATTTTACCACAAAATACTGGGTAAAATGAGTGACTCGAGTATAAGCCGAGGGTGGGAAATGTGCTGCCCCCTGTGTCCCTCTTGTGCCCTCCCTCCTCATCCTCCCTCCTCATCCTCCCTCCTCATCCTTCCTCCTCATCCTGCCTCCTCATCCTCCCTCCTCATCCTCCCTCCTCATCCTCAACCCCCTCCTCATCCTCAACCCCCCATCCTCAACCCCCCTCCTCAACCACAACCCCACTCCTCAACCCCTCCTCCTCATCCTTAACCTCCCGCCTCAACCCCCCATCCTCAACCCCCTCCTCATCCTCAACCTACCTCCTCAACCCCCCCATCCTCAACCCCCTCCTCAACTCCCCATCCTCATCCTCAACTCCCCCTCCTCAGCCTCAACCCTCCTCAACCTCAACCCCCTCCTCAGCCTCAACCCTCCTCAACCTCAACCCCCCCTCCTCAACCTCCCTCCTCAACACCCCCATCCTCAACCCCCATCCTCATCCTCTCTCCTCAACCCCCCATCCTCAACCCCCCTCCTCAACCCCTCCTCCTCAACCTCAACCTCCCTGCTAGTTCTCAACCCCCTCCTCAACCTTCCTCCTCAACCCCCCCATCCTCAACCCCCTCCTCAACACCCCCATCCTCATCCTCAACCCCCCATCCTCAACCTCCCTCCTCAACCTCAACCCCCCTCCTCAACGTCAACCCCAACCCACCTCCTCAACCTCAACCCCCCTCAACCTCCCTCAACCCCCCTCCTCAACCTAAACCCCCCTCAACCCCGCTCCTCCACCTAACCCCCCCTAAACACCTCCCCCCTCTCCCCTCACTTACCTGCTTGTGCTCCGGCCTCCGCTCCTTGACCCGGCGCCGGCGCACATGTGACGTCACATGCGCGCCGCGTCATTAGCATATACCGGGTGAGGAGGGGGGAGGGAAAGAGACACGGGGGGGGGAGACACACGGGGGGTTAGAGACACACTGGGGGGTAGAGACACACGGGGGGGTTGAGATACACGGGGGGGTTAGAGACACACAGGGGGGGGGGGGGGGAGTGACTCGAGTATAAGCCGAGGGGGCCATTTTTTGCCTTAAAAAAAGGGCTGAAAAACTCGGCTTATACTCGAGTATATATGGTAAATCATTGTAATCTTGCTTATATTATGCCAAGGTTTCAAATCCTACCAAACAACAACATAATCCTACAAAATTAAAACAACAAAAAAACGAAACAGAAAACAAACAAACAACCAAACAAAAAAAACTGATCTGGAGCGAGAATTCTGATTGGGCAAGGTCGGGGTTGAATATTATAAACCTTTAAAAACATATAATAATCATTAAAGTACCTAAATATTTTTATATTTGTTTTTAATCAATAGCATGCTATATAATTTTGCAAATATACAATCTACTCATTATTATACCTTTAAGAAGGGAGAATTTAGTGAATAGTCATGTTATAAGCTTTGTCACCTTATTTAAAAGCCAGTGGTAATGGCACTGAACTATGATGCCTTATGGCGTTTCCATGTTTTCAACATCACTCCAAGATTGTAGTTGTTTACTGAAGGAAAGTTAAGTAAGCTCAATGCATGTAAATAACCTCAAAGAGTTGGGGCCTTATTGAATTCCAAGCCCGCAGATTGCTCTATACAGGCCGCATGTCTGAGGGTTTGAAATTTGCTACAATTACAGAGCGATTCAGTTGAACAAGGGCCTTATTCAATTGCAAGACCACAGATAACGTTTTACAGGCCGTATGTCTGCGGGCTTGAAATTTGCTACAATTACAGAACAATTCAATTGAACAAGCCCGCAATGTACATGCCGAAAGCCGAAACCGTAAACTATGCAATTGTAAGCAGCATTTCAGAGCGTGATCATGATCAATCAATCAAGGCCGTAACTACCGATTTAGAAACAGCCAATAGTAAATGAGACAGTCATTATGAAGTCAGTAAAACATGGAGGGTAAACCACAATCACTTAGCGTTTAGAGGTCCCATATACAATCAGACTCGCAATGTATAAAATATTAAAAATGAATGGCGATAGTGTTCTAGTCCATTTTGGTGGCCTGATACGTATTAACTCGTGGATTACTGAGATTGATATAATACTGAAATTAAATGTAAATAAAATAATTTTTTGTTGCAGATTTGCGAGCTTGAGACTGTTGTGCAATTAATTCTAATGTCTTTCATTGCTTTTCCCATCTTTTAAAGTGCAGTATTGATTTTTTATTTGCATTTATAGTGCTACGATAAGGTGTTTAACCCCCTTGTGAGTCCTATCTGGTACCAGAAGGATTTTCTTCTACATTTGCCATTTATGGGTGTGAAAACATTTGCGAGCTTGAGAAATTGTAGCAATTGAATAGCGATTTGCGATTTTAGCGATTGTAACTTTTGTGGGCTTGAAAGATCATAGGCTTAGATAGGTTGTAGACTACTATTTTGACAACGGCAGGGATTTTCAGCCTTTAACCCGTAGATCGATTGCGGCTCGCTAAAAGACGCCAATTGAATAGCAAATTAGTTTATGGGCTACATTACGGGCTCAAGTAACTAACAATTGTTCAATAATAAAGGGCCTAAGGCTCATAAATGCCAAGCTCCTCGCTTAGTAAATAATAAAGACAATATTTATATTATTTATTTCTAAAATATTTTGCTCATTATCAACATCTTCAAATAAGCACACTTTACTTAATGGACTTTAGTTTTTCTTTAATAAAATTTAAAGTCCAGAAAAAAAGCCTTAAGTCAGAAAGCAGGAAAATCTTAAGCCAGAAGCCAGCGGAAAATTGTCTGGTGCCAATACAAGCTCACTGACAAGCAGTCATGGATGGTAAAAGTATCAGTCACAGTGGCGGACAGGAAGCAGTATCTGCAGAAGAGTGGCACACCCGGGAACAAATGATTGCAATACAGGAACATTGGCAGGCAATAGCTAAGGCATAGACAACTGAAGGAACAAGCAGAAGAAAGGCAGAGATACTGATAAGCAGTTGTGGATGATAAAGTCAACAGGCTCAATTGACGATATGAATCAGGATCTGCAGCACACAGACAAACTCAGGAACAAGTGGCTCCAAGGCACCATGGAAGTCACAGTAAAGAAAAAGACAGCAAACACTGATCAAGGCTAGAGCAAGGGGAACTTGTTCAGGTGAACACTAATATCAAGCCATGTAACAGGGCATTGGCTGACAAAGGTGCAGGTTTTTCCAAATGATGGTACAGGCACTTTAAATCTTTCACAGACACATGCTCTAGGATCCAATAGAGCTGCATTAGGATGCCTATGGAGTTGTGAGGGTGAGGAGTTAGGTAAGATTGAGAGGAAGAATGGGATATTCTTACATCAAGACCTAATTGTTTCATTATCTCCTCAAAGTATAGTTCAAAATGGTAGCACAACTTCAGCGTGTGTGCTGAAGTCGTGCTGATGTAAGGGTGCAGACAATTGCACAGCAGACAAATGTGCGCTGGGCTAGACCCGCACACGCCCAATAGCGCACCCCGACATACCAGTCCCATCAACATATATTACATATATTACTCCTACACACACATATTATAGCCCAATAATACTCACACATACCTGTCCCATAATACTCACACATACCTGTTGATGGGACTGGTATGTCGGGGCGCGCTATTGGCCGTGCGTTATTATAGCCCTGCGCACATTTGTCTGCTGCGCAATTGTCGCCGCCCGTACGTTGGCGCCCATTACCCACACGCTTTATAGACGGGTGCCGTTCAAAAGTCAAGAGCACTATAGCCTCCTTTTACATTAAGTACAATAGTTTGGACTCCTTTTGTTAGATTTATTTTCCAGCTCTCAGGATACGATATCCTTAGTCCTCCTTTTTCAAATTATGTGGAAAAAAGAAAAACACTTTTAAGAGTTAGGGTTTCTGGTGAACATCAATAAAAGTTTTAGATGTATTTAAACAGTAAGAAACAGCATACTTTAGACCTTTATTATAAACCCTATTCTGATTGTCATGACTGACTTTTGGGGATTATTACATGTTGCTTTTATGTGTACTGTTTAAAGGATATTGTGTGTTTTAATGCTATTGTAAAATTTGTTTACCAGTAGCCAAATTGCATGTAGCTGGTCTAAACTAGTTTCAATTAATTTCCTTTGTTCTATAGCTGCTTGTTTTTAGCTCAGATAACAGACCAGCCCCCAGGAGTTGGCAGACCCTTCTGTGACATCATCTCTGTCCCCACGGACACAGGGCTATTCTGATTGGGCTATGCTAATTCAAGCAGTACAGCTATCCATCCCATTGGTGTTTGTGCATCCAAGCGGAGAATTAAAACTTGTTCACTCCCCAATTCATGTTAATGTTGTTTTTTCTTTGCTTCTTGTCTTTCTGAGATGCTCTGTTTTGCGAGGCCATTAAAGTTTGCCTCAGTCTGACTCTAGCATTCTAATCAATGGGATACCTGATGTTATTTCTTATATGATTTTCATTCTATTCAAAGGGATATAACAGAGTTAATTATTTTATAGTAAGTCAGCAACTTTAGGGCTGAACTTGAAACCTGTGATTTCCAGAGTCTCCCTAAGAGGAGTTTGCTGGGCGCTGAGATATTGAAAACAAAAGACACGTCCTAGAGGGAGAAAATTGAGGTGCATGTGACCCCTCAACTCTGGGTTGGTAGACTGATCATTGTCAAATTTAATATACCTAGGTCCCTATTCAATTGAGCATTTGTTAGTTACTGCAGCCTGTAATGTAGCCAGTAAAATAATTAGCTATTTAATTGGCGTCTTTTAGTTAGCCACAAACGATTTGCGGGTTACAGGCTGAAATCACTGTTACTTACATCAGAAACAAGGATCTGTAATCATACTGATATTGAGGTCAAGATCGCATGTTTTACTATTGCATATATTAATGCTGGCTTTCATTAACTTTGCAAGTCCAGCGCCATAGCGTTATTAGTCTACATTGAAGTTAACAACAATCATGTCTTAGATATCTGGATATATGATAGCTTTAATATTGTGGGAGCTACATGTTAAGGGGGCTGTCAGTGAAGGAATGTCTACCCGAGAGGCACTGGGAATATCTTACAATTACTTAATTTCCTTGACAATGCTTACAGATGCAGAAGATGCCTTCATGGACCTGCATTGTGTCTAAAACCAAAGAAAAGAAAACAATAACCTGCAAAATAAGGCCATAAATCTCTTCTCAACAGCATTCCTCAATGACCATCAATTAATGAAATGTTAAACAGAACCTTACGTGTCCACAGAGAAGTGGATCATGGACTGTCATGATTCCACTGACCATCCTTTGGGTTTAGTAATTGTTTATAGTTATTTAATGTTACATTAAGTTGATTACCCTATGCATGTTAATCACTGTATGTTATGTCATGCTGTGTTATATTATGTTATGTTGTGTTGATTTATGTATGTTTGATTGTATCCAGTGTGTAAGGAGTTAACTGGCAGTTAGAATGTTGAGGTAGCCAGTAACTGACAGTTGGATGAGGGATAAAGTCAGTTAGTCATGTAATGGTGTCTCTCAGGTAAAGTCTGTGCTGAATGCAGTCTGTGATGCTTCTGACAGGAGGAAAGGAAGGTTACAGCTTTAAGTGACTCTGAGAAGTTTAATATATATACCTGGAATAAGATATCTAGAAGATATATATGTATCAAAATCCATAGTGAAGATAGGATTAATATATATATATGGGGAAAGATATCTGCATTTATTCTGCAGCAATGACACCTGCAGTTACAGGTGCCCTCCACCAGATGACGCTGTGAGTTTTCAGGCACCGTCAAGTTCCAGGGAAGGCTAATAACTATTCTCCCCTCCAACATGGCGCAACTCGACAGCGCTGGATCGACAGAGAGGCCAATGATATGTTCGGCACAGGCACTCGGCCCCTCAGGGCCGTGGGCGCGCCTCTCATAGCTCAAGGCCTCTTCTGGCGGCGCGCCTCTTATGCTAAAATTGGCAGCGCCATCTGTCAGCCGGCAGCAAACTGCAGCTGTCAGACTTGGCGATGGTGAAGAGGGAAAGGAACAATATCTGGAAGAGAAAATATTGATATATTATCAAATGTTGGAATAGGGCAACCTTTGGGAAACAGTGATCACAACACAGTCTCATTTGAGATTGAATTAATAAAACAAAATTTTAAGTGGCCAACGAAAACTCTTAATTTTAAAAGGGCAGATTTTAACGGTCTAAGGGCAGCAATACAAAGTATAGACTGGGACAGAGAACTGGCAGGTAAAAATACTGAACATAAATGGACAACATTTAAATCCTTACTAAATATACATACACATCGGCATATACCGTTTGGGAATAAAAGTAAAAGGAGTAAATCCCATCCAATGTGGCTTAACAATGATTTAAAGATCAAGATATGGAGTAAAAAACAGACATTTAAATTATACAAACAAGAGGGGACAGAGACTGCTTTACGGGAGTACAAGAAAATCAACAAGGCTTACAAAAGGGCGATTAGACTGGCTAAAATAGAAAATGAAAAATGAATTGCAAAAGAGAGTAAGACTAACCCTAAAATATTTTTTAAGTATATTAATGGGAAGAAGGCAAGGAAGGAAGCTATAGGAACATTACAATGTGACACAGGCCGTCTGATAATTAGTGACCAAGAAAAGGCAGATGAGCTAAATAGGTTCTTTTCTTTGGTATACACAAGGGAGGTACCAGTGGTTGGGACACAGCAACATAATGGGGCTACACTACCTTTGCCAAATAATTGGTTAACACAGGAAGTAATCCAAAAGAGGTTGGAGAAAATAAATGTTAATAAAGCCCCGGGTCCTGATGGAATACATCCAAGGGTACTAAGGGAACTGGGTTCTGTAATAGCCAAACCATTATATTTAATTCTTCAAGATTCACTCAACACAGGGTCTCACTAGATAACTGGAGAAAAGCTGATATGATACCTATATTTAAAAAGGGAGCAAGAGCAAATCCGGGGAATTATAGACCAGTGAGCCTCACTTCTGTAGTGGGGAAGTTTTTAGAAGGGTTAATAAGGGATAATATACAAGAATATGTCTATTTGAACAGGATTATAAGTAGGAGTCAACATGGATTTATGAGGGATAGGTCATGTCAAACAAATCTAATTAGTTTCTATGAGGAGGTTAGTAGGAACCTGGATCAAGGCAACTCAGTGGATGTAGTCTTTTTGGATTTTGCAAAGGCTTTTGATACAGTGCCATATGGGAGACTATTGTGCAAACTAAGAGATACAGAAGTTGCAGTAATTATTTGCTCATGGATTGAGAGCTGGCTAAAAGACAGGAAGCAAAGGGTTGTTGTAAATGGAACATACTCCGATTGGACTAATGTGGTAAGTGGGGTTTCTCAGGGTTCAGTATTAGGTCCTCTCCTTTTTAACATATTTATTAATGACTTAGAGGTAGGATTGGAGTGTGGTGTCTCCATTTTAGCTGATGACACGAAGTTGTGCAAGGTAATTAAATCAGATAGTGATGTGGTTTCCCTCCAAAGGGATTTACATAAAATTGAGGAATAGGCATCTAAATGGCAGATGAGATTTAATACGAATAAATGTAAAGTTATGCATCTGGGAATAGAAATTGATAGAAATAGCCACGCAATTTATAATCTTAATAGAGCAAAACTAGGTGTATCAGATATTGAAAGGGATTTGGGAGTGCTTGTGGACAACCTCAAACCCAAGCAGCAGCTGCAAAGGCAAATACAATATTAGCATGTATTAAGAAGGGTAAAGAAGCCAGGAAGGGAAATATAATTCTGCCATGATACAAATCTCTAGTACGCCCTCATTTGGAATATGGAGTACAATTTTGGGCACCACTTCATAAAAAGGACATTTTAGAGCTGGAAAAGGTACAGAGGAGGGCAACAAAACTAATAAGGGGAATGGAGGGGCTAAGTTATGAAGAAAGACTAACCAAATTAAACTTATTTTCTCTAGAAAAAAGGCATCTAAGAGGAGATATGATTACCTTATATAAATACATCCAGGGTCAGTATAAAGATTTGTCAAGGGAGCTTTTTGTGCCAAGAGGTTTTCAACTGACAAGAGGACATCCCTTGAGGTTAGAAGTAAAAAGATTCCACCTTAAAGAAAGAAAAGGGTTCTTCACAGTAAGGGTGAGTTATCTGTGGAATTCTCTACCAGAGGAGGTGGTGACAACGGATTCGATAGATAACTTTAAAAGGGGACTGGATTTATTTCTGATTAAAAGGGGAATTCAGGGTTGTCATGGATGATTGGGGGGCCAGTATTGATCCAGGCAGAGGTCCGGTCGCCGGTGTCTGGGATCAGGAGGGATTTTTTTTTTTTTAATACAACTAATTATTTGATAGTTGATCCGCGTGTTGCGGATCGGAGGAGATCTTGAAGGGTTGAACTTGATGGACTTTTTTCAACCTTAAATACTATGTAACTATGTACTATGTAAAAAATAAAATGGCTGCCCTGATCTTGTGCAATTGATGAAGTGTGTATATGCTCCTAATCAAAAGGGAGGAAACTAAATTGTGTTTAGGGTCCTAATAAAAGGGGAGGAAACCTGTCTAGAAGATATATGTATATGTCAACATTATTAGGGAAGTTAATAATGAAGTGGATGTTATTATGCATTGCAGATTAAACCTTGTTAATATTACTTTATACAAAATCAAGAAGACACACAAACTGTTACAGAAGTGAAACCTGTTATGCAGTTTTCACAACAATAAAAGCAGTTCCTAAGTTTAATAATGCTGAGCCTGCATTCTTATTTTCTTTAATACTGCATCTGAGTAAAAGAAATGTAGAGACATCAGCTGTCTTGGTGAAGGGATCAAAAGAACCTGAAAGATCTGGTGGGTGGATCATAACATGGACCATGTGATGGGAGGTAGTCATCTGCATACAAAATGTCACCATCACATAGGCCATGATCCTATACTCTGTAGCCAGGCTATATTACGTTAACATTTTGACCAATAGATTGTCGGCCTGGATCCCCCGGAGGCACTCTAGTTGCTGTCGCATAATGGTCAGCATCTCCACCTGAGCAGCCTTTTTTGGCTGTCCAGGGGATGGAGGTCCTTGCTGGGGGATCATTGCTGGGTGAGGAGGTGGTAGTGATGGTGGTGGCCCAGTGTGGGGGGGATAAGGTGGTGGTGTGCCTGGTGGTGGGAGTGGGAGCTAGGCTGAGGCACTGTTTGGGGGAGGAGGAGGTGGTGGCAATCCACGGTCGTCCCTCCAGTAGGAGGACCCTGTTGAAAGATGCAGTCATTGGAGTAGGGGACAGTGGGGTCAAATGCCACAGGTGTGGCGGATGGTCCTGCAGGTGTCCTCCTCCTCCTCTTAACCAGGGATTCTCTTGGTTCCTCCCTCCCTGAACCAGTTCCTACTGGGCAGGGGTTCGGTCCCCTAAGTCCTCAAACAATGGAGCTGACGCCCGAGCCTCTGGGTCACCTCTGGACCCAAACCTCCTGGAAGCTGGAAAAGAGAAAAGAAAGGTATATGTGTTAATTATGATGAATAACATATTGGTTTGTGTTCATTCCTAACTATCTGACCTATATAGTTGAACCTGTATGATTCTCTTAATTGCAACTATGAGTAGCTATCATTTACTGGTGTTGTGCCCATGAATGACAGGGATTTGTCAGCTTCATGGATTTAATGATGCATGACTGATCCATCTATCCTTGTTAATTCCATAGAGCTGACATGTCAGTGTCCTTGTCTAGTGTGTGTGATGTACATGTGGTGGCATGTTGGTGTATGTGATATTCACCTGACATGGAGGTTGGATCCTGCTAGTCCACCAGGTCTGAAGCTCCAGCGGTGGGCACCTTGCTCAGTACGTCTTTGAGCTCCCTCTCACACTCGATGTATCTCATAGTCACTATGGGGTCTCCATTTGGTGCTGCGGCTGTACTGGCCTCCTTGGCCATCATCCTCCTCACCTTTGCCCTGATGTCATAGAAACTGTGTTTGACGGACCTTACATTCCTTTTCTCTGTGCCCACAGCTGTTACTGCAACCGCTACCTCCTTCCAGGCCTGGGCCCTAGGCCCAGGCCTAACACCAAAGCAAAGATAGCAGATGCTCAAGGATCGTATGGAGGAGGACCAAATTCTCCCCGCGTGTGTAGTTCAGGTCCTGTGCTTGCCTTTAGCCTCTTGCCCTCCCGACTGTGGATAGGGATCCTGCACTACCTCATCTGACCCTGAGGCCTGTCCCACCTGCATTCTACCACCCCCTCTGGGATCAGGCCCCTCCCCCTCTGTCCCTGAGCTGGAGTTGCCTATCATTATGGGCACCTGGAGATCACCCAGTCCATCTACTCCACTCTCCTCCTACTTTCCTCCACTCCCCTCCTCCTCTCCATCACTCCCCAGGGTCACCTCTCTCTTCCTCACCTCTCCGCCTCCCCACCTCTCCAGTCCTTTCCCCTCCTCTCTTCTCCTTCCATGAGAATCCCCCCCAAAAATAAGGATAAATCAAAGTATGGGTGTATATATTTGTGAGGTAAAACAAATTCATGTTTTATGTTTAATTATTAATTGTTGGGGTATAGGGTGGGGGTATAGAGTGGGTGTGTGTGTATGCAGTGACCTAGCTAGGTATGTATCTATTTGTGTTATTTACTCTATGTGTATTTGTATTATTTGTAATCAGTAAATATGTGTAATCAAAGTTTAAGTGGAAATTGGAATTTGATTAATATAAATGAACAAAACCATAAGAGTCTGTTTTGAAAATTCGCCTACTCTCTCTATCAGCTCAAACACCAACTCCGGGGTCCTGCATGCTCCTTTGTGAATATCTACAACACAGTCAATGCATGGGCGTGTGGAACGCAGCTTTATAATCTCTCTCTGTCAATGGTTTTCTAGTAGCCCGCTTTCTATTGGCTCTGAGACCTGTGTCACACTCTGTAACTACAGGATTCGATTGTAACAGCGGACCGCATCTATTCCAGCTCACTAACAGTTGCAGCCACGGGAAGGGTTTACGGTCTTGAAGCTTCGGCCCTGTACTTGTGGCCTCGTTCAATTGAATCAATCTGTAACTGTTGCGATTGAATGGAGGCCCTAGTATAGTTACTAACTCTTTTCGTTATGCTTTCTTTTACTGTTTCCAGTTATCTCTCTGCTTTTTTTTCTTCTTCCTCATTTTTAATCCATAGGCTTTGATCCTTTGAAAGTTATATCTCTTTTATATTTTAGGAAATAATCTCTTTCCCCTCCCAAATCATAATATAAAAATCATTGATTATTCCCAATTAGTAGTCTTTTTATATGTTAATTGTTTGTTTTCTAAGAGATGGTAATTAAAAATGATCACAAATTTCAAAGTTCCACACATTCTGTACTGTGAGTACAGTCCATTGGTACCAAGATAGTTATTTCAACTTTGTATTTACTTATATTGGATATGAGAATTGTTGTTTCGCAGAATGTGTGGTATAAGGAGAAAATAATTGCATGGTGCCTAGTAAATTGAAAAGAGACATTAGAATATTAAACATGGGCATTTGTCAGGTAAAGATAAGAATTATTTTAGATGTGTCCTATTATGGGGATTAAAACAGACGGTGCCTCTGCAATGGCTGGAAGGTTAAAAGCATTTGTTTTGAGAGTGAAATGACTTCCTGACTGTAAAATCAACACATTGCTTAATACATGTTGATGTTCTGGTGGACACCACAATCCTAGACAAACTTAAAAGTGTTCTAGACTCAGTTATTAATATGTAAAGTCAAGTGCTCTTAAGTTAAGACTTTTCCAGCAAATATTCCAGGAAGTGGAACCTTGCCATGACACTTTGGTTCTTCATAATAATATCCACTGGTGATCCAGGGAAGAAGTTTTTGCAATAAATAATATTTAATAACCTCTTATCTCTTGAGGATATATAGCTATACTTTACGTCACTCGCTGCACAAGGATATGTTTTGGTGTACAATCCTTATGTTGTGTTGATAGAACGACTTGCAGAACTTCAGGCACTCCATATGCTACAACAGAAGTATGATGGATTATCACTACTAATGTTTTGGATGTTGTTAAATAGAGAGTACCTAGCATTAACAGAAAAAGCTGTGGTTACGCTTTTCAACCACCTATCTTGTGTGAGTTGTGTTTTTCATCACTAACAAACATAAAGAACAAGACATTTGATAAACCTCTCTGACTTGAGCATGAACTGATGTGTAACCAACTACAAACCTATGTTTCATATTAAAGGACCGCTGTAGTACCTGTACACTGTAGCACATATGTATGTTGTGCATAGTATGGAGTTTAAATTAAATAAAAGTTAATATTTTTTTAATTGTCTATTTTCTCCTCAAGCATTGCTGTCTTTCTACACTTCCTTGAGGTCATGCCTGGGAGCTGGGTCATTAGAAATATTGGAAGCAGGTTGGGCTTTGATGTTACTGGCTCTGCCCTGTGACAATATTAGCCCCACCCGATGGCCTACACAGATATAACCAGTGTTTTGCCTGCTTGCATCTCCCTCATTGACTAATGACAGTGTGTGAACCATCATAGCCCCCTCCTTAATGAGCATGCTCAGTCTGACCCACAGTTTTACTGGTCAGACCTTTTTTCTGTACAGGTTCCAGGCAGAGCTGACCACATCCCCTGATAGCCACATGTAGAAGGAGATAAGCAGCAGTGCTTGAGGGGAAAACTGACATATTGAAAAGTTAGAAAAATACTAACATGTATTTAAAACTGAATGCCGTTTTTAATAATCTCTGCCTAACAAACAACCCTATGAGCTTTACTTGCAAATGAACTACCATGGTCCTTTAATTACTAGTCAAATCTTTGACTGCAATGAAAGCCATTTTATTTAAGATCAAATATACCAGCAACATTTAAGAGCATACATGCAATATTTAGCATCTTTAGGTTTTATTTGCTTCTAAAATATAATCTGTGGGTACAACCAATTCCAGCAGTGATGTATATTTTCATTCAAATATGCATAAATAAATACTGAAGTGTACTTTTGAGACACACCAAATAGAGATACTGTAGTGTGCTATGGCAACTCTCTTTCAGAAAAACTAGTATAGAGCAAACGCACCCTACCTTGGCCATCTCACTAAATTAAATACAATATGGGCAGTCTGCTGACTTGATCACTTTCCATTACGTAATTCTCTTACACTCTTTCTTACACTTCCAATCATTCCTAAACTCCTTTGCATTATCATCATTTCAAACTGTACTTAAGGCTGTCAACAAAAACCTTGCGGCCCTGTACACATCTAACAGCAAGGTTGCTTTCTACCCCAACAATAATACTGTAATTTTGACATTCACTTTTGGCACCTCCTAAAGTGTCATGTGGTTTAAAATGTTGCTGTTTTGTTCCTGCACTACAAAGAGAATTCATTGATCATTACCATGGTCTGCTACCATCTATCTGTTTTTCATACCAATTATTGTCTTTAGAATGGCTTAGTTGTATGCACTCAATTCCATACGTAGAACATGCAGAAATTATTTGTACTTTCTGTAAATCTTATAATTTATTATCTCATTCAGTGTACTAAACAGTATTATTTTTCTGTTGCATTGTATGTATGGGTGTAGGAGGCCAAAAAAAATCTGTGGGGGATAATTCAACTCTACTCCCAGAACAGGAAGCAGTGTATGGCAGTAATTAAACTACTGAACAAAACTAACATAAAAACATCTTGACGTCATCACAGTTTTATTGCACTGTAAAAAATTGCTTTTTGAAATGCAGTGTACAGTACATACTGTATTAAATGGCAGTAATTAAACTACTGAACATAACTAACATAAAAACATCTTGACGTCATCACAGTTTTATTGCACTGTAAAAAATAGCTTTTTGAAATGCAGTGTACAGTACATACTCAATTAAATGGCAGTCATTAAACTACTGAACATAACTAACATAAAAACATCTTCACATCAACACAGTTTCATTGCACTGTAAAAATAGCTTTTTGAAATGCAGTGTACAGTACATTATGCATTACATGGCAGTCATTAAACTACTGAACATAACTAACATAAAAAAAATGTTCACTTCAGTTAACTTAAATAAACTAAAAAATGAACTAAAAAAGAGAGTTTAGTGCGTAGACATAACATTAGGGTCATCAGGATCAGGCTTCATCTCCTGCTAGGACTCCTTCAGGAGCAGAAAACCAGTCATCATCATCATCTGATAATTTAGCTCGAACACGATCAGGAGATGTGAACGTGATTAGTGTTGGGTCTTCATCTGTAGATGATGTTGTACTGGTAGACTTGGGTGCAGCTTTCTGCATAAATGAACGAATATCACCTTGCTTTGAAGCCTTACGCCTCTCCTGCAACGTCAGGTTTTGCATGATGTGTGGCTGCATAATATTCAGAGAAGTGAAGAAGTGTTGCTGTTCTGCAAAAGCGATTACGGTTTCCAATGCTGCAGTAGCTCTCTGCCATGATACTTTTTCCACCTCACACCTGTCGTCAACACTCTCTTCCTCCGCTGCAACATTCATTTTTCCATTATTCACAACACCTTCTATGATGTCTTCTGTGTTTAGTGTATGAGTGACTGGAATAGCTTCATCCACAGCAAATCAATCTTTGAGTTAATCTCAAGACAAATTCATTTGGAATCATCTAACTCATATATTTCATCATAAACGCTGATATTGACAGCTGAACAATTGATTTGAACCTCCTCAAAGTCGACGGAGGTGAAGGAGGACAAGGAGGATTCCTCAGGCGTGACAGCTGGCCACAACTTTCTCCAACATTTCTGTAATGTTTCACTTGCCAGATAATCCCAAGCACATTTGACAGTGTATATTGCATCTTTGAGATTGTATTTCTTCTGGAACTGTACAATTGTTCGGTCACCTTTTTCAAGCCTTAATTGGGACCGGTTTGGGCATTTTTGTGGTCGCAAGACAGGTTGGGGTCGATTTTACCAAGGACAATCTGTAAAAAAAAAAAGAAGAAGAGTCACCAATTTGACCTTGTCAAATCAAAAAGTTACAGGCGAGCAGAACCATTGAAGAGATGTACTGTATACTGTATAAGTAAGCTATGAGGATAATACAGTACAACATGCACATCAACACATTGACAATTATGAGTAATTAAAAATACTGATAGATAGATAGTACAGTACTGTAGATAGATACACACACATAGATAGATAGATAGATAGATAGATAGATAGATAGATAGATAGATAGATAGATAGATAAATAGATAGATGAATACATACTGTATATTCCCAATTGAAAAAAAATGGGAAAATAATTGAATCTTTGGGCTAAAATTAATCATAATTTTCAGACAGTATTTTGTATGCACCACAGTTTATTTTATAGAACCTCTAGCAATGGTATACAGTGCAGTATTTATTATTTTATATATGCTATGTTACTTACTTTGTAATGCTGCTATGTGATCTTTATGTCTACAATAAAAACCTATTGACATAAAAATAATGTACATGTACTGTGCATTCCTCAAAACTAAGCTGGTAATTAATAAAATTAGGAAAATAAATCTATTGTACAATGCCCAAACTGTGTCCACAAGCACACTGCCACTTTAAATGATTAAAAATACTGGCTCACCTCCCAATTGGAGATTCCAGTGGCGCAGCAACAATTCCGGATGCAGAAGTTGTCGGTTACGCAAAAAAATGCTAGTTGCTTGAGAGTTTACGGTTGATGGGGAAAACACACGGTTGTGGTTTGATTGAGAGTTCCGGTTAGTTGAATATCAGATTATTGAGAGTTTACTGTATATATATATATATATATATATATATATATATATATATATATATATAAGATAAACTAGGGGTCAAATGAGGAAGACATACTGCTTCATAGCCCTCTAGTGGCCTAAACCGGTAATATATGATTATGTTTAAGTTTGCTATGTTTTGTGTCCCCTATTCATTAGGGGAACCACCCCCGCCCTATCCCCCATTTTCTACACCTCTCATTGTATGTAATACTGTAGAATATCCAGTTTTTTTATAAGTAAAAATATTTAAAAACAAATTATAATTCCTCCTGCAAACTGTATATATTTCAGTAGTTTCAGGTCATGCATATGGGAAATAAAAATACTTTTTGTAGACAAAAATAAAGATAAAACCTAATATTTTTTCTGAACAAAACTGACCAAAAAAATCAGACCTTAACCATTAAATTTAGCAATAATAATAATATTTAAATATATTTAGAATGTTTTTCTAATAATCTATTTCGCTTTCAATTTCTATAACTTGATTTTTTAAATAAATGCTATTTTGTAATGGTTGAACAAAATGTTCTTTCTAGTTTTTCAAGACAACCTATTTAAAACAATGAATTCAAACGTCAGATATAATTATATGACGTTGCTTCTGTATGTTATTTCTTGAAAAAGAAACATTTTGGCAACAATCTTGCACTTTCTTGTCCAAATGTTCATTTTAGCTTCTAGTACATTTGTCATTTTAGCTTTAATAATATGGTAGCAGTGTATAAAAAGTATAACGCACAGTCGATATGTAGTAGAGAGATGTATGAGTACACCACAGAGGCATTGTTTTATTTAAGTGTCTAAAATCTGGTTTCATTTCAATAATATCTAACATATGGGAACTCTTTTGTTGAAATATAGGCACAGCAAGACTTTCAAAAGGCAATTTACATTTTGAGACAGAAACCAGAGCCACAAAACAATGATCATTGCAATATGTCTGTTGTCCAAAATAACTTTCTGCAATATATTAAATGCCTCTATGAAACTTTAAAGTCCCCAGTTATCTTCACACAAGTCATATTTTTTTACTCAGTCAATCCAGATAGAAAGCTTACGTAAATATAGCCGTCTCTTGTTAGGAAATCTACCAAGCCGACCTTATAATCGCTATATCATACTGTACATCTATGTATGGATTATGTAGCTAGTCTTTCTGAAACAATATGAAATCCATCCTTTCCCTGTATATACCTTCTTGGAATTAACACTTCATGCAACATTAGGCTTCACAGAACAATAATTTAAACCATCACTGTACAACTTTTTAATGTCAAGTACAAGCATCTAGCATACCAACAATGTTTTGTTACTGACACTTACTTTCAATTTAGTCATTACTCCTCGCATATTTGCCCTGAAAGCCCAACAGGTAGCTTGTTAACTCAATAACTCTCTTCACCTTCCTTGACGGCCAGTCCCATAAACCACCATTCAAAAGCATATCCTCCCACAGTATGGTGAAATAGCTCACAGTCTCCCATGTGTCTCGTACCTGGATGGGACCCTGCCAGCAGCGCCGCACTTACCTCCTCTGCGGCTCCCGTCCCCCGGCCGGAACTGCTTTCTGGATCCAGCCGCGATGAGCGGTTTGTTCCAGAAAGTTGTTCCGGCTGAAGAACGGGAGCCGCAGAGGATAAGACGGAGTGCGGTGCTGCTGGCAGGCACGCATACAGGTACTGGGGTAGGGGATGCGAGCCCTGGGAAGGCCAGGAGGGAGTGATGCGAGCTCTGGGGGCCTCGCGATGAGTGCGGAGGCCTTTGGTGCTTATTGCAGCCCCTGCTGGCAGGAACCAGGTACTACTGGGATTGACGTGAGGCTCGTGGTCAACGGCTCGCCTCGCTTTGCGAAGCTCGCAGTTGCAACCCTGCAGGTCACAAACGGCTCATCTCGCTTTGTGACGCTCACAAAGTATGAACAACATCGCAAGTTTTCCCAACACTGCTACTATATATGTGATTGTTAACTTTATTTCACACTGGTGCACATAACACCTAAAACATTATTGGTGATGTTTGTGAGTTAATATTCAGGAAAAGTATACATTCTAGCACTATTCAGTATCACCATTCCCTTGAAGGGTTAACTAAATGACAGGTATTATTAATAATTATTTAATACAATAACACTTGCTATAATTTCACATAAATATTATTGTTATATATCTTGCTACATGCCCAACAGCAATGGCGTGGGAATTTACAGGATGAGTGTACCCAAGATTGCCTTGATGGAGGTTAGTTTGCTGTTGCTCCATGTGCCACTCCACAGCCTCCAAGTGTGGTTGTTGGCCTTCCTCAACAGATTGAACACATTAGTTCAATTCCCCTTGTCATGATTTTTTCATGAATCCCCATGTACCTGGGCCTCTAACAGTGTGTTCCTTGCATGCTCCCTGGACAACACAGTACCTGGCCAATGCTATGTAGCGATATACCCAGATAGCCAGCATCAATGTCACCCCCTCCTCTCTTTAAAGCCAGAGGCTGCTCATGTTGACATAAATCACACCCCATTTTCTAAGAGCTAAGGTTCTGGTGTAGTTGACATACCTTCCCATGGATGTGGGTAGATGATCCGTGTAAGCAGTATGCTGTGGGGCTGATCAATTGTGTTGAGTATTATTTGAGGTGTGTCTATCCCTTTAATAGTCAGTGGATTAGAGCACGTGGTGTGGTCCTTGTGTGTCCTTGTACGCATATATGTCATGAGGAGGTGTAATATTGCCAATAGTTTTTGTTCCAATATCGATATGATGACTCAAATATGTTAATGAATATATATATATATATATTTTTTTTTTTTTTTTTAAGTCCACATTTGAGCCTCTGTTAGAGTTTTACCAATAATTATATGTATTTTCTTGCTATTCAGTCATGTACTGTGTCTTTAATTGCTTTTAACATTACCATATACATGACCGGTTAAAAATATTATCTTTTTTTTTTTTGCATATTTGTTCCGTGGAGACTGTTGTGCAATTAATTCTAATCTCTCTAATGCAAGTTAATTTGCTATTCAATTGGCCTCTTTTTGCAGGCTCCGAATGGATTACGAGTTACGGCCTTTGCGATGGTTAAACTTTGCGATGGTTAAACCTGTAACTTACAGCCTCCTGAAGCCTTTGTTCTTTCACATTCGCAAGTGTTACGATGGCTAAAATCGCAAATCGATATTCATTTGCTCAATTTCCTCAAGCCCGCAAATGTTTTCACACCCGTAAATGGCAAAAAAAGGAGAAAATCCTACGAGTACTAGAGAGGACCCGCAAGGTCATTAAACACCTATTCGTAGCACTGTAAATGCAAATAAAAAAAAGAATACTGCACTGTAAATAACGGGGAAAGCGATGAAAGACATTTTAAATAATTGCACAGCAGTCTCAAGTTCGCAAATTGGCAGTATATAAGATTTATTTTTACGTTTAATTTCGGGGTTAAATCGATCTCGGGTATTAATTAGTTAGTACATATCAGGCCACCCATATAAACTAGAACAGTATTGGCATTCATTTTCATAATTCTTTATTTTGTGGTTTTGTGAGTCTAATTGCATATCAGTCCCCCGAACCTAATTGATTGACATGTTTTAGTGCGGTAATAATGACGGTCTCATTTTCTATTGGCTGATTCTAAATGGGAGGTTATGGGCTTTATTAATTGATCATGTTCCCGCCCTGAACTGCTACGAACCAGAGCAGGGTTTACGGAGTCGGCTTTTGATTGAATACCCCCTGGAATCGGAGATGAACGGGAGCCTGCAACACAATTGGGATTGCAATTGAATTGGGCCCTAAGATTCCAACTGGATCTCCCCGCTCTGGAAAACTCTGAACTAGAGCAGCTTAATGCTAGCGTTGCTTATGAAGAAGTTAGGGGCACAATTAAATCGCTGATTCTAGGCAAATCCCTAGGACTGGATGTTTTTTCCAACCAGTACTATAAAAACTTAGCAGATATACTAATCCCTCATTTGGTTACGCTCTGTAATGCAATCCTATGGGGGGAACAAATGCCCTTGAATTAAACCAAGCAAATTTAGTATTTTTATCCTCTAGAGGTCAAAAATGATCACCCAATTTCTCCTATCTAGACTTATTCACAAGGATCAAGTCGGCTTTGCCCCACATAGACAAGCAGGAGACAATATAAGAAGAGTCTGTGTTCCACTTGGTCCAAAGTTCGTATATACCACTTTGCACTTTGGCACTGGATATAGAGAAGGCCTTTGACTCTTTGGAGTGGTTATATCTATATGCAGTTTTGACGAAATTCGGCTTTGAGGGTCTTGCTCTCCCAAGGCCTACTTAAAACTACCAGGCCCTAAAAAGACATTTCTTGATATTCAAAGAGGCACAAGGCAGGGCTGCTCTTTGCATTGGCAATTGAGCCTCTAGCACAAACTATCAGATCCAGACCTGAGATTCATGGTTTAACACTTGGTAACCACAACTTCAAATGCTGCCTATTCGCTCACAACCTTTTTTTTACTCTAACCAAACCCACCATCTCAATTCCAACTCTCATGGACGTGTTAAATAGCTTTTGACTAATTAACTTGGATAAAACCGAGGCCCTAGGGTCTGGTCTCTGGCTCCGTTCAACTTCTCCTGGCCCAGAACCCATATAAAATACCTAGATATAAACATCGCCCCAAACCTTTCTGAACTATATAAAACAAATTATTTACATTTGTTTTTAAAGAACTGACAACTGACCTTGACAAATGGACCAAACTCCAAATCTCGTAGACTGGTCATATTAACAAGATAAAAATTAATATCCTCCCTAGAATCTTATACTATTTCAGATCCTGGATAACTTCCAAGAACAAATCTCTAGGCTTATTTGGCACAACAAACCTCCTAGAATTGCTAAGTTTGTAATGTATAGACACAAAAATAGAGGCAGACTCTCCTGCCCACACCTTAAGCTTTACTACAGAGTGGCTCAAATATCATTCCCACCACTTGCTCACTCAACAAACTATCAACCTATTTGGGTAATTATGGAAAACCACCAGCTGCAACCCCTTTTGTGGCATAGGATAGTGTGGCTTCCCAAATCCCAATGCCCACCTGTCAACTTTCCTAACCCCATGATTAAACTTTCTCTCACAAATTGAACTTGGGCTAACTCTAGGTGTCAATTAGTACCGGAACATTCTCCTCTTTCATCCATCTTTGCTTCTCCTAACTTATTTAGGGATCTCCCCAGGGACTCAATAACATGGTAGACCTCGAGGGGTCTCGACAGAATAGATTCATGGTTCCTCAATGACCAACTTCCCTTAATGAGAGATCATAGTTATCCCTAATTTATTCAAAAGTGAGGACCTTTACATTTCTGTAAGTTCAGACATTTTATAGTGATTAAAACGGGGACTTTGGGCCCTCTCAGAACTTACTGGCTGACTCGTATCTGTAAGGATGCCCCACTAACACAGGGTATCCTAGGTTTAATGTATGAAACTTTTACCACTCCTACTAAAAAAACACAAACCCAAATTTATGACTAGATGGGAGGAAAATTTGGATCAGAACTGGGATCAGGAAAAATTGGTACAGGCCTGTTGCAGATTTTCCAAAGGTTCTTGGAACTATAGCCTACTGGAAACTTCACTAAAAATTATTCATGGAACCTACATCACCCCTTATAGGCTTCACAAAATGAAACCTCAACAATTGGGTAACTGTTTCAGGGGATGCCCCACCCTGGGAACATTTTTACACACCTGGTGGACCTGTCCCAAAGATTAAACATTATGGTCTAAAACAACCTAACTGATATCAGACCTTTTTCATAACCAGATAACACCTTTCATTGAATTATGCCTCTTAGGTTTCCATATCCCTTCTTTATCAAAACCCCAGAACAGACTACTTCAATTCATTATGTTAGCAGTTAAAAATCACATTGCTAGAAAATGGAAAGATACCAACCTTTTTTCACATGAAATTATCAACAAGATCAGTTTTTATATGATTAATGAAACACTCACACATATTATTTCTGACATTTACCAAACCTTTTTGACTACCTGAATTAATTCCACTCATAGAATTACGATAAGAAAAGGAGATTCTACTTCACTTTTTACAAACCTGAGACGTTGTGGGTTGAGAGTCCTGGAGCTTGGCGCTGACCCAGGAGACCGGCCAGAAACGTAAGTTACCATCCTATTTTTCCACAAAGCCGCACTAATTTGAGGGAATAACCTTTTTGCAATCTGATTTCATGCCTTCCTCACTCCCCTTCCCCCCTTTTTTTGTCTACCTATTTCAGCCTTGTTTGTTTTTATCACAGAAAATGGAAAATGTAATGCAGTACTACTCACTTGAAATTTCTATATGTACACTCAATACCTTTTTTTCTTTTTTTGCATTCCTTCTAAGTTCTTTGTTACCTGCAATGCAAATTACATCATTTGTTGATGTGTGAGCTAATAAGAATGATTGGAACTAAAAACTAAGGCCTCCATTAAATTGCAATTGGAGACGAACGGGAGCCCACAACACACCCACAGACATACGGACTACTGCAATCGAGTTGTGGGCTTCAGTTCATCTCTGATTGCGTAAATCCTGTGGCTGCAAACTGTTAGGGACAGGCTGAGATGCCATTGGCGGTTACGATCCAACAGCAGTACAATGTAGTGCGACACAGCCTGTCAGCCAATAGATAGAGGTCTAGCAGCAGATGATTGACAGAGGGAGATTATAAATTTGCATTCCACCTGCCCATGCGTTAACTGTGTTGTATTTTGTGATGAAGTAGCAAACAGGTCCGGGAGTTGGTGGTTGGTTCAAGTTAAAGAGAGAGGAGAAGAGTTTGGACAGAAGTAATTTGCAGTTTTGATCATTTATATTATACCATTTACTATTTTACACGTAATCCTTGATTACACATTTTTACAGATTTTACATAATTGCAATACACATAATTTAAACAATACACATAAAGACATATAGAGGTCACGCCATACACCCCATCCCATCTTCCTCACCCACTCCCCAACAGTTATTAATTACACATAATACATACAGTTTTTTTTTCATACATATACAGCCAAAATTGTATGGATTTATTCCTAATTTATTTTTGGGATTATTATGGAAGGAGGAGAGAGGAGAGGAGGGGAGAGGAGTGGAGAGGTGGGGAGGAGAAGAAAAGAAGAGGCGAGGAGGAGAGGAGAGAGGGGGTCCTGTTGAGTAGTGGTGGAGAGGAGGAGGAGTGGTGGAGGAGAGGATGTGAGCAATGTTGAAGGAGAGGAGGTAGTAGAGAAGGAAGTGGCGAAGGATGAGGTGGAGAAGGAGAAGGTGGCGAGGGAACAGGAGGACGAGGGGCGGAGGAGGAGGAGCAGGAAGAAGAGAGGAGTGTAGAGGAGGAGGTGAGTGATGGCAGGGTGGCCCTAGCACCAGGTACATTTAGAAGAGGGACAGAGGGGAAGGAGACTGATCCCAAGGGGGTAGTAGTTCAGGGAAGGGACAGCCCTCAGGGAGAGGTCAGGAAGGCAAGGATCCCCATCCACAGTCGGGAGGGCAAGAGCCTAAGGGCAAGCACAGGGCCCACAATTAGTCACACTGGGAGAATTTGGTCCTCCTCTGTGCTATCCGTGGCCGCCACTTGATTCTTGCAGGGGGGAGGGAAGTTAGGCCAGGGCCTAGGGCTCAGGCATGGAATGAGGTAGCGGCTGAGATGACAGCAGTAGGCACAGCACCAAGAAATGTGAGGTCTGTCAAGCACCGGTTCAGAGCCAAGGTGAGGAGGATGATGGATGAAGGAGGACAAGGACCAGAACGTGACTTATAATGCATGGGAGAGGGTCACCAGGGACCTTCTGAGACAGGTGACCAGCAGCTGGAGCTTCAGGCCTGCTGGCCCAGCAGGACCCAGCCTCCATGTCAGGTGAATATCACATACACCAACATGTAAAACATGTACCACATGTACCTCACACACACTACACGTGTATATGATGACCAACAAGGACACTGACATGTCAGCTCCATGGAATTAACAAGGAATACATGGATTGGTCATTAAATCCATGAAGCTGACAAATCACTGTCATTCCTGGACACTACAACAGTAATCAACCAATAGATTGTTCATGTATTGGTGTGCCCACTGCAGCCTATGCAGTTATAGCCCACAGCCGGATACAAGTAAGCGACAAGAACGATCAAGACCAAGAGCCAAAGAATAGATCATATCTAGCAAATGAGAGCTAATCTGAGTTGCAATTAGGAGTATCATCCAGGTTCAAGCCTAGATGTCAGATAGCTAGGAATGCACACAAAACAATATATTAGTCATCATACTAATGACATATACCTTTCTTTTCTCTCTTTCAGCATCAAGGAGGTCTGGGTCCAGTAGCGAGGAAGTGGAGGAGCCCAGCAGGAACAGGTGCAGGGGGAGAAGGAGTCAAGTGGAGCCAAGGGCCCCGGTTCAGAGGAGGAGGATGTAATAAGGCTGGTGGATTCCAAACCACCCCCAACACTGCAAGACCCTCCAGTCGAACCCCAGAACCTTTCCACTCCCACACCGCCACCTCCTCACCATGCCACTGCCCAGGGACCTCCATTCCCAACATCAGGACAGGCTGCGCAGGCGGAGATGCTGGCCCTCATGCGTTGGCAGGTGGACTGTCTTCGGGGGATCCAGGCCAGCATCTCCGCCAATCATGCAAAGGTAATGCACAGCCTGGCAAGGCTCAATAAAGAGGAGAGGAGGCATCATCTAATGACTGAGACCTACCTGGTTGGGCTGCTCAGGATTGGGGCGGACCAAGGCGCATTCCAGGGAGTGACCACGAAAGCAATGTGGAGCGCTTTGGTGCCCAGCCTCCTCCACCCCAGAGCATTCCCTGGCCACCTGCAGCCCGGCCCCTCCTCTCCTCTCACCATGCCTCTGCCACTGCAGGTGCCACTACCTGCAGTGATACTGTGGAGTATCAACATTCCCCTGAGGGCCTGCTAACAATATGACAGGTGATACTGGAGTGTGTTGGCAATTCCTTCTCTAGTGGACTGTGACTTGTCTGACCTCTCTGCTATGAACTGCCCACCTACAGTGGCCCTATATGGTATACCTCCCAGCTTCATTTATGTACACAAGCCCCTTCACCACCACCATTTAGCAATCCAGATGGGGAACCAGGGAAACATACACCACACTAATGTAAATTGATGAATAGCAAAACATTATGGGTGGTCACCAAAAGGGAATGTGTATACATCTTGGCACATGGCAACAAGCAATGGTGTGGGGCTTTCCAGGATGGGTATAGAGGAGATTACCCCTGATGGAGGGGAGTTGGCTGCTGATCCACGTGCCTCTGGCCAGCCTCCATTTGTTTTTGCGGCCCTTCCTGATGGGTTAGAATAGAGTAGTGTTGTGTATGTTCCCCTGGTCCCTTTCTAGATTGCTAAGTGGTGGTAGTGAAGGAGCTTGTGTACCTGAATGAAGCTGTGAGCTATACCATGTAGGGCCACGGTAGGTGGGCAGGTCATAGCAGAGAGATCAGACAAATCACAGTACACTAGAGGAGGAACAGGCAATGCACTCCAGTATCTTTAGCATGCAAACCTTGTGGATACACACAGACAGAGACATTAGTTGGTGTGCTGCAGTCCATAGGGTCACATAGAGTCCATAGAGTGTCTTATAGACGGAGTGTCTATAAGACAGGGTTGTCTTATAGATGGAAAAATACAGTATATATAATATATTTAAATAAATATAAACTGAACCAATATTAAAATATTCCAGGTCAGGATATGATTTTTAGGGAAATGACCTGGAACAGAGACTTTCCAGAGAGCCAGAAATACCAAATTTGCCAGACTCACATGACCAGATGGGATTCATGTAATAAGCCTCAAAACTTCTGGGCAAAGCTGGTTAAGTATCTGTTCTGGGCCAGACCTAAAATGTTTAATTTTTTCATTTCTGAAGGCTTGTACCTTTGCTACAGTGGATATAAAAAGTCTACACACCCCTGTTAAAATGTCAGGTTTCTGTGCTGTAAAAAAATTAGACAAAGATAAATAATTTCAGAACTTTTTCCACCTTTAATGTGACCTATAAACTGTACAACTCAATTGAAAAACAAACTAAAATCTTTTAGGTGGAGGGAAGAAAAAATATAAAAATAAAATAATATGGTTGCATAAGTACTAATACTTTGTTGAAGCACCTTTTGATTTTATTACAGCACTCAGTCTTTTTGGGTATGAGTCTATTAGCATGGCACATTTTGACTTGGCAATATTTGCCCACTCTTCTTTGCAAAAACACTCCAAATCTGTCAGATTGCGAGGGCATCTCCTGTGCACAGCCCTCTTCAGATCACCCCACAGATTTTCAATCGGATTCAGGTCTGGGCTCTGGCTGGGCCATTCCAAAACTTTAATCTTCTTCTGGTGCAGCCATTCCTTTGTTGATTTGGATGTATGCTTTGGGTCATTGTCATGCTGAAAGATGAAGTTCCTCTTCATGTTCAGCTTTCTAGCAGAAGCCTGAAGGTTTTGTGCCAATATTGACTGGTATTTGGAACTGTTCATAATTCCCTCTATCTTAACTAAGGCCCCAGTTCCAGCTGAAGAAAAACAGCCCCAAAGCATGATGCTGCCACCACCATGCTTCACTGTGGGTATGGTGTTCTTTTGGTGATGTGCAGTGTTGTTTTTGCGCCAAACATATTACATAGTTACATAGTTACATAGTTACATAGTTACATAGTATTTAAGGTTGAAAAAAGACTTTCAGTCCATCAAGTTCAACCTTTTAAGATCTCCTCTGATCTGCAATATGCGGATTAACTAATAATTATCTTTTGGAATTATGACCAAAAAGTTCAACCTTGGTTTTATCAGACCATAACACCTTTTCCCACATGCTTTTGGGAGACTTCAGATGTGTTTTTGCAAAATGTAGCCTGGCTTGGATGCTTTTCTTTGTAAGAAAAGGCTTTCGTCTTGCCACTCTACCCCATAGCCCAGACATATGAAGAATACAGGATATTGTTGTCATATGTACCACACAGCCAGTACTTGCCAGATATTCCTGCAGCTCCTTTAATGTTGCTGTAGGCCTCTTGGTAGCCTCCCAGACCAGTTTTCTTCTCCTCTTTTCATCAATTTTGGAGGGAGCTCCAGTTCTTGGTAATGTTACTGTTGTGCCATATTTTCTTCACTTGATGATGACTGTTATCACTGTGTTCCATGGAATATCTAATGCCTTGGAAATGATTTTGTACCCTTCTCCTGACTGATACCTTTTAACAATGAGATCCCTCTGATGCTTTGGAAGCTCTCTGTGGAGCATGGCTTTTGCTGTGGGATGTGACTAAGAAAATTTCAGGAAAGACCAACTAGAGCAGCTGAACTTTATTTGGGGTTAATCAGATGCACTTTAAATGATGGCAGGTGTATGCTGACTCCTATTTTACACAATTTGGAATGTGATTGCTTAATTCTGAACACAGCTACATCCCCAGTTATAAGAGGGTGTGCAGACTTATGCAACCACATTATTTTTCTTTTTTGTTTTTCTTCCCTCCACCTAAAAGATTTCAGATTGCTTTTTAATTGAGTTTTAGAGTTTATAGGTCACAAATAAAGGTGGAAAAAATTCAGAAATTATTTTTCTTTGTCTAAATTTTTTATAGCACAGAAACCTGACTGTAACGGAGCTATGACATCAGAGGTCAATATCTAATAAATAACAAAGATAGCCAAGTATAGCGCACCCTGGTCCCACAAGTCCCTCTTTCCACAATGGACGATACACACCGTGGATTTTCAGAACAGAGAGACATTTTAATTCTTTTACACACATATATATACAGTCAGAACAGGGGGGGGGGGGGGGGGGGTGAGAGTCGCCACAAGGAATACTCCCACCTTTGGCCATACAAAGACTTAATTAGCAACTGGATTATAATCTTAACACATCATCACTGGAGCCGACTGGTTCCCTACACAATAGAGCTTTTACAAACAAAGCAGATGGATAATTGGGTTAGCTCTTCCTGTCTCTTGCAGACTTTGATTTGTAAACAAAGATGATGGAAAGCCAAGATTAACCCTTGGGCCTCGCATAGTCCAGTTAACCCTTCCCTGGCCTGGTATAATGTCCATGGGCAAAGATGCAATGTCCTTGGTAAGATAACAGTGATGGGTTTCTGTTACACTGACATTTTAACAGGGGTGTGTAGACTTTTTATAATTTGCTCTGCTCTTTTCCTGGCCTTTCCCCTCTTCCTTTCTTCCAGTTATCCATTTTCCTGTTTATTCCATCCATATCTCTATCTGTCCATGCCTTGCCACATAGAGAAATGCTGCAATACTAGCTAAGGGTCAGCAGTGATCCATCTTTTAGACCTTTCATTCAGATGCATATGGTTCCTTGCACTCACCATTCCTCCTGACTTTGCCTGGCAAGCTTCCAGCGGAGCACAAATTAATTCATGTAGCCAGTGGCAAAAATTATATAGCAGATGGAATAGCAGAGTACAGGTAATTATGAAGTAAAACTTTCACTAGGATCCATTAATCTGTTTGAAGTGTAAATTGCTACATTTCAAAGCTATACTTTTCATGGAAAATTGACAGCAGAAAATGCATTTTGTATCTGTTCTAGTAATGTTCTGATACCACTTTGATAATGTTCTGATGCCCAATTTTCTCGTTTTTGTCCTAATATTTAAATTGTTACTTTTGCTTTACTGCAGTGCTATAACAGAAGACTGCATTTCCCATAATGCTGTATGTGAACCTTTTCTCTGCAAAGAATAAAATAATAAATAATAAAAAACATCCAGATTTAGGCTCTCAGACACATAGGGCCTTATTAAATTAGCCCTCGGTCCTTGCAAAAGGCAGTTTTTTGCTGTTTGCGAGGACCGAATCCCTTGCAACCTGCTTTGCAAGATGACGCCGAAAAATGACTGAGAATAAGCTCCGAGAGAGCTACGGAGTCACACGCAGCCTTAAATCTATGAGGTGAATCTCGCACCTCAGAAGAATCCCTACGGGCACAAAAAAGTGCTAGCAAGGGATCCTAAAGCTTCTACGTGCTGCCTCGGAGCAGCCCGAGACAGCCGTGTGATGCTCCCCCCTACTCCCTAAACATATCCCCATGCTGCAGGGGTCCCTATCGGGCCTGATCTATGCAGATTGGGGACCCCTGCTGCAAGGGGTTAATGTGGGGACACTTTGGGGGTCCCGATTGGCAAAGATCAAGCCCCCGCTGCATTTAAAACTTTTAAATTCCCTGCCGCAGCTCCTTAAAGGGCCCGTGGCACACTATTAGCAAACCTGGCTGCGGCACCTAAAATTAACCCCCCTCTATGCTGGGGGCCCCCATCGGGACCCCCGAAGTGTCCCCACATTAACCCCTTGCTGCAGGAGTCCATAGGGTACCGATCGTGACACCGTTGCATTTAAAATTTCCAGCCTCGCGGGTCCTTAAAGGACCGTAAAAGGTCCTGAAAGGACTCACGCTAAAAAATATTAACCCCAGGCAACTAAAATTAACCCCATAACTCATGGGGGTCAATACAGAACCCCATAAGCACTTAATTAACCTTGTCACTCATGGGGGTCAATACAGACCCCCATAAGCACTTAATTAACCCCATAACCCATGGGGGTCAATACAGACCGCCATAAGCACTTAATTAACCCTATAACTCATGGGGGTCAATACAGACCCCTACAAGCCTCTATTTAACCACATCAGTCCCATAAGGGTATATTATGACCCTTATGGTGCTTTTAAAACCCTAACATTAACCACATAAGTGCCATAACGGTCCTCAAGGACCATCATGACACTAACTACAAACACTACATTGCACTATACCCCCGAATAAACCATTAAATCTAAACTAACCCCCCTCTACACTAATCTATTAACACCTATACTACCTACCTACACTACCTACCTACCCCCTAATAAACCCCACCACCACTCTAATGACAGAAAATAAGAAAACCTAACTCACAACAAATAAAAAACCTACCTTACAGAAAATTAAAAAAAAACTGTTACAAAAAATAAAAAAATCTACATTCCAGTAAATAAAGAAACCTGTCACAAAAATTAAAAAAGGAGCATTACAGAAAAAAATACAAATTACAACCCCCCCCCCCCACTACAGAAAAAAAAATTACACACCTGAAAAGGAAAGACATACACAATACAATACAATACATACAATACAATACATACAATACATACAATACAAATAAAATAAATTACAATACCCCCTATCTAACATACAATCTATTTAATATGCAATAAATCTGCAAAGGTAAGTGGTCTTAATTATTTTATGTTAGCTTAGAATTAGGGTTTCTGTATGTAGTTAGGATTTATTGTATGTTAGATAGATAGGGGGATGTATTTTAGATAGTTAGGAATTACCGTATTGTATATTAAATCGATTGTTAGATAGATAGGGGCTATTGTATTCTATTTTATTTGTATTATATATATTGTATATATTGTATTGTATTGTATGTATTGTATTGTATGTATTGTATTGTGTATGTCTTTCCTTTTCAGGTGTGTAATTTGTTCTTTTTTTCTGTAGTGGTGGGGTTGTAATGTATTTTGTTATTTTCTGTAAGGTAGGTTTTTTTATTTTTTTTATTTCTTGTGAGTTAGGTGTTTTTTTTCTGTAGGGTATGTTTTTTTATTTCTTGTGAGTAAGGTTTTCTTACTTTCTGTCATTAGAGTGGTGGGGGGTTTATTAGGGGGTAGGTAGGTAGTGTAGGTAGGTAGTGTAGGTGTTAATAGGTTAGTGTAGAGGGGGGTTAGTTTAGATTTAATGATTTATTGGGGGGTATAGTGCAGTGTAGTGTTTGTAGTTAGTGTCATGATGGTCCTGTGGTTAATGTTAGGGTTGTAACAGCCCCATAAGGGTCATGGTACAGTTGATTTGACATATTTCTGACATATTTTGATCTTGTTAGATATCAGCAACTTCATATGTTACGGTTTATACCAGTAGTGGACAAGAACTGGCCTGGGAGCCTTATATGGCCTTCAGGTACTTCCCAGGCTGTTCTCTGGAGTGGGAGAGCATGCTCTTCTTCATCAATACATGGTAATTTTTTCCCCTCTAAAACTAGCAAATAATACCCAGTTGTACTCCTATATACTTTTCATTATCATTATCTCATTATCTACACTTCTATTACCAATTAGTTCCTTTCATTCAGTGATTTTTAAATATTGCTTTGGATAATATAAAAAGGTTGAAAACACTGTCTTTTTAAGGACCACATATGAGATATTTCAAGTGAAATAGGTTACACCTCACTAGTTTATTCTATACATCTGCTGATTTTGAAAAATGGTATTTTAAAGAAGCACTGTGGTCAGATGTGTTTTCTAAATAATCCTAAGTAACTAACCTTGAGTAAAAAAAAAAAAAAAGACTTTTATGTGCAATTATTTTTTATTGTGGGGTCCCATTCTTTTTTTTGTCTTGATTCTAGTCTCCATTTCATGGCTCAGGAAAATAACCAAGTGAAGTTCATTTGTAGAACACTACAGAGCTATCACATCACACACATACATCTAGCCCCCAATAAATGCCATCCGAGTGATGGAAATATCCCTAATATCCTAAACCCACTTACCTGCCCTATAACTATTTTAAGAGTCACTACCATGTTGTAATGATATCTGATCTTGCTAAAGTTTACTATTTGTGTACCAGAAAATGTAAAAATGCCTACAGTTACAAGCAGACCGAGAGCACCCGTTAGAGCTAGAGAGATACAGGCAAACCACCCTGGGTAGGAGTCAGTTTTATTGTATACCTTTTTTTATAAGAGCCAAGGAATGGAGGCCTCTGTTTGCTACATTCTCCGGAAGGGTGGTACTTATAAACTCCTGAGATTACCATTAGTCCAGTTTCCATTAGTCCTGGCAGTTTTAGCTGCCACATTCACATTGGTCAGAGAGAAGCTTTCTATATATTTAAAGTCTCATGCTACCTCCGTAAGCAGAGCACAAGAAACCAAAATGTTAGGTGATACAGCAGAATAATCTCATGTACGGTAATAAATTGTAGGTTGTATTATTTTACATTCTGAAAACATTAGCTAATTTTCAAGAGTAGTTCTTCAAAGTAGTATATTTTAAATATAGAACTATATTAGTTCTTTATGCTCGCAATAAGGTGCTCAGCCCGGGGCTCGCGATGAGCACCGAAGGTGCTCAGAGGAGTAAAAGCCTCTCATTGTGTGGCAAACGGCATTGCCAGCCTTACAATTTTAATCACGTCATTTTTGACGGGCAAGTTCCTAGTATGAATATGACAATGTGTTGTAAATTAATGTAAACCTCATACTTAAGTCTAGTCACAGAGCAGGTGAACGAGGTACCATTTATCTGCAATTGTAGTGTTAATGGACTCACTTAAGAACTCGGCAGCAAACCTTGTAATGAATACGATTATCCAAGGCAGAGCGTTGTGCTGCAGGCGATGGTACTTAAGTAACTCTCGAGCTGGCTTCTCATGTAACACCACATGGGAGGCCTTGTCTGGGAAATTAAAAGCTAGAACGCACAAGTCCTAAGAGAGCTCTGAGATTTCAGAACAGCGGGTTTTAGAGAAATCTTCCACTTAGTAACTATTACTTCAGATATTTATAGGAAAATCTAGCCAGTTCAGACAGCTTTAAATATTCATTTTTAACAAAGGTTCTAACATTGAGAAGAATGTAAATATTACAGAAATCTCGGCAGCATTACCAATTTTATTAAATATTCTGCCTATGCCAAGAGTAATTATAGATATTATATAGTAATGTTGTATATTATTAAAAAGAATTGTAAGATAGGAATGTGTTGGGAAAAAAAAACACATTTTTTAATTATATAAAATATACATTATAAGTTGGTCTTTATTAAGTTTAGAATTTTATAATACAATCCTAATACAAAGGTGAATGAGATATCTTAAGATATATATATTTAATTAAATAAGACTGATTATGCAAAAAAAAATGTCTTTTATTGAAGGATAGGGATCATATGAAGCATAGTTGTTTGGCTCCTTTTTAAATCATAATGATAACAAAAATCACCCAAATGGCCCTGATCAGAAGTTTGCATACCCATAGTTCTTAATACTGTGTATTGCACCCTTTATCATCAATAACAGCATGCAGTTTTCTGTAATAGTTGTCTATGAGGCTCCAGATTCTTGCAGGTGGTATAGCTGCCCATTCGTCTTGGAAAAATGACTCCAGATCATGCAAAGGATTTGGCCGCCTTGCATGAACCGCACGTTTGAGATCTCCCCAGATGATATTAGGGTCAGGAGACTGTGATGGCCACTCCAGAACATTCACCTTCTTCTGCTGTAGCCACTGGAGTATCAACTTGGCCTTGTGCTTAGGGTCATTGTCATGCTGGAAAGTCCAAGAGTGTCCCGTGCGTTGCCTTCGTGCAGAAGAATGCAAATTGTCTGCCAGTATTTTCTGATAACCTGACGCATTCATCTTGCCATCAATTTTCACAAGATTCCCCGTGCCTTTAGAGCTTATACCCCCCAAAACATCAGTGAGCCACCAAAAGGTTTCACAGTGGGGATGGTGTTCTTTACACTATAGGCCTTGTTGACCCCTCTCTAAACATAGCACTTATGGTTGTGACCATAAAGCTTTATTTTGGTCTCATCACTCCAAATTACAGTGTGCCAGAAGCTGTGAGGCGTGTCAAGGTGTTGTTGGGCATATTGTAACCATTCTTTTTTGTGGCATTGGCCACTCGACCATGCTCGACCATTTCTGGCAACTCGACCATGCAACTCATTTTTGTTGAAGTTTTGTCATATTGTGCTCCTTGAAACAACCACACCGTCTTTTTCCAGAGCAGCCTGTATTTCTCCTGAGCTTACCTGTGGGGTTTTCTTTGTATTCCGAACAATTCTTCTGGCAGTTGTGGCTGAAATCTTTCTTGGTCTACCTGACCTTGACTTGGTATCAAGAGATCCCTGAATTTTCCACTTCTTAATAAGTGATTGAAAAGTACTGACTGCCATTTTCAAGGCTTTGAATATCTTTTTATATCCTTTTTCATCTTTATGAAGTTCCATTACCTTGTTATGCAGGTCTTTTGACAGTTCTGTTCTGCTCCCCATGGCTCAATATCGAGCCTGTTCAGTGCATCCACGTGAGAGCTATTTATACACAGACACTAATTGCCATTTAAAAAGCTACATGTGTGAGACTAATTGCCTTTTTAACCTGTGTGTGTCTGTAACAATGGTATGTAAACTTCTGATCAGGGCCATCTGCGTGATTTCTGTTATCATTATGACTTAAAAAGGAGTCAAACAACTTTGTGATAATAAATGGCTCCATATTATCACTATCCTTCAATAAATAACTTTTTTGCATGATCAGTCATATTTTCAAATTAAATGCAAACATTTCACAATGTCTGCCAGGGTATGCAAACTTTTTAACACAACTGTATATATATATACTGTATATATATATATATATATATATATATATATATATATATATATATATATAGTATATAGGTGCACCTTTCACTGTCTCTTTTGGATGGACTGTCCCCCTTGTCTCTCTTAGACTCTTGTGTGTCCTTCTTTTAAAAGGAATGCCCTCATTTAAGACAAACCCCTGTTTTCCAGCCCTAGCAATGTCTCACTTTCTCCAATTCCTTCTGTTTTCTCTCAAAATCTTGGAGAATGATAGAAGCATGGAGTGTAAGTCCTACAAAATATATGTTTGAGGATAAATGGAAGATGTTCATGTATTTTAAATATGATGTTATTAATATATCTATTTTCGTTGATTTGATACCAATTACATATTACCTATTTGATTTATTCTATGGGTGTTACAAGCATAAACATAATTTATTGTATATGACATCTACTAAACACATTATTGAAATATTTTAAGACCAGTCATGTGAATAAAATATAACACTGCATGCTTATTTAAAGTTCATGTAATCTGGTATATCATCCAGAGCAAATGCTTAGACCTGGAAACCTTGAGGTATTGTATCAATCTCCTGGTCATATATCTTTATTTAAGAGGTTATAAAATGTGAGTGTAAATTGTATTGATATTTTTTGTTATAATTTTTTTTCAGAAATAGTACTGTACAATAGGGCTTCTTTTTAAGTTATCTCAATAATTTTAAAGCAAGCTGACACTTTACATTTTCTTTACTAATCGTTTAACAACGGGCAATTGCAACAAAACAACCAAATAAAACACCTTCAAAATTAAGAAGCTATACATTATCTACAAAATGATCAAATGGCAGTGTTTTGCATGTGATTGTATTGGTTATAATTTGTGAACTGGTAACCATTATGCGACTCTTACAAATAATTTGATCATTATATTTGTTTTTGCAAGGTTAGCGGCCGAACCGCGGAAATCAAAAAATAAATTAAAAGACACTCACACACAGCACAGGGGGAGAGCCAGGATGCCTGGGAGTGAGGTTGCATGTGCTTTTGAGCCTTATTTGCTGTGTTTCGTCAGTCGAAAATAGGCTAAGCGAGAGAAAAAATGGCGGACAAAAAAACATATAAAAATCTGAAACAGGATTAAAACAAGGCTGAACAAAGCTAGGCACGCAGGACTTAGAAAATACACGACGACAAAGACAGTAACACTTACATGAACAATGCCAGGCACGCAGGACTTAGAAAATACACGACGACAAAGACAGTAACACTTACATGAACAATGCCAGGCACGCAGGACTTAGAAAATACACGACGGCAAAGACAGTAACACTTACATGAACAATGCCAGGGACGCGGGACTTAGAAAATACATGACGGCAAAGACACTAACACTTACACCAACAACGCCAGTCATGCAGGACTTTGAAAATAAAACAAAGGACAGTCAGCGCACGCCACACAAACATTCAGCAGACACACAGAGGAGAAACACACAGGGAAGGGACAGAGGGGAAATGCTGGAAAGTATGAACCCTGCAATGAGTGGTCCGGAAAGTAGGCGGGAGGAAAGGTTTGCAATTGCCATGCAAGGAAATGTTTGCAGAGCCGAAGGTGCTCAGCGAAGCAAACGCATCACATTGTGTGGCAAACAGCATTGCCTGGATTACAATTTTATTGCCGTCATTTTTGATGGGCAAGTCGCTAGTAATACAATAATCCCTAAAATTAGATAGATCAATCCTGAGATCTGTCAAAAAAACGGTATGTCCAATAATGCTAAACATATTAGGGTAACTGTCTTATAAATATGATCTCAATTTAAAACCTCAATGAGGAAAATACATAGCACATACAGTTTAACTTAAGAAATTGTTCCCCACTGAAAAATGTATAAAGTTTGCAATGACAATATCTTTGATTTTCCTCCACAGAAAATTATCTTGAGATGGATTTGGCTGTGGGCTTTTGGCAGACCCAATGTATGGGTGAACATATAGTATATGCAGACAGTCATCTTTACTTTAAAGCTGGAAGCAGATGCATACATACATACAAAGCATACACATAAAATATAAAGCACAATGCTATATTTATATCAGTTTCAGTACACACTTCCACGTATTAAAACTGCACATCAGCTCAAATAACACTCCAGACCTTTGATCGAGCAGTGCAGAATTTAGCAAGGATACAAATATACTGTAGCTATACATCCTTACTAAAATACAAGTTGTTTTGTAGGGGAGGTATAGAAATAGTCATAACCTGCTCTCTTAGCTAAAACACAACCAACAAAAATACCTACATTGTGTTATGTTTGATTACTGGTCACAAAGGTTTCAGTTTTAGTATTATTACAAATGTCTCACTGTCATATAATTGGAACATAACATTTCACAGACAGACATCCACATTTATCAAATAAATATACAAAAATAATACTGACGAACATGACATTTTCTATGGTGCTGCAAACTAAGAACATGCTAATATTAAAATCTGTCAAGCTCAACTCTATCCTTGTCTAAAAATGTCCTCCTGCTATAGTTAGCAGTGCATACCCAGTGTCCTTATAACATAGATTTATAGGATGGTTTTTACAAGGGTACTTGATTGTTCTATTTACATTATGAAGCATCATATAAAGATATCCCCAATAAAAGCTGCACAGTGAGTCCAATTTTTCAAAGAGTAAAAGTTAGTCTTTTCTTAACCCCCATTCCAGTGGCGTAGGAACTGGGCAGGATGAGGTGGCACAAATTCTGCCCAGATTAAATGAATAGGGGATACAAAAAATAGCAAAATTAAACTTAATCATGCATTACCAGATTTGGTCAGCTTTGACCTATAATTTATAATTTATACATATCTAAATATAAATAATAAGTTGGTATATATATATATATATATATATATATATATATATATATATATATATCATTTTTAATTACATTGGAGGGACAGTGCCACTTTGTAAACAAAGAAATAAAAAAAAAAAGGTTTTGAGGGACACTACAGTAATGGGGCCCGTCCAGAGCAGGGCCCTGGGAGTCAAGTTGAATTATCCCCCCAGAATATTTTGGTCTCCTACGCCCATGCCCCATTCTGTGTGTGGTTTTAATCTTGCATGTCTGTGCTTGGTACACAGTCTGCATACATTTATAAGGTAAAATTACCCTTCCCTATTAAGATCCTTCTTCCAACTGAGTGTCAGTGACAGGGCTACAACTAAATCTTTGACTGAAAGGAGAATTCATTTCAAAATACCAGGCAACTATCAATGTTACCACAGACATTCTGGAACAATTTTGCATTTACTTAAAAAGTAATTTACTTTGTTTAAGGAAGAGATTTATATAATTACATTTGTAATTTTTTATAAGGTAGGCCTCCCTTGGTTTGAGTATTATTCTTATTATGGAGAGACAGGGGACCAGTATGTTAAAATGTTTCTTTTTATTCTTTATTGCATTCCATTGTTATATAAAAGGATCCTGTATTAAAACCTTCTGTGGACTGCTCAGTAATTCATTATATTAATTATAAGATTTATTTAATGTCTGTTCATGGTAACTGTTCTATATATGTCTTAAATAGGAAACATACAATAAACCTAATCGGAAAAAAATTATGAAGCACAAAATTAACATCTGTGCTTGCACATATAAATTAACTCCAGAGATTGCAGTTTTTAATTAGTTTAGTTACTTTTATTTCTATTTCGATGGCTTTTACTCCCCGCATGCTCTCTTGATGATGGTGAGCATTTTGTTGCTTTGCATATTATACAAATATATTAAACTAGCGAATTGCCCATCAAAATATGACGGTCATAAAACTTTAAGGCAGGTAATGCTGTTTGCCACACAAATTAAGTCTTTTGGTCGTCTGAGTGCCTCTCGGTTGGTGTTTTTTTGGTCATCTTGGCGCTCATTGTGAACCGCGCACTGAACGCCTTCAGCGTTTATTGCGATCCTGTCGCCTGGTCCTTTTTTTTTTTTTTTCATATGTCTTTTTTAATGACGATTAATGAATTAATAAAATGATAAATGAATATACTTTACCTATTTGTAATTAATATATTCATCAAGCAATATCCTGAAGAGCTAACAATCTTTTTTGATGTTCCTGCAGCATACAATGTACATTTCAACTTTTGCTGTCAGCAATGTGTGAAGTGTGTAGTATAAGTAGGCTGCGAGCGCAAACCGTTTGTTTAGCTGTGTAATTCTGCAGTTTGTAATGGTAATGTTATTAGTTGCAAGTTAGTGTTGTAAAATGGCGGCGATTGTGTATGTGTTACGCGAGTGTGGAGCATTTTGCGTCCTCCCTAATAGTGTATTTTATACCTTGTACGGTCTTGTGTAGAAGTCTTATGTGTCTGGTGTGTTTTTGTGTGTTTATTCGTCGTGTAGCCTCGCTTAGGCGATTTTTGTGTGTGGAAACTAGGCAAAATGTGGTTCAATTGTCATGCAACCTGACTCCCAGACGTCGTGGCTGTCCCACCGTGTTGTGATGTTTTTTTTTGTACTTTTGTTAATTTTGGTTGTTTTTGTGATTAACTTTGTATTTTTTTGGACCGCGGGTCATATTTTTATTTTGTAAGTCTTGCTTTCCTTGCTGCAAGTGTTACGGGCCATCATTTTTTAAGGCGTTTTTTTTTTCAAACTGCTACGGGTCTCGCATTCTGAATTGTGTAATTGAATTTTGTGTTGATGTGTAGTTCTGCAGGTCGTAGGGTTGAGCTCACCTCCACCAGCACCGTGAGCACCTTTGGCGCTCCCTGCCTAAGTTGTATGGGGTCGTATGGCGCTCATCTCCACCAGCGCAAGGAGCGCCTTTGGCGCTCCTTGCCAGCAACTGCGGCCCTTGCTTCGCGAGGGCCGCGGTTGCAGCGGGCTCGCTATGCGTGTTAATACATATAATGGAACTTGCATGGACTAGAATATCATATTTACTAATTTATTATTATTGCATTATTTCTTGAATGCGGGTACGATCGTAAATCCTAATTGAAACCCATAAGGCTTTAAAATCTAAAATCCATTTTTCAGTGACGTAATTATGATGATCTCATTTGCCATTGGCTCCATCTAAACCAGTAACTATGGGTTTTACTAATTGATCATGTTCAAGGCCACACATCCAACGGCATAAGAATGGTTGCAGGCTTGCGTCTACAGCCCCTAACTCACGGCATGGTGGAATTTAATAGCTCTATAACGCAGCTGAATTTCAAGCCCGCAGCCTTCCTTTGCGGGCCTGCCGCTGCCGCTATGGGCTTCAAATGTAATGTGGGTTGTAGGTTGAATTTTGAGGTCCGGTGGCTCATGGTGGTGAGCTGCAGAGTGATTTTGTAACGTAAAGAGCTAGTTTCTGATTCTATGATGGGTTCAAGAGTTTCACTGGAGCCACTTTTAGTCCTGGGCTCGAGTCAACAATTTTGAAAAAGGTTTTATGGCTCACATATATTCATATTGCTATTGTTAAACTAAACAACAGGGTAGTTCTTTGTACATGAAAATCCACTCTGAGAGCAACCTCTTTTAACTCACTTCAGAGGGAAAAATACCCTGTAGTACATTTGTCTGGTCCCACTCACTAAAGTAGGGGTGGGCATGTTCGGGCCAGGAGGGCCACACACATGCCTGGATTTGATGATATCCCTGCTGGGCACAGGCGAGTCAATCACTTCTTCAGTCATCCTGATTGACTCACCTCTGCACAGAAAGGATATCTCCAAATCCAGGCATGTATGTGGCCCTCCAGGACCGAACTTGCCCACCCCTGCACTAGCGTGATCCAGCCCCGAAATACCAGGCAATTCTATCCCGAACAGAAGACACAGCAAACCCCAGATGTACATTTCATCCTTCATTGGGCCTTGTCAGTGAGGTGTAGCTGATCTCCCAAAGGCACAGTGAGCAAGGTGTCCACGTCTGGAGTCCCCTATCACTCTTAGAGAGACTTATCCCTAAGGGTAATTTGCATAAACAAAACAACATCAGAGGTGCTCAATCAGAGAACGAACTAACCTTAATAGGTTAGTTCTATGGACATGATAACCTACTCTGAGAGCAACCTCTTTTAGCTCACAGCAAATGACCCTTAGGGATTAGTCTCCCTAAAGGTGATAGGGGACTCCAGACATGGACCCCTTGCTCACTGTGCGTTATTATCATTACTAGCGAATTGCCCGTCAAAAAATTACGGCAATGAAATTGTAAGTGAGCTAATGCTATTTGGTGTATAATAATAAAATAACTAATAGATTAATAAATTAATATACTTTACCTATTTTGAAGCATTGTGTTGAAGAGCTGCAATCTGTTTTGATGTTGCTGCCGCATTAGTGCTGTGTAAGCGTGGTGAATTTGTGCAGTGTAATAGTGTGCGTGCGCGAGACGAAACCGTTAGCGTAGTTGTGTACTTCTGCATTGTTCTAAAATGGCGTCTAATGTGTGGTTTGCGTCTGTAGCGGAACATCCGTAGGTGTTTTGTGCTGTTTTGCGTGTTTCTTGTGGTGTTTTGCGTGTTTAGACTGCTGTAGCCTCGTTTTCGTTTTGTTCGGCTGCCATTTTTTCTCTCGCTTAGAGAATTTTTTAGTGTCTAAACTCTTTTATTATGAGTTAAATGAAGGTGTAACTTCATTTTTTGAGGTCCTGGATGCTCCCTCTTGCTGTAGGTAAGCTTTCTATGTATGTGTTGTGTGTATTTATTGTGTTTTTCATTTTTTCATGTCCGCGGGTTGTGGACGATTTTTGCGAGTACGTAATGTGTGTTAACGCGTTTCGCATGTTGTTTGCGTTGCGACGTAAAGTTTGCGAGGGTTGCAGTTGCTTCGCGAGGGCAGTTGCTGGCAAGGAGCCCGTAAGCGTGAGCAACGGCTCGAGCGGGCTCGCATGCTCACAACTATATATGTGATACACACACACACACATTATATATATACACACACAATATACACACATATTATATACACACACACACAATATACACACACATTATATATATACACACACACAATATACACACACATTATATATACACACACACATTATATATACACACACAATATACACACACAATATACACACACATTATATATACACAAACAATACACACACACAATATACACAAACATTATATATATATATACACACACACACACACACACACAATACACACACACACAATATACACACACATTATACATACACACACACAATATATACACACACACACACAATACACACACACAATATACACAATACACACACACAATACACACACACACATATATACACACACACAATACAATACACACACACACACAATACACACACACACACAATATACACACACACACACAATATACACACACATTATATACATACACTTTGTGTTAATGATCAGTGTATAAGTAAGACAATTAGTTTATATGGTAGCTCTCAGTGATTCCACATCTTCCTCAGACCACATTATCTCCCTGTCACTCACAGTCAGCTACACAGGCCCGGCTCCTCCAGCTCTGAGGCCTGCACCAGTCCGCGGATCCCCGGTGTTTCCTGTTCCCCAGGCCTGCCTAGCCCCGCCTCCCCAAGGTAGCCGCACTGATCAGAGCTCGGAGCTCCGTGCGCGGCCTGAACCTCCTCCACTACCCGCGCTCTCACCAAATTCCCGCGGGATTGCCGGGCTCCGGGATGGTTCGGCTAGTGGCAGTGGCAGCGTCTGGCTCCCCCTCCGGAACCCGAACCGGGGACTGGGCGGCCCTGCGCGGGGCATTGTGGGGAGGAGGTGGCTGCTCCATCCCAACAACTGAGGCCCTTGCACGCAGCCCTCGCTATGCGAGGGCTGCAGGCAAGGGCAGCGAGGGCTGCGGGCAAGGGCCTCAGTTGATGGTATGGAGCGCCCTGAGGCCCTTGCTCGCAGCCCTCGCTATGCGAGGGCCGCGGCTCGCTGCGCGATCTCTCATAGATATGTTACTATCAACATAGGAGATTGAAATGATAAAGTAGGGAACCAAAAAACACCTGGATAAGTAGAATTTTGTCAAGATAATTCTCTGGTCGTAGCAAACACCTTCTTCCAACAGCCTCAGTGACGACTCTACACAGATGGACAACATAGAAATCAGATGGACTATATACTTTGCAGCCAAAGATGGAAGAGCTCTGTACAATCAGCAAAATCAAGACCTGGAGCTTACTGCGGCTCAGACCATGAGCTTCTTATTGCAAAGTTCAAAATTAAACTGAAGAAAAGTGGGAAAATCCTCAGACCAAGTAGATACCAAATAAATAATATCCCTTGTGATTATGCAGTGGAGGTAAAGAATAGATTTAATGGTCTAGACATGGATGATGGAATGCCTGAAGAATTTTGGACCGAAGTTTGCATCATTATCCAGGAAACAGCAACAATGAATATCCCTAAAAGAAAGAAAAGTAAGAAGTCAAACTGGCAATCTGATGAGGATTTGAAAGTAGCTCAGGAAAGAAGGTAAGTGAAAGGACAATATTTGTCCAGCTGATTGCAGAATTCCAGAGGATTGCAAGAAGAGACAAGGAGACATTCTACAATGAGGGATGTAAAAAGATCAAAGAAGATAACAGAATGGGTAAAGCAATAGATCTCTTCAAGAAAATTAAAAGGCACCTTTCATGCCAAAGTGGGCGTAATAAAAGACAAAAATGGTAGGGACATAACAGAAGATCAGATAAATAAGAGGTGGTAGGAATACACAGCAGATCTATACATGAAGGATCTTAACAGCATTGATGACCTCAATAGTTTCTCCAATGAACTGGAGCCAGACATCTTGGAGAGAGAAGTGAGATGGGCCCTAGGATGTCTTGCTAATAATAAGCCTGCAGGAGGTGATGGAATCCCAATTTAACTATTTAAAAAAATCTACAGGATGATGCTGTTAATCTGTTGTTTGTCTTATGCCCAACAAATATGGAAAACTCAACAATGGATAATAGATTGGAAAATATCAGTCTACATCTCAATCTCAAAAAAAGGCAGTGCCAAAGAGTGCTCCAATTATCGAACAATTGCACTGATTTCACATGCCAGCAAGTAATGCTTAAAAGGCACAAGAGAGGAATTTGCCAATGTCTGCTGGATAATAGAGAAAGCAAGAGAGTTCCAGAAAAGCCTATACTTCTGCTTCATAGACTATTCTAAAGCCTTTGACTGTGTGGATCACTACACAATGTGGCATGTTCTTAAAGAGATAGGAGTACCAGATCATCTCATTCTCCTCCTAAAGAATCTGTATGTGGACCAAGAAGCCAAAGTCAAAACCGAACATGGGGCAGCAGAAAGGTTCAAAATCGGAAAAGGTGTGCAACCAGGTTGTATATTGTCACCATATTTATTCAACTTAGATGCAAAGTACATCATGCGTAAGGCTGGACTGGATGAATCCAAAGCCGGAATCAATATTGCTAGAACAAATATCAACAACCTCAGATACGCTGATGATACTACCTTGATGTCTTAAAAGTGAAGAGGAACTAAAGGATCTATTGATGAATGTAAAAGAAGAGAGTGCAAAAGTTGGCCTGCTGCTCAATGTTAAAAATACGAAGACCATGGCAAACAGCAATCTCACTTTCTGGTAAACAGACGAGGAAGAAGTGGAGGCAGTGGCAGATTTTATTTTCCTGGGATTCAAGATCTCTGCAGATGGTGACTGTGGTCATGAAATGAAAAGAGGTTTGCTTCTGGGGAGAAAAACTATGGCAAGCTTAGACAAGCTAGTAAAAAATAAAGATATTAAACTATCAACAAAGGTCCACATAGTTCGAACTATGGTATTCCCAGTAGTAACATACAGATGTGAGAGCTGGACTATAAAGAAGTCTGAGCGCTGTAGAATTGACACCTTTGAATTGTGATGTTGGAGAAGACTGCTTAGAGTTCATTGGACTGCAAGAAGATCCAATAAATCAATACTTCAGAAAATCAAGATGAACTGTTCACTAGAAGGTATGATCATGTGGCTGAAGCTAAAATATTTTGGCCATATCATGAGATGGCAGGATTCCCTTGAAAAGAGACTCTGATGCTGGGAAAGATTGAAGAAGGGGATAACAGAGGCAAAGATGGATAGATGAGGTCACTGAAGCAATGAACATGAACTTGATGGAGCTCAGAAGGGCAGTGACTGAGAGATGTACCTGGCAAGCTGCGGTCCATAGAGTCACGGCGCGTCAAATGTGACTGAATGACTAAACAACAACAATCCACACTAGTGAAAAAGCTGATAGATTCTAGATCTACTTTTCCATAAACTTTACCCATAAATAAATATGCCTTGATAAATAACTTTTTTCCTCTGTTATGTAGTAGTTATGCTAAGCGAAACTTTAAGCTCTGTAATATTAGTCATTTTGTATATAACATTTTGTATTTATGATGGAGCAAAAATGCGTGTTTTAACCAGATGCCCAGCCAGAGGCTCATTTATGCTTTGGAAACTTCTTTTATAGTATAAATTCCTAAACTTAAAAAGCAAATAGCTGTTTGATAGTAATCATCTCAGAGTGGATGAACAGAGGAAAAAGCCCTTGCTTTCCATTAGAGACCACTGAACTACAATGACTTCTCTCACGGTTTTCAAGGAAGATGAAAAACCCTTTAAGTTGTTTTTTGTCTTCATGTCTCCTTTATACAGGGAGTGCAGAATTATTAGGCAAGTTGTATTTTTGAGGATTAATTTTATTATTGAACAACAACCATGTTCTCAATGAACCCAAAAAACTCATTAATATCAAAGCTGAATATTTTTCTTGAAGGATGCAGACTTCTTCCTGTACCACTGCTTGAAGAAGGTGTCTTCCAGGAACTGGCAGTAGGACTGGGAGTTGAGCTTGGCTCCATCCTCAACCCGAAAAGGCCCCACAAGCTCATCTTTGATGATACCAGCCCACACCAGTACTCCACCTCCACCTTGCTGGCGTCTGAGTCGGACTGGAGCTCTCTGCCCTTTACCAATCCAGCCACGGGCCCATCCATCTGGCCCATCAAGACTCACTCTCATTTCATCAGTCCATAAAACCTTAGAAAAATCAGTCTTGAGATATTTCTTGGCCCAGTCTTGACGTTTCAGCTTGTGTGTCTTGTTCAGTGGTGGTCATCTTTCAGCCTTTCTTACCTTGGCCATGTCTCTGAGTATTGCACACCTTGTGCTTTTGGGCACTCCAGTGATGTTGCAGCTCTGAAATATGGCCAAACTGGTGGCAAGTGGCATCGTGGCAGCTGCACCCTTGACTTTTCTCAGTTCATGGGCAGTTATTTTGCGCCTTGGTTTTTCCACACGCTTCTTGCGACCCTGTTGACTATTTTGAATGAAACGCTTGATTGTTCGATGATCACGCTTCAGAAGCTTTGCAATATTTAGAGTGCTGCATCCCTCTGCAAGATATCTCACTATTTTTGACTTTTCTGAGCCTGTCAAGTCCTTCTTTTGACCAATTTTGTCAAAGGAAAGGAAGTTGCCTAATAATTATGCACACCTGATATAGGGTGTTGATGTCATTAGACCACACCCCTTCTCATTACAGAGATGCACATCACCTAATATGCTTAATTGGTAGTAGGCTTCCGAGCCTATACAGCTTGGAGTAAGACAACATGCATAAAGAGGATGATGTGGTCAAAATACTCATTTGCCTAATAATTCTGCACTCCCTGTAATGCCAGGACTACTGTGCCTAAGTGAAGCGTGTTGCATATACTGCATCTGCTAATGCAAACTTCATAGGTTGCATAGTTAAAGGCTCATGCCATATACATTGTAATTTAAATGTGCATGTTAGCTGCTTTTCCATTTTTGTTGAATTTCCGTTAATTGGGTTTCAGTTGCATTTTGTATAAAAGAAATGGATTGCTTAGCCTAGTTCATAGTGCACCTGTTAATATATAAAATGTATGCACATTCACAAGCATTAAAATGTAATCCCTTACACCCTATTCTTGTACTGAAACTATGTCACACATTCAACGCCTTTACCCAAGTTGAACACCTGTTGGTAGTCAGTGGTTTGCTCGGACCTATAGACTCCTGTACAACTCTCCTAGTCCTCTCTTCTGCTATATAGATGCAGCTGCTCCAGATAGGACACCAGTCCTATTACAAGATTCTGTAGTTTTTTTTAAACTTTATCTTAGTTTTATACAATATAAAACAAAAACATACAGTATACATACATACAATTTACCAGCATCATGATAATGACAATAACATTTGGTAACCTTACATCATTCATGCATACTGAGTAATACAACTTTGATGATAGGTTATTATTTTACATTATTGCTTATTGCCACCAGTACATTTTTCTATATTTTTCCCAAATATGCCACTTTAACCTTTGAATGTTAGATACTTCTGAGGCTGTATTTCTATCCATAATGTCTCTAATTTCTATCCATGATGGAATATTTTCTTGCTTCCAGTTTTTAATTAAAAGCCATTTCGCTACCAAAAGACAATGTGCAATAATTAATTTTTTGGGCAAGGAAATATGTACATCATATATGTGGAATAAAACTAGTTTCGATTCGGTAATCAGGATCACTTCTGATATTGCAGCCAAGTGTTTAATACATTCTTCCTAAAATATTCTTATTTGTTTACATTCCCACCAAATGTGGGCATGTGTGCCCGGTATATTGCAACCTCTCCAAGGACGAGTAGGTTTTGTTTATTTTTTTAAGTTCCATGTGTACCCAATACCATCTCTGGTAGAGCTCTCTATCCGATACACATAAGGAAGATTTTTTAAGCAACATAAAGCTTTTCCACCACTTGTCTTCCGGCCAAATCAGATTTAATTCTGGTTCCCATTTTTTTATTCTGTCTGTTTTACCCCTTGAATATTCCCTTTTCAGGATAATTTGATGTTTACCAACTTTATTTACAGGGTCATATAATATTATCAAGTTTTCATATTCAGTTGCTTCTTGACGATAATTTATTGTTTAATGTGATTAATTGTAACCAAGATTCTGTATTAGACAGACAAATACGTTTGTTGTGCTTGGAAGCCTTTATTTGAAAAAAGAAAACGCAATGTGACACATTATCAAATACTCTCTTTACGATGCAACAAAGAAAAAAAATATTTCCTTGTCCCTTTAAGAGAAAGGAAGATGTTTATTTTCTGAGGTGTGTGTATTAATAGAGAGAAAAAGAGAGGAGATGAGAGAAATAACAAGGAGTGTAATGGGAAGAGATGAAAAGGCAAATAGACAGAGTTGAGAGGGGTAGAAAAGAAAAGGAAGCAGAGGAAAATACTGAGGGGGAAAGAAAGAAATATGTGGTTAGAATGATAGAGAGAAAAGAGTAAGGGAGAAAAGGGGTAAAGAAGGAAGAGAGAGGTGCATAGGTAGAGGCAGAAGAAAGGGAAATATGAGGATGAAGACTCCATAAGCCTCCATCTAACCCCTTCACTTATGGGGGCCCATACAGACCCCCATAAGCCTCCATCTAACCCCTTCACTTATGGGGGTCCATACAGACACCCATAAGCCTCCATCTGAACCCATCACTTATAGGGGACATACAGACCCCCATAAGCCTCCATCTAACCCCATCACTTATGGGGTCTATACAGACCCCCATAAGCCTCCATCTAACCCCTTCACTTATGGGGGTCCATAATATTAACCCCATAAGTGCCATGAGGGTCCTCCAGGACCCTCCTGACACTAGGTACAAACACTACACTATTCCCCCCAATAAACCACTAAATCTAAACTAACCCCCTTCTACCCCAACCTAGTAACACCTACACTACACTACCTACCTACCCCTTATTAAACCCCTCCACCCCACTAATTACACAAAATAAAAAAGATAAGTAACAAAAAAAAACCATTACAAACCCGCCCACTACAAAAAATATAAAAAGAACATTACAACCCCACTACAAAAAATAAAAGAAAGAGCATTACATCCCTCACTACAAAAAATAAAAAAAGAATTACACACCTGCAAAGAAAATACATATACATATATACATAACATTACAATACAGCAATATATACATTACAAATATATACTATTAACCCCCTAACTACAATACATTTTCCCCTATCTACATTACCATATTTTTCGCCGTATAAGACACACTTTTTCTTCCCCAAAACTGGGGGAGGAAAGTTGGTGCGTCTTATACGGCGAATATACCTTTTCAAACTGCCTCTCTGTCCTCTTGATCTCACCCCAGCGCTTCCTACCAGCATCGCGTCGGCCGGTGCGTCCTAGTGACGTCACACACGCAACGCTGCAGTACACGAGGAGTGCTGGTAGGAAGCGCTGGGGTGAGATCAAGATGGCAGAGATCAGAAGAAAGGTGAGGATCAGGAGGTTCAGGGAGGGTCAAGGGCTCCCAAATGCTGCAGTATATGTATGTATGTGTATGTATGTGTGTGTATGTGTGCATGTATGTATGTGTGTGTATGTGTGCATGTATGTGTGTGTGTGTGTATGTGTGCATGTATGTGTGTGTGTGTATGTATGTATGTGTGTGTATGTATGTGTATGTGTGCATGTATGTGTATGTGTGTGCATGTATGTGTGTGTATGTATGTATATGTATGTATGTGTATGTATATTTATGTGTGTATGTATATGTATATATGTGTATCTATCTATATATATATATATATATATATATATATATGTATATTTATGTGTGTATGTATATGTATGTATGTGTATATATATATATATATATATATATATATATATATATATTTGTGTGTAATGTAGGTGTGTATCTGTGTGTAAAGTGTATTTGTGTTTGATGCAAAAAAAAATTCTCTTGTTTTCCTCCTCTAAAAACTAGGTGCGTCTTATCTGCCGGTGCGTCTTATAGGGCGAAAAATACGGTACATATTCCCCTGACTACAAAGTATTACCCCCTATCTATAAAACATTTCCCCATCTATAAAACATTACCCCTATCTACATAACATTACCCCCTAACTATTAAACATTAACCCTATCTACATAACATTACCCCCTATCTATAATACATTTCCCCCTATCCCTAATACATTAAACCCTAAATCTAAGCTAAAATAGAATAAATAAGACCACTTGCCTTGCCTCAATGTCCCTTCAGATCGCACCCCTAGGAAAAAAGTTACATCAAACTAGTACAAAATTAAACACTACATAGAATAAATAAACATTCTAAATACAGTATTAAACTTACATTTCCAGCATGTCCCTGTCCATCTTCTTGTCTTCTCCAGCTCTGCCCCTGGAAAAAAGAAGCATCACATTAGTCACACACAAATAAACACAACATAAATTTATATCCTATTCTGATTGGCTGAAGGCAATAGTGCTTTCTGATTGGTTTAAAATTGATTGACAGGTCCATCAGCCAACCAGAATGCAATATATGGTTGTATCCTATTCTGAATGACTCACACCTTGGTGCCTTCTGATTGGCTGAAATTTGGTTGACAGCAATTTCAGTCAATCAGAAGGTGCCATTCCGTTGTTTTTTTACGGGGAAAAGCGCAAGAGGCCTCATTAGCGTCGGTGGTGCCCCTACAGGCAGGAGCTCCATTAGGTTTTTTTTGTATTTTTTTTTAGAGCACTGATTCTTCAAGAGTCCAACCAGGGCAGAAGAGGAGGAGGATGGGGACATCGCGGACAGGTAAGTTTTAAATTTAGAATGTTTATTGTTTATTTATTCATCCTGGAAAGGTAAGTTTAATACTGTATTTAGAATGTTTAGTTATTCTATGTAGTGTTTAATTCAGTACTAATTTGATGTTTTTTTTTCCCTAGGGGTGCTATCTGAAGGGACATATGCAAAGGTAAATGGTCTTATTTATTCTATTTTAGGTTAGATTTAGTGTTTAATGTATTATAGATGGGGGAATGTATTATAGATAGGGGGTTATGTTATGTAGATAGGGGTAATGTTTAATAGATAGGGGGTAATGTTCTGTAGATAGGGGTAATGTTTAATAGATAGGGATAATGTTTTATAGATGGGGTTATGTGTTAGAGATGGGGGTAATGTTATGTAGATAGGGTTAATGTTTAATAGATGGGGGTAATGTTTTATAGATGGGGTAATATTTTGTAGTCGGACCATGTAATGTAGATAGAGGGAAATGTATTGTAGTTCTGGGGTTAATAGTATTAATTTGTAATGCATATATTCTGTATTGTAATGTTATGTATATATCTGTATGTATGATCTTTGTAGGTAATTTTTATTTTTTTTGTAGTAAGGGGGTTGCAATGTTCTTTTTTTATGTTTTGTAGTGGTGGGTTTGTAATGTTCTTTTTGTATTTTTTGTAGAGGAGGAGTTGTAATGTTCTTTTTTTAGTTTTTGTAACTTTGCTTTTTTATTTTGTGTAATTAGTGGGGTGGGGTTTAAAAAAGTACAGTTTGGGTTAAATTGGCCCAGTTTGGGTTAGATAGGTCCATTTAGGGTTGGATAGGCCCAGTTAGGGTTACATAGGTCTAGAGGGGTTAAATAGGCCCAGTTAGATTGAAAATGCCCAGTTAGGTTAAATAGGGTTTAGTATGGGTTAATGGGGTATTGTTAGGGTTAAGGGGGTATAGTTAGGGTTATTAGTGTAGTGATAGACCCCTATTGGACTGACAGGGTAATTTTAGTCTCATGGGGGTCTATATTGACCCCCATGAGTGATGGGGTTAATTTTAGGTGCTGCGGGGGTACTTATAGTACCTCCGCAGCTTGTGGGTAACCATAAGTGTGCTGCGGGCCCTTTAAGGGCCTGTGCTGGGGAATGCAAACCCCCGCAATTTTTGCAGCCAGCGGGGGGCTTAATTGGAGCAGCCGCAAGTGCTTCACAGCCCTTGTGACTGCTCCAGGGTGGAAGTAAGCTGCGCCATTTTTGGCCGTTTTGCAGGGTTGTCGGAGGGGTTGCTGGATCATTTGAATAGGGTCGGGTGGTTCCATGTGGCTGAATTTCTTGCGGCCGAGTGGGATCAAAGACTTTCCCTGCAGTAAGCTGTGGTGGGGTTGGCCGCAAGGGAAAGCAGGGTGCTGGCCGCAAGCTGGCCGAAGCCCTCGGCCGCTAGAGAATAGAATAGCTAAGTAGTTTGCGGCCATCCCTTGCGGCCACACAGTTCCTACGGCCATCAATAGAATGAGGCCCTATGTCTCTAACTCCTGAATAATTAATTACTAAATTATTAACGTGATTCAGTTGTGGGTTTGTTGGTTAAACATTGTTTTAATTTATAAACGTTGTTGTTTGTAATATATATTTTTAATTATAATTAAGAAATATTATCACATATATAGTTCTTGAGCTTTGCACTGTTTGTAACGTTTGCGATGTTGGTAGCGCAGTTGCGTCCCTCGCAATGCAAGGCTCGCCAGCGATGCAGTCGAACTGCGAGCCTCCCCAAGCGAGGCTCACCAGCGGAGCAGTACTTAGGCTGCAATGAGCGCCAAAGGAGCACATTGCAGCAGGCAGCTCAGCACTGTTCATGAGCATAACTCTAAAAACCCACCCCAAAAAAAAATCATGTACAAAAAATGTCTCACACAGCACAGGGGTCGACACAGGAAGCCTGGGAGTGAGGTTGCAAGCGAATTACACCCATATTTGGTGTTTTTCGTCATGGAAAAAAATGGCGGACGAAAAACGCAAAATTTCAGGAAGAGCATGAAAATGAAGATCAGCAACGCCAGGCTCGCAAAACATACACAATACACGACGCTTAAGACAATAGCACTTACACGAACAACGCCAGGCACATGGGACTTAGAAAATACAACCCACTAAACACACTAACAGTTACAAGAACAACGCCAGGCACGCCGGTCTTTGAAAATAAAACCAACGGCAGTCAACGCGCGCCACGCAAACATTCACCTCACAGGAGAAAGACACAGGAAAGGGACACGGGGGAGATGCTGCAAAGAGACACATGGCATTCCCAAGCATAAAACTTGCAGGTTAACAAAACTTGCAATGAGAGGCCCGTACAGTTGGCGGGAGGAAAGGCTCACAATGATCGCCAAAGGCGCTCATTGCGAGCCACGAAATGAGCGCCGAAGGAGCTCATCGCAGTGCTCACAATGAGCACCACGAGCGGGAGAGGTTTTTAATGAGCAACAAAGGCTCTAATTGAGAGCCCAATATGAGAGCCGAAGGCGCTCAGCGTGAGGCTCGCGGTGAGCTCCAAAGGTTATCAGTGCAAAGCAGGAAACTTGAAGTACACGGGGGGAGAGGCTCGCAATGAGCGCCGAGGGAACTCATTGCAAGCAACGCAATGAGCAGCAAAGGCGCTCAGCGGCGGGCCTCGCGATGAGCGCTGAAGGTGCTCAAAGGACCAAAAGCCTTACATTGTGTGGCAAACAGCATTGCCAGCCTTACAATTTTAATCCCGTCATTTTTGATGGGCAAGTTCCTAGTGTTTTAATATTATGACATATCTCCTTGATAATAATTATTTATTAAGGCATTTAATTAGGCTGGAATGTAGTTTCTTTTTCTTTTCTTATATATTATATTTAAGGACATGGAGGCTAAGGCAAAATAAAAGGGAATGAGGAGAAGGGTGGGGCCCAGTTTGCCCCTTTTTTTTATGGGGCTCCAGGGCTGTAGCCGGGCTCAAAGAGCGTAGCGAGGCATAGGTGGAGAGGTTATTTTGTTGTTGTTGTTAATGTTGTTTAGTCGTTCAGGCAAGCCCGACTCTCTGTGACCCTATGGACAGCAGCATCCCAGGTACATCTCTCACTGCCCCTCTGTGCTCAATCAAGTTCAGGCTCATTGCTTCAGTGACCTCATCTACACATCTCTGCCTCTCTCGTCCCCTTCTTCTTGTGTCTTCAATCTTTCCCAGCATCAGAGTCTTCTCTAGGGAATCCTACCGTCTCATGATATGACCAAAATGTTTGAGCTTCAGCCTCATGATCATCCAGTGAAAAGTTTGGCTTATTGGATCTTCTTGCAGTCCAAGGGACTCTAAGTAGTTTTCACCAACACCACAATTCAAAGGTGTCAATTCTACCACCACAATTCAAAGGTGTCAAATCTATGGTACAGCTGTCACATCCGTATGTTACTACTGGGAATACCATAGTTCTAACTATGCGGACCTTTGTTTAATATCTTCGCCATAGATTTCCTCCTCAGAAGCGTCTTTCAATTTCATGGCTACAGTCACCATCTGAAGAGATCTTCGATCCCAGGAAAATAAAATCAGTTACTTCTTCCCTGTCTAATTGCCAGGAACTTTGATTGCCGTTTGCCAGGATGTTCGTCTATTTAACGTTGAGCAGCAGACCAGCTTTTTCACTCTCTTCTTTTACCCTCATCAATAGGTCCCTTAGTTCCTACTCACTTTCAGCCATCAGAGTAGTATCATCAGCTTATCTGAGGTTGATATTTCTTCCAGCAATTTTGACTCCAGCTTTGGATTCATCCAGTCTGGCCTTAATCATGAAGTTGACCAAATAAGGTTCCAATATGCAAGCTTGTCGCACTCCTTTTCCGATCTTGAACCATTCTGTTGTCCTTAGTTTGGTTCAGACTGTGGCTTCTTGATCCACATACAGATTTTTCAGGAGGAGGATGAGATGATCCGGTACTCCCATCTCTTTAAAAACATGCCACATTTTGTTGTGATCCACACAGTTAAAGGCTTTAGAATAGTCTATGAAGCAAAAGTAAATGCTTTTCTGGAACTCTTGCTTTCTCTATTATCCATTGGACATTGGCAACTTGTCAAAGAGTCAAGCTTGTAGTATCTTAAGCATTACCTTGCTGGCATGTGAAATGAGTGCAATTGTTTGATAATTGGAGCACTCTTTGGCACTGCTTTTTTGGAGGATTGGGATGAAGACTGACCTTTTTCCAGTCTATTGACCATTATTGAGGTTTCCAAATGTGTAGGCATAAGGCAAGCAATGCTTTCAAAGCATCATCTTGTAGAAATTTGAATAGATCAACTTGGATTCCATCCACTCCTGCAGCCTTATTATAAGCGATACATCCTAGGCTCACCTCTCTTCTCTCTCCAAGATATCTGACTCCAGCTCATTGGACAAGCTATTGAGGTCTTTGGTGTATTCCTCCCACCTCTTCTTTATCTGATCTTCTTCTGTTAAGTCCCTACCCTTTTTATTTTTTATCTTTTAGGGATATTCTTTGTTGCTGTTTCTTGGATAAAGTTGCAAACTTCGGTCCAAACTTCTTCAGGCATTCTACCTTCCATGTCTAGTCCCGTAAAATGTATTCTTAACCCCCCCCCCCCCCACACACACACACACACACACTCGCACATTAATATTTATAATAATTATATATAATATATAATTATAATTTTATTTATAATTATTCAACCCCTTATCAACAATGGGAATGGAGATAGATAAATAAATTAATAAATAGATAGATAGATAGATAGACAGATGCTAGAGCTAGTGTAGTGTGTTTGCATGGGTAGAAGGTAGTGTTGCTATGGAAACTACCATGATGCAAACTCTGAGTATTCTATGCATAACTGTCACAACCCAGAGGTGAGGGGACCAAGTTCACCCCAAAACCTCCTATGTTCTGCTATAGGACCATCCCTTGTTTGTGAGTTTAGGTTATCTCAGCATCCAGCATGCCAATTCAGATCAGGAACACTCCACGGAAAATAGAATTTAACGAATTACAGGCTCATCCCAAAGGTTGCCAACCTATTAAAAATAATAAACTGTTTTGCCAATATCTTTGTTTAGGATAGACCATAATTCAAGAAGAAGCACACACCATGGATTAGTGTATAAACAAAGACTAAATTTATTCTTGTTTTCACAGATATGTTTAAACAGTACAAAGAGCCCACCTCCACCCACCCTCCCTCTGAGCCAGAACTCATCCGTTATTTTTCTGCTGTCAATAGGTCATTGGGGTCCCTGTGTCCAGACTCCAGGGTCTGGTGGGTCTGGTGGGTCTGGTCACTTGTGAACTCTATGTACCCATGGGGGGAATCATTGACCAAAAGGTCTGGTATCTCTCCTACATCTAACCTGTCCTGCTCATTCTGGGAACATTAAAGGCATACCTAAGTTTACTAGATTATGAATGGATCGGATTTAACAGAATTAGCAGTGTAGGAAAACATGTTTTGCATGAAAATATACCAAAATAAACATTAGTTAGCTTACCTTGAAGTTAGCAAAATTTCCTATGGTTTTTAGAAGTTGCATTTGATGATGTCATGTCCTAACCACGATATGTCCACTAAACATTATACAAACAATTCTTAGTAGGCCTAAATACTCACAGAAAATGTCCTTAGGGATTCAGAGCATGACCAGAGTCTGAGGCCTAACATTATACATTAATGAAGGACAAATTATCGAAGTCCTTAAAACACATCTCTTGTTCATTGTATTAGCCCACCTAGGCTAGAGTCCTCGTGCTTGTGGGCCCCAAAAGTCAGTCATGAGCAAACATTAGAGCAAAAGAGCTATATGTAAAACCCTCTGGATGTGCGTTAGTTAGAGATGTGGCGGACAGTTCGCCCGCTGACTATTCGCTGTGATTTTGGCATGTTCGCGTTCGCAGCGGACGGCGAACACATGAGCTTTTCGGTTCGCCCCTATACTTTATCATTGAGGAAACTTTGACCCTGCACCTCACAGTCAGCAGACACATTCCAGCCAATCAGCAGCATACACTCCCTTCCAGAGCCTTTCATCTGAAGGACAGCATACATTTTAGAATCATTCTGAAGCTGCATTCGTTGTGAGAGATAAAACAACACTTTTTTGACTGTAATAGATTGAATAGCAATTGCCTGCCTGCAGGCGTGTGTGTGAGGCCTACAGCACCTACTCTGCCAACTTTTGCCAGTGCACAGTGACACTCCTATCTGGTGGCACCTTAGATTGCACGCGCAGTGCCCCAAATTTGAAGTGGGAGGCCCGACCAAGCATCTTTTTCCATCTCCCGCTTCGAAAAATCCATGCCATATACACGTCCCCTGATAGGTGACGTAACAGGTATCAAACTGATAGGAATAAATAGTATAACTGAACACACCACTCCTATCTGGTGGCACCTTAGATTGCACGCGCAGTGCCCCAAATTTGAAGTGGGGGGACCGACCAAGCATCTTTCTCCATCTCCCTGTTCCAAAAATCAATGCCATATACACGTCCCCTAATAGTGGACGTAACAGGGATTAAACCAATAGGAATAGTAATTGTTAAATAGGGTTTAGTATGGGTTAATGGGGTATTGTTAGGGTTAAGGGGGTATAGTTAGGGTTATTAGTGTAGTGATAGACCCCTATTGGACTGACAGGGTAATTTTAGTCTCATGGGGGTCTATATTGACCCCCATGAGTGATGGGGTTAATTTTAGGTGCTGCGGGGGTACTTATAGTACCTCCGCAGCTTGTGGGTAACCATTAGTGTGCTGCGGGCCCTTTAAGGGCCTGTGCTGGGGAATGCAAACCCCCGCAATTTTTGCAGCCAGCGGGGGGCTTAATTGGAGCAGCCGCAAGTGCTTCACAGCCCTTGCGACTGCTCCAGGGTGGAAGTAAGCTGCGCCATTTTTGGCCGTTTTGCAGGGTTGTCGGAGGGGTTGCTGGATCATTTGAATAGGGTCGGGTGGTTCCATGTGGCTGAATTTCTTGCGGCCGAGTGGGATCAAAGACTTTCCCTGCAGTAAGCTGTGGTGGGGTTGGCCGCAAGGGAAAGCAGGGTGCTGGCCGCAAGCTGGCCGAAGCCCTCGGCCGCTAGGGAATAGAATAGCTAAGTAGTTTGCGGCCATCCCTTGCGGCCACACAGTTCCTACGGCCATCAATAGAATGAGGCCCTATGTCTCTAACTCCTGAATAATTAATTACTAAATTATTAACGTGATTCAGTTGTGGGTTTGTTGGTTAAACATTGTTTTAATTTATAAACGTTGTTGTTTGTAATATATATTTTTAATTATAATTAAGAAATATTATCACATATATAGTTCTTGAGCTTTGCACTGTTTGTAACGTTTGCGATGTTGGTAACGCAGTTGCGTCCCTCGCAATGCAAGGCTCGCCAGCGATGCAGTCGAACTGCGAGCCTCCCCAAGCGAGGCTCACCAGCGGAGCAGTACTTAGGCTGCAATGAGCGCCAAAGGAGCACATTGCAGCAGGCAGCTCAGCACTGTTCATGAGCATAACTCTAAAAACCCACCCAAAAAAAAAATCATGTACAAAACGCAGAGAGAGCAGTCTGAAGAAGAGGAGTTAGAGGAGGAAGGTGGCTTTGAGGAGGTGGAAGACCAAACACAGCAGGCGTCCCAGGGGGCTTGTTGTCACCTTTTGGGGACCCTTGGTGGCTGGGTGGAGGAAGAGACCTTCAATGACATCTGTGAGGACATGGAACGGGATATGGCTAGCTTGGTATCCAACCTTGTGCAAATGGGGAGTTTGCGGTTGTGCAAAGGGACCGTTTGCGGTTGTTTGCTGAGCATTAAACTGGGAGATTGGTCTGTTACTGTGAAGCGGGTGTAACCCTTACACTACCTGATCGATACAACATCATACCTGATGTTTTAAAGCATGTTATTCCAAACAATTTAGGAATGTTAGGTGATTTATGCTCTTTATGGCTTAAAACCAGACTCTGCATCAACTATGTAATTTTCCGTGGGAGTTTTGCCATGGATCCCCCTCCGGCATTCCACAGTCCAGGTGTTAGTCCCCTTGAAACAACTTTCCCATCACTATTGTGGCCAGAAAGAGTCCCTGTGGGTTTTGAAATTCGCCTGCCCATTGAAGTCTATGGCGGTTCGCTGGGTTCGCCCGTTCGCGAACATTTGATGGAAGTTCGCGTCCACTGTTCGCGAACCAAAAATTTGATGTTCGCGACATCACTAGCGTTAGTAAGTCTTACTGAAGGTTTTTAGACAAAAAGTGGCTTTATAAAGAACTCCCATAGTTACATATTAGCCTTGTATTTTCAAACTATATTGTACTATCTTTTCTCGCTATCTACATATATTAGTTAATTATAATAGAAACTATGCTGAGATAAAAGAAGAAAATGACATAAAGTTATTTCTACATCTTCTGGTTAACATAAGATTACAGAAAATGGACAGAAAAAAATGTACAAGTTTATAAATTGAAAACTTGGAAACACTCAAAGAAGATTGCTGTTCCCACAACATGTGTGATTTGAAAGCAATGTTTATATAACTTCTTGTATGTGTAGAGGTTTAAAATAATATCCACTCTTTTGAAGCACAAAATACTTTATAATAATTTAAGGGACCACTGTGATCAATTTGTTGAAGAAAGAAAAAAAGAGGAGAGGAGCCCCCATGTGGGACACAGAGAGTCTGCTGCACTGGCACTTTACATTTAATCTTTTATATGCTGTAATTCCTTACTACAGTTCCACTTTCAGTCTGCTATCTTCTCAAAGTATGCATTATGTAAACTAATAAACTTTTAATTGTACTAAATAAATGCATTGGCATTTCCAGATGCCAACCTCCCATTTTGTAGCTTGTCCATTCAAAGTCTCCTCTCACCGCAGGAAGTTGATTGTCCACAGCATCAAAAGTTGTATTTTTTTTTTATTATACAATTTCCTGTCTTCAAGTGTTGCTCTTCAGACAGTATGTTTTAAATGTTTATTCAAAACACCTTCACCTATAACGTTATTTTATACCAGTGGTTCCCAAACTTTTTCGGTCCAAGGCATACTAGATATTTCAAAATTTTGAAGGCTCTCCAAGTCAAACCATAGTTCTATATATATATATATATATATATATATATATATATATATATATATATATATATATATATATATATACACATATACAGATGGTGTGATCCGTTATAAAAAAATAAACGTGGATAATTACAATTGTTTAGAATAGTTTTTAAACTGTGCTCTGGGAATATTTTGTGAGATGGATGAGCCTGTTGTTCCCTACACACCTTTTCAAATCTCTGAATCAAACTGGATGCAGCCACCCTCATTTCTTGTTCCACGTTGATTTTGTATGGTTTTTGGTATTTAGGACAGTGACAGCCGAAAACTCAGCTTCACATAAATATGATGTTGCAAAAGGAATTAAGATTTGCTGACCTTTACCACTTAGCAGCGGATATTCATCTTTTACTGAAAATTCACCTTGACTGCATTGTCGCAAAATTCCTTGACTGCATTGTCGCAAGACAGCTTCTTCTGCAGAAGTAAATTCAGATGGAACTTTGGCTCTGAAGGGGTCTTGAATCCATGCAAATTTATCATTATTATCTAATTGATAATCTGTGATAGGTGATCTTCAAAAACAGATTTAATTTTCCAAAAGAAATCAACTTCATTGGGGACCACAAACTGCTGCAACAAGGGGTAAACAATCTTTGCCACTGTCTTCATTCATTTTTCTTCTCCATAGTTGTCATTTTTTTGAAAGCTGAAATATTCTCGGTCAATTTCAAAATGAGCATGTTGCCTCCCTGCAGTGAAAGATTCAACACATTTAACTTTTGAAATATATCACACAAGTATGCTAGTTTCACCCAAAAAAAATCTGTTTCCACAAAGTGTTTGGCATACTTGTGTTTTTCTTCTTCAAGAAATATGCAGACTTCTTGCAGTAACTGAAACGTATGGGACAATACATTGCCACAATCTTGAGTGGCACTAGTACAACACAAATGTGTATTTGGCTCCCATATCCTCACACAATTTAAAAAAAATCCTTGCTTTCACTGGCCGAGTTTTTCTAAAGTTTACCACATTTATCACATGTTCTAAAACTAGATTTAATGGAGGACTCACATGCTTTGTTGCAAGTGCTTCTCTATCAATGAGGCAATGGGTCCATAGTGCATCTGGAGCTTTGTTTTGAATCCTTGTTATTGTCCGTTGCATCATCCAGCTGCAAGCCAAATTCCTTTCTTTTTAGTTTTTCAATTAATTGATTATTGAGATCCTCTGCCTCTGAATTCTGTGACTGATAGTATTGTTAGACAAAGGCACTTTTAAAAATGGTTTCCCTGCAGATTTTCCGATCTTAGTGTTCACCATATCTATAGCAGAAGGTAGAATTAGTTGTTCTGCAATGGTATCGGTCTCTTTACACTTCGCAACTATATATACAACCTTATATGAGGCTAGCAGAGCATTGATTGGTATTGACAAATGCAGAGAAAAAGTACCTTGTTGTCCTTTTAAGTCGTTTAACTTTCTGATAAAGAAATCTCAAGATTTACCAACCATGTTTGAATGTTTGATTTTTAAATGGCGTTTACGCTTACTTGGAAGCATGCACTCTGGAGCCAAAATATTCAAACACACTACACACTGCGGTCTTTCTTCACCGTTGACATATGTTGATGTAAAGACAAAATCAATATAATTGACATAATTTTTATATTTCCACTTCTTTACACACCTGCCACTAGTTTGTTGTGCATCCTCTTCATTTTCAGTCCTATTGTGCTTCTTGTTCAATAAAAACTTGTTAATTTTGATCACAACACAATACGGACACAGACACAGCAATTAATATACAAGATAAAACTGATAAAACTCCCCCTTCTCTATCCACCTTCTCTCTCACTCTTCCTTCTCTGGCTCACACTCCCCCTTCTCTCAATCTATTCTCTCTCTCACCCCCACTTCTCTCTCTCCCATGCAATATCATGCTTTTAGGGACTGTATCCTCATAACTACTGAATTCATATTGTCTGATTTGTTATGATGTTTTTAATTAAATAAAATCAACTAGAATTATACTCACACTGAACGCTTCTTTAGTTTTCTTGATTAAATTAAATTCAAATAAAATACTTGATGGCGGTAGGCAAAAAGTCACTCAGGCTGTTGTCAGTATCAGGGCTCTATGAGGGATATTCTCTGCCCTCAGCTGGGTTTTATTTTATGGAGTGTCCTTTACAAAGTGTAATATATATATATATATATATATATATATATATATATATATATATATATATATATATATATATATATCACATATATAGTTGTGAGCATGCGAGTTGTTCCTAACGCTTGCGGGCTCGCGTAGCGTGCAAGCCGCGGCCCTCGCAAAGCGAGGGCAGTGGGCGAGGGCCTCAGTTGCTGGCATGGAGCGCCTTCGGCGCTCCATGCCAGCAACTGCGACCCTCGCAAACTTAACGTCGCAACGCAAACAACACGACACACCAACTACGACACTCGCTACATTTTACGAGCAACGCAAACAACATACGACACACGTTAACACACATTACGGCCTCGCAACACTCGGACGCAACTCGCGAACATAAAAAATTCAAAACACAATACATACACACAGCACATACATAAAAAGCTTACCTACAGCAAGAGGTAGCATCCAGGACCTCAAAAATGTAACTTACACCTTCATTTCACTCAAAATAAAAGAGTTTAGACACTACAAAATTTGCTACGCAACAGAAAAAATGGCCGCCGAACAAAACGAAAACGAGTCTACACACACAAACACCATACTAGACACGTTTGCAGACATTACGACCTCGCAAACATCGGACGCAACACGCCGACATACAAACATTTAAAACACAATAAATACACACAACACATACACAAAAAGCTTACCTACAGCAAGAGGAACCATCCAGCGCCTCAAAAAAGCAAGTTACACCTTCATTTAAATTAAAATAACACACTTTAGACACTCATAAAAATCGCTAAGCAACAGAGAATATGGCCTACGAACAAAACGAAAACGAGGCTACAGCACTCTCAACCCGCAAAACACCACTACACACTCGCAAAACACCAAGAGAAACTCGAAAAACACCACGAAGTACCTACGGATAATCCGTAAAGACGCATACCACAGATAACCCGCCATTTTACGCCAATGCGGAAGTACACCACTACGCTAACGGTTTCGTCTCGCGCACGCACAGTATTACCCTGCACACATTCAGCACACTTACACAGCAGCTCCACACCACTAATGCTGCAGCAACATCAAAACAGATTGCAGCTCTTCATCACAATGCTTCACAATAGGTAAAGTATATTCATTTATTAATTAAGGTATTATATATTTATTATTACACACCAAACACCATTAGTTCACTTACAATTTCATTGCCGTCATTTTGTGACGGGCAATTCGCTAGTATATATATAATTGAAGAGTGAAGCAGCCGTGAATGTTCAGTAATCTAGTGATTTACAGCCTTATTAAATTGCAATTCGGCAAATTCTAAAAGGATCTATATAAGCACATAGCATTTTTTTTTACAGAACTTTTTAGTCAGTTAACTTATATCCAAAAGCAAGGTCTTCACGAACTAAAAACTTCTGTAAAAAATATATAGAAATATATAGAATTTGCCAAATTGCAATTCAATAAGGCTGTTAGTCATTATTAATCTATATATATATACATATATATATATATATATATATATATATATATATAAATATATATATTAATAATGAGTATTGCAATATAATTTGATACCTTTTGTATTGGACAAACGTCTTATTTATAATGACGAGCTCTCAAGAGGCTTAACCTTTCTTTATCAAGTCTGAAGCAATACTAACATGAGATGGAACCCTCAGTTTGAATAAAAACAGCAGATGCAGATAGAGTGGAGACAGCATCTGACATCATCAGGTAAATACATATATGGGGAATAAACACATAGTCAAGGAAACATATATACACATATAAATCAATATACTGTATATATTCGAGTATAAGCCGAGTTTTTCAGCCCTTTTTTAAGGCTAAAAAGGGCCCCGTCGGCTTATACTCGAGTCACTCCCCCTAGTGTCTCTCTAACCCCCCCTGTGTCTCTCTAACCCCCCCCCGTGTCTCTCTAATCCCCCGTGTCTCTCTACCCCCCTGTGTCTCTTTCCCTCCCCCCTCCTCATCCTCAACCCCCCCTTCTCATCCTCAACCCCCCTCCTCACTTTCTCCCCTCTAAATACCTCCCCCTCACTTACCTGCTTCTTCTCTGGCCTCTGCTCCGTCTTTACCCCGGCGGCATGTGACGTCACATGCGCACCACGTCATTAGCATATACCGGGTGCCGGATCGGGGGTTGAGGGGGGAGTATGAGGATGGGGGGGTTGAGGAGTGAGGTTGAGGGGGTGGTTGAGGAGGGAGGATGAGGAGGGGGTTGAGGATGAGGAGGGAGGTTGAGGATGAGGAGGGAGGTTGAGGATGAGGAGGGAGGTTCAGGTTATGGAGGGGGGTTGAGGTTGAGGAAAGGGTTGAGGATAGGGGGGTTGAGGATGATGGGGTTGAGGATGAGGAGGGAAGTTGAGGATGAGGAGGGAGGTTGAGGATGAGGAGTGGGGTTGAGGAGGGAGGTTGAGAATGAGGAGGGGGGTTGAGGAGGATGATAAGGGAGGGGGGAAGAGACACAGGAGAGAGAGGGGGGATTATACTCGAGTCACTCATTTTACCCAGTATTTTGTGGTAAAATAGGTGCCTCGGCTTATACTAGGGTCGGCTTATACTCGAGTATATACGGTATACATAAAAAAACAGAGCACTGTAGTCCACAGTGATATCTTTCCTATTGGACAAACATCTCACTAAGAGTGCTAAGCCTGTTATGGTATGATAAGAAAAAATCACATGAAATTGTTATAATGTGTTAGAAAACCTAAGTCCATATTAAGTCCTGTATATTCAGTGTTGGAGAATGTTATCATCTTTATTTCAAATGCTTTTCTCTCTTGGATGTTTTTACATTTTACTCTGAGTATTTTGACTTTTAAGTTTTGGATGGAGTGACCATTCTGGCTAAAATGGTGTCCCACTGGGCTACAATAACTGTCTTCATTATGTTTTCTTATTGAATGCCTGTGTAAATTCATCCTTAAATGCATTTTTTGTCCGGTTTCTCCAATGTAACAGCCTGTGTCATATATATTACGTTGTATTATATAAACCACATTGGAGAATGTACATGAATACTATCCTTTGATGTTATAGGTCTTGTTGTTATGTGTGGCTGTGTCATAATTACAAATGTGTTGACATAATTTACGGGCACGTTTGTTACAAGATTTGGTTCCATTTTTTATATTCAGTTGTTGATTGGCCAATTTTCTGCTGACAAGTTTTTGTTTCAGGTTTGGTGGTTGTTTAAATGCAAGGATGGGAGGTTTTGGGAATATATCTTTTAATTCAGTATCTTCAATTATATATAAAGAGATTGATATAGAGAAAGATATATTGCAGGAGTCTTTTATATAAATTCTGTCATTATGAATTTATTGATTATATATTTGTAGTTGATCCACAAACTTTGTGCATTATAATTACAAGATTTAATACAGAGGTATAAAAGATATCAGTGGCGCAGTGACCCACAGGTATTATTATAGGTTTATTATAGATCTATGATAAGACTTTTTGGCTGTATGTGTTCATGTTATCTGAACAATATCTTAGTGAACCCTTCTTTTTTGGGAGTGGATTCACTAGGTCTGGAAGCACTGATATAATGTGGGAGGTACAGTTTAAACTCACTATCCAGCCCAATGTTATGTTCCAGGGGAAATGGGGTTACACTGCAGCAATTCTCTCATGGTCACTTGGTCAGATATGTATTGCTGCCATGCAGAGCTCCTTCCTCACTGTATATATTTCTTGTCCTGAGACATTTTATCTTACAATAGGAGACAGCAGGAGCACAATCTGTGGTCGGATGTTCAAGGCAGGGGACCTCAAATCCTGTCACTGCAGTCTGAGGGTTGTGCCTAGTAGTCCAGGCTACTACCAGGAGTCTTTTCCTTACTAGTCTGTCCCAACTGTCATTATTTGTAAGCTCTTCTTTGCAGGAATATTTATGAATCTGCCCTCTGTTAGTCTGCAGCTACATCAAATACTAACTGTGCAATCTTCTTGCCTCCTACCGACGCAGCATCCCATAGAGATGTGCACATAGGCAGACCAACACATCCTCTACATATTCTACGTAAGGCATACAGCAGCCATCTTTGTAATGAGGCTGAATGCTGATTGCCTTAATAATTAGGGAGACTGTTTGCGGCTACCCTACAGGTCACACACTGTGCACCAGGGCTCCGAGGCGCACACTTTGGTATCCACTGTTAAAAATAAATAAAACTTGGTTATTTGTACTTGGTTGTTTGTACAAGTCATTCATTGTTAATTACTAAATATGCACATGGGTACTGGTAACAAAACACTATTAACATAACTGTGCTATCCATGAAAATAATGGTTGCCCTTACCTTGTGAGGGACGCCTTAATGATTGATCCTTTTCTCCATGCTGGATAGATCATTTTTGTGAGATGCAAATTCCTTGTACAAGGAATGTATATGAGCACCTGGGCCAGATTTTGAGTTTGCAGGGCCTGGAACCAAGTAATATTTGGGAACTATATTTAGCAAACATATTAAAAATTATTAAATAGATTGCAAGCTTTTAAAGCTTCACAATATTCCTATATTTTCATTATGCTATTTTGAAGAACTACACTTAATGGACAAAATGCTTTTAGAAACTTAAAACTTTTAAAACTTTTATATGCAATTATTATTTGCTGTGGGTAACATTTGTACTTTTTGAGCTGCTTTGTCAGCAGATTGTGATGTTATAAACCAACAAAAAAAAATACCCATTAGTTCAACTGAATAAACTGATCCATTGATTTGCCATGTTTCCCTGCTTCATGTACTAAAACAGTTAACTGTGTAAACTAAAAAGAGATTGCAAGCTCTTTTAACACACAACAAACTCTGGAGTTCCAGTCTGGTTGGATGCTGGGCTGAGCAAAACCACAGCTACATTGTTGTATACTTTTCTGCCCTAGGCACCACACTTCACACTCACATACGGTCCCTCCAATTTCACTTGATACTACCTGGGAATCAAATACACTGCCATGTTATATAAGTTTGCATCAAAGAACATGCCTTGTCAACTGTCACCCCCTGCAATGGCACCTGAAGATTGTTTGTTTAACAAAAACTGTGCAATAATTATAAGTATAATTTTCTGTTTATGATTTGCTAGAAATATGGGGACCTTGCCATGCTGCGCTGACTTCAACCTTTAAAAATTTCTGCCAGGCGCTGTGTCCCTTTATTTCTTGCCATCCTGCTGAGCCGATAGATTTAGTAGGGGTATCTCAGCCTTTTGTGATTGGACAGCCAAAGCTAAAGATTTAATAAAACATTGCTATATAATAATTATTACTTTTTGTGTTGTTTGATTTGGCAGGGCTGGATACATATACCATATGCCAAAAGGAACTTAGTGGGTGAGATTTTGGTAGAATCCTCACCACATTGGTACATTAGGGAAAACTTATTATAATGTCAGGCAAATGGGTTTATGTGGAAAAACCTGGGATTAGTGATTGTTTGGGATGTGCAAATGAGACCTTTTAATAAAGTGACTGGTATAGAGTTTCTAGGAATTTGTTGGCAATGCGAGTGATAAAGCGAATATTTGGTATAGGAATAGATATAGTGCGCTAATTGGCATGAACCTATTTTCTGATTCTCGTAGAACAGGTTAAAATGGGAATATTTTTGGACATTAGGGCAATATATGCTTAAAGACCAATTTAGATCAAGAAAAAAGATACTTCTTATTAAAGTACTGTATGTTACAGTGCCTTGCAAAAGTATTCACCCCCCTTGACTTTTTACCTATTTTGTTGCATTACAGCTTTAAGTTCAATGTTTTGTTAATATGAATTATATGTGATGGATCAGAACACAATAGTCTAAGTTGTGAAGTGAAAATGAAAAAAATATATACATAAAACTATTTTTTAGAAATAGAAAATTGTCATGTGCGTATGTATTCACCCCTTTTGTTGTGAAGCCCATAAAAAGCTCTGGTGCAACCAATTACCTTCAGAAGTCACATAATTAGTGAAATGATGTCCACCTTTGTGCAATCTAAGTGTCACATGATCTGTCATAACATATACACACCTTTTTTGAAAGGCCCCAGAGGCTGCAATAACTAAGAGGCACCACTAACCAAACACTGCCATATAGACCAAGGAACTCTCCAAACAAGTAAGGGACAATGTTTTAGAGAAGCACAAGTCAGGGTTAGGTTATAAAAAAATATCCAAATCTTTGATGACCCTCAGGAGCACCATCAAATCTATCATAACCAAATGGAAAGAACATGCCACAACAGCAAACATGCCAAGAGACGGCCGCCCACCAAAACTCCCGGACCAGGCAAGGAGGGCATTAATCAGAGAGGCAGCACAGAGACCTAAGGTAACCCTGGAGGAGCTGCAGAGTTCCACAGCAGAGTCTGGAGTATCTGTACATAGGACGACAATAAGCCGTACGCTCCATAGAGTTGTGATTTATGGCAGAGTGGCCAGAAGAAAGCCATTACTTTCAGCAAAAAACAAAATGGCACGTTTTGAGCTTGCGAAAAGGCATGTGGGAGACTCCCAAAATGTATGGAGGAAAGTGCTCTCGTCTGATGAGACTAAAATTGAACTTTTCGGCCATCAAAGAACCGCTATGTCTGCGCAAACTCAACACATCATATCACCCAAAGAACATCATCCCCACAGTGAAACATGGTGGTGGCAGCATCATGCTGTGGGAATGTTTTTCAGCAGCCATGACTGGGGAACTGGTCACAGTTGAGGCAAAGATGGATGGTGCTAAATACAGGGATATTCTTGACCAAAACCTGTACCACTCTGTGCGTGATTTGAGGCTAGGACAGAGGTTCACCTTCCAGCAGGACAATGACCCCAAACACACTGTTAAATCAACACAAGTGGTTTAAGGGGAAACATGTAAATGTGTTGGAATGGCCTAGTCAAAGCCCAGACCTCAATCCAATAGAAAATATGTGGTAAAACTTAAAGATTGCTGTTCACAAGCACAAACCATCCAACCTGAAGGAGCTGGAGCAGATTTGCAAAAATCCCAGTGGTAAGATGTGGCAAGCTCATAGAGACTTACCCAAAGCCACTTGGAGCTGTGATTGCCGCAAAAGATGGCTCTACAAAGCATTAACTTTAGGGGGGTGAATAGTTATGCACATTGACTTTTTCTGTTATTTTGTCCTATTTGTTGTTTGCTTTACAAAAAAAAAACATCTTGAAAGTTGTGGGCATGCTCTGTAAATTAAATGATGCAAATTCTCAAACAATCCATGTTAATTCCAGGTTGTGAGGCAACAAAACACAAAAAATGCCAAGAGGGGTGAATATTTTTGCAAGGGACTGTAAATAAACTAACAAGATAAGCAGCTGTATGGTCCTCTCAAATAAGCTTCCAGAAATATATAATGGTGCATCCAGTACCCAGAAGAGATATTAATGTTTATTTTTTTCTAATTAAAACTAGCTTTATGGTGTGTTTTATGCTTAATTATGTTCTTAGTCAGACACAAGGTTTTCAAAAGCATATATTATTTTTCATTGTATAGTGACCCATTGACATAAAGATAATGTCATTTGGCTCTATCACACAATATAAACATATCAAAATATTTTACATACAAATCAAATTATGGTTTGTAATCAATGAACTACATTAATTCTTAAAGATAATGTGGCTATAGAGTTTATTTTAATATTCTGTGCATTAAACATGAAATAAGTTGGGCTTACCAAACGCACATTATTTCAATAGTGGATAACTTGCAGTTCACTAAATGATGGATACCCCCCAATGCGCTAACTTTTGGATGATTTCTCATCTTTACATTGGTGATATATAGTCTCAATGCTCAGTACATGGGCATGTGGAATTTATTATATTTGCACATTACAGAATAGGGCCAGAGGTTGTTTCTCTGTTCTAACTTTCGCATTACATTCCAGGTTTTTCCTGTAAGTCCCTGCTGTTATTGGGGCCACGACTCCTTCCATCATATATTGCTACTTGAAATCCAATACCCAATATGTGTAATCTCAATAAACAGTCACCTGTGATCACTTTGGAGGGCCAGATGCCACAGTACTTGTATCATGAATGTGTTCAATAAAGGATATGTCTTATACACGCAAAGGGTTGTGACATCAGCTTTAGGGCTTGCAAGTAATGGGCTGAAACAGTAGAAAAATAACCTATTTCCTTTTCTAGGCTTTAAGGAAAAGGTTTTACATTACATATATATAGGTAATATGAAGTCCCAAATGTATAGTTTACTCTTTTGAAGCAATAGCCGTGAGAATGGGAAAATTATTGCATGCCATTTTGAAAAACTTCAGTTGTCATTTGGCAAAAGATTTTTTTAGAAATTAAAGTGACTCTGTCATCCAAAAAACACGTTTTTTAGGTTATTTTTTTAAAGAGCATGACAAACTGACTATATGTTGTGTTATTCTTTTCTAAATTGAATCAATCGATTACATTTTGTTGTTGCCGCATTTATATGCAATAGAGTGCTGCTTTGATGTGCTAATTAGGATTGCAGTCTGTCTGTCACTGTAGTGGCCAAAATAAAGATCTGCAATGTTATCTGACAGTTACAAAAACTATTAGTACAATGTATAGCCAGTGTTTAATGATCTTCCAAATTAAATCAACTTCATGTTGTGGTGATAGAATCCTTTTAAAATATAATTATTATAAATATTATTATTATAAAATAATTATTATATTCAAAATGTAAAATATTTAGTTTCGTTTTTAGTTTAGAGTAAAACTTACTGACAGAACTATTGAGATTTGTTCCTGACATAATTACTAACCAGGGAGGTACTTCAGATATAAATTAGATACCCATTCAGGTAAAATGAAAGACTGCCACAGTCTTTCAAAAAAATAAAAAATGTTGCATAAAATAAAACAATATTATAACAAAATAAAAAAAAATTACATATAAAATTAAAAATAAAAAAGGAAGTACCACCATAAAAAACGAATCCTGTAGGGGGAAATTATACTTACCCTCCCTTTGATGACCCCCCAGAGACAATCAAAAGTGTCTTGGTCCTTAATATACAGTCCTTAATATACAGCCCTGGATAGGCGTATTGCTTGAAGAAGTTGTCCCTCTTCTATATTAATTGAAGACCCTTAATCCCTCAATCCTCATCTTTGGCCCCAAAAATTGTCCTCCACCTAAAAAACTGAGTTGCTCTTAAAAAATAAAAAACAGCTCCCTGACAGTGCCCTCGCCTTATATACTATTTATAAGGCTTGTGATTGTCTCAATATGTGTCAATTATATTTCAGCCAATCATAATCAATATTTGAATTGCTCTCACCTCATTGTTGATAAAAGTCAGTACATTTTATGGGATTCTTTATTGCGGGAGCAAATTTCCTTATAAAATCTCCTGTACTATGAGTCTGCAGTTAAGGTTCTGATTTATCTTTAATAAAATGTTCAGTTGTGTTTTATGGAACGAAGGGGCTCCATTTTGTAGGACCAGAGTTAATGCAAAAAAAAAAATCACAAAGATTTCACTTTGTGAAGTCATTTGTGAGGATAATGAAGAGTGGTTGTGAAGCTAAGGGGGTATTTGCAAAACCAAGAGCCATTGTGGATTTCATTTGAATTGTTTTGGAGATTGGAATACAATTTTGGATACCGTGGTGTGATTTGGGTACTTTTCACGGGAGACATTTAGGGTTGTGGGGGAATGTGAATACAATGGGAAACCAGAAAATATTCCATAACTAAATTAATTTGAGAAACAATTCTCAGATGATTGTAGGATTACTAATAATCAGTGTGGTATATCTATCAAATGGTCTAACAAGTTGGGAGTAAGTGAGATTGAGAAAGGTTAAAGAGGATTAAGTGGGTTTCAAAATATTTCCTCTTTCTTTTTAATTACTATTGCCCTGGGGCCTCATTCAATTGTGATTTGGCCAATTGAATAGGACTCTAAAGAAGTTTTTAGTTAGTGAAAACCTTGCTTTTGGATAGATGTTTACTAACTAAAAACTTATTTAAAAAATATATGTTATATGCTTATTTAGAGCCCTATTCAATTGGCCAAATTGCAATTGAATGAGGGCCCTGTTGTTTGATTATTCAATATGTGGAATGTACCATTTAGCCGATAACCCCCCTTACATTTTCATATTGTAGCATTTTTGCTAAAGTCATTTGTGCTACCCATACCTTAACATAGATAACTATATTTGATGGGTCATGTAAATGCCAATATAAAACCAGTACTTCACCTTAGTATGAAACCCAACTATTAACATGAGAGTAAAAACTATAGAAACAGATTAAAAGTGTAGAAAAGGGTTAAACAAGCATGTAGTAATATAAAAAGAAAAATAGTCCCATGTTTTTCTGAGTGTGGGTTTGTGGATTCCTTAGTGTACAGATTCCTAGAGTATGAGGTATTCATTTTAACTATTTTTGCTGTCACAATCCCATTCACATGCACTTTCCTTTTCTTACTTTTTAAATCAAATGTAAACCCCTTTTTTTCCCAGATTATGCAATGGATTGGATTTGCTTATTCTCCACACATACCTGTAATACAAGTTTAAAGGCACAAATGGGACAAATCAGCCAATGATTGTTACTCATCTCATGTGAAATGCATGAGATCATTTCCAGTGTTATTCTATATAGCTAATTTATCACAAAGAGAGAATTGTACAGAATGTGATTAATAAGGTAAAAGGAATATACAAAGGACAGTTAACCACGAACGACCACCAAGGAAATGAGTGCAAAGGAATTTTATCTAATGTTTACTATTGCAGATTATTGGGCAGATAACATTAATAATTTTAAACTAAACTTTGAATAATGTGTCTACTGAGCTTCACATTAAATATTCAGTGATAGTAGAGTTAAATGGACACATTTGAGGTTTCCAATTTAGCACACTCTATAGGTAATAAATCATACAGTAAATATGATCTGTCAGTCAGCCTTTATGATCCTTTATGATCCACCCACTAGGTTTTTATCAGTGTTCCAGATCAGATTATACTTATATCTAATTATTGCTGTTTACTACATGCGATCTGCACATGCTTAGACTGTTTCTAGCAATTCCTTTTAGGGTGAAACAATCCATATATTTTCAGATAATTGTATTACTTGTAGAACATTAAGAATGACTGACATGTAAAAATGACAAGTTTATGATTTTTCCTTTAAGAGTTAATTAAACAGATAAATCTTCATTGCAACACTCAATAATTAAAATAAGTTCATTGCATTTTATCCAGTCAGGAATGTCCATATACTGTAAGAGTTAGGAAATAATTTGATCAGTCAGAAATTAAAAGTGATTAACATCAGGAAAAAGACACCAGTTAGATGCTACTGGCAGTAATGTAGAGCTAGTAGCTGTTGCATTTTTTTTTTATGGTCAAATCTCACAGCAGAGCAGTTGATTAGAAATCCTAGGTAAAAAAGAGATCTATGTGTCACCCCCCACATGACAAACTTAACACATGCAACTCTATTACTACTTATGGGATGAGCCATATGTAAGAAAAACAAACAGCAGTGGAGCTAGTGAATGGAGGGCCTCAGTGGGAGAAAAAAAATCTGCACTTTTCAGTATTAAATATTTTGGACAATCAGTATATTTTATTTGAAGGTTGTATGTGAATTAGAAAATGTATTTGTACCTTAAAATATACGTGGATACAAACTTAAATACTATTCTAATTAAAATAAATTTAAATGTAAAACCTTATACAAAGTTTATTTGAATATTTATTTATTATGTATTTATATAGACTATTGTCGAAAGTGCTTACAAAATTAGTAAAGTGCAAAAAAAATAATAAGAAATAATAAAATTTGAGTTAGGAGTAACAACGTTATATTATATATTATTTCTCTACACCATTCATGCCCCACTTCATGCCTCCCTGAGTCCCCCTAGACTTTCCCTGTGCCCCCTCAGTCTCGCTGTATCCCCTCTTGAGGGCATCCCTGCCTCCCCTGCTGGTGCTTGTTCTCCACTGAGTAGGGAATCCCGAAGTCATCACAGACTTGGGTTCCTAACCCACACGAGAAGACGCACAGACAGAGGAGTAATAGGAAGCTGTCAAGAGGGGTATACAGTGAGGTGGAGGGGGAGCCTAGGGAAGGGGAATGGAAAAGAACAGGGGTAGGGCCCCGGTGCATTGCCTGCACATGTGGTAGATCCGCCTGTGGATTTAGGGGTATGAACCTCTCCATTAATTTTTCACACTTGGCATGTTTCGTTTGTAGCCAATGTAATTTGTATACTATTCCACTAGCATGTAGCTCTGTGTGTTAATTTTGTTAAAATGTGGTACAATGTGCTTAACTGGTGTAGGGGAAGGAGACTTATCTGCATATTACCATTGGCACAAATTAATTGTGTCCAGCACAGTAGCATATTACCAGACTTCTCTTACAGTGCTGCTGATGCACTTCATTTGTCACATTTGCATTAAAGCAGATGCCAGCTCCCTCTCCATTCAAGGTCTTCACCAGAGACAAAAATGGTGATGGCATAATTGCATGTATTTTTTACATTATAAAATTATTTTGCTCATTATAAAAGTACAGTTCTTCACATATACTATGCATGTAGTAAATATTGTACTACAGTGATTTCTCAAGTCATGAATCTCCCTACCAATGATAAAACTACAGTATTTCCTTAAAGAATTATATTATTTTTTGAATATGAAAAATATTTGATCAGTGATGACATTATTAATGAAAACCATCTCCCAGTAATGGCAGCCAGCACTTCTAGATATAAGTATCCTATATCTATTTTAGCATACACAATTATGCACAAACAATTTGCTCGATTCCATGTCCCATTCAACTGTTTTGGCACCTGCAATACATAGAACAGCTATAACTTCTCTCTGTTCTGGTGAACAAATCTGGTTTGGCTTATGTTCAAAAATTCATGGCTGAGTGCCACCGAGACAGCAAAGATTAATGTAATCTTCCCACTCAGATACAAGGTCTGGGCGACTTTAAACTCCCATTTGTCTCATTCCAGCTTTAAAAATTCTCTGAGATCCCCAAAATTCCTCTAGTCAAAAACAAGCAGTGTATCAGCTTACACCGTGATCACAGTCCAGCAGAATGCTGTTATTTGACAAAGTATGTCTGACAGAGTGTACTGGCACCATCTAAGCACATTTCAACAAGTCCTTCAAAAATCACTAAAATCAAATGGTCCCTTGTTCAAAAATTCTCAACCTTTTACACTTGCGGCAAGATTTTTCCAAGTAAATAAAAAAAAATCTATGTGTGAAATTGAAAAGGTTAAGTAACTTCATCACACATAAAATAAAAGTTACTACATGCAACAAGACGAAAGAAATGTAACAAGCCACAAGCTGAGTGCTGCACTTCAGCAACATTAAGGTCTAATTACTGAGTACAGTGGCAAGCCGACAATAATTGGCGCATGTTGCGCCTATATATTTCCACGCCATGCCGAAATGATTTTTTATGACACATTAAAAAGTGTGGTAATTTAGGAAAATCTCATACGTTTGTTTTCAATATACTAACAACATTAGCAGCTATGTATGCAATGAACATAAAACAAATAACTTGACCATAAAACAAATAACTTGTTCTTTTTGTATAGAATGTTCCATCTTGTCTGACTCCTCCTGATAGCTTAGAACATGAAGCTATGTACTAATCTACTGAATAATGGAGTTGGAGGGGAAAGGGGGAAGAGGAGAAGATGTTTTGTTAAATCATTGTAGCTTTTAGACTTTGTCATCTCAGAAGCAAGCAGCTTGTGAGTATAATAACAATCTCTGTCCCTGCAGAATTGTAAATACTCCTCTCATGCGTATAGCCTTCACCAAAGTATGAATGTCCCTGTGTCCAGCCAAAGCATCAAAATGTATTTTTTTTCTAATTAAAAATTATTTTTAAGAATGTGTTCCAACCTACCGTATATACTCGAGTATAAGCCGACCCGAGTATAAGCCGAGGCACCCATTTTACCACGAAATACTGTGTAAAATGAGTGACTCATCCATAACCTCCCTCCTCATCCTCAACCTCCCTCCTCATCCTCAACCTCCCTCCTCATCCTCAAACTCCCTCCTCATCCTCAACCCTCTCCTCAACCTCCCTCCTCAACCCCCCATCCTCAACCCCCCTCCTCAACCCCCCCATCCTCATCCTCTCTCCTCAACCTTCCATCCTCAACCCCTCCTCCTCAACCCCTCATCCTCATCCTCAACCCCCCCATCCTCAACCCCCTCCTCAAGCCCCCCATCCTCATCCTCCCTCCTCAACCCCCCCATCCTCATCCTCAACCCCCTCCTCAACCCCCTCCTCAAGCCCCCCATCCTCATCCTCAATCCTCAACCCCCCCATCCTCATCCTCAACCCCCTCCTCAACCTCAACCCTCCTCAACATCAACCCCCCTCAACCCCAACCCACCTCCTCAACCTCCCTCCTCAACCCCCCATCCTCATCCTTTCTCCTCAACCTCCCATCCTCAACCCCTCCTCCTCATCCTCAACCTCCCTCCTCATTCTCAACCTGCCTCCTCATCCTCCCTCCTCATCCTCAACCTCCCTCCTCCTCAACCCCCTCCTCAACCTCCCTCCTCAACCCCCCATCCTCAACCCCCTACTCAACCTTCCTCCTCAACCCCCTCCTCAACCCCCCTCCTCATCCTCAACCCCTCATCCTCAACCCCAACCCACCTCCTCAACCTCAACCCCCCTCAACCTTCCCCGTCCATCCCCCTCAACCCCAACCTCCCTCCTCAACCTAAACCCCCCTCAACCCCCCTCCTCCACCTAAACACCTCGGCCCTCTCCCCTCACCTGCTTGTGCTCCGGCCTCCGCTCCTTGACCCGGCGCCGGCACGCATGTGACGGCACCCAGTACATGTTAATGACGCGGCGCACATGTGACGTCACATGCGTGCCGGCGCCGTGTCAAGGAGCGGAGGCCGGAGCACAAGCAGGTAAGTGAGGGGAGAGGGGGAGGTATTCAGGCTGGTTTAGGTGGAGGAGGGGGGTTGAGGGGGGTTTACGTTGAGGAGGGGGGAGGGAAAGAGACACGGGGGGGTAGAGAGACACACGGGGGGATAGAGAGACACACAGGGGGTAGAGAGACACACAGGGGGATAGAGAGACACATGGGGGGGATAGAGAGACACACGGGGGGGTAGAGAGACACACAGGGAGGGTAGAGAGACACAAGGGGGGTAGAGAGACACACGGGGGGGTTAGAGAGACACGGGGGGGAAAGAGACAAGGGGGGGTTAGAGAGACACGGGGGGATAGTGACTCGAGTATAAGCCGAGGGGGCCCTTTTTTGCCTTAAAAAAAGGGCTGAAAAACTCGGCTTATACTCGAGTATATACGGTAATTATATTGTAAGCCAGCATTGTGGCTTGGGTAAGTTTACTAAAACTGTATAATCCTTAAATAATGCTTTTTAATGTATTACTTGTTTTACATTACAAAATGGAGATAAATTCCACAAACTCTGGGTGGATTAAGCCATCAGTGAAATTAATTTGGTTGTGTGGACCCTTTTTATTAGAGGGAGTTTGTTTTAAAAGGCATTTTGTAATTATTATTATTGTCATGATTTAATTTTTGTGGATTATGATGTTGCTTTTATGTGTAATGTTTAAAGCTTATTGTGTTTCACAGCTATTGTATTATATGGTCACAGTAGCTCACAAAATAGAGGCCACGAGGCTGGACTGAACTAGTTCCAATTAATTTCCTTTGTCTAGAGCTGTTTGCTTTCAGCTCAGGTAAAAGACCAGGCCCCAGAAGAGAGCTGACCCTTCAGTGACATAATCTCTGTCTCCACGGACACAGCACTATTCTGATTGGGCTATGCTAATTCCAGCAGTACAGCTATCCAGCTGATTGGTGTTTGTGCATCTAAGCGGATAATTCAAAGTTGTTCACTCCCCAATTCATGTTAATGTTGTTTTTGCTTTGTTTCTGAAATGGGAAGTTGGTGTTTGGGAAGCCATTAAAGTCAGTCTGTTTTGGCACTAAGCAATGGTGCATGCGGTCTTCTTATATCCTAACAAAAGGGATCTGACTGGCTGAATTGAATCGCTGGGTGCTGAGATTGAACACAAATGCACGACAACCAGGGAGAAAATTGAGGTGCACTTGGCCCCCCAAATCTGGGTCACCACAGCTGGTGGCAGTCGGTTGAGATCTCAGCAGCAGTAACCAGCAGCTAGGATGGCATATGGAAACTTATCCAAGATGGAAATTAAGTACTTTCAGCGACTTGGAGGAAATGCAGAGACTGTCGAGCGATTTTCCCAGTGCTACCAGACCAGCTCCCTGAGTGCCTGCAGAGCATAGGCGATTCAGGAGAAAAGGGGTCAGATCACAAGGATGATGGAGCGGAGAGCACATCAGGTTGCCATGGAGGAGGACCTGGCAGGAGCTCTTATGGATCAGTGGATGGAATACCTGTGACTCCAGCAGGGAGGTGAGCTTTCAAAATGGCTGGTGGGACTGGTTTGAGGAGAGATTGTTTTGGAGGAGCAGTATGATGATCTGTTGGAGCCGGCTATTGCATTGCAGCAGCCCTCCTACTAGAGGATGGAGTTATTGAAAGGACTCCAGGGTGTACTTCAGGGTGATCCATCATGTGGCACTGGGCCTATGGGATGGGGGGTGATCCTGTATAATCCACGCCGCCAAGAATTGGGACTAAAACCCGGGTCCCAGGTGGCTGCATTGATTGAACCCTTGATCCAGGAAGAGTTGGAAGCCAGTTATATGGAGCTGCTGGTGGAAGCAGCCCAGGCTACGACCTGGGTCAAGGGAAGGAAGGAGCCTTGCCAAGCAGGTGGGGATGAAGAAGACACATGCTGGCACCAGGAGGCCCTGGAAGCATATAGCTGTTTTGATAGTTGTTTGCTCTCAGAGAGCACTGACTTTTTGAGAAGTGCAGCTCTGGAAGCGGGCAAAGAGGACTGTTGGCAGAAACCAGGCCAAGCAGACAGTCTGGATGGGAGCAGCTATGCTCACTGTGCCCTGAGAATGGACTGTGGACCTAGCATGGGTCTCCAACTGATAACACGTCAGGAAGCAAGTCATGGTTCAAGGGACAGACTCAGTCAGTAGCCTTAGAACTGCGGCAGATCAGGGGCCACAGCACTACCCAGGTGGTGGGGACACCGTTGCTCAGGACAAGACAGTGGGTGAGACAGGAAATGTCTGTCAAATTCATGGTCCAAGGGGGACCTGGAGCACATTACCCTGACCATAGTCCATGGAAAGGGAGAAATTAAGTCCTATGCCCAGACCGTTGTGCCAGGTGAGAGGGGGTACCATTCCCTGACTGTGGTGCAGGGGAAAACTGAGTACAGTGCCCTGCCAATGTTTCAATGTTTCAACCCAAATCTGGGTTTTCACAATTATTATTATCCTTTATTTGTAACTCGCCAACATATTCTGCAGTGCTATACATGGGTTAAGTACAAGGCACAAAACTATTTTAACACATAGCAAATTAATGGAAGGCCTTGTCTTTGAGCTTAGAATCTAGCGTACATACGGCTTTCGCTAAAGCACCTTGCAGGAGGCAGCATAACCAAAAATAATACCCAATGTAATTAAAAACATTGATAGCTTTAAAAGCTAACACTGCAGCCCGAAAAACAATCATATCAGCCAGAAAATAAATTATTGGATAGTATAGTAATGGATAGTATATCTTTGAAAGACACAAGAGTGATGACAATGACAGATTAACAAATCTAAAATTTACAGCTTCTCTACTTAATTTTGACTGCTCTGAGGATGCAGAGCAGTATCATTGAATTCAGAGAACAGGCAGTCCTCGAGTTAAGGACAACCCTACTTATGGTGTTCTATAGTTTAAGAACCAGCTCCCAACTCTCCGCATGAGGATAATGTATAATTAAATAATCAAATGAACAATTTAGGAACTAGTTTCTTCTGCACATGTAAATAAACCTGAGAAACCTTTTTCAAGAAACCAACTTTAGGAGTAAATTCTCCTCCTCCCGCAACAGAATCAAATCTTGATTATGCAGCACCAACTCCATCCTCTCCAGCGCCATCTCCATCATAATTTTCATATTAATATTAGCCTACTATCTTGCCTCATAAATGCCCCTTCCGGTAAGCAGGACATTGATGCAACATTAGGTGAGTGTTAATCTTTAATATTCTTTTCTGAATTATCTCCTATCTAAACTTTTTATATGAGTTTCTTTTTAAGTTCTTATTGTTTGAATAAAAAAGCAAAAGCACAATAGTTTTCGTAATTTATTACAGTATAGGTTTATTATTCTTATTATTACTTTTACAGTATTATTCTGTATTATTATTACCACATATTATAGTATTATTATTATTATTATTATTATTATAATTATTATTACCGTAAATGCGCTAATCATTAGGTATCTGAGTTACTTACAAATCCGACCTAAAGACATTTTCAGGAACGTATCTAGTCAGTAACCCGGGAACCGCATGTAATATACTGTAAGATGTAAAGAATTTGCTAACTGTGCTCCTAAGGACTGAAATCAGTCTACAAGCAACATCTGTATTTTCCAAAATATAGGTGAAGACAATTCTGTAAAAGGAAACAATGACGAGATGGGGAAAAGATTTGTGTACATCCTGTCCATGGGGTTTGTGGTTTGCTCTCAGGCAAGTACTGATTGCTGCTCTATATAATCATACTAAAAATGAAAACAATCTCAGAAAATTACATATATTTCTAACTCAAAGACATTAAACAGTATTGACCTACACTAAGTATTAAAATGTAGATGAGAAAATGTTTATAATATTTTCTAAAATATGTTAGAGCAAGAGACTGTAAATTAAGCAATAAATTGGTTTTGGCTCTAGCATATTACAAATAATGTTTCTAAAGCAACAATATAATTAAAAACAGCATTTAATTTTCCGTCTTATGTTATTTTACATTTAATTACCATGGAGGTCATTTTTTTTTAATATGGTATATTTAAGAACTAAACCTGATAATATTATATGGCACATTTCCATTGTGCTAATAGAAACTTCATAAGTCTCCTTCCATCTCAGGATATTGATCAGCAAAAACTAAAATGGTAGAATCCACAGCAGTTTAATTTGCATATAAAATGTAATAAATTAGATACTGTATTTTTTTTACATTCTAAAATAATTTTTGTTTTTTCAAGAAGTGTAGTTTTACAAAAAAGCTTGTTTTAAACATTTTAAATATAGGTCAGTTACCGTAATTCATGTGCACAAACAAAATGAAAAATTCACAGTAGTTTTCCAACTGACTTTTAACCTGTGGATGTCTGAAATTGTGTAGGTTTAGATGGACCTCTACCATTATTCTGTGTCTGGTAACCTAATACAAATCTGTATAGTAAAATGTCAACGATTCAGGAATTTAAGCATGCCTGAGTTAAGCGAAAGGCTAAATCAAGACTTAACTAAGCTAAACTTTTGTGGAGATAAAATGAGCAGACTAGACTGGGCTTTTTGTTCTTAACTGTCATCAGATCTGTGTTTCTTTGCAACTTTAGACCAAGCAGCACATTCAGATTTCCAACAGACCTTAGTTCTCCTACTCAGCTAACCAAGAGCCGAATGTAAATTAGGTGCTCTAAGTAAGGGCATTGCAGTAAAAAGGCTGCGGGAGCTTTTTTTCCCTAACTTCTACACTAATGTAAATCTTTTACTCCCCCAGTTTAGAGCACTCAGCTCACAGCCGTAAATCCTGCTCTGTAGCCGCAACAGATTTATGTGCAGGGAGTAGCCTAACCAAGCTTTACAGATGAGACGGCCCTATGAGCCAATAGTAAATGTGAACTTCATAAATGTTATAATGAGTGGGAAGTGCAGTTACAACTGCCCATAACTGGCTGCTGCAAGGAAACAGATATATATATATATATATATATATATTTAAAGTAATTGTTTTTTTATTTATTAATATATTTTGATATTAAAAAGATGTGACAATTGTATTTATAGGTTCAATAGATAAAGATGTGTTTATTTTATGTTAAAATATGATATATCTATAGACAATGCATTAGAGTGTTTTTTCCTAGGCAACGTGGTTTTGTGACATGTATTACTGGGTTGTTTGTTACCCTGGATTTTGTATCATGAAATGGGCTTAATACCAACATATCATATTTTTTGATGACATATATATTTATATCGGATTGATAAGTGTCAAATAATGTTAAAATGTCAAAATTTTGTTGTGCTATACTGTCACTTTAAATGTTTCTAGGGGACCCAGCAAAGGTTTGAAAACCACTTGAGTGTGGTGTTTGTTACCAATAAATCTTTCTTCTGTATTGTCAATTATGGCAGTGCCCTGATTTGCGAGTGATCCATGAAATCTTATTAGCATAGGGTTTGGGTGTCAGAGTGTCACAGAGTAACTCATAATTTATTGTCAATGCAAGACTCAATGGAGATTTATGCCTTGATTTTCGGCTTTGTCGGGAAGTTCACTTGGAGCTATGACCTGTAGCAGTCAGCTCGCAATGTTTTAGGGAGGGGGGCTTAACATAGCTAGGTAGGTACAGCACTCGTTGATTTTCAAGGATTAGCATAGGGCCCCAAAAGCCCTATGTAAATCAGGTGCTCTAAGTTAGGGCACTGCTGTACATTAGCTGTTCTACACTAATGTAAATCTTTCACCCAATTTAAAGCAGTCAGCCTGTAAATCCTGCCTTGAGACTCAACAGATTTCTGTGTAGGGAGTAGCCAAACCAAGCTTTACGGATGACAGGGCCCTAGGAGCCAATAGGAAATGTGAACGTCATAAATCTGATAATGAGTGGGAAGTGCCATAACAAGTTCTGTAACTAGGCTACAGCAAGAAAACAGAGAAATATATAAAGAAATTGTTTTGTAATTAAAAATATATTTTGATATTAAAAAGATGTGACAATTGTATTTATAGCTTCAATCAGTAAAATGTGTTTATTGTGTGTTAAAATACTATATATTTATAGACAATGTATCAGAGCATTTATTCCTAGGCAATGTGGTTTTGTGACGTGTATTAACCCCTTGAGTCCTGGGATGTGGGTTACCCTTTTATATAATAAAACAAGCTTAATACTAACATATTTTTTTTTTTATTACACATATGTTGATATCAGACTTTTAAGTGTCAAATAATATTGAAAAGTCATAATTTTGTAGTGCTTTTAGGGCTATACTGTCCCTTTAAATACTTCTGGGGGACTCAGCAAAGATTTTAAAACCAGTTTTGAGTGGTCTTTATTACCCACAAATCTTTCTTCAGCTTTTTGCATTTATGCCAGTGCCCTTATCTGCGAGTGATCCGTAAAATCCTATTAGCATAGGGTTTGGGTGCCAGAGTTTCAGGGAGTAACTTGTACTTTTTTTCATTGTAAAGATATTTAATAATAATTATAACAAACTATCCCATCCCCTTCAATCTCTCTGCATCCATGGGCCCCTTTTTTTTAATTATTATTCCACCTCCAACCCAAGACTTTAATTCCTTCTTATGTCCTCCTTTCCCCATCCCCCCTCAATCTCTCTCCAGCCATTGGCCCTTTATCTATTGTTTTATTCCCAGAACTCCAGACCCCTTTCTTCTTACCTGCAGTTTGCTGATCGCCTGTATTCTGTCTCTGCATCACATGGTCCATCACTGCGCATGGTCTCTCCTGACTCCTTGCAGGCAAGTGCAGACATGGCATCAGCTGGTCCATCTCAGACTCCTCCTTCACATGTAGGAGTTAATGAGCAAAGCCTCACTAGCTCTCCCTCCCCACATGTCGTCCGGCAAACTATACTTCTCCTCGTGCACCATGAACGCACCCTTCCCCCACTCCTGCTAGTGCTATACTACAATAAGTATATATATATATATATTGTGTATATATATATATTTTTTTTTTTTATTATTATTTTTTTATTTTTATTTTTTATAATAAAAATGATTTTAAATTCATTTAAAATGTAGGGTTGCACAGCTATAGCATATCCATGACATCACAGGTGCTCAATAAAAAAATATGTACACTCTGGTAAAATACTTTTCTTACTAACATGTACAACAGTGTCACCAATGTCTTTCTGGGCCTTTTATGAATCCTAAAATTTACCCAAATAGTATAATGGTGTCTTCAAAAGTATTTAAGAAACTCCACAGCAACAATAAGCTTGGGTTTTAATAATACAAAAAATGACCATACAACTTTTAAGAGAGGAATCCTCTTTCGTCAGGAGTTTGTATCCATGTATATAATAGTATATGTGCATTACAAGTATGGTGTCCATGCATTACCAGGTATAAGTCTCAGTCTTCTAAAGATGTAAAATTCAGCACACTTTCCGTTGATTTCACTCAATCATGAACTAAGATGAACCTATTTTGAGATTTTAAGTCCAATAGAGCTTTCAATCTGTCTTGGGAAATTTAAAAGGTAAAACAGTTTCTCCAGCCTTCTGGAATTCTTGGCACTACATTATTCATTTGTAATTGATACAAGAAGCAAACTAAGCTTTTTTTTGTATCTGATATAACCAGTACTGGAAAAAATAAAGTGATTGTGACATCATGTATCCTGTATCACTGAGTGACATGTCCTAGAGATGATGTACCATACCTTCATTTACAATTCCTCTGCATAAGAAAGTAGTTACATATTCTGAAACTTCCTTGTCTGCTTCTGAGTTCTCCAGGGCTTCCTTTGTCTTCCATGTGGTGCTGAAAACATTGAGTGGTTTGGATTTTGTATCTTCTGAATGAAGAATGGAAATTAAATGTTTTCCAGTCTTGTAGTTCTCAAACTTCTTTCTTCACCATGCAGTAAAAAGTCACATTTTCCACCTGTGAATTTATTCATACTCAAATCAAATTTCTTTCCAAGTAAAATCTCTTTCTTGAGGGGTAACAGCTCCTATTGTTTTGTACTAGACACATAATGAGTCATTCACCTCCTCAGCCAATGTATTCTACTTGTCTCTACTGTAAGAGAAGAGGTTTTAGTTACAAGATGGATTGCAGTCAGTGATGTATTACAGATGAAGTGGATTTTAACAGGCATTGTTTTATCACAATATATTTTTAGATACACAGTTTCTTCCCGCAGTGCTATTATATCATCTAGCTTTATCATAAGATACAGAAGTAAACCTATGGGAAGTTTCAAAGATCCTAGTACTGTACTAGAAAAGCAATGACGATAATAAAACATGTCATTTTGTTTTTATTATCACATCCAATTTAATGGGTCATGCCTGGGGAGGGCAGGTATTTTCATTGATACAGCTTAAAGTACCATTGTAATGGTCATACAATTGGGTTTTATTCGTTATTTAAAATTGATTAGCAGTAAAACCAGTATTCAAATAAAAAAAATTCAGTTCAACTATTAAAAACTTAGGGTAGCATTAAATTCCAATGTAAGTTTGCGGGGTTGAAAATTGCAACAGTTACAGAGCGATTTAATTAAAGAAGACCACAAGTACATGGTTGAAAGCCAAATATGTAAACCATGTAACCGTACATAGCATTTCAGGGCATGATCATGATCAACGAAGCTAGCCCGTAAGTAACGATTTAGAAACAGCCAAAAGTAAATGAGATCGTCATCATGACATCAGTAAAACATGGCGTTTAAGAGTCAAGCAATTAGTGTTTAGACATCCAATATGCAATCGGGCTCGCAATCCAGCGAGTTAAAAAATAAAATAAAATGAATGAAGAAACTGTTATAGTCCATGGGCCTCATTCTATTAGCGGCCGCAGCCGTTGCGGGGCCGCAAGGACCGGCCGCAAGCTATTCGGCTATTCTATTCCCTTACGGCCGGAGGCTCCGGCAGGCTTGTGGCCGGTGCCTTGCTATCTCTTGCGGCCGATCGCGCCGGAGGAAATCCTTTGATCTTAAACGGCCGCAAGAGTTTTGCAATTCAATTCCTCCGGGAAACCTCTCTGCAAGGCTAAAAGCGAGCCGCAGCTTACTTGCAGGAAAGAGGTCTCGCTAGCACCAATTAAGCACATAAAATAGCTCAAATAAAGCCATCCTGCAGTTTTAGAAGACTATAAAGGGATTTTAGGTGTTAGAAAAAATAGCACATAATTATCCTGTACTCAAATCCGTAAAATATTTTATTTTTAATATCCGTAAAATATCCATGTAAAAAGTCCAGAGTGCTTGGAGCACCTCAGACACACCCACGCCGCAGCCGGAAAATAAACAGTTAATTTGAACTCGGGTTTGGGCAGATGTGCAAGCTTGAGAGTGGGTTCCTTTTAATCCTCATGTCCCCCAATATGATCCCTAGCATTTACAGAGCTGTACAGTGCAGGCTTGAATTTATTTTTGAGTTTTTATATTTCAGAGCTTACGGCCGGTTCCAAGATATGCGGCCGGCCGTAAGAGGAGATCCCTGCGGGGCCGTATAATAGAATCGCGAGTTAACTGAACCCCCGCAAGGAATCGCAGCCTTACGGCCGATTTACGGCCGATTTACGGCCGATAATAGAATGAGGCCCCATGTGAGTGGCCTGATATGTATTAACTCGTGTAACATTTGCGGGCTTGAAAGATCAAAGGCTTAGATGGGTCGGAGTTATGATTTTGACAACCGCAGGGATTTTCAGCATGTAGCTCACAAATAGATTGCAGGTAGCTGGAAGAGGCCCTTTGAATAACAGTAACTTTTGCCGGCTACATTACCGGCTTCAGCAATTGCGATTTTGACAATTTAATGAGAGCCTTTGTGTTTCAGAGTTTAGTAGATAAACTTGTGTTAATTACCTTTCAGGTGCCCAGGTGGTGTGAGAGGATCTGCCCAGGAAGTTGCAAACTTATACATGTAAAAAAATGATTACAGCCAGCATGAATTAGAATGGCACCAAGTATCAGTTCTGACTAACATATGGCTCTTTTGTTATCACCGAATGTTAAACTTATGGATCTGCGTAAAGGCCAATTAGACAACAATAGCAAGCCCACCTATTGGCCTACTGATCCAAACCAAAGCTGTAAATTCAAACCAGTTTGCCAGTTTATTTTGTTCCTTCACTGTACTCTGCAATCCATAATACCCTGACTTTATTGAGAAATTATGGGTCAGTTCCATGATTTTTATTATACATTTTGAACTTTTATAAAGAGATTACCTTATGTTTTGAGCATTACTGCATTTAAAAAATATATCAGATTATACTGTAATGTGATAACAAAGTTATAAATATGCTATCATGCATATAAGAAAAGCAGGTTTTTAACAATGCAAAAGTTTGTTTTTTTGCAAAAAGAAACTTATTTTAATTACTGATAAAAAATACTTTTGTAGCAAAGTAAGGACCATTTTGTGACTAACTTATCTATGATGTGTCAGGGCACTGCACTAGTCTAATTATGGTGCTCAATGGAAATAATAGTTATTCCCCAATACACCTAAATATATATAGGGGGAGGACCTGATTTATTTACAAAAGTGGTTTGAACAGAAGTGACAAGGACATGTTTAAACCTGTGTACCACACATCTTTCATGCAAAGAAAAACTTTTCTAATATTTAAAACAAACTATTTTCAATAGACCTTCTGGATCGCTACCTTGTAGTGGTGAAGAGGCTTGTGTACTTCAATGAAGCTGTGAGCTATATCATGTAGGGTCACTCAAGATGGGCCCTCTCATAGCAGAGAGGTCAGATAAATCACAGTCTACTGGAGGAGGAACTGGCAATCCACTCTAGTATCTTTGCCAAGAAAACCTTATGGATAAGCACAACCTGTGACATGGTGTGCTGTGATCCATAAAGTCATAGAGAGTCGGACACGACAAAACAAAAAAAATACATACATAACAGAAGAATTGTACCTTCAGTGTCCATTTAAATTGCCAGTTACTAAGTATTTTAATTTGTGAGATGGTCCTTCCTTGTGGCTCTTTATTGACCCTTTGTGCTAAAGCTGAAGGAGTTTCAAAGGAAATGTCTATTTGAAAAGACAATATTTGCTTTACATAAGTGTTTCTATTTGTCCATATGACTATGTTATACTAGCAACTTGCCTGTCAAAAATGACGAGAGTAAAATTGTAAGCCTGGCAATGCTGTTTGCCACACAATACGAGGATATGGGCCCTCCCTGCAACTCATTGTAGCTAAGTCCTGCGTCCCTAAGTTTCGTGTGTTTCATCTGTTTGGGCGGAAAGTTCTACTGGCCTCGCGATGTGCAGCCAAAGTCCTGTGTGCCTCAACGGTGCAATGAGCGCCTTCGGCCTAAGTCCCACGTGCTGCAGCAGTCAGTGGCTCGCCTCACTTCACGAGGCTCGCAAAGCGTGACCAACAGCCCGTATATCCACAACTATTAGATGTGATAGAAAACAATTTCAGTGGAGATAATACATTTTAATGGCTAGTTGGGTAAGAATAGACTGCAAGCTTTCAAGGTCATATCATCAAAGCAAGTTCTCCTGCTTTATAGGTATGTTAGACTTGGCAGTCCATCCAGAACCTTCTTGTGCTTCTCCATGTCTTGAATGTGACACACAGTGGAGTCCACTGCCATTTCCATTTTAATATAAATACAACATGGAACCAAAATGTTTTCTTAGGCTGTATCTGGCACGTCCACTGTGTGATCTTCTAGCATGGAAATTGGACTCCTCTTCAGGATCAACCAGTCCCACATACCCCAGATCAAAAAGTACAATGTCCCTGTACACTATTGCAGTGTTTGAGTCCTAGGTGGGATGCCATCTTTAATCTAAACACATACAAAAAGAAAAAGAAACCAGAACATTACACTTGACCGCAATGCAACCCAGGTGAGAGTTTTTATTCATTTTCTTTATTGTATCACAATAAAATTGTCAGCATCGGAAATTAAAGCATACAAATTGTTCACATGTTGACACTTTTATTATGATAACATAATAAAATTGTCCACATCAGAAGCTAGGTTACTTACTTAACCCTGAGAATTTCATTGTGATACAATAAAGCAAATATTTGTATATCTGGACCACACTGATGTCAGCGTGTAGTGCCAGTTTCTTTTACAGGCTTTTTAAAAAAGCCTGTTTTTTGTTAGGATCCTAATTTCCTACTAAATGTATATATATTTACACATATATTCTGATGGAGACCCTAAAAGCATTTGTCTAACATGAGTGTGTATGTGCAAGGGATAAATATATAAACCACTTTATCAGTCATATGAAACTCAATATATATATATATATTATATAACTACTCTGACGCCATCAAGATTTTTAAAGTTATAACTATCTATTGGTGACTTGTTACCAAAAAACGTGAGTGACATAAAACCTTAATTTGGTCACAGTGGAAACTTTAACCCCTTACAAATTATAAAATGCCTCTTTGGTAGCATGAAAATATATTTATGAATATGTTTGTCCAATAAAAAAGGTGTCACTATACTGCAATACTCTGATTATTCAGCTGGATTACTGGACACCCACGGCTACCTCACTCTATACATCTATGTTTAGGCTGCAATGAGCGCCAAAGGCGCTCATTGCACGTCTCGCAATGAGCACCACAGGCGTTCATTGCGAGGCCCACGGGACTTGGCTGCAACGAGCATCAAAGGTGCTCATTGCAGGGCACCCGACCAGAGACGAAGCACGTAGATGCAACTGTGGGCCTCGCAAAATTATAATTTTAACGGCCAAACCACCAAAACGAAAAAAACACAAAAAAACTAAAATATGCCTCAAATTAACTTACACACTCACACACAGCGCAAAGGGAGAGGCAGGTAGCCTGTGAGTGCGGTTGCAAGTAAATTTGAGGCATATTTGGTGTCTTCTAAAGATCGAAAATCGCCTAAGCGAGACAAAAAAAGGAATGCCGAAAAAATGTAAACACAACGCTTCCGATTTTATTCCCGTCATTTTTGAAGGGCAATTTCCTAGTATATATATATATATATATATATATATATATATATATATATATATATATATATATATATATATATATATATATATAAAAAGGTATTATCGATACATATGTTTAGTCATGAACTATTGACATTATAGAAATCAGTGCACATACTCTTCATATTATTTTGTATAGTGTGCAGTCTAACATTCCACAACATAAAGAAAATATGCAGTAATTTTCAAAACAGTTTTCTTCTACTGTGTATTTCTCTTGGGGAATTATATATATATATATATATATATATATATATATCACATATATAGTTGTGAGCGTACGAGTCGTTGCTCACGCTTGCGGGCTCGCGAAGCGAGCCGCGGCCCTCGCGTAGCGAGCCGCGGGCCTCGCGAAGCGAGGGCCGCGGCCCTCGCATAGCGAGCCGCGGGCCTCGCGAAGCGAGGGCCGCGGCTCGCGCAGCGAGCCGCGGGCCTCGCGTAGCGAGGTCACTGGGCAAGGGCCTCAGTTGCTGGCATGGAGCGCCGAATATAATTTGATACCTTTTGTATTGGACAAACGTCTTATTTGTAATGACGAGCTTTTGAGAGGCTTAACCTCCCTTTATCAAGTCTCAAGCAAGACTTGATTGATTACTAGAGACTTGATAAAGGGAGGCTAAGCCTCTCAAAAGCTTGTCATTACAAATAAGACGTTTGTCCAATACAAAAGGTATCAAATTATATTGCAATACTCATTATTAATCTATGTATATATATATATATATATATATATATATATATATATATGGATTAATAATTACTAAATTACTATATATATATATATATATATATATACATATATATATATATATATATATATATATACATATATATATATATATATATATATATATATATATATATATACATATATATATATATATATATATATATATATATATATATATATATATATGTCAATCTAATAAGGGAAACACTCATTTAAGTTGGCTACTCATTATAAGCAAGTACAAATATGGCTAAAACCCAAGGAACATCACTCCATTTTTGACCATGAAAGAGTAATAATTCAGTTACAGCCCACAGGGAGTCATCTAATATATTTTTAATAAGAATTTGATGTGCCATTGTGATATTGATAAATAATGAGAATGGGAAACTAAAGTTTAAATAGACACACATGACTGTAGATTATATGGCTATTATAATTCATACTAGCGACTTGCCCGTCAAAAAATGACGGCAATGTGATGTATATGTTTGTCAAGTTGTTTAGTTATTAACATATATTTTTGACACTTGTAAGTATTTTAATATGAACGTGTATTTTTGTAAAATGTTGATGTAATGGTTTTTTAAAATGTAATTTGTATCTGAAGAATTGTTAACTTTAATATACATTGAATGAATAGGAAAGCAAAAAGTAAAAAGCCTTCTTGAAACGTTGCGAATTTTAACATGAAGTTTAAAATATATGTAAGCAATAACCTTCAAAGTATATATTTTGAAACTTTAACTTTATTTTTTATGTAAGTTTAGAAGTTGACAAAACATTTGTATAATTTTGAACATTATAAACAGGAACATAGCGAATACATTTTGTAACCTAATTTTTTATTAAAAGTATTAACATTTGAATGTAAAAACAATTGACCTTTAAATTAATCAGTATTAACATGCAATTTCTATCACAATAATTGTTAACTTGAATATACATTGAATGTAGAGGAAGGCATACAGTAAAACTCTGCTTAAAACGTACGTAATTAAAGTAATTCATTACTGAGCACATAAACTGGCGATAAACATTAATGTAGTTAGTAATCTTAAGATAACAGACAATATTTACATTGTGACTTAAAAGGTGCTTGACCTCTTAACATCCACTTTGTAATCTGTTGAATGAAATAACTTGCAAATATATTTTTTAAACTTGTAACATGAGAAACATTAACATAGTGACTTAACATTTTAACATAATTTTTACTAACAATGCAAGGCAAGTATTTTGTGAGGCGAATCATTCCTAAACAGTACTTTCATTAATTATGACTGAATTAAACAACCAATTGTTATGTATTTTGCAATGCTTTTAAAAAATGTTGGCATCTTGAATTTGTATCCTGCAAAGTTATAGTACTTCATAGTAGACAATGTTTTTAGTAAAAATACGTCCATCTTCTAATAAATCACCTTGACTTTCATTGTTTTCAATGTAAACTTTAATAGCCTGTGGATTTTTGCACCGTGACAACGCAACGTACAATTGACCATGTGCAAAAACTGGTTCTTCCAAGTAAATACCCACAGATTTAAAAGTCTGACCTTGTGATTTATTAATGGTCATGGCAAATGCCATAATAATGGGAAATTGTCTTCTTTGAAGTATAAAAGGGAGACTACTTTCACTTGGTGCTAAATCTATTCTTGGTATGAAAACTCTCTCTCCTTTATGGGTCCCAGTTAAAATTTCAGCATCTATAAAATGGTCCTTTAATTGTTGAACAATTAATCTTGTGCCATTGCATAGGCCTTTTTTGGGGTTCATATTTCGCAGTAACATGATAATTGCACCTTTCTTTAGCTGCAAAATATGTGGTGGCATTCCAGAAGGAGTTAAAGAGTTAATGAATTCAGTTGAAAAGTTTGCCTGACTTTCATTGTCATCAGCAAGTACAGAATCAGCACTGTGATAATTTCTTTGTGGTGCATTAATTTTTTTTAAGATTTCATTATTGAGTATTAATGCATCTTTATTTTTACACGTCAGTATGACTTGGTTGGCAAGCTCAGAATATTCTTCGTTATTTATGCTCCCTTCAAATATAGCCGATATAATATCCTGTTGACAAATCATATGAGGTGGGATCTCTACAGTGTCGTCAGGTAAATGTAGTATTTTTTCTGTTCTTCCTTCTCCAATTTTAATAAGCCAATCATTGAAATCAGTTTGGCCTTCTGATCTCATATTTTGTTGCAGTTGAAGATGGGTAAAATGTTTCCATACTGTACTTGACTTTATACATGTTTCAATAATGTCTGTTCGATTTCCATGTACAACGACAGGTAATGTTTGTCTAAAATCGCCACCCAACAAAATTACCTTTCCACCAAATGGAAAAATATTATCCATGACTTCACGAAGCAAACGGTCAATACATTGGAGGGCATAGCATGACATCATTGTGGCCTCATCTATTATAATTAATTTACATTTCTTCAATTTCTTTGCTTGTAAGGATGTCATGCGAATATCTGACACTGAATTTTCCAAAATAGGCACTGGCAGTTTGAATCCACTATGAACAGTTCTTCCACCTTCTAATAAAAGTGCAGCAATTCCAGTAGTGGCAAACGCCATTGCTATTTGTCCTTGTGCTCGTACTGAACTCATTAATAAATTGTACAAATATGTTTTCCCTGATCCGCCAGGTCCATCAAGATAGAAATAACGCTCTGTCACCATGTCATCATCTATAGCATTTTTAATGGCATGAAATGCTTGCAATTGTAGTGTATTTAAAGTTGCAAGTCTTTCTTGTGTTCTTTCTGCTTGTAGTTGAATGTCATAGTCTTCAAAGTTAATGTCATCTATTAGACCTGGATCAGGCAAATTAAAACTTGCACAACTTAATCCATGAGTTAAAAAGACTTCTTGAATTTCCATTAAGGCTTTTAAGTGTGCAATGGGTTCATTGTATCGTCGCATAAAGTCTTCAGCCATATTACTTTTAAAAGTCTCCCACAAAGCTAATGCATTTGGAGCATTTGAGAAGATACAAATAAAAGCAAATTGTTCTCTCATCTGTCGTGGCATTTGACATTGTGCTGCTTCTTCTAAACATCTTTCCCACTCTGTATCATCAGCGAGTAAGTTTCTATTTCTTGCAGCTAAATGGAAGGATTCATATACAATGTCATTAACAGTTCTTAATTGTTCAAAACTTTGTGCTCCTGGAACATTTAAAAGTAATATCCGTAAGCAAAATCGTTCAACATCTCTTGGACTGACTGTGTAAATTCGTGGAATTATTTTATTGCCTCTGGTTTTTCTTGCTCTCCATAATCCATTCACAAAAACATAGTGATATGGAATTTCAATATATAAGTATTGTGTTGCTTGAGCATCAGTGGAATTTAATGCAAACCATGCAGTTAGTGTAGTGTGACGATCTTCACTTTGGGCCAATGCATTCATTTCATTTCCAGAATGGAAATAGACTAAATGTCGTTGTGGCAAATGTACTGCTAACCTATATACTGCATGTGATCTATCATGCATTTCAAATTTTAAAAGCCGCCACATAGCTTCTGGCGCACTGACATAGCGAGCATCTACATGAGATGCAAGTTCATCATGTACTAACTCACTACTTTCAGGGTTGTCTGCACTTTTGACGACTACAGTAGCTGCATCGTAACCTTTGTAAATATATTTGTAGACATATTTAATGGATTTGATGGAAGTGCAGGCTTCTACGTTGATGTGGGCGTTGTACTTCATGAGTAAATGTGGATTGTAGGGTACTACATATCTATTGTCCACTTTTTTTCCACGAATAATGGCACTATCTCCTTCTCTTCTTTTATAAAGTGGATATCCATCACAATTTGCATATGTTTTGTCTCTATAATCTTTTGGAAAATCTTTTGAACATTGATTATTTTCCATACATGGTGATTGTGGATTAAGGTCTCCACAGGGTCCATGAATCATGCGATGAGTAACAATCTCATATAGTCTACCATATAGTTCTGGATCCGGTAGTTCAGCAACTATGACTGCATCCACTTTGTCCGAAGTATCTAATTTATCTTTATCTTGAAGTATTATGAGAAGATGTGCATGTGGAAGGCCTCTTTTTTGAAATTCAATGGTATATACATAAGCAAGACATTTGCCAAATAACTGATTTATAGTAAAGTCACGTATTAATTCATTTAATTTTATCTTAAAAACTCTGGCTACTAAATCTGGTCGATCTGAAGCACTTTGTCCAAGAAGTAGATTTTGATTAATTTCTGGCCATTGTGGATTACATGTAAATGTCACAAATAAATCTGGTTTTCCAAATTTTGTCACAATAGCCATAGCATCATTGTATCTTTCTCTCATATTTCGAGGAGATCCTTGAAAGGAAGATGGTAAAATGATGGCTTTGCCAGCTGTCATGTGTCTGCTTGTAGCCACGTCAGCAACATAGTCCATGAGTCCACAATATTGTTCTACACGTAGTTTATCTTGTTGATATTTTATAAAGTTTAAATTATTTGCCTCAACTTGCAAATATGAATCAATAATCCATTGTTGTGTTAGTTTGCCACCACATAAAATTGGATTAAATTCATCTCTAATGGCAATTTGAGCAACTTTAAATTCAAGCATAGAAACATTATTTCGGATTCTGGCTTTAGCATTTGGGTAACTGGGAAGGCTTAATTTTGGTTGCCAACCTGCTTCTCCGTGTGGGAAAAAGATGGGATATGTCATTGGATCTAAATTTGGACTTAAGATATTAATATTAATAAATGGTTGGTCCTCATTTCTGGGATATACTCTAATGTCTCTTTGAAATGGTGGTTCTCCTTCATCATTGTGAAAGACCATTGCAACCTCATTTGATGTTGGCAAGTTATAACGACGTTTATCAGTATGTCTGTCTCTTTTAAGCACCATATTAACCTTTGGCATGGGTAATTGATGTCTTTGTGCATGAAGTAGTTGTTCATTTTCTACTTCAGCCAATTTTTTGTAAGCTTTACTGTAGGGATTGTTGTCCATAATGTTATTAAGCTCTATAAAAACACTGGGTAAGCATTTTTTATTTTCTTCCATCTGCATACGTTGGTCAACAGCTTCCATTGTATCTAGGACATATAGTTGAGCGAATTTTCTTTGCTCTCCTTCCTCTGGATGTAAATGTGAAGTCCGATGATAAATTTGTCCTTGGACTTTAAAACAGTAAGGACCATGTCCTGGTACATTAGCAGCCAATGTTGCCCCCATAGATGCAAATGATATGGCACTATTGTAGGATCTTATGTTTGTCTTAAAATTGTTGTAATTTGGAAAAGTAGGTTCAGTCATAATATTTAGTAAATAGGTTGGAAATTGTTTCCTTTGTGGAAGTTTGAACTTTCCTTTTTGACAACAACTAATAAATTGTCCATCTCGGGGTCTCTCCTGTTTAAAATAATAAGCCTCACAAAATTGACATTGAGTAGTCATGTCCCCACAACTATGAACCTCTACTGCTAAAGACTTCAGTAAAGGACAATTTGCAACGCATATTGGATGTTGACTTTGATATTCATCAGATGAAAAGTCATGAAATGTTTCAACAACAGGTTCTAAATGTTTAGTTTTTTTCGTAGATTTTCTTGGTATATGTTGGACTTGTTCGGTTGAAATTTCCTGTAAGTTTTTAGTAAGAGTTTGTAAATGCTTTTTTTTTGTAGTTGTTTTTTTTGGTCTGTCTTGACTGGTATGTTGTAAAATGTCATCTGATGTTTTAGGAACAGTTTGTAAATGCTTTATTATTTTTTTTTTTTTTTTGGTTGTCTCTTTCATTTTTGCAGCTGATATTCTTTTATTTGCAAGTCTTTTGCGTTCTTTTTCTCTTCGAATTTCTTTCTCCTCCGGTGTCTGCTGGGCGGCCCATCTCTCTTGTCTTTCTCTAGTTTGACGTCTTTTCTTCTCTTCTTTGGTCTCGTTATCAGCCATATTAATCTGTAAACGAAAACAAATAAATGTAATTGTGTATATTTAAATTTGTAATTCCTGTTAAAGATTATTGTGCACAATTGTTGAAATAAAAGGCAAATCATGAATGTATCATTGATATTTAGTTAAATTTATAATTCCTGTCTTCAGTGGCTCAGAATTTGGCCAATGGAATACTGCTGTAAATAAGCATGTAACATATTTATTTAAAATAATGGTTTTATTTATTCAAAACTTTGTTTGTGGATAGATATTTACCACTGCAAAACTTCTTTGAGATAGTAAATTTTTTTTTTTTTTTTCTGTTGACACGGATGCAACTGAAAGCAGTTTCTTTAGTTTTATACTTTAGTAGTTATTATACTGTACCTTGGTTGAAGTGTGATTTAAATCCGAATGTTTGTTGGTCCTCGGTTCCAAATCGTTGTCCAATGGTGTGGCCCTCTGTTGGAAGTCCTCGTCCGATGGTGTGGTCCTGTGGCGATAGCCCCCCTCCGATATTGTGGTCCTGTGGCGATATCCCTCGTCCGATGTTGTGGTCCGTTGGTGAAAGTCCTCGTCCGATGGTCTGGTCCTGTGTTGAAATTCCTCGTCTGCTGGTCTGGTCCTGTGTTGAAATTCCTCGTCTGCTGGTCTGGTCCGAGTCCTCGTCCGATGGTCCGGTCCTGTGGAAAAAGTCCTCGTCCGATTGTCTTCACGCAGTATCTGTTGTAATGTAAAATAGAAAATGTTTTTTGAGTGAAATGTCTTTTAAATAAGTAAAAAATGTATGATTTTGGCTGTATTGTATCAGTTATGGTTATTTTTTTCTATATTTTTGTTTTTACTTTCTGTACAATGCCACTACTTTTGTTATTCTTATTTAAGGTTCTTAGTAAGGCTTGTGGATTGTGATATATTAAATAAGAATATGAATTTATTTTGCTATGTGTTTATGTTATTTTTTGTACAATCCTGTTTTGTGCGCACCGATTGTGGTATACTTATTTAACCTTTATTGGGATGGTTATAGTTAGTGAAACATAAAATAATCTAATTAATGTAGTTTGGTATGTGTTTGTGTTAGTTTTTGACAATCCTGTTTTGTGCGCACCACTTGTGCAAAAGTTATTTATTCTTGATTGTACTGGTTATAGGTTGTTAAACATTAAAGAAGAATGTTAATGTAGTTTCCTATGTGTTTGTGTGATTTTTTGTACAATGCTATTAGGTGCGCAACACTTTTGTTATTCTTATTTTTGCTTCTTTGTAAGGCTTATAGGTTGTTAAACATTGAATAAGAAATTCTGTTTTGTGTGTAGCAGTTTGTGTCTCATTCAATTTCGATTTGGCTAATTGAATCGTGCCCTAAATAACCACATAGCATATTTTTTTTAAGAAGTTTTTAGTCACTGAAAAACTTTATTTTGGATAGATTTTTAGTAACTAAAAACTTCTTTTAAAAAAAATGTTATGTTGTTATTTAGAGCCCTATTCAATTTGGCAAATTGCAATTGAATGAGGGCCTTTGTGTGTACCATATGTTGCATAGTTTGCCCCTCATTCAATTGCATTTTTTACAATGTAATAGTACTCTAAGGCCGTCATTGAATTGCAATGTAGAAATTTGAATAGGGTTGTAAATAAGCACATCACATATATTTGTTAAAATAGAGTAAGGGCCTAAAAGTTCTTATTTATAGCCATATTTAATTGTCCAAAATAGCAATTGAATGAGGGCCTTTGGTTACTGCATTTGTTATATTGTGAGCTCCTCATTCAATTGTGTTTTTGCCAATGGAATAGAGCTCAATATCAGCACAGAGCATATTTTGTAACGGAATTTTGTATTTAGTGAACTTGTATCCAAAAGGAACGTGTTCACAAAAGAAAAATTTCCTTTAAAAAATATGCTCTGTGCTTATATAGAGCGCTATTGAAATGGGCAAATCACATTTGAGTGAGGCCCTTGTCCATTAAAGACATATAGGTCCTCATTGAATAGCAATTTTGCCAATTGAAGAGGGCTCTATATAATCACATAACATATTTATTGAGCAAAGTTTTTAGTTAGTGAAAACCTTGATTGTGGTTAGAAATTCAGTAACTAAAAAGTTCTGTATGAAAAAAATGTTATGTGCTTATATAGAGCCCTATTCAATTGAGGAAGTTGCAATTGAATAAGGCTAATGGTTTTTTCTTGTTTATACTTTATACTTTACCTTGATAGAAGTTTTGAATGACAGACGGTCCCCTCCTGCGAATCTTAATCCGCCGGTCTTCTTGTAGTGTCTGTTTGAAAAATAAAGTGAAATAGTTATTTGTATATTTATAATTTGTCATCTAGCAAAGCATGGCCTTTTGATCATTTAATGTCTTGTTGTATCTTACCTCTTCAAATTTGTTGGTGTTCTTTAAAAGGGATTGTGCTTCACAGTGCACGGTGCAAATTGTTGAGAGACGCTATTGATGCAGAGTCTGTTTGAATATTAAAAGAAATAGAAACATTCAGCTTTATATGATCTATTGAATTTCAGTAAATTAATTCAATTAACCTTATTTTTTTGGGGGGGCTACACACATATGTCACATACATGAAGCACATTACATAGTTTAATGTAATTATTTTGTGTACGTGTGACATATCAGTATACATGAGTCAAATTTAAATAGTTAAATTAACCTTATAGTTTTTTTTTCCAACACACATAAATGTGTGTGTGTGAGATGTAACTATAGATGATACACATATATGTGCGTGTGACATATCAGTATACATGAGATATAATGTCATTTAAATGTAGTTGTTTACTGATTTTGTTTTAAGCTAATTTTGTTGCAGTGGCAATACACATATATGTGAGTGTCACATGTCACTATGAAGGGGCAATACACAGAAATGTGTGTGTCACATGTCACTATACATTATACACATATATGTCCGTGTCACATGTCACTATACATTATAGACATATATGTCGGTGTCAGATGTCACTATGAAGGGGCAATACACAGAAATGTGCGTGTCAGATGTCACTATACATTATAGACATATATGTGCGTGTCACATGTGACTATACATTATAGACATATATGTGCGTGTCAGGTGTCACTATACATAAAGCTCTGTTTAATATTAAATTATGTTTTTTAGTTGTTTTGTTAAATGAACCGTATTTTTTTTCTGAGCCTATACACATAAATGTGCCATACATGATGACTACATAAATCCTATTTTTTTTTTTTTAATTTGTTTGACCTGTCCTGATAATAAAATGTAATATATTATAGCTTACCTCTCAGTTGTAATTTGCACAATGCAAAGTAGTAAATTAGTAAAGAATTGTCTTCTCAAGTAAAAGCAGCAGTTATCTCAGAAGTCACTCCGTTGATCACCTGAGGAGAAATGTATTTTTTTGTTTGAAATAGGCAGTATTTATAAACTTGTAGAAAGTTCTGGAAAGTGAGACCGTTAGAACGCAATACGCATGCGCTATTTGCGTTCCAGCTTACAATTTGCGTTCCATCCGCCATTTTAGGCGTATTACTGTTCAAAATGGTGTTTAATATGATTGTGATACGTTCCGCATAGTATGTGTTTCATTATTGCGAGTAAGTGTAGTGTAGTTACGTCTGAAGCCTCGTTTTCGTTTTGTTCGTCGGCCATTTTTTCTCTCGCTTAGCGATGGTATTAGTGTCTAAAGTGTTTATTTTGATTTAAATGTAGGTGTAACTTGTTTTTTTGAGGTGCTGGCTGGTTCCTCTTGCTGTAGGTAAGCTTTTTATGTGTTTGTTGTGTGTCTTTGTTAAGTTTTAAATGTTTGTATGTCGGCGTGTTGCGTCCGATGTTTGCGAAGTCGTAATGTGTGGTAACGTGTCTCGTATGGTGTTTGCGTGTGTAGCCTCGTTTTCGTTTTATTCGTCGGCCATTTTTTGTGTCGCTTAACAAACTATTTAGTGTCTAAACTCTTTTATTTTGAGTGCAATTAAGTTGTAAGTTGCATTTTTGAGGTCCTGGGTGCTTCCTGTTTGTGTAGGTAAGGTTTTTATGTATGTGCTGTGTGTATGTATTGTGTTTGTAATTTTGTAATGTTCGCGAGCTGCGTCCGAGTGTTGCGAGGCCGTAATGTGTGTGAACGTGTGTCGTATGTTGTTTGCGAGTGTCGTAATGTGTGTGAACGTGTGTCGTATGTTGTTTGCGAGTGTCGTAATGTGTTGCGACGTAAACTTTTTTTTGGAAGGGTCGCAGTTGCTGCAACTGAAGACCTCGCTTTGCGAGGTCCTCAGGTGCTGGCATGGAGCGCCTGCGGCGCTCCAAGCCAGCAACTGAGGCCCTCGCTTCGCGAGGGTCCTCAGTTGCTGGCAAGGAGCGCCTTCGGCGCTCCATGCCAGCAACTGAGAACCTGGCACAGTGCCCTCGCTACGCGAGGCCCGCGAGCCGCGGCCCTCGCTACGCGAGTCGCGGACCTCGCTTCGCGAGGCCCGCGTCTCGCTGCGCGAGCCTCGGCCCTCGCTTCGCGAGGGACGCGGGCTCGCTACGCGAGCCCGCAGCGTTAGCAACAACTCGTACGCTCACAACTATATATGTGATAGGGGCTATATTAACAACAATGTCAATAAATTCCAAGGAATTTGACTTAGGTAATCATGACATATTAATTCATATTAATTTCCTAAGGCTGTAGAGTGCTATTAAGTATTTATGTTCAGCTGAAATGTATTAGTTGAAAGGGACCAGTTTTATGGATTTGCATTTAACAGTTTTCTACTGTACTTTCATGACCAATGATGACTACTTTACTCAGGACTTAAAGAAAATCTGAAGCCAGCTCATGAAAATCAAGCCTTGGGAACTCTCTAGAGAAAACCGTATTTGATTTCATGCATGTGTAGTGTCTCGTAATTTCTAAAGAGTTTGCTTTTGTTTCTCTCTTTTTTATTATTATTTCATTTGGCTGAGGTTATAACTTGTAGGAGTGCAGTTTGACTAATCTGATTTTTATAGTGAAATTCTGAATTCTGAAACTAGGAAGGAGACAGGCTGGAATGTGGGCATGAAAGGTAATGGGTTTTAAGGAAACGACCCCCTCATATTTAGTGTTTGGAAAATCCCTGTACAGGACACTTAAATAGAAAAGCCCGATTCATGAGATTATAATGTGGTAAACTAAGGGTTTGAATAATATCAAATGTATAATAATAAGTAATACAGCCAGCATATTATCATTTTTTCTTGGAATGAACTACAATGTTTCTTTGTTCTCTTTGTATTTTACAAAACCACCACATTGTAATACCTTCAATGATATATAATTTAAATCACTTTATTAATACACTGAATTACTGAATACATAGAATCTCACATAAGATCCTGCTAAATAAACTACTAACTTGGCACCTCCAGGCTTGATGCTACTAGCTCCTGAAGCCTAGCGAAATATGTGTTTATCAAAAAATCATTCTCATGGAATATGAATCTAATTTGAAACTTAAATTCTAGCAAATATAGCTCAAACATCAATAAAAAGTTCAGTTGCGTGGATTTTACAGATTCTTTGCAAAAGCTGTTTCTTTATTACTTCTTATTCATTTCTTGCTAAAAGAAAAGACCCTTGACATTTGTTTAATATTAATCATTTCAGATTTGTGCGTTCCATCATTTCCTTTTCTATATTGAAGTCATAGTTGTATGTGTGTTTGTTTATATATACAGTATGTCATGAAGTATCACTGTATATAGACATGACTCTGCGTATGCACACATTACTTTAATGGCACAGCATCTTCTGGCAGTCCACTGTGCTGTCTTATGTATGGGCCATGTTCTTAGGAAGACACCATTGACATTAACATTAGCTTAAGGTCAAATGGATAGATAGAAAAATGCAAAAATGATTCTCTTTATAAGTTATCTAAGCACTTTGGAAGTGTGTCTAACCATATGCACAGCAATGATTTGAAAAAAATCAACATTGTATGTTTGGCTTTGTTTGTTTAAATTGGTAGATTACAGCTACGTGACCTTAGTTTGGGATTGCTGAATAACTCTTCCCCATACTATTTAGAACATGTTAATTAATAATTATGTTTATTTGCAAATATTTACGCCATTAACCTGCTGTCTATAAGCTTTCTAATGGCTGTTGACAAGCCTTCATCATTTTTATTTAGTAAACAACAGTATAATCTAATTTTCATTTTATTATGATTTGAAAAGTGGATTTTTTTGATAATTCCCATACTGAAAATAGCAGGTTTTTCCCTGAGCATGTGTTTCAGGCTAGACCCAGGCTTAGGACTGCCTATTTTCGGGGAGCAGCGTGCTGTCTGAAGTTGCTAAGCGGCGCCATGGAATTTTCACAGAAAATGTCTATATCCAGAGACCATGCTATATTAAGGGTATGTGGTACTTTTTGCCGCCCGGGGCTGTCCCCGAATTTGCTGCCCCCCGCCAGTGCGAACATTATATATATATATATATATATATATATATATATTTGTTTACTAGGAAACTGGTACTTAAAAAAATATTCTATGAAAAGGATAAAAAAAAATTAGAAGAATTGGGTCTTACAATAGAGGACAAGGAAAAATTGGAGAATCTTGTTGGACTATTGCAGGAAAATGACCCGAATAAAAGTGAGCAAAATATGTTTAAAAAGAAGAGTTGTGTTACTCCACAAATAAAGCATTTTGGTAACATACAGATGTTTCAAAACCTGGTATGTAAATACCTGGAGGATCTGGTTAAAACGAATAAGACAAACATGTCAAATAGTTTTAACAACAATATCCCCGTTGAAGAAAGAAGAGCTCTCGAGGAGCTTAAAAAACTGGATGTTGAAAAAAAAAACGTACAAAGAGTGTAATATTGTGTTAATAAAGAAAGATACTTACTTAGACATGTGCTTAACTCTCTTCAAAGATTGTAATACCTATGAGGTTCTATCAAAAAATCCTGCTTGGGAATATTATGTAGAGTTACAGACGCTTCTCTTGAAAGCCTTGGATGATAGTGTTTTTACAAAGGCTAACTTTGAATATCTCCTCCCAAAGGACCCAACAGTGGCTAAGTTTTACGCCTTGCCAAAAGTGCATAAGCAACTAACCCCTATCCCAGGTAGACCGTTTGTGTCTAGTGCAAATTGCCTGACTGAAAGAATTAGTCAGTTTGTTGATATACAGCTTAAAAAGATTGTGTATAGTTTACCCTTGTTTCTCCAAGACACGACAGATACACTAGAGAGCATAGAGGACTAGAGCTACCTACTGCAGCCTTGTTGGGAACAGTTGACATTGAACAATTATATAGCAGTATCCTGAATGAGCAAGGCTTGAAGGCAGTAAAATATTTCCTGCTCTGACTATCAAAGACGTAACAAACTGATTCTTGATATGCAGGAGTTCATTCTTACGAGAGAAAAAAATAGTTTTTCATGGCAAAGAGAAAGTGTTGCTGTGGAGCAGATATATTGATGATGTCCTAATCTTTTGGTTAGGAGAGAAGGCAGAGTTTTAAGCATTTTTGGTCTGCTCTTTCTCCCTCTCCGTTCTCTCCCTACCTCCTCTATTAACTCTCTCCCCTCTTCCTCCCCTCTTTCTCCCCGCTCCCTCTCTCCATCTTTCTCTCTCTGCCTCGCTTTCCCTATCTTCCCCCCTCTCTCTTCTCATTTCTACTCTCTCTCCCTCGCTTCTGTCTCACTCTCTCTCCCTCTCTCTTTCTCTCTCCCTTTCTCTCCCTCCCTACCTCTGCCCCAGTCTTGATTACTGCAACTCTCTTCTTGCTGGCCTGCCCACCACCCATCTATCTCCACTTCAATCAATAATGAACGCTTCCGCTAGCCTCATCCACAGTACTAAACATTCAGTGTCTGTGTCTGCAGCACTGCTCTGTCAATCACTCCACTGGCATCCCATAGCCTCCAGAATTTGAATGGAAAGAATATACAAAGTTGTTTACTTACCCAAGTAAAAAAAAAAAAAATGCAAGAAATAAAATGAATAATCCATATTTTACAATTCTATTTATATAGAAATTATTTCTACGATACTACATTACTAACACATTGCTACGTGATTATAACAAGTACATAGATAGCCTTTATTTTGACAATTTTGATTGAAGATTTATAGGAATGACTGCCATGATGCAACTGAATTTTACTAAATTTTGACATTTTTGTTATCCTTTATAATGATTTTTTTTCTTTTAAATTACAAAACTATAACCATATTCCTGTATTTAAATGTCAGATAGTGAACTTTAAGATTTATTCAAGACATAGTAAATTAAGTTCATTGTAACAAGCATTTTTGTATTGCCTTATTGTATTCCTCCTCTATTACTTATGTTGAACGCTAATCCCTGTATCTATTTGATATAAATATACTAAAGGGTATTGTATTGGGAGAACTCTTGGAAATGTCAAATCTGAGTAAATATGTCCCATATTATATCACTGGAATAGAGAGCTTCTCCAAGAGTTCTCTATCTCTCCCAGCCTCAGATTCTTGATTTATGTTTAACATGGTTAGTTCCTTGTACACAGTTTTATTCAGGGACTGCTGTCTGATTCTACAATAGCATTTGAAATTATAATAACACACCAAAAATATTATTACCTGTGCTTAGCAACATCTTATAAGAGTACAAATCTCTTACATTTAACCTTGAGATGTTCCATTCACAGAATACTGAAATTACCTCTATTCTTATAACCCAATGCAATGCTATGTTATGAAGGCTGCCCGGGAGCAGGGCACATCATCCTATATGGATCCCATGCTAAGTGGGCTACAGGCAAAAAGGTGGTATGCTCTGAGCCTCATGTGCATGTCACTACCCATAATCCCTACAAACTGTGAGGAAAAAACACGTTTTCTTGCCTTCTTGAGACATGCCTGTTTTTCTTCCTTATAGGAGGCTTTTTTTAATCACCTTTCTACCATAATATTATGAATTAGTTAGATAATATCTGGTCAGAATATCTAGGATGGGAAAAACACAGCAGAAAAAAAGCAATGCATTTCTCAAGCTTTTTAGTCTGGTTTCCTATTTCCATACATGAATTGTTTTACCACTTATTGTCCTTCCACTAAATGTTTTTTCTTGAAGTGTGAATCTCCTCCTTCTTCGCTTCATTATTTTCTCCATTGTCCCTCATCTGTAATTATTCCCATTAACTCTTTCCTCCTTCTTCAGATTTCCATTTCCAATTTTAGTGAATGGTTCACTCTCATTTTCAGGATCACATCCCCAACAGGAGGAACCGACTCACAGTTTCTTCATCATCTCCATAAAATAAAAATGTAATTATTTTCCTGCTACTATTGATTTCATTGATTATTGCTCATTATTTTCTACACTGGGCAGGTTTCAACCTTCATATCTAAAACAAAACAAAATATTAACTTAACATTAACATTTTGACGTTCTTAGATCAAACCCATAAGCATTAGTGTATTTAACAGAAAATGAGAAAACAAAAATGACAGTTTAGTTCACATTATATGTATAAGTGTCAAAGTGGTAACAGTTTGTATAAAAAAAGTGTGATTTTTGTTTCTCTTTTGATAGAAAACTCATGAACAGGTTTTCACACCCACCTAAGCCTTAATACAGTCAGATATTGTGTGAGAACTTGAGACTAGATCCATGAAATATGAAAACTAAATGATTAGCATGGTAAATATATGTGTCCCCTTAAATTAATTCCAAATATAGTATTGGAGGTGTTATAGGACTATATTCTTTGCTTGCATGCTGAACTCTTGATACTCAGTAGCGCAACACTTTAATAGGGACTATAAATTACCATAATGCTTTGTGACTTTTAGCTAAGTCTATTTGCCAAATGATCATAATATGAAGCCAAAGAAACATATTTTTTTAAATAGTTGATAATTTTGTGGTAGACAGAGCAGCACACCACACTGTGTGGCTTCAAACCACTGTAACTTGGATAAATCTGGACCCAATTATCTCATCCCTTAATAACATTTTAATAACTCACATAATACTGTGCTCAAGCCTTCAAAATACAATAGCAAAATCTAGCTTAAAATATCAGAAAAAACAGGAGATATTAATTTTCTGCAAATACCTAAACTCAAACATTGATGTGACAGGGACATCTAGTGGTGCTGTAGATGTTTTGTATACTGCAAAGTAACTTATACAGATAGTAAAAAGGATAATATTGAAGTTCATCAGCAAGTTGGGAAAGACCAGTGAATTGTTTCATGTATTCAGTGCATCCATATTTTATCATATTTATTTCTACATACATTTATTTCTAATATATTTGATTATGTTATGTTGTAGCCTTGCTATTTTAATATTGATGCTACATTTATCAATAACTTACTTAAGCCGACAGACTCAAAATGAATTGACTTCCCTCCAATCACATCCAAATTGCCTTTATTTTCTTAAGTTTATTGCCAGTCAATCAAATTTCTTTACACCTACACACAGGCGGAGCTACCACCGATGCAACCGGTGCAATGCACTGAGGCCCCTGGCCTCTGGGGGGGCTCTGGGGACCTCCCTCGGGTCCTCTGTGGCTCTCTGGTTTTCTGTGGCCCCCGCGGATCCCCTGTGGTCCCCATGGAACCACTTTGATGCCCTCGGATCCTCTGTAGCTCCTGTGGATCGTCTGTGGCCCTGCAGATACTCTGTGGCCACTTAGATCCCCTTTGGTTCCCGTGGTTCCCCTGTTGCCCCCATGGGTCCCGTGTGGCCCTCATGTGTCCTCAGTGGTCTCGGCAGGCACCCAGTGGGGTCCCTAAGGTGCCTGTGCCCTCCAATGGCCTCCCGTGGCCCCCTGTGCTCCCCCCTAAGCCTTCTGTGGCCCCGCGCAAACCTCTGCGGCCTCCCTCAGCCTTTTGTGGCTCCCCTTGGACCTTGCAGCGGCGGAGCTGGAAGTTGACAGACTTGAAGACTTTCACTTATCATTTTCAAAAAAGTAATATCAAAGTTATTATAATTAGTCTACAACTGAATAAAGAACATAATAATTCAAGGTATTTAAAGCAACGTAATGCACAAATCTCCATAAAGAAAGAATGCTAAAATGGAAAAGCAATGAAAATATACTTCATAGAAAATAGACGTAAATTTTGCTATTTAAGAAAGCACATAATTCATTGGCACACCTGGAATCTCTCAGATGACTGAAAACTTCTGGTAGGTAACTAAAATGATCAATGTGAGGTATCTAAACAGTCATACGTCCAAACTGTCCCTCTTATTCAGAGGCAGCACCTCTTTCAGAGGAAACCGCCATGTCCCTTAGTCTCCCAAATGTGAATCTTTTGAAGTAGTGGCAGAGGAAAATGTATAGGAGAGAGAGAGAGAAAGGATGGGAGGACAGGTAGGATGGAGCAGCAGGGGGCACAGGAGGTCCAGAGGGGCCATGGAGCCATATGGGAAGGGAAAGCCGAAAGGACCATGGGGCCAGAAAAGGAGTCATAAGAGGACCAGAAGGGGGAGTGGAGGCCAGAAAAAAAATACATTTGAAGAGAATGAGAAGGCTCCCTATAGGCAAGGGCCCTGGTGCAGTTGCATCATTTGCACCAGTGGTAGCTCCGCCACTGTTTGGAAGGAAAGTCACGTATTTAAGTACAAAACCCTGTATTCCTGTCTTGACCATGCCACATTTTCAAAGTCTAGGAAAAAAGTATGAATTGCCATTTCTACAGAATATATAACTTATGAATTTTTGTGTACGTATTGAGTCTGTGTATCTCTAGAACGTAGGTTGCACATTGTATTAATTAATGGTAATGGTACTTAACTGTGCATACTTTTTCAATACTATAAATATCCCACTTTGGTCATTTGAAAGGTTAAGAGCAGAGCTGAATTTTCCATTAGGCAATTTAGGCACTCACCTATGGGCGGGCCTCTTTGGGAGGCACATCATATTCATGCTAAAGGACAATTTAATTTAAAAAAATCTTAGCCTCTCCTTAGGTCTGGCTACCACCTGGGGAGAGGAGCAACGGGAGTCGCAGGCAGGGAGTCAATCACTTGGTAACAGCCTCCTCCCCCATGTAACGGCAGGCTGGACAGCGCAGGGGAGTAGCCTGGCTGGAACCGGCTCCTCCATCAGCTCTCCTGCTGTATCGCATGTGCTTCACTCCATCAGAATTATTTTACAAATAATAAATAATTTTCTGTGTATAGGATGATGAGGATAGGATGAGCCTATTTTTTGTAAAAAAAAGGGCACCATTTAAAAAAAACATTATCTTCAGCTCCCTTAACCTGCATTTTATGTTTATCTATGTATGTAAAAATAATAATAACAGGTAACAGTGAGTGATTAGTAATCTAGATACTATACATACTATAATCAGAGTATTGCAGTATATAGTGTACCTTTTTTAATGGACAAACAGAGCGATAACCTCTCGTTATCAAGTAAGAAGCAATACACACACACACACACATATATATATATATATATATATATATATATATATATATATATGTGTGTGTGTACAAAACTCAAGCACATTTCTGAAGATGCTGCTGCGGTTAAACTGTAGTAACACCAGCAAGTACCCCCTACCTCAAAATATTTGCCAAAGACTTATACAGATGTTGTAAAAATGGTTGAGCATTATGAGGGAGGTGCCAGCAGCGTGTGTATACAATCATCCAAAAAGGAAAAAACAGAGGAGCAGAGGAGCACCTTTAAAATTACTACCTAGGGGCACCAAAAATTGAAATCCGGCCATGGTAAGAGGTATGCCTATTATTATTATAATTATCTTTTATTTGTATCGCGCCAACATATTCCGTAGCGCTGTACAGGGGATAAGAACAAGGGAAATACACGTTTAACAAAATTCAAAAGTTGAAGAGCCTATCAGCATTTATTCTTTTCCTATTGACTGCAGATTACCCAAAAATAACTGTAAATTGCAGGCAACAGTTTGACCTTAGGCAATGAAACAAGTGGGCTGAAGAAAAATGTATTTTCTGCGTCTCAGTGTGAGCTGAGATAGATATTTCCCAGGTATGCTCATTCAGGAAGAAATACAAAAAGAGGTTGGAGAAAATAAATGTTAATAAAGCCCCAGGTCCTGATGGAATACATCCAAGGGTACTGAGGGAGCTGGGTTCTGTAATAGCCAAACCATTATATCTAATCTTTAAAGACTCGCTCACTACAGGGTCTCTACCAGATGACTGGAGAAAAGCAGAGGTGATACCTATATTTAAGAAGGGATCTAGAGCAAATCCGGGGAATTATAGACCAGTGAGCCTCACTTCTGTAGTTGGGAAGCTTTTAGAAGGGTTAATAAGGGACAGAATACAAGAATATGTCTATTTGAACAGGATCATAGGTAGCAGTCAACATGGATTTATGAAGGAAAGGTCGTGTCAGACCAATCTAATTAGTTTTTATGAGGAGGTTAGTAGGAACTTGGATCAGGGCAACTCAGTGGATGTAGTCTTTTTAGATTTTTCAAAGGCATTTGATACAGTGCCACATGGAAGACTAGTGAGCAAACTAAGGGATACAGGAATTGCAGTAAATATCTGCTCATGGATCGAGAGCTGGCTAAAAGACAGGAAGCAAAGGGTTGTTGTAAATGGAACATACTCCGATTGGTCTAATGTGATAAGTGGGGTTCCTCAGGGCTCAGTATTAGGTCCTCTCCTTTTTAACATATTTATTAATGACATTGAAGTAGGACTCGAATGTAGTGTCTCCATTTTTGCTGATGACACTAAGTTGTGCAAGGTAATAAAATCAGATAATGATGTACTTTCCCTACAAAAGGATTTGCATAAATTAGAGAAATGGGCGGCTAAATGGCAGATGAGATTTAATACAAATAAATGTAAGGTTATGCATTTGGGAAGGAACAATAGCCAAGCAATCTATAATCTTAATGGAGCAAATCTAGGGGTATCAGATATTGAAAGGGATTTGGGAGTACTAGTGGACAACCACCTAGGTAACAGCGCTCAAAGCCAAGCAGTGGCTGCAAAGGCAAATAAAATATTAGCATGTATTAGGAAGGGTATAGAAGCCAGGGAAGAAGATATAATTCTGCCACTATACAAATCTCTAGTACGCCCTCATTTGGAATATGGAGTACAATTTTGGGCACCACCTCACAAAAAAGACATTTTAGAGCTGGAAAAAGTACAGAGAAGGGCTACAAAACTAATAAGGGGAATGGAGGGGCTAAGTTATGAAGAAAGACTAGCAAAATTAAACTTATTTTCGCTAGAAAAAAGGCGTCTAAGAGGAGATATGATTACGTTATTTAAATACATCCAGGGTCAATATAAGGCTTTGTCAAGTGAACTTTTTGTAGCAAGAGATTTTCAACTGACAAGAGGACATCCGTTGAGGTTAGAGGAAAAAAGATTTCACCTTAAACAAAGAAAAGGGTTCTTCACAGTTAGGGTGGTTAAACTGTGGAATTCTCTACCAAAGGAGGTGGTGACAGCGAATTCGATAGACAACTTCAAAAAGGGGTTAGATATATTTCTGAATAAAGAGGGCATTCAAGGCTATCCTAGATAACTAGCAAGGAATATTGATCCAGGGAGAAATTTGATCGCCAGTTTCTGGGGTCAGGAAGGAATTTTGCTTTTTTTTTCCCCTTATGAGACAATTGGCAAAGTTTCAATGGGTTTTTTTTTTTATGTTTGCCTTCCTCTGGATCAATTAACAATAATTAACAATTAACAATAATAATAAATAGTCCAAATTAAAAAGATCAATAGAGATCTAAAAAGGTTGAACTTGATGGACTAACTCTTTATTCATTCTCCAATACTATACTATTAATAATTATTTAATCAATAATTTAATTAATAACTAATCCGCATATTGCAGATCAGAGGAGATCTTAACAGGTTGAACTTGATGGACTGAAAGTCTTTTTTCAACCTTAATTACTATGTAACTATGTAACTATGTAACTATAGTTCATCAGTTGTTGGAATTATGTGCAATAATGAAAGTTTATACTGTATAAAGTATGGCTTCAAAGCATTCTGTAAGTATGAATCTCTTTCAACTGCATACACAGCTTCAAAGGTGTGTTGCAAATTATTTCACATGCTGCCATTTGAATATATTTGGAACATCATTCTGAGCAGTGTCGGAGCTAGTGCATAGAGGGCCCCGGTGCAAAAAAAAATCTCAACCTCAATGCAGTACAAATATCAAATATGTGGGTCTGTGTCTAATATATATATACTAGCGAATTGCCCGTCAAAAAATGATGGTAATGCAATTGTAAGTGAGCTAAGGTTTTTTTTTTGTGTATAATGTGGCTGATGTAGCGTTGTTCATTTTCTTTGTGGTGCGAGTTTTTCGGAATATTGGTTTTCTATGTCGTGCAAGTTTTTCGGGAATATGCGTAGAGGTTTGGTGGGCTTTTTCGGAATATCCGTAGCTGTTTGGAGGTGTTTTGCGTGTTTATGGTAGTGTTTTGCGTGTTCAGGGATCATTAGGCTCGTTTTCGTTTTGTTCGGCGGCCATTTTTTCTCTCGCTTAGGTGATTTTCGGGTCTCTAAACTCCGAAATGTGTGCAGAGGTCCTCGTGCCCCCCCTTGCTGTGAGTAACCTTTTTATGTGTTTGTTGTTTGTATTTGTTGTGTTTGTAATGTTTTTGGGGTTGCGCGGGTTGCGTCCTTGTTTTCTAATCTCGTAGGTGTTTTTCGGCAAATACGTAGGTGTTTGGTGGTGTTTTGCGTCTTTAGACTGCTGTAGCCTCGTTTTCGTTTTTTTTTTGGCGGCCATTTTTTCTCTGGCTTAGAGAATTTTTTAGTGTCTAAACTCTTTTAATTTGACTTAAGTTGAGGTGTAACTTTAGTTTTCGAGGTCCTGGATGCTCCCTCTTCCTGTAGGTAAGCTTTTTATGTATTTGTTGAGTGTATTTGTTGTATTTTTCATGTTTTGCTGTGCTCGTGTTGCGGACGATTTTTGCGAGGTCGTAATGGGTCGTAACGTGTCTCGTATTTTGTTTGCGTTACGACGTAAATTTTGCGAGGGCCTCAGTTGCTGGCAAGGAGCGCCTTCGGCGCTCCATGCAAGCAACTGCGACCCTCGCCCGCAAGCGTGAGCAACGGCTCGTATGCTCACAACTATATATGTGATATATATGTATATATATATATATATATATATGTACATATACACATAGTTGTCAAACTACGAAACGTCGTCACGCTTTGCGTGGTGCATATGACTTAGGCGATGAGCAACTTCGGCGAAGCGAGGTGAGACGTTAACTCGGAGCACTTAGGCGATGAGCGTCGACGAGCTGTTAAGGCATTAAAATTCGTAGCACAAAGGCGATGAGCGCTGAAGGCGCTCATTGCCTGCGAGCCTCGTGAAGTGAGGCGAGCAGTGAACGCAATGAAACACGCCGGACTTAGCCACAAAGGAGTGCCGATCACACATTGAAACACGCAGGACTTAGCCACCAAACACTTAGTCTATGCGCGATCGCCTTACGCTGCAAGCAGTGTACCAACGCGGGACTTAGAAAAATAAAAATAACGAGACGCGGGACATGAGATATGAAAAATACGAACTTAACGGCCGAACCGTGCAAAACAAAAACACAAAAAAAGAAAGAAAAAAAGAAAAAATACAACAAAAACATCACACACAGCATGGGGGAACAGCCAGGACGTCTGGGAGTGAGGTGGAACTCGAATTTAAGTCAATTTGCCCAAGTTTCGAAAATCGGCTAAGCAAGAAAAAAAATGGGCGACAAAAAAAATGTAAACCTGGCTCCACGACCACAGACCTCGCAAAACACCACCAACCGCGTAGCACTTTCACACAGGAATGTACGAGGTACAAAATACACTATTACAAAGGATGGAACATGCTCGCGAGCCGCGTAACACTTACACAAATGACGCCATTTTACTAACTTGCAACGAAAAACATTACGAATTTAAAAGGGCGCTTTACACAACTAAACCAACGGTTTGCCCTCGCGCACGCAGCCTATTTCTAATGCACAGTTGGAACATTCATGACACTTTCTCCTCAGGGCAGCAACAGTCCACCTGGACATTATATGCTGCAGGACAATAAAAAGAGATTGTTACCTCTTCAGGCTATTGATTGTTACATATCTTAATTAGAAATAGGTAAAGTATATTAATTTATTAAGTAACTAATTAATTAATAAATTATTAGTTAACAAAATATAGATAAATATATATCTGTCTTTGTGATGAGCACCAAAGGTGCTCAGAGGAGCAAAAGTACACGAGAGGAGAGGCTCGCAATGAGTGCCAAAGGTCTTCAGAGTAGAAAAAGCTTTACATTGTGTGGCAAATAATATTGCCATGGCTTCAAATTTTATGGCCCATTTTTTTGACGGGCAAGTCGCTAGTACATATATATATATGTATATATATGTATATATATATATATATATATATATATATATATATATATATATATATATATATTGTGATCGTTTGCTCCTTGGAAGTGATGACAAGCAAGTGGAGTGTGAGTTCTTGTCAGAAGTGAAGGAGTTAAAACTTCTGAAGAACTCCTAATTGGAGCAACTCCCCTTTAAAAGACTGGAAAGCAGACATGGAAAGGTGGGGAGGGGCTGACTAGGCCCTAGGCAGGTGTGCTGCCAAGAGAAGCAAGCCCAGAGTGGAAGGTGATCTGCTGTGGAAGTACAGTGAAGTTTGTAAACTACCCTGTAAAGGATTGCCTCGTGACGGTTACTGGGAGAACGGGGACTACAGCGAGTTGTATGAGCTGGAAGAGTGACTTCAGACCCAGGAGGTGAAGTTACAAGGAAGCCAAGTAAGTGAAGGGAATAAGTGAGGATTCCCAGGCAGAGTTTTGCCTTAAAGGCCTAAGCACGGTCTAGCTGAAGTATTATGCCCCAGGGAAGAAGTGAAGTAAAAGAGAAGTTTATACAATTGAGTTTGTGTATGCAAGGGTCCCTGGGGTGAAGCATACGGGAGAGACGGGCGGGCCCTATGCTTCACCCGCAACCGTGTCCCAGAGAGGAGCGCTGTGTCCGAGAGAGGAGCGCTGTGTCCGAGAGAGGAGCGCTGTGTCCGAGAGAGGAGCGCTGTGTCCGAGAGAGGAGCTCTGTGTCCCACAGAGCGAGAGAGGAGCTGTGTCCCACAGAGCGAGAGAGGAGCTGTGTCCCACAGAGCGAGAGAGGAGCTGTGTCCCACAGAGCGAGAGAGGAGCTGTGTCCCACAGAGCGAGAGAGGAGCTGTGTCCCACAGAGCGGAGCTGTGACCCAGAGTGGAGCGGTGTCCCAGAGGTTGCTGAAGAGGGCGACCTAATCTCGCTGGGACCCTCACCTGTAAAGAGACTGTTTATTTCCTGGCCACAAGGTGGCACTACCCAAGTTAAAAGGACTGTCTACAACCTGGCCACAAGGTGGCATTCTCCCACCTCGCGGAGAGGTAATTGTTTTTTTTTAAGCAGAGCTACGGCTACCGCTGTAATTTCTTTCTTCAAATAAACCTATTTGCTGCACTTTAAAGCCGGTATCAGCCCTTCATTCAAGAAATCACCGCTATATGCGGCCATCCTGATCACAATATATTTATATATATACATATATATGTGTGTGTGCATTTATGAGCACATTTGCATGTCCCAGCTCAGCTTTCCATAATGCAGTGTAACTGTTTTTCTCGGAATTCTGAGCTGGAAGCAGGTTTTTTAACTTGTTTTAGACATCCAAATGTGAACAGAGATGTAATATTTATTAACTATATATATATACCGTATTGGTCCAAATATAAGCCGAACCCTTTTTACGATATTTGAGTTTGCGAGTTACTGGTGCGGCTTATATTCGCGTCCGTAAAAAAAATGACTGCCGATTTGCCAGCTTGCGAGTTACGTGTGCGGCTTCTATTCGCAAACATAAAATTACTGCCGATTTGCGCAATTGCGAGTTAAGGGTGCCGATTTGCGCGCTTGAGACTGCGGTTTTGTAGCAATTGAATAGCGATTTACGGTTTTAGTGATTCTAAGATCCTGTAAGACCTGTAACCTGCAAAAAAAAGCTACAGTGCTAATTAGAAAGCCTGTTTCTTGCAATGGCTGATCACTTGTAGAGAGTCTTTTTCTCTCCAATTTGAAAGGTGCGGCTTATATTTGAGTACTATCTTTTTTCTATTTTTTCCCCTTGAATTTTACAGGTGCGGCTTATATGCAGGTGCGGCTTATATTCGGACCAATACGGTATATATATATATATATATATATATATATATATATATATATATATATAAATAAGTTAATTGTGTATCTAACTGCGCTTCTGGATTAAAAATCAGAAAAAAAAATTTGTAACACACTTTTATACAATTAAATAAAAATAATTATAAAAAGCAATTGTGTTGTGTACCAAATTCAGTATTCTTAAGACAAGCAGCCTGATCCAATTTTTCAGATCCCTTTAAAATCTTATTCTATGTCTTTATATTGTGTCTTTAGATCCTTGGCGCTTATCTTCAGTTTCTTTTTCCTTAGTGATTTATGTCAGATTATTCAGGCCCTCAGATCCTGTCACTGCTCTCCTTGTGCAGGGTTATATGTGCCGTCAGCTTTATGCATGCAGTCATCAGGGAGAGAGAGGTATGGTCAATAACGTTTTAATACAGAGTAAAAAATAATATAAAAAGCTTACATTAGGTTTAGTAATGTCCACAAATGGAAGATAACTTCCTTCAGTCCTCTGTGTCTGTATCTCCACAGGTCAGCAGCAGCAGCTCTCCACGTGCTGTGATTCTGTTTCCTGCTTTGGTAGTCACAGGTGGAACTGTTTAATCACTCAACCGGTTTCACACTTGTGCTTCATCTGGAGTGGGTGGTTGTATTGTTCTGATCTTCTATTTAAGTCATTCTCTTAATTGACTTGATAATGCTCAGCATTTACAATTAACTTCTCAATTAGTTCATAAATAATAAAAAATACATTTTTACACCATAGTATACTTAAAACAAATATACCACTTTTATAAAATTACAAGGTACAGTTAAAACATTATATATGTTAAAATAGTTTTCTAACACTCATGATATAATTTATTTAACAACATAATTATTTGTGTGTTAATATATTCTTGCTGATTGGAACTGATAAATGGTATCTTTTTCCCATTTTTACTGCCAACTAATGTTACTTCATGGTATTGCAAGTCACTATCAAACTGCAATACCATGAAGTAACATTAGTTGGCAGTAAAAATGGGAAAAAGATACCATTTATCAGTTCCAATCAGCAAGAATATATTAACACACAAATAATTATGTTGTTAAATAAATTATATCATGAGTGTTAGAAAACTATTTTAACATATATAATGTTTTAACTGTACCTTGTAATTTTATAAAAGTGGTATATTTGTTTTAAGTATACTATGGTGTAAAAATGTATTTTTTATTATTTATGAACTAATTGAGAAGTTAATTGTAAATGCTGAGCATTATCAAGTCAATTAAGAGAATGACTTAAATAGAAGATCAGAACAATACAACCACCCACTCCAGATGAAGCACAAGTGTGAAACCGGTTGAGTGATTAAACAGTTCCACCTGTGACTACCAAAGCAGGAAACAGAATCACAGCACGTGGAGAGCTGCTGCTGCTGACCTGTGGAGATACAGACACAGAGGACTGAAGGAAGTTATCTTCCATTTGTGGACATTACTAAACCTAATGTAAGCTTTTTATATTATTTTTTACTCTGTATTAAAACGTTATTGACCATACCTCTCTCTCCCTGATGACTGCATGCATAAAGCTGACGGCACATATAACCCTGCACAAGGAGAGCAGTGACAGGATCTGAGGGCCTGAATAATCTGACATAAATCACTAAGGAAAAAGAAACTGAAGATAAGCGCCAAGGATCTAAAGACACAATATATATATATATATATATATATATATATATATATATATATATATATATATATATATGTTCGCATTTACATATACATCTATATATATTATAGTACTATTAATACTTTCTTACCTGCCCGGTGCTGCACTTCACTTCTTGGGGTGAGAAGGGTCCAGAGATATTGCAAAGTTGAGTTGGGTCTCCAGCTAAACAAAATGTTCTGGAAGACAACTTTTTACATCACACATGTGTCATAATAGATGATGTCACAAAGCACATGCACTATATAAGTAGTTGTACTTGAAGGATAAAGCGATTTACATCAGAAATATGTATGGATGAGCAACAGATATAAAGGATAAAAAACATTAACCTCGACATAGAGACTGACTGTACACAGAGAATGACCGTCAAGTGGGTTATAGATGTGAAGGTAAGGTTTGCTAATAAGGTAGATATGAGGGTTGGTTTTAGAACCTAGATAACTAATATTTTCTTATGTTCGTTGTCCATATTTTTCAATTATTACTATATCATTAGCTTAGGGTAATAATTCTTCCCCCACCTTCATCTGATCTTCCTCCTGTGGGCCCTCCATTCTTTGCAATGTGTTAATATTGAATATGTGCTTGCCTGGAAATTAACTTATGTATAGCGCCATGGAATATGTTGGCGCCTTACAAATAAAGTATAATAATAATTATGATTCAGTCTGTAAGTCTTGTGTAATTATTGTACTCCTTATATGCCTGGGCAGAAACTGATGGCCCTTAATCATTACAAATAAGAAATAATTATACCTATAAGCAGACAGGAGTGTCAGAATAAGTACAATACTTGCTTCAACTTATGTATGTGTGCGTAAAGATATTTCTTCAGTATAGTAAAGTTATCTTTAGTTTATTTATTTCAATTCATCTTGACAATCATTTTCCTAGACTATAGACTATAAACTCTCTGGAGCAAGCATCTTAACTTAATGTATACTTGTGTTGTTGTTGCAATTCAAATATATAGTAATTCCCTGTACCCCATGTGTATATCACTTTGAAAAATGTTGACTCTTTATACAAGAGTAAAAATAGCAAATCCTAGTGCCAAAGCAAGCAAATAGTTGGTTGTATATTAGCCCACGACATATAGCCACATCATGCAGAGTATTCATCCTTCTGACTAGACCATATTATCTTAATTTTCATGCTTCTCCCAACATGATATTTTCTTACTCTTCTAGACAATAAGCCCTCCTTGGTAAGACTCCTCGACAGGTCTCTTAAATATTCTTGTATCAGAAAGTATAAAACCACATGTGATTCACTGTAACCTTGTGAGTAGATTTCTGCACTGATGAATAAACATGAATTCACCTCTCCATAACGCTCTCCATACCGCCATGCTTTTCTTTTTACTGTAACTCCTTTGTTTGGAAAAACATCTGACATCCTTTTTACTGTATATCCTTTCACATTACAGTTCTATATTATATTATATTATATTATATTAGGAGAGGATAAGCACATACGAGATAAGAGATACAAGGGAATGAACAAGAGAGATAGAAGGGAGGAAAGGGAAAGTGAGAGCAGAGAGAAGGGGAATAGAAGAGAGAGATGAGATGGAGAGAATTGGGAGAAAAATAAGAAATGGAGGAGGGGGAACAAAGAAAGACAGCACTAAGCAAGGCTGAAAAGGTTGAGAGACAAACAAGGAATGATTGGAAATGGATAGAGAAAAAATAAATGGAGGAATAAATGGAGAAAGTAAGAAAAGGAGAGAAGATGGGAGAGTACAAAAGAATGGGAGCAGTAGGGGAGGGAATGGATGGAGGGATTAAAAAGGGAGAGAAGGAGAAGTGGAAGTTGAAAGGGAGAAACAGAAAGAGGGAGTGACAAAGGTGGAAGGGAGGTGGGAGAGAGATGGAAGAGAGAATAGATAGGAAGAGCACTTTAGGGGAAGGACGGAAGGAAAGAGAAAAGGGGAGGTATCTTTGTTACAACATACTGCTGCTGGGTCTCTCAAAGTGTTCTGTGAAGGCACAACCCCCCCCCCCCCCCCCCAAAGAAAAAACAAGTATCTTGCATCCTGTAAATATCAGATATTTACATTGTCAAACTACTACCATGCTAAGGATTCCCGGTAATGATAGTTATCCTTAATGACACATTACATCTCAATTAAGAAGATTTCAAAGGCATTCCCAAATAAAGTTTTTAGATTACATTGATGGTCTAAAAAGATCATACCTGGCAGAGTGGTCAATTCACATTCAATTTCTGGAAAAATTCTGACAGTTACTCCATAGTTAAGCCTAGTTACAGCTCTAATTTCAAGATCAAGTAGAACATACTAACCAGACCATTGAGCAATACCCTCAGTGCTACATGTGTTAATTGCAGGATGATTTGGCACAGTAATTCCTCCTTGCTGAACTTGCATTTAACTACCACCTTACTACGACAATGTTTGCCACAGATACTGATGTACCTGAAGTACATGACCAACTATACGGCAGGAAAATTTGGCTTTAAAAGTACTATATAAATCTGCAAGAGACCAAAGGCCATTTGCTCTTTGCTATGTTGTTTGTCAAGATTTAATTGTTTAAGGGCTCATATTGCCAGTAATTTATGAATATGGCCAAGGGAGCATGACATTGTTACATTGGGATCATGTGTTATTGTGTGGTTATATGTTGCCTGTACAAGGCTATTATGTATCCTAGTTATAATATATTATAAGAGGGAAAATGTTATATAGAACATATGTGGAATTGGTAAAAATGCTCTGCGTAGAAGTTAGCTGCAGATCATTGCACACTCACACATACAGACCTTGGATCAAGACAGATGGATGTACTTCAAGTAGTCCTAAGCAAACACTTGAGTTTAACATAAAGGTTTTTTCACTAGCCAGCTATATATATATCTGGTGAATTTGATCTCAAGAGCTTTGATAGCTCAAGGTTGCAAGCCAGATGGGCTGACATCACACATACACAAATGTACACAAGGGTGTGGTATTGGAAAGTAAAAAAATATGTTGTTTTGTCCATTCAATAAAGGTTGAGAGATAGTTTTCACATATACAAGGTGTGAGACTATTTCTGTGTGTTGTTTCCTGACTTGGGGAGTGGTCTTGCCATGGGCCACTTGTAACCTGTATCCAGTATTCTCTGCCTGTACCTTGTTGGGCCTTGCCCTCTTCAGAAGCTATCTTTTGTGCCACAGAGAAAAGGAACTACATGATTCTGCTGGGGTAGGTTTAAACTAGGTTCATCTCAAGCTCCCTTCAATTCATGCTTTCATCTTTGTTTTTGTCCTTGATTCTTGCTTTCCATCTGCTCTGTTTGTTCTCTGATTGATGAACCTTTGCTGCCTGTCCCTGAGTTTTAGACTATCAGACTATATGGTCTCTGGCCCTTTTGGTTCTGGTAACTCTAGGCACTTGGCTTCCACCACTGGATTCCTATTTCCATCCTGAGTGACACAATAATCAGAGTTCATACATATGTTACTAAATGGCTACTTCTCTCATAACCTGTGATATACTTTTGACTGTAGCAGTGCTCTCTATTTTCCTTGTATATAGTACAATAATGACCTAACCTGAGAAAACATATTTAAAAAAAACAAAATAATAAGTGCAGAAACACAGTAGTATTATACATATCTTAATGTTAATGGACTGATTTTTCTTAAATCATAAGCATAAATCAACTGTATCTTGCACTTATTATGTTGTCATCAATGAATGTGGTGTGTAGAACTGAGAAGCAATACAATAGTGTTGGTCGTAAAGGAGCAATAATTTACAATGCAATATACTGGAAACAATTATACTTCAAGTGGCATTTTTAGACTGAGCAGAGACTTGGGATCTGGGTGAAGGGCAAGTGCATTTATACTATAGTGTGGCAAGAGTCAGTGTAGACTGGACAGGTTCAGAAATAATGATTTGGTTTAAAGGTATATGGAAGTCCCCCTGTTTTTAATACTAAAATAAACTACCCAAGTGTTTGTTTGTATATCTAAACACCATTTGGGTGTACCAGCCACTTACAGAGTGTCTCTGAGCAGCATTTCAAAAATTGATAAACAGTCTGTAAGTAGCTAGTAAATTTCTTACTGATAGAAACATTGAGCCTGATTCAATTAGAAGCCCGCATCTCACGGTATATAGACGGTAGGTCTGCGGGTCTGCTGAGAGCTCGTACTCTGCTACACTCACGGTGCTATTCAATTGTACAAGCCCGTAAGTAATCTGTTTGGCGCTCACAAAAAGACTCCAATTAAATAGCAAAGTAACTTACTCCCTCACTTATGGGCTCCACTAACTTACGATTGCCCAATTGAATCGGACTCATTGTATGCATGAGCTGTGGGACAGACCTCTGCAGGGACCGCTTGGAAGGATTGAGTAATTTTTAATCCATCTGATAGCGGGGAATCAGTAGTGTATGAAAATATTTTTTAAGCATGAAAAAATACCAGAATAAACATTATTAAACGTACCTCAAAGTTTGCTGAATCTGTTTAGTTTGCTAGCACGTGACTTTGAGAGTTAACACCCCTAAGAATTCCTGCTAAAATTAGCATACAATTGATCATTTGTTTTGACCAATCAGAGGCAGATATAGCAGTACTTGCAGCAAGCATCATGGGATTTATAGGATTAGTTCCCAAAACACACTTCAGTGTCCCCATCTGAAGGATGCAGCTTACCAGTGTTGCCGTAGCTTTATGCATTGTTTCTGCTGTTAGATTGAAAGTTAGTATAGGGTTAAAAAATGCAGTGTTTCTATTGGTAGGTACCAGGTGCCTAGGTAAGCAGCTCTGGGGGTGTAAAAAAAAAGTTAAAAAAAAATCTGTATGTGAATAGAATTAATTAATGTAATGTATGTTTCTAATATAAGCAATATGTATTAGATTAGAAAAAGTTAAACACAAGGAAACTTAGATATGCCTTTAAGGTTTCAAGCTGTCAGGAAGTGCTCACGACAGACAGATAGAAATTTGAAATATACAAGCTAATCTTCAGAAGTTAAGATTTTCTTGAACAATTGCCTTATGTCCATTGCCTTTTCTGCTTCTAATCCTGGAACATACTTCACAAACATGTGAAGATGAGGCTAAGCATTCCCTTTTGTCAATGGCTTTTCATAGATTTATCTTTTAATTTTACGTTGTTACTTATTCCATAGTTACTTGGAGCTTGGTTTTGTTGGTATGAGCTTGCGTGCATAGCTTATTATCCTCATAATATTATTTCAAGAACTGCTGGAACAATTCTCTATACTTTGCTTTCCATATCACAACGGGTGTTCTACAGAACTCCATTCTTGGCCGACATCTTTCAGTTTTACACTTGTCTTTTGGGCAATTTACTTTCATCACTTGACTTTTGCAATTATTTCACACTGATGACTCACAATTGTTTTTCACTTTTTGACATCCCTCCAGATATTGTTTTTCATGTCTTGGATAACTGCCCATCATTTAGTTTTAAACTTGGAGAGCACTGAGGTTTTATTTTCCATCTTCTATTCCTTTTAACAAAATGATGTTTAAGTCTTTCTCTACATTACATTTTGAAGACTTGGGAGGTCTATTTCCATCTTCTTTAAAATAATCTATATTTCTTTACATTGTTTTTCGCTTGTTTAATTGTGTTACATAGTTTATGCATAATGAAAGCTTTGTTCAAGCTGGCACAATCAGTTATAATGTGTAAAATTATGTATTTCTTTATTGAATATATTTTATTTTCCTACCCAAGTGGGACAGAAATTGGCAGCCAGAATAAGTTCTCCTGGTTGATTAACTGATATTGATATCACAGTCAGAATTAAACATTTCTGTTTTGCATTGCTCTAAAACAGGGGTGTCAAACTCGATCCTGGAGGGCCACATCCAGGCCTGGATTTGAGGATTTCCTTTCTGTGTACAGGTGAGTCAGTCAGGATGACTGCAGAAGCAATAGTCTCACAAGGATATCCACAAATCCAGGCCTGGGTGTGGCCCTCCAGGACCGAGTTTGACACCCCTGCTCTAAAGTGTTCATAATACCTTTATGTATGTTTAACATACAATATTGAATGCTGTTAAAAAATGCATTAGAAGCCTGAATTTACTATGTTATGTCTGGGAATCAATATCATTGATCCTCCTTATTGACTGTTGCATATAAAAAAAAAAAAAAGCATGTGCTAGTCTGACAACCCTCCAGGGAAAATAGAACTTCTCAGTAATAAATAACATGCATTGATGGGGGAGGGATTTAAAAATATATATATATATAAATCTAAAATTCAAGATTTCAGAGATCAAGAATTCTAGAATTCTTGTGCATCTGCACTACTGCCAATTATTTAATTAAAAAGACCACTGGAGTTTTAGAAATAAGATTCTTGTTTGTCAAGCATGTACCAAACTAACAATATAGGTAGCTGTGTAATCCATGAAAATAAAACATTTTTGTGAAAATTCTAATTTTGAGTACAGGAATTCATGTTTTTTATTTATTTTTTTGACATCAAAACCTTGGTGATGGCTGGTTCGGGGTGTGTTTTTGTAGTTATCAGTGAAGGGAGAGGTGGGGGTGGGGGAACAAGCTGAAGCCTAGAGCATTTTTTGTTAACTTGGCAATATTGAAATTGGCACCACATCCCTTCCAATTACTGGCCCAGAAGCAGGATGTTGCATCAAAGGATGCAACCACAGCTCTCCAGAAATGTAGACAGCTCTCTTCCACTACTGTATCACAGACCCATGCAGAGTCCTCCTGTGGCATCAAAATGTATTTTTTTAAATTAAAAATTGTTTGACTTTTTTTCCTGTTTTATTATGCTCTTAGTCAGCATTAGTTTTCAAACATATTTTGTTTTCCTTCTGTAGTAGTCCTCTAACGGTGACTCTTCCAAGTTAGTATATTTGAAGGCACCTGGCACAGTCCTTTTAAAGTACCATTATATTAATGTTTTTATCTATTTCTCCAGTTAAACAAAGACCTGCAAATCCCAACAAAACCCAACCTAATCTAGGGAATTTCTTACAGAGGCCCGCTCGCCCACCACACTTCCATCTCCACCAACCTATGATAAGCTACCAAGTTACATTAAACACTAAAAAGACGAATTGCTGTCTCTCATGCTCTATAAAATATTTTTGTAAATAATAGTAACAGTATCTGAGAAAACTAAAACTGGGATTGATTTTATAATTGTAGTGTCATTTGAAATAACAGATTAACTAGTTATATATATATGCATCAGGTTATGGTATACCCATAATAAGGTAAGCACATTGTGAAATGAGTAGGGAAAGTAAATTATTTAAACAAACACTAGTTTGCTGATACAGACAGCATCATTATGCATCAGAGGCTATGGGCGAACTGGCAAGTCAGGGGTAGGCACTGGGGGAATTCCTCAATTAACCAGATACTCTCCTGTCGCTATTACCACTTATTTTATTCTTTTAGTAAAAGGGGGTGCTTGTGAAAAAAACAAATTCATACCAAATAAAGAAAAATCATATAAATCTGAGCACTCAATGTATTGTGTAATATGGTATGTGTGGACAAAATTAAATCATAACATTTATTTAAATGTTACAATATTGACACTGATAATTAAATTATAAAAAGCATTAGCTCAACACAATGTGTCTGGATATAATGACCATTTTTCGGCAGTAAGTGTTTTGTTGTGGGTATTTTAATTGAAGTTTACAGAGCAATAGTGTTTCATAGAAAGAAGAACATTTTATGGTGGAATGGGTGATGTGAGAGATACTAATAGAAGGACAAAGAAAGCATTTTCTTTTTTGTTGCATCTGAGCGGTTCATAGCTAATTTATCGCTGCATGTTTTCTTTTCTCAAATGATACTCTAAATGGAGGGGAAAAAACAGATTCAAATGTTTAACTGATCTGGGGACTTATCCCTGTCAGCCAATGATCATTATTGTAGCTGTGTGAGTAATCCTTGGTTGCCAATGAAATTTACAGAGATAGGTATGCTCTTTACATTGTTTGTTTCAATTAAGTTTAAACTGGTTTTACCTATTTTTTCATGTAAAACACAACTTTGGTAATGTTTAGAGCATGCTCTTTTAAATATATGAAAAAACAAACTGTGTTCCCTGTCCCTATAATTAGAGACCAGCGAATATATTAACAACGTTTTTTTTTGTTTTTTTGACTGAGTTAGAAAGTGTAACCTGGCTGTCAAATTAAAGACTGGCTGAAGTAAGATAAGGAGACACCGGAGAGGGGAATGCTGGTTAACATTGGTTGGAAAATATCTCTTTAATTGTCATTACCTAGTTTATTATTGTATTTGTATTCCTTTCAAACAGAGTGAGATGATTTGATGATTACCTGTTAGACATTATATATATCTCAAATAAAGTTAGGAGGCTTATGCCAAATACAGATGTTCATTATATAATTGTCTTTTCTGTGACTGTGTCTTACATTTTTGGAACACATCTCTTTGTTTCTAGCGCCACCTAGTGGGAACGTGTGCACAATTTCTGTGTCTTTTATAATTGTATATGAAATAATTACTGTTGCACAGAAAAACTTTTTGTACAAATATCTTTATTCGCATAGGGGCCCGGATACTGTGTTTAATTTACTATACAATTTTAAGAAATAGAATGAGAACACAGTTTTAACCCTGTACTCTATGCTTTTTTTAAACATAGCCTTTAATGGTTCTAGTAAAACAAACTTTTTCTTTGACACCATACAAAAAATCTTATTTATAAAAATTACAAAGATAGTGAATCCCAAGAGGTAGACAACATATTTGTGTCATAGACACTTAACCTCTTCAGGACCTTGCTATATTAAACATATAATTTACAATTATTTAACCAAATAAATGTTCTTAATATTTGGTTATTTCTCCAATTCCAAGACTGGCTTCTTTGGAATCATCTACTCTATTACTTCTAATAATATTTTGATATTATAGATCTAATTCTCTAATTTTCTTTAATTTGTAATATTTTATTAAGTTTGTTGATATTTCCTTTTTTAATAAAAACTGTTAATAACTTATTGGGGATACCTATAATGCTTCTAGGATAAAAAGCGCACTCTTTGATAAATAAGTATCTGAAACTATTTAGGGTCTCCAGATAAGAACCTTATACCCAGTTATATCTACTACAGCTTCTCGGTAACTACTTAGAAAATCCAAATACCAATAAAGGCTATGTTTTAAAAAGCGATGAGTGCCGGATTAAATAATGTAGCAATGTAGATATGAGATAAATGCTATTTTATACCTGACTTTGAGCCCTAAATTTGGCTGTGTATTCTTTTATCTCTAACCGCAACTTAAGTCTTTCAGCTTCTATACATAAACCATGCCTGCATCAGTAAAATTTCAGTGGGACATGAATATGAGTCGGCAGTATAAAACCAAGCCCAAAATTTACTTCTTAGCTACAGCCAATAGAAAATTAGAACGTCATCATGATGTCAGTAAATATTAGAATATAGACATAACCTTCAATTGGAGACTAAGCATTAATTAGAGTCAATAAGTAGTGTTTGCCCATCGGGCTAGCACTCTAGACAATGCATCTGGTTTAGACTATGTGGGTTTCAGTCAGTGTTCAGTTGGATGAGCGTGCAGTATGCCAGGTACCCCTGGTTTTAATTTTAGGTTTGTTTTTTTTAAGCAAATTATAATATTAGAAATGTATACTCTAACTATGCTTTATTTTTGTTACAGTATACAATAGGTTGACCAAACACCTTTGTTTTCAGGTGACAGATGCAGATTGAGACCTTTCTCCCCAAAAATTAGCATCCCAGGTTTGCAAGATATCCTGATCAGAGAATCGTATGGGAGGGAAGGAGGAATATTTAGAGAAACAATAAACTAGGTGCTAGAATCACTCTGGATATCTTTAACTATGGATTATATTGACAGACTAGATAAGAGTTTGGGGATATTGTAATTGTTATATTAAATTCTGTATTGTAATGAATGTGTTCATAAAAGGAATGTGAGTATAAAGCTATACAATATTATAATTACCTTGTGTTGCTTTTCTCCTTTCATTAAGCTCAGGTGGGCAAATCACATCCTCCATATATAGACTTCGAACTAAATTCTTTCTGGTTGCTGCAACGTAGATTGGTGATTTTCTTCACCACGAAAAACAGTCTACACAGCATCAGCAAACTCAAACACATTCTCTACAAAATTTAGGGAGTTATGGTCTTTCTGATTTTATGGCATTAAAGAAATTAACAGCACGTGGTGTGTGGTCATGTTGAGAGTTTCATGTTAACAGTTTCTTCAGGTAAACTTTTTTTTAATTTGTTCATTTAAGGAGCCGTTTAATACACTGTGAAATTTAATTTATTTATTTAGGTTAGATTTAAGTTTTTGTTTTATTTAAATATTGTAACATCGGCTTCTACAACCTGGCACCCATGCCACTTGTTCCTAAAAATGTCCATGGATTTCATTCAACAAGTCTGGTCAGCTTATTTTCTGGGGATAGTCCCTTGAATTACTCTAGTTCTAGGAAATAGTTGTCTCCAGATATGTCCCTGGTCATCAGGATATACATGTGTGTTGTCCTCTCATGAGATCTGGCATCTTGCACATCTGTGACCCAAAACCACGCCAACAGAAGAGTTTTGCACAGTGACATGCTGTGTGTCACTTCAGCATAAGGCACTGGTAATGTGAATCCCCTCCCCTGTGGGTCATTGCATATTATGATAATGTCTTTTATAGTGCTAATGTTGCTAATTAATTTCTTCTAGAGCCTCCTCATTTCTTAATGTTCTCTTTCATGAGAGCGGACATCTTGCACAGCTGGTGACCTAAAGCAACACCCACAGGAGAGGGTAATCACACTATCAGTGCCTCATGCTGCTCTGACACAGCACGTTACTGTCTGTTTCTAAGCAGGAAGCGGCACTAGTTGTATAAAACCCCTCCCTGTAAGTGTGGCTTCAGGTAAAAGCTGTGTAATATGCCAGCTCTCATTGCTCTGACTTAGGTTTAGATGGAAATTCTCATTTAAATGTTAAATAAATTGCAAACTCCAGTATTATTAGCTGACACTGGTAAGAAAGTAATAGTTTTAAAGGACCACAAAATATTGAAAGAAGCTTCACGTAAATTAGTAAAATTATGAGCTATATAAGGCATGATCATAAAAACACTTTTACCAAAAAATCGTCAGATTTGTAAACTCTCTGCATATATATATATTACAACTTTTTTCCCCAACTTTAGCCCCCCAGACCCACTTTCCCCACACCTCCCCAGATTCCCCTTGCATCCCCCAGCCCTCCTCTGTACATTCCCCAGCCCTCCTTGTAATTCTCTTAGGAGTTAAACAGTTATTGACAAGTTATCTCATTTAATTGGCTGCAACGTGACAGGTTAACTTACAATTAGCAGTGGAAGGGTTAAAGACTATTAGGCAAGCTGTTTATAGAAAGGTTTTAAAATATCAGTTGAAACTCTTCACAAAAGGCATATCATAAACATCACATTACATTTCTGTGGTCATTTAATATCTTGTGCTAAGCTTAGGTTAAAATAAAAATGTATACACAACACATTATTGGTTGGGTTATATATTTATTATCTTAACATAAGTTCTTTAAAGATTGCACATGATTTACAGAACAACATCCCAATAGTCCTTCCTTGAGTGTTAAAGAGTAAAAGTAACCACAAGACACAATTGTAGTTAGTGATGTCTTTTAAAAGTTCTTTTATATTGAAGAATCAAGATTTCAATGAAATACTAAGAATACTTTGGTTTTGTAAAGCATTATATTCCATATTTAAATGGAGGCCCACGCCAAGAACCTGACTAGCCTCAGTTGTTAAGCCAAATTAGTGTAGTTACCAAACCACTATTTCTCCATTGCAAAGGAGCTCTGGTTTCAGCATAAACAGTGCCAAAATAATCACTGTCTACTTCTAGACCACCACCATGTTGTCCTCTAGAGAGGGTTGTTCAGTTCACAGGGAGAGTGGAGAAGTACATTCAAGTCTCAAAGCCTAGGAGATTTGATGTGTGTCTCCCTTTAATTACTGTATACCAATTTTGCACTTGCCAAAAGCCCAAATTACTTAAAACATGACAGCAAGCACCAATCCCTAATCAAGCAACCAAGCAATTTCTTAAAAATTGTTAAGCAAATTTACATTCCAATAAAATGCCAATGGATTCTTTAATCCTCAGAATATACAGATGAATGTGTAGAAGGTATTTTACAAGCTGTTACGGTGTGACATTTATTCAGAACATTTGGTTAGCAACAATTCAACCAGCCTGGACTTTTTACCTATTTTTGTGTAAACAGTGATGCAGGCTGCCATGTTTCACATTGGGATCCCTATTACAGGTGTGAGCAGTGGAATGTGAAATCTTCATGCAAAGTAAAACACAGCAGCCTGCATCACAATTTAATAAGAGAAAAAGTACCATTTAGTTTAGAACAAATTTAACATTTGTGAAGTATGTAACAAATTAATAACATTAGCAGTTGTGTAAGCCATGAGATTTAAAGTATATTTGAGAAAATCTTCATATTTGAAGACTCTGTACAGAGGATATAGAAATAACTATTTTGTCTGGAGTTATCACGTACTGCTAGCTTGAAATCTTAGGAGTATACTTATCAGTGGATGGAAAGGGAAGGAAGATTTTATTATATGACATCTACCCTGCTTTACCAGCACAGAAAAAGGTAGTCTTAAGTTAAACTGCACGGTCTTGCAAAAATGTAAATACTCTTCTCTCACACATCACTTTCACATATAGTATACTGGATTCCTCCAGGGTCCAGCAAAGGCATCAACATTATTATGCTTGTACAATCAAACCTAGCTCTAAGAACTTCTTGCTACCTAAATATGCTTTTCAAAACACATTATATATTATTGACTTAATATATATTGTCGATTAATTTGCATGTGCCCTGCCCAGCTTCTCAGAATGCAGTGCAATAACTATATTTCTTAATGTTCAAATGTGAACACAAATGTACTATTAATTAATGTTTATATATTTATATATATATATTTTTTTTTATTTTATTATAATTGCATTTATATCAATGACATTCTTTAAACTTGTGGAAGTGTGCTCTTATATAATGCAGTGTAATAACTGTTTTTCTCTGAATTCTAAGCTGGAAACTTGCTTAAAACATTCAAGTGTGAACACAGATATACTATGTATTTTATTTATATTTTATTTATTTTTCTTCTTCTACAATAACATACTTAGCACTCTTAGTGAGGTGTTTGTCCAACAGGAAAGATATCACTGTGGACTACAGTGTTCTGCTTTTTCATGTATATATTGATGTATATGTGTATATTATATGTGTATATATGTTTCCTTTGCTATGTTGTGTTTATTCCCCATATATGAATTTACCTGATGATGTCAGATGCTGTCCCAACTCTCTCTCTGCATCTGCTGTTATTATTCTACTAAGGGGTTCCATCTCATGTAGTATTGCTTGAGACTTGATAAAGAGAGGTTAAGCCTCTCGAAAGCTCGTCATTATAAATATAACGTTTGTCCAATACAAAAGGTATCAAATTATATTGCAATACTCATTATTAATCTATATTTATATGGATTAATAATTACTAAATTACTAGATTACTGGACATTCACGGCTGCTTCACTCTTTAATTATATATATATATATATATATATATATATATATATATATATATATATATATATATATATATATATATATATATATCATACAGTGGATACAAACTGGGTTGCCCTGTTGTGTTGTGACAGGCAGACTGTCTGAGTGAGTCTATATTCACCTTCTACAGAGACTGCTAAAATTAAGCTTTTCTCTAATTATACATACAGGCTCGACATAGCTGCCAGTGCTTTTAGTTTGTGACATACTTTACAAGTGACGTTTTTCCAAAACTACAGTGGTTAAGTGAATCAATTTCTTTGAATAAATCATCATATGCAAAAAATAACACATCACATGTACAGTGCATTTTTTTTTGAAGGCTGAAAAATCCCTTAAAGGGCACTGTAGTACAAAAATATCTATCATGCATTTAAAAGATCCCAAATGGTGTCCTCCTTCTCTTTCCTGTCAAGTAACTGTAAATAGATATATAGGGAGCATTATGGATGTCTGAAGTGCAACATATTGTGCTTTTATTTCTGTTGGTTTTAATGTGAATCAGATAAAAATGCAGTTTCTCCATGCAATGTCTCCCTGAGTCCATGTTTAGACTTCCCTGTAACTCATTAGATAGACTTTTTATTGTTGTTTACCTGTTTGTTTTAGTATAAGCTTTTTTCAATTAATATAAATTATTTTCCACGAGGAAAACTTTTGCAATATATAAAACATGCTCTTTTCAATGCATGACAAATTTTTAGTCTACGGTGGTCATTTACAGAGCACAAACATAAAAAAAATTATGAAAGAATAAATACAGCATATTTAAAAATGATATTATAAACCATGCAACACAGCTCTTGATGTTTACTCTGGAAATAAGCCCCATGGAGAACTACAAGCAGTTAGTATGTCGTAATTTTTCTCTCATAATCTCTAAATTAAAACAATTTTTATTATCCATTTTAAATTAAGTAAAATACATAAATGGTAACATTATTTTCTTTTCTTCTCAGATTCTAATTCCATTGGCGTGAGATATTTGTTTTCCTGAGGAGCTGTATATTATTAGCAAGCATATTAAAACATAATACCATGATATATGAAGCAATTTAGTGCAAGATTTACCAACATTACATGGCGTGGCAGGGTAAGGCAGTTGGTCGTTGATTATCTGAGGATTTTCAACAGCTGCATCAAATAAATTGTATTTTATCCTGCCTTAAAATAGACAGCTGAAGTTTAATAATACAGATAATAGGATTTCCTCATGAGAGTCTTGTTTATGGATTTCCTTAGGTCTTAATTATGCATAGGAATTGAGGTTTCCTGCAATCAGCTACAAATGTATGGCAACGGCAAACACGTTGACAACGCTATACATGGTGCGGTTTTCCCATCGTACTGTGCAGCTCCCTGTAAAACAAAATAAGAAGGTTGAAAAAGAAAACAAAAGAAACAAAAAATAAAAAATAACCAAATACAAAGTTTAAAGGACGACTTCAGAATGAAACGAAAAGTTCTGTTTGAAAACTTTAAGTCTAAATAAATTAAATTAAAGAATAAAAAAACATCATACAGCCAGTTTAAAAAAAAAAAAAATTGATGCCTCTGCTGGGAGCTGGAGGAATCCATTATATATTGGTGGAAGTTGTGTGTGTGTGTGAAAGGACTGTTCACATTTCTGAGATATGGTTGCATTTTCGGAAGAAAGGAGTATGTTCTGAGATAGTGAGGGAGAAGCGGTGCGGTGTCAATTCCATTGTTGCCCAATTATCTTAACAAAGGTTATGTTTCCTCCTTTTGCCCCTCTCTCTCCACTGATTACCAAAACACAAACCCTTGTGATCCAACTCCGAGGAAATGTTATAACAGACACAAAATTGATTTAAACAGTCTTCAAAAAAATCAGACTTCAAAAAATCAAATTAAAAAAATACCTAACACTTAATATCCAGGACCATTTTATTGGAGCCAGAAACACTAGTTCTAGGGGCCTGGAAGGAAGCCCTTCATATGTGGATATTTGTTACAATACGTTTGTGCTGGGGCCAGGAGATATTTGACAGCTGGGACATAGAATCAGTTTGTTGTATGGACAGTGAAGGTAGGTTAGAATGCTGGAGTAGTACCAAGTGGGCCAGATTTATTATGGAAGGAAATCGTAGGTAGTCCAGCACTGTCTGCGTTAGTATGGTGTTTTAACATTTTTTATCACATTATTACTATTAAATTTACTATTTAAACAGCCATATCGGTCATATCTACATCTTTATACTTGTCCTTCATTTCATGTGTTCTGTGTCTCTTTAATTTTCAGTGAGTACATTTATCAACAGAATTCACCATATGTGATCTGAACTACATCATCAGATAGGGGCAGAAAACACGTGGAAACAGTGATTCTTTTTTGTTGAAGTGACATTGCTTATTCAGAAAGACCCCAATGGACTGGAACAGTATGTTTTAAAAATGTGATTATGGCTCTGCCTTTTTTTTAAATAAATAATAATTTTTATAAAATAAAAAACAGAAAATATATATAAACTGTAAAGTGTTGTTATGAGATACATATCCATAAAATAATTGTTTTAACTAAATAAACTTCAGGGGCTATATTACTGCTCACTGGCCAATAAATACAACCCCTCAGGACAATCACATGTTTGACTTTGTTTATTCTGCTCTGGGACCTTGATTTTAAAGTAGAACGTGAAACATTATTCCCATTACCGGTATTATAAACCTATCTCACCACAGAAAAATGCTTTCCAATGGTCTAGAATGCTATCCCAGTTATTTACCACCATTTCTGTCAAGTAATACTTATGCAAATTACCCCTGAATATATCACCCACTACTTTAAAATCACATCCTTTGTTCCATCCTCAACATTATTAAATCTTCAAATTAATGTGAAATGTAATTTCATGTCACTCCATTTCCTGATCTAACTAAACGTATTAAGACTAAGATCTTGTTTCTTTTTCAGGTACCATACCTGTCAGAGATTGGGTATAGCCTTTCTGGTGTATTTCCCATTTCTCCCATTAAACCCAGATAATGGAAAAACAAAATGGCATCTAACCAGAAGTGACATTACATCACTTCCATGAACAATTTTGAGCACCATCAATGCAAGGGTCAATGAGAGATATTTACTAAGCAATTTTCTTCTATATGAAATAGTGAATAGTAACTACAGTGATGCACACCACAACCACTATAATGCTTAGTAAATTCATTTAGAACTGAATCTTCTCTATGTTGGTAGTTATTTAATATTTAAAAAATAGTGCCAAGTTTAACCAGCTCAGCTGAGAAACTGATATTTCAAGGAGCATCTCTGAATAGAAGGCTAAATTAGTGGTTTCTCTGTTCTAGAATTTTTTTCTTTTAATTTGGAGCATACATTCTAAATATTGACTCAGTGTCAATATATACACTGCAGGCTCTTGGGCAAACCCTCTCCCACACCCAGGATGCTTTATAGGGGGTGCAAAGAGTGTTTAAAGTTACATGATTTTTTCTATATATATTTTATTGCTAAGCACTTATTAAAAAAATGAAAACTTTGGAGCTACTATCGTTCAGAAAATGTCTTTATAATTTTTTTATAGAAAAGGGGAGAATAGAACAGATCTAATTTGTACTGGGGCACACCCTGTTCTGATCTCAATTAAATGGGCAAAAACATTTTAAAATATAACTTTTATTAAATAATTAAAATCTTTGTTGATAAAAATAAAGAGAGACACAGTCAGACCTACTAATGGAATATAATATGAATCTCTATTGGTATAAAAAAATGATCAGCATAAACACCTAAAAGTATTGGTGCAGACGATATAGAGAGTGACTAAAACAAAAATATATATGTACCAGTAAATAGTGACTGGTGCAAAAGTGAAGGTGCTGAGTGCTAAAAGTGCTGCAGTAAGGTGCTGCAGTGCAATATTGCACTATCATGCGGTATAAAGTGCAATTAATAAGAGATGCTCTTAATTGGCAACATAAATTGTTACAAAGGTCTATACCAATACTAATGTCAGCATTGGTATAAATATGAGCTATATTGCTTATATTGAAATGCTGTATAAAAAGTTGTCTCAATAGAGAATAATTCCTCTGTTAAATTCCTCCCATTACCAAAACCCCTCCTAAATTCTATTAGAAGCAGCACCATTCAGCTATGGGCTTAGGTCCATGTGGAACACTGCCTAGGTGCTAGCTAGTGACATCATCAGATAGCGTCCAGCGTACTGCACCACCCAAATATAAATTTGTTATATTATTAATATTCACGACAACCAGCGCCTAACCAAAGCAATCTGTTTTTTATATTTCCAGAGTACACTGTAATGTACTAGCCAGAAGAGCTAGTTATGGTAATTATGCATTAAACATGAATAACATTCATATTTAATACTTTATTATAGTAATATTCAATACTAAAAGGTACGTTTAACGTCATGGAAGAATTTTATGCTCTGCATGGGAATATGTATTGCACTTTATTTAATAAGTACAACTATCTGCTACCAGAATGGATCACACTGCTGAGTGAAGTCGCCCCTTGTCATGCTGTATGTGGAATCTGCCTACTTGTGTAAACGGCTCCACCACAACAGTGACATTCTCCTTTCATATTCTGTTGCAAGCTCCAACTAAACAAGTTGGAGGAGGATTTCCGTGAGGAAGAATATGAGGGGAAAATTGTCAGCCCAGATACAGAGCAAAAATAGGAAGCCAAAAATATTTAATATATTTCACTAACATGTTTATTTAAAAAAGCGTAGACGAAACTAATTTGTGATTCATTACAGAAACATTTTCCATGCTTCAGTTGTACTTGAATATTGCTATAATAACTCCTCTTGCTATGGCTTTTACAGTGTTCCTTTAAATTCACCATTTATTTATAAAGTAAGCTAAGTAAGTTATATTGTAGAGCCTAGATCAAGTGCACTAGGGAACATAAATAATAAAAACATGTTTTGAACTGTAATATTCCAGTAGATAGTATAGTTGGACACCAATATATTGCAAACAGGCAGTGAGTGGTATGGACAAACAATGCTTCAATTCCATACACAAGCATACAAGAAAAACCTAAAAGGATAAAAAGGGAGGACAAAGGCACTGCAATGGTGAACAAATATTTATTACCCCCAAATAACAAAATGTACTTACAATAAAATCATCCAATGCGTTTGTCTATAAAACCTTCCTCAGGGATAAACACATAATACTCATCAACTCATATTTATAAAATAAACTGTCCTTGATCATAAGTGACCAATTATATTCTGTTTTGCTAAGATGTGACATCTTTTACCCCTTGTATGCTCAGTCAATAATACAACCATATAAAAACTATTTACATCAGTAGATAATAGAGATGTTTTATAAAATATATCTGTGACACATTCATCTATCTTTCTATTAATATTACACATCCATCTATAATGCACACCCTTTGTTTGTTTTTTTGCAGTATAATCAATAGTTAACAAAAAAAAGACAACCATGCCCTCTCTTTTAGGTACCAGAATGTTTGTCAGACATTGGGTAAAGCCTTTCTGGTGTGTTTCCCATTTCTCCCATTAAACCCAAACAATGCATAATAGAAAAACAATATGGCATCTAACCAATAGTGACACTGCATCACTTCCAGTTGTTGCCAATGTATAAAGAAACAAAAAACTACAAAACAATATGGTGGAGAACAGGAAATAGTATTATATCATTTCCGGCTACAGGGAGAAAAAAAACTACCAAACAATATTGCGCAGGGTAGGAAGTAGCTTTGCATCCCTTCAGAACATCACTACAAAAATGGAGTCCACTTGACACAAAATAAAAATAAGAACAAAATAGCAACAACAATAACAATACAAAAAGAGATTAAAAAATATAAAACATATTGAAAAGGGGGGATATTACCATAAAACTTATTAAACATTAAAAATGCTTCAAGAATCTGCTTCATATTAAAACTAAAATAGCTCACATTAAAATCATGATGTCTTGTATTATTGATAAAAAATCTAACAAATTTATAAATGAATAAAACTACCAAAAAAAAAAAAATATATATATATATATATATATATATATATATAATAGTAACCTGCCCGTCATAAATGACTGTATCATAGATTGCTATCTTGAATTGTCTGTGCTGTATCTCTCTGTGCGCTCTCTTTGCTCTCTCTCTGTGCGCTCCTTCTATGTTCTCGCTCTCTCTCTCTGCACTCGCGCTCTCTCTGAACTCTCTCTGTGCGCTCTCACTCTCTGTGCGCTCTCTCTTCCTCTCTCTCTGCCCTGTGTGTCTCTATGGCTCTGTCTCTCTCTCTCTCCTGTGTCTATCTCTCTGTCCTCTCTCTCTGTGTCCTGTGTGTGTGAGTGTGTCTCTCTCTGTCCCCCCTCTCTCTCTGTCCTGTGTGTCTTTCTCAATCCTGTGCCTGTTTGTCTCTCTCTCCTGTCTCTCCCAGCGCTGTCTCTCTCTGTCCTGTCTTTCCCAACAATGGCCCTATTTAATTGTCCAAATCACATTTACATGAGCCTGTTATGGAGCCTGTAAATGTTACTGATATTCAATTGGCTACTTTTAGCTACTTGCGAGTTACATGTTCAAAATCACTGCAGTTGTCAAAAACGTAACTCCGTTCTCCTTTGATGTTTCAAGCCCGCACATGTTACTAGCGCTAATTAAATGGGGACCAATGTCTCTCACTGCACAACGGCGGCGGTGATCGACGTGACTGGCAAACTGTGCATGCGTGCATCCCTGATTTACTGTAAATGTAATGCCTACGTAGAGCACACTGCGCTGACATTACAGACTCATTACTAAATATTATAGGTGATATATATAGTTACATAAAACTATCCATGTCACTTTCAAAACTATCCATGTTAAGACCTCTAGGTTGTTGAGTTTGTAATGTGATAATCCAAATTGTTTATTTTATTAAAATGAGAAAACATGAATGAAAAGACATGGATTCTTCATAAGGGACATGCTCAATAAATATTTGTTTAGTATATGTTTATCCCTTAGGACATCTGGATTATATAGACTAAATGTGTCTGATTATTGTATGGTAAGTACATCTTGCTATTTTGGGGCAATAGATATTTGTTCATACTGCACCATTGTGGTCCCTTTGCCCTCCTTTTTATCTAAATAAGTTATACAGTGTGTTTCCTAGGTCTCCTTCCCTATGTAACATTTATTATTATACATTTTGAAGGTTTTTGTATTTAAATATTTTTATGTGTTTAAAAAAAGGATTCCATACAGGGCTGTGTTTAACATTCTTTAAAGGACCACTTTATATTTTATATATAATTATGCTACTGTCTGATCTGCTATTGTGGCTTCAGCAAATCAACTTCCTGAGGTGGGAGGATACTTTGAACACACAATGGGAAGGTGGCAGTTACATCTGTCACTGCTCTCAGCAGCGCTTAAAGGAGAAATTAACTAATTTACAAGGACACGCTCACCTGAGAAAGCAGCAGGGAAGAAAGCAAAATCAAGCCACAATCCCTTGTCATGTTTAGTTGTTCAAAAAACAATATAAAACAATGTATCCACAGTGGTCCCTTAAGGAGTTAAAACTAGCTCATCTGTGACAGCCTTGTGTAAATACAGATTTCCAGTGTCCATTTAACTGTGCAAACAATAAATGCTAATTTGACATGCATTACCATCAGTGCTGTTGTCCCAAAAGGATGAACTTGCCGTGTGGAGACCAGCTCCCCTCTTCTGCATGACTGTACAGGTCACTAAAAGAAAATAAAAACATAGGCATCAGGTGGGTTTCAGTGTGTGCTTTCACTGCAAAAACACATTGTGCGCCTTCTGCAGAAATACTGCTGATTTATCAAAATGTAACCTTGTCATAAAATGTGCACTGGGTGGCAAAATTATAAAGAAATGAACAGTATCATGAAGGAAAAGAAGTGTACTGTAGTAATTGAGGTTATATAGAGGAGAGTCTGAGGTGGTATTGCCAAAAGATGTATACAACATTATCAGTAGTGTCAAGATCCAGGGGAACGTGTGTGTTCAAGATCCTGAGGAAGGATTCCTGTAGCTGAAAGCAGGAAAACCTATAGCTGGAGTAATAGCCCCGCAGTAATATCAGGATCATCAGATGAAAGACTTGGGAACACAGGATCAACAGGGATAATAACATAGTCAGAACACCATGATTGTGTTCCCTAGAACAGTGTGTCTTTATTGGTAAAAGTTGGAACATATAAAGCCAAACAGAACAATAAAAGTTTGGTTCAATCCACATAAATGATTAAATTACCTGTCCTTAACCAGTTAACCTAATAAGCCCTCTACAGTACCTATTATTTTTCAGCTGTATCCCCTTCAGACCATAGAGGAAGTAGCTAGTGCATCTATGAATCTATTGGTGCAGTACCCACACTCTAAATATAATTATTCAAAAGGATATTCTGATTTTGTTACAAAAGAAGTTTGTAGAGCAACTATTAGAACAATTTTTAACCCTTGCAGCACTTATTTTCATACATACTAAATTATGTAATGTTTAAAAGCAGGATAGCACATTTATGACATCAGTGTCGTCAAGTTTAAAAATATTAGATTCCACTGATTTATATGTCCTTATAATGTCCTTTTTTATTTAAAATGTATTTGCTGAATCTGCAGTTAGAATATCCTTTGATATAACCACCACGGAACTTCCCCCCATTTTGTTTATTATTTAAAGATCTATTTATATTATATTATTTTTTTCTTTAGATCCCCTGATCTGGTTGCTTCTTTAAGTCATCAGATTTGAACAAATAAAACTTGATCAATATATTTCTTTAAACTTATAGCTATCAACGAATAGAGAAATGTATTATACATACATCTTTAGATGCTCCAAAACACCATGAATTTAAAACCATTACAACTTAAATATTACAAAAAATGTAAACAAATAACTAAACCATACTATAAAATATGATATCTTAATAATATTATGTTTAAGGGTATACATTTTCACAGAAAAAAAAATCTAAAACATATTTAAGGATTTTATCTAATCACTAATTTACAACTTAATTCACAAAATTGTATTAATTCCTTTATTCCACCCCCACCTCCCCCTTTTTTTTCCCCTCTCTTCCATGTTCTTTTGTTCTTTATCACATATTTTCATAAATGTTTTTATAAAATGTTATACATTTAATTTTTACATTCCTTGTTGTGAATTTCTATTTATATGATCATCCTACTGTTGGGGGTTAGAATGCTTTAATTAACAGTCTGAAGAAAGCTGATTGTTGCAAAGTTTGCAGTTTGCATTGATATAATCTGTGTTTTAATTATGACTAAATGAGTAATGATTGTTTAAATGGCACAAAGCAGTTCATGTTTATAACACACCCTTACATTTGAATACATCAACTAACCTCCACAAGATTTGTTTTACAATGTGTAGATATGAAATACTGTGAGCAGTGGTAATAACGCAACCATGATATACCCCTAATTATTTCTGCATAATACATGTTTTTATCTATTTGTGATGACAGTTCCAACATCATCAAAATCCAATATAAAAAATAAAAAAAATCCCATTTTAGTCATGTTTCCTGTTTGGCCAGCATAGGGTAACTTATAAAAATGCTTTAATATCTCCTGCTCAGATTTATAATTACTTTTATAAAAGCTAACAGGTTAATATAAAAAATTATGATTACAGACTCCCTTTAAACAGTTTGCGCAAATGTATGCCTTTAGATCACACTAATGTATCTAAAAAAAGTTTCATAGTTTAGAGTGTATGTCTACCCAGGATTAAGTCTTATTCTGGAGCAAGTTTCTGCAAAGAAGATTTTTTCATAAAGTGCAGCTGTAAAAATATAAAATGCTACATCATCAAGCAGGTTTTGATGACTAACACACTTGAATTCCCATCCCATTACATTGTACTTACCAATGTATTTATAGGCTTTGCCCATCTTTACTAGATGGGTTAATGACTGTTCAACCACGGAAGACATCCACTCATTGACTCTGCTCTCATCATAGTCTACTCCACCCAAGATGACGTCTAGACACTTCAGAAGGTAAAAAACAAAAATATAAAAAATGTTACAAAGAAATACTCAGCCCACTTTCTTAAATATGAACCAAAGAAATAATAAAAAGGTCACAGATGCAAACCTTAATTCAGTAAATGATCGGCGATACTTTTCTATCACTGCCTCAAGGGCCAGTAACAAGCCAGAAATAAAGGTCATTGAATCAAAATAACAGAGACAATGTTTAGTTCACTTATGTTATGAGTATTAAAAATGTATGCGGTGTAAAATAAATAAAAGTTTTTCACTTCTTCTCTTGTGTTAGTTTTTATCCCATGAGTGGAGCTGCCTATTTGCACCTATCCGTACCTATTAGATTCAGAGACTTCACCACTGTGACCTGGGTTCAATTCTAGTCAGGGAACCAAGAGGTTACACCACCCTGAAGCCAAGCAGGGTTGGGCCTGGTCAGTACTTTGATGGGAGAACACTTTGGAAAGACAGGAGCTGTATGATGTGGCCCACTGGAAAAGGAACTGGCAACCCACTTCAGTATCTCTGCCATAAATACCAAGTGGATCAGCATGGTGTGTTGCAGTCCATGAGGTCACAGAGGGTCGGACATGACTGCGCAATGCACACACACACACACAGTACCTATTAGGGGGAGTGGCCAGTTTTGCCTGAGGCCTTGGCCAAAAAAAAAGTTTACTGAGCAGGATGTGACTGGTCAAGGGGGTATCATGCGTCATCACTGGGCAGGGAATATAGGGCAGCTGCAAGCAGGTCAATATACAGCTGTTGCCTCTGTGTAAGCAGTGGTGGTGATGTTAAATATGCCACAAGTCAGGGCCAGGGACATCAGTCTGCCTCCAAGTGCCATGACAAGGCACAAGGAGGTGGAGATAAGGAGCTGTGCTTTGGGAGAAAACAGGCAATGTGAAAAAAAAATGTTCATTTTAAACCGCATGCTTTTAATGTTCTTTGCCCAACAAAATAATATACAGTCAGGTCCATAAATATTGGGACATCGACACAATTCTAATCTTTTTGGCTCTATACACCACCACAATGGATTTGAAATGAAACGAACAAAATGTGCTTTAACTGCAGACTTTCAGCTTTAATTTGAGGGTATTTACATCCAAATCAGGTGAACGGTGTAGGAATTACAACAGTTTGTATATGTGCCTCCCACTTTTTAGGGGACCAAAAGTAATGGGACAGATTAACAGTCATAAATCAAACTTTCACTTTTTAATACTTGGTTGCAAATCCTTTACAGTCAATTACAGCCTGAAGTGTGAAACGCATAGACATCACTAGACGCTGGGTTTCATCCCTGGTGATGCTCTGCCAGACCTCTATTGCAACTGTCTTCAGTTCCTGCTTGTTCTTGGTGCATTTTCCCTTCAGTTTTGTCTTCAGCAAGTGAAATGCATGCTCAATCGGATTCAGATCAGGTGATTGACTTGGCCATTGCATAACATTCCACTTCTTTCCCTTAAAAAACTCTTTGGTTGCTTTTGCAGTAAGCTTCGGGTCATTATCCATCTGCACTGTGAAGCGCCGTCCAATGAGTTCTGAAGCATTTGGCTGAATATGAGCAGATAATATTGCCCGAAACACTTCAGAATTCATCCTGCTGCTTTTGTCAGCAGTCACATCATCAATAAATACAAGAGAACCAGTTCCATTGGCTGCCATACATGCCAACGCCATGACACTACCACCACCATGCTTCACTGATGAGGTGGTATGCTTTGGATCATGAGCAGTTCCTTTCCGTCTCCATACTCTTCTCTTCCCATCACTCTGGTACAAGTTGATCTTAGTCTCATCTGTCCATAGGATGTTGTTCCAGAACTGTGAAGGCTTTTTTAGGTGTTGTTTGGAAAACTCTAATCTGGCCTTCCTGTTTTTGAGGCTCACCAATGGTTTACATCTTGTGGTGAACCCTCTGTATTTACTCTGGTGAAGTCTTCTCTTGATTGTTGACTTTGACACACATACACCTACCTCCTGGAGAGTGTTCTTGATCTGGCCAACTGTTGTGAAGGGTGTTTTCTTCACCAGGGAAATAATTCTTCGGTCATCCACCACAGTTGTTTTCCGTGGTCTTCCGGGTCTTTTGGTGTTGCTGAGCTCACAGGTGCGTTCTTTCTTTTGAAGTATGTTCCAAACAGTTGATTTGGCCACACCTAATGTTTTTGCTATTTCTCTGATGGGTTTGTTTTGTTTTTTCAGCCTAATGATGGCTTGCTTCACTGATAGTGACAGCTCTTTGGATCTCATATTGAGAGTTAACAGCAACGAATGCAAATAGCACACTTGAAATGAACACTGGAGCTTGTATCTGCTCTTTGTAAATGGGATAATGAGGGAATAACACACACCTGGCCATGGAACAGCTGAGCAGCCAATTGTCCCATTACTTTTGGTTCCCTAAAAAGTGGGAGGCACATATACAAACTGTTGTAATTCCTACACCGTTCACCTGATTTGGATGTAAATACCCTCAAATTAAAGCTGAAAGTCTGCAGTTAAAGCACATCTTGTTAGTTTCATTTCAAATCCATTGTGGTGGTGTATAGAGCCAAAAAGTTTAGAATTGTGTCAATGTCCCAATATTTATGGACCTGACTGTATGAGTTTTACTTTTAAATGCATTCAGTGGTCCTTTAAGGGAAAACTGTAATTCCCCCAAAACACCATGTAGATGTTTTAAATGGGCATGGCCAATTATGGTATTACCATGAGAAACATTACAAAAGCATAGAGGAATCAGAGTTTTACCACAGAGTCTTTAAAGGCACACCCAGTAAGAGATACCCATACTGTATCTTATTATATGTGTACACCTTTATAAGAAGCACACACAGCCTGGGAGTAGTACACCACTTTAAATGTGCACATCCCTAGCTTATGAGTGCCCCATACAAAGACATTCACCCTTTTATTGAAGCTTTGCCCGAAGTCTGAATTCCATGCTTAACAATATAGGTCTTGTTTACAACCCATGTCCTAAAAACATGTTTAATTATATAAAACTGAAATATTTTTTTGCAAAATGCCCCAAAGCCTGTGAATATTGATGTGGGTTCATAATACGCACAATGTAACACTGCAGTTCATCTCAGCAGCCATAATTAGAGCTCCATCAGCCTCTGCATGAATAGCTCTGTTGTTTTAGTCAGGCTCTGAGCCGAGTATTGTGCAATGTGTGTGATATACAAACAAGAGCTTCTGAGAAAGCCTTCAGATCAGGGCAATAAAACAGTAGACATTATTATATTGTGCTAAGAGAAACAAACCTATCACAGACGTCTTTATGACACATATATAGCTGACAGGGCTAGAAACAGACACGTGTCCATCAAGCTCAGCTTACACATTGCATAATACATATATATTGATCTAGATGAGGACAACATAAACTGCATCTCAAATTTTATCTCATATGTGGAAAAATTCAATGCATAATTCTATATTTATGCATATTAATAGATATGTTCCTCAATAACATTCTTTGGTACATAGTGTATATATGAATACTTACTGGCAGTATACAGTAGTCAAATATTAGGGCAAAAATTGTTTTCTAGCAAGACTCACCATTTCACAATAAAAATAGTAATATAATGCCCCAGATCTTATATTTCAAATATAAATTGTGATTATTTTCTTGCATCCATTTAAAAAAAAAATATATAATAATAGGTGAACATTATATTCCAGTAAGTTCAATATGCAATAAAGTGCAAATATGACAGAGTATTGTAGCGTTTAGCTTATTATAGATTGTAGCATATTAGTTAATGGTTCTGAAAATAAATTATTCTATATGTTGTATCACTTTCAGATATATACCGTATTGGTCCGAATATAAGCCGCACCTTTTTTCCGATTTTTGAGCTTGCGAGTTGAGGGTGCGGCCTCTATTCGCGACCGTAAAAAAAAATCATTGCCGATTTGCGAACTTTGCTTGTTACGTGTGCGGCTTCTATTCGCAAACTATAAATGACTGCCGATTTGCGAGATTGCGAGTTAAGGGTGCCGATTTTTGTGCTTGAGACTGCGGTATTGAATAGCGATTTACGGTTTTAGTGATTCTAACATCCTGTAAGGCCTGTAACCTGTAAACAAAGCTACAGTGCTAATTAGAAAGCCTGTTTCTTGCAATGGCTGACCACTTTGAGAGTCTTTTTCTCTCCAATTTTACGGGTGCGGCTTATATTCGGACCAATACGGTAAGTCTCCTATTTATACTGTCAATTAGTTCGGAAGGTATCATGTGTAAGTGGAAAACCAGTGTTAGCTGAATAATGTTTACATGCAATGTATTTGTTGAGATGAATGCATAGAATGTATATAATAATATGTCTGAAAGCAAACTTACTGTATCGACAGAATTAATAAATTATGTGTGGCTTATATTTTGCAGATGGTCATGGCATTTCAGCTTTTCTTTCTGATATATAGAAGTACTCTGTATGAAACAGTGTAAATTGAAACCATGTAATTTGGTCTCACTGTATTATTTGTTGTATTTACTTATAGATGTATATTAAAAACACTGTAAGATGTACACTGGTCTTTTACTAATTTCTTGTAAGCATTTCTGCCCCACGAGACTACCGGCACTTTGGCCCTCATTCAATTCCAAGCCTGTAATTCCCATCATACAGGCTATATGTCTGCGGGTTAGAAATTTACAACAGTTTCAAAGGTATTTCATTGAACAAGCCCACAATTATAGAGCTAAAGTCTAAAAACGTAAATCATAAACCCGTACGTAGCATTTCAGGTCATGATCATGATCAATTAGGCAAGCCCGCAAGTTACAATTTAGACAGAGCCAATAGTAAATAAGACCGTCATCATGACGTCAGTAAAACATGGAGTTTAAACTTCAATCAATTCAACTCCTTGATTCCTGGAATCAATATAACACGGAAATAAAACGTGAAATAATAATTTTATATTGCAGATTTTCAAGCTTGAAACTGTTGTGCAATTAATTATAATGTATTTCATCCAAGTATTTTAAAGTACAGTAGTGTGTTTATATTTGCTTTTACAGTGTTACGAACAGGTGTTTAACCCCCTTGCGAGTCCTATCTAGTACTCCTAGAAATGTTTGATACATTTGACATTTACGGGCTTGTTGAATTGTTGCAACGGAATATGGATTTTGCGTCTTTAGCACTGGTAACATTTATGGGCTTAGAACATCAAAGGAGGAGATAGTACAGAGTTATGTTTTTGACAATCGCAGGGATTTTGAGCCTGTAACTCGCAAATGGATTGTGGGTAGCTAAAAGAGGCCAATTAAATATCAGTAACTTTTACGGGCTACTTTACAGGCTCCAGTTATTACAATTTAGCCAATTGAATGGGGGCCTATGTCTACCTCCACTAGGCTTAGGCCATCCAATGTCATGTTACTATTCCAACCTCTCGCCTCCAATCTTTGACTATTAGTTACTAGCCCAATAAGTAAATGCATTATTTAAGTTTTAATCAAACTATATTTGTGCATATCTTCAATGTCATTTCAGAGCCCTGTTAAGAACTAACAAAACAAATATTGCTTTAAGAATATGACATACCTCCTTAATAATGCCGCTGGCTTCATCAGCATTGAACAGGGCCTGTAATAAAACATAATGTTTTGTTATACTTTGGTTAATGGTATTAAAAAAAACAGGCTTAACATTAAGAACTGCATCCAAATAATTTTCAGGAATTTTTGCATGTAACAGAGTGACTCTACTAACAATTATACAATACTGTCCTGTTGTATGTTGTGTCCAATTGTCTGTTCTGTCTCTATCTGTGCAATATCAGTCTATGCACCCTCTCTCATTATTTTTGTGTGTGCGCGTGTGCTCTCTTTCTATCTGTGCCCTCTGTCTCTCTCTGTGTCCTCTCTCTGCGTGCTCTCTGTCTCTCTCCCTCCCCCTCCCTCCCTCTATCTTTCTCTCTCTCCCTCTCCCCTCTTGTTTCCTCCCTCTCCATGTACCCCCCTCTCACTCCCTCCCCTCCACCAGGCAGTGCCACGCATGCGCACAACTGCGCATGCACAAATATGTTGCGCATGTGCAGTTGAGCGATTCCACCAGGATGCGGGGCAATCAGCATGTGATAACTATTATAGAGGATATCTTGCATTGTGGTTGATAACAGTCAAATAAAGAGAACCCAAAAAAGTTTACTTACGAACCACTAACGCAGAACTGAACAACTGAAATAATTGGCAGGCAATATAAAAAAATGCAACAATTGCAAGTTAGTCCCATTTATCTTTTACATTATCCTGTCCAAACTACATATTCCTACTGTGAAGTGAAGCTTGTTGACAGGCCAGTTGACCAATCCTAATGTTTCTCTATGAAGAGGTTCCCAGACTGTAGTCAATAAATTACCAGTAGTCTGTAAGCTCCATTCAGGTGGTCCCCAGAACTAGTGGGATTACAAAAAATGATGTTTTGCTTTATAAGTACACAAGCTATATTATTTCATGATTGTTAAGAAGCAGGCATACAAATCATTAGGCCCTTCATGAAAACCCTCAACCAAAACCCTTGTTAACTTTCTAAGAGGTCCATGGAAAAATAAAAAGAAGCATTGTTCTATAGGAGGATGGGACTGTTCTTAAATCTCTTGGGTGGAGAGTGTCAAGTCAGTGTTATTATACAGTCAGTCTACATTTAAAGGACCACTTAGTATAGAAAAAAATATTAACTTTTACATACACTGTAAAGTATATAACAAACTAACATTAGTACATATATTAAATGTATTTTTAGAGAAAATCTGAATGTTACTTCCATCCAAATGCATTTGGAGATGGGTACAGAGTAGGGAAAGCAGGATCTCCCACTTGACTCATCTGGGCATGCAAGGTGAAATAGGGAGGTGTCAAATAGTAAAATGTTAGCTCACTTTTCTAAAAGACATCAAACCCCCTGTTCCATTTCTCAACCCCTCCCTCCACTGCAGAATAATAAAGTGGTGTTACACTGTACTGTTACTGCTTATACAGTTTAAAAGTGTATTTGGCCATGTTTTGGGGAAATCTAGCAATTCACGCACAGCACCGCGGGGAAAGTACTGTTACACTGCAATGAGGCAAAACTGCCAATTTTTGTCTACAGATCATTGGCATCTGCACCTTATGCTAGCATTAAAAAAATAATTTTTCTGCTGTCAAATGTCTTTAAAAAGCAAGTATTAGCTGAATGCTCACGTGTTACATTGCCTGATGTTTAAAAAATAACACAACAACCACACAGTGTAATGCAGAAACATGTGGGTGCCAGATAAACTGGTGTCATATGATGGAAACAGCACTAGTAAATTCCAAAGTGAACAATTTAAGAAAGTCACTGACTTCATGCCAGCAATGTGCTACTGATCAGCCCCATAAATAATTTGGCTTCATAACCAACCCAAGCTTTAAGGCATGTTAGATGTTTCTTTAATGCAGTACATCTTGGTGTATTATGCAATAAAGTGCAAATCTTCAACCATGGAAAAATATACGTCATTTTACTCGAATCAAATGATGTTTCTGTTGGACATTTCCATCTTAATACTGAAGTACTATGAAATTAAATGTACTTTACGCTTGCTTTTAATGTCCATTTTATGTATGTATTTAAGGGGGTGGTCTACATTAATAGAAATAACATTTTACATTAATTTTGGTGTGTGTCACTTTATGCAAAGTCACGGATGAATGTATAAATAGGCGTTAAGGCACTTGCCTAGGGTGCTGCATTCACAAGGACACTTGCTTGGTCACTTGCGTACAGTTATCTTTTTCACTGCAAGCGTAAAGGGACACTGCCACAACATTTGTATATTTTTTTTAAGAGCATTATTCTGTTGTGAATCATTATGAAGATGTTAATCATGGTGTATGCTGCAATATTATGCTAATATGTGGCTCAGTATGCAAATTTACAGTTCACTGTGCTTGATAACTGTAGAGGGAGTCAAGCTGCATAATATTAGGAGTGTTTATGTGTTTGCAAAACATTGAGTCACAAATTAGCACTACAAAACAGCTAATAATGCAGAACAAATAATGTGAAATATCTCAGCAATTATTTACAAATGTCTAGTACAAAAGTGTTTTAAGAATCACTTATGGGCACAAACACTTGATATTGGAGTAGTAGTCCCTTTAATGTTTTGATGCTATTTATACCAGTTAAAATCTTAATTCTGCCTAAATCTGAGGGTAAAGAGACAGTGAAACTATAGCAAGGCATTGTATTAAATATTAATACACTTACTGCTTACTCCTACATCACTGTGAATAACAAGAAAGTAAAAATGCAGGAGTCATTGGCCATAACCTAGTACAAGTTTGTTTGCTTTCTGAATTTTCATGATATATTGTTTAAGCACAAGTGAGTCAATTAGTATCCCAAAAAATTTGATTTAAATAATTGTGCTCACAAAGAAATATCCTGAAAGCCTGGCCACTCTCTGGCTCTTGAGGTCTGGGATTACACCAGTCTGGTTTAGATAGTTCATATTACAACTACAGAACATTAAAGCTCCTCTGTATTGATCATACAATAGGATTTGATGTGTTTATATAATAACTAATACATTTAATTAGCAAAAATACAATTTAAAACAATCAATATAGATTTTGAAACTTCCACTTGAACATTAGTGTTGCAGTTTCCAGCAGCTTCTCTCTACTCCCATTATACAACTACAGTAAACTCCCTGTTTTCCGGCACCTATGGGGATTGTCTATTGCCGAATAAGTGTAGTTGCCGGTTGCTTGAGAGTCGCTATTTTCAAAGCCCTAACTAACCCTAAACCCCTAAAAACTCTTAAACTATCTATAAAACAGCTACTGCTAAATAATCTGAGCCATTTAAAGCTAAAAAAAAAAGAGAAAAAAAGTTGATTTAGAAAATTTTAAAAAATTGGATGCCGGTTGTGCCAGATAAGTGAGAGTTTTTGTCAAACGGGGAATAGAGGCAGGTGCCGGTTGTTTGAGAGTCCCTGTTAGTTGAGTGCCGGATAATCGGGAGTTTACTATATATCAATTTATTAACTCCTTTAAAAAACTGGAGATAAGTAGACCTTTTATGCTTGAAAAAAAATGCCCCCATAGCCCTAATTGTACAAACCTGATCAAACCCAATTTGGACATCTTAAGAGATTGTGGGATCATGAACTAAACACATTTATAGATGATAAGACTGGATTACAAATCTAAAATGCATAGGTTACAGGAATTCAATTATAATGGAAACCAATCTTACAGTGTTTCATAGATTGTATTTAGTACTGCATAGGCTTCATCAATTAGTCCCATCATGCTCCCATAAAATGCTTCTTCTGGGGGTATCAAAGTAAAGGAACATACCTACACATATGATGGTACTGTCAGGTAATCAGGATAATTTGGGTTAAAATGGAATATATACTCTGTGAAATGTATGATAGGGAAATAGAGATTGTGGGAAGATTCCTCACAGGCACATCTTGGGCATCAGTAGGAATTGATAAATTATATGAAGCCACTATGTAGAATAAAATTACTTTATCATGGTTGCAAATCACTTAAATAGAAGATGTATCACATTTGGGGAAACTTATCTATATCTTAGAAAACTGTTTACCTCTCTATGAAAAAAGTGAGCTCCATAACTTCATAGACACCTGGGCTCCTGGCTCGGGACTTCTCTCCCTTTCTCTTTTTTTCCTCTTACTCTCTTTGATTTTAATTTTGTTTTTAAGAGTATTTTGTTACTTGCTTAGTTTTTTTTTTTTTTTACTACGGTTTGGTATTTGTGTTTGAAATTCAAAAATAAAATAATCAAAAAACTGAATTGAGACTTGGGACTTATGGGATTTTATAAATATTCAACTTTTATTACTTTCATTTATTACTGGCACTGTAAGCTCTTTATAATAAGATGTAACAAATATTCATCTCTGTATATGTGTGATATAATGTATACCATTATGTGTCCTTCACATTCAAGAAAAGAAAGAAAAATAAGCTAGGTTGATATGTTTTTGCTCAAATTCAGATTTTACTCATAGATGAATTATAACCTTGACAGTAATACATTTAATAAAACCTTTAGCTAAAAACAATGGGTAGGGGAGAAGCTCTTCTTGCCTGCTATACAACCTAAAAATATGTTTGGGGGGGGGGGGGGGGGGTTCTACCACTGCTGACAAAATAAAAATACATAGTAATATGTAACATAAAAAAGTAAAACAAAAATGGAAAAGCAGTCTTAGTCATTCTACACATGCTGACTAAGCACTCACAGTGTGCTTTTTATAGATGCTCTTCAAACATACATACCATAGGTGAAAATGCAGCTAGCCAGGAACTGAGTGCATTCAGAAAGATATGTTATAGAAATAAAATATTTAAGAGTCAGAAGAAGGTATTGAAATTCCAGTTATAGGCATACATAATTCCAAATATAATGTACAGTGGATATAAAAAGTCTACACACCCCTGTTAAAATGTCAGGTTTCTGTGCTGTAAAAAAATGAGACAACGATAAATCATTTCAGAACTTTTTCCACCTTTAATGTGACCTATAAACTGTACAACTCAATTGAAAAACAAACTGAAATCTTTTAGGTGGAGGGAAGAAAAAAAAAAAGAAAAATAATGTGGTTGCATAAGTCTGCACACCCTCTTATAACTGGGGATGTAGCTGTGTTCAGAATTAAGCAATCACATTCCAAATCATGTTAAATAGGAGTCAGCATACACCTGCCATCATTTAAAGTGCCTCTGATTAGCCCCAAATAAAGTTCAGCTGCTCTAGTTGGTCTTACCTGAAATGTTCTTAGTCGCATCCCACAGCAAAAGCCATGGTCCACAGAGAGCTTCCAAAGCATCAGAGGGATCTCATTGTTAAAAGGTATCAGTCAGGAGAAGGAAACAAAAGAATTTCCAAGGAATTAGATATACCATGGAACACAGTGAAGACACAACAGTGACATTACCAAGAACTGGAGCTCCCTCCAAAATTGATGAAAAGACGAGAAGAAAACTGGTCTGGGAGGCTACCAAGAGGCCTACAGCAACATTAAAGGAGCTGCAGGAATATCTGGCAAGTACTGGCTGTGTTGTACATGTGATAACAATCTCCCGTATTCTTCATATGTCTGGGCTATGGGGTAGTGGCAAGACGAAAGCCTTTTCTTATGAAGAAAAACATCCAAGCCAGGCTACATTTTGCAAAAACACATCTGAAGTCTCCCAAAAGCATGTGGGAAAAGGTGTTATGGTCTGATGAAACCAAGGTTGAACTTTTTGGCCATAATTCCAAAAGATATGTTTGGCGCAAAAACAACACTGCACATCACCAAAAGAACACAATACCCACAGTGAAGCATGGTGGTGGCAGCATCATGCTTTGGGGCTGTTTTTCTTCAGCTGGAACTGGGGCCTTAGTTAAGATAGAGGGAATTATGAACAGTTCCAAATACCAGTCAATATTGGCACAAAACCTTCAGGTTTCTGCTAGAAAGCTGAACATGAAGAAGAACTTCATCTTTCAGCATGACCCAAAGCACGTCCCAAAGCGTTACATCCAAATCAACAAAGTAATGGCTTCACCAGAAGAAGATTACAGTTTTGGGCCCTAATTCAATTGCTATTTGGCCAATTGAATAGGGCTCTAAATAAGCACATAACATATTTTTTTTAAAGAAGTGTTCAGTTAGAAAACATATATCCAAAAAAAATATGCTATGTGCTTATTTAGAGCCCTATTCAATTGGCCAAATCGCAATTGAATGAGGCCCTTGGAATGGCCCAGCCAGAGCCCAGACTTGAATCCGACTGAAAATCTGTGGGGTGCTCTGAAGAGGGCTGTGCACAGGAGATGCCCTTGCAATCTGACAGATTTGGAGTGTTTTTGCAAAGAAGAGTGGGCAAATCTTGCCAAGTCAAAATGTGCCATGCTGATAGACTCATACCCAAAAAGACTGAGTGCTGTAATAAAATCAAAAGGTGCTTCAACAAAGTATTAGTTTAAGGGTGTGCATACTTATGCAACCATATTATTTTATTTTTATATTTTTTCTTCCCTCTACCTAAAAGATTTCAGTTTGTTTTTCAATTGAGTTGTACAGTTTATAGGTCACATTAAAGGTGGAAAAAGTTCTGAAATGATTTATCTTTGCCTCATTTTTTTACAGCACAGAAACCTGATATTTTAACAAGGGTGTGTAGACTTTTTTATTTCCACTGTATATACGCGTATATATGTATGCGAAATATAGAGAAAACATTAAGAGAGAGATGTATAGTTATTGACTAAAACAAATGTTCCATTTACTTAAAAGCAAATTAGATATAAGCAATGGAAAACAGACTATGCACTAGATTTACTAAGCCATCACTAATATACAGCCTTATTAAATTGCGATTCGGCCAATTGAATAAGGCTCTTTTTAAGCACATAGCATATATTTTTTTCAGAAGTTTTTAGTTAGTGAAGACCTTGCTTTTAAATAGAAGTTTACTAACTAAAAAATTCTGTTAAAAAATTTGCTCTGTGCTTATATAGAGCCCTATTCAATTGACCAAATCACAACTTAATAAGGCTGATAGTTTCTAAAAAGTGCGTAACGCTCCAGTGGGAACGCATGCACACTACGGAAACTATTGTACGGATTTCGTACATGCCGCACTGCGTGGCACCAGCCGCGCATGCACAAAGAGCGGCGCACATTGCTGGCACAAGGAACAGAGGGGGGGAAAGGGACAGAGAGGGGGAAAGGGAAAAAGAGACACAGGGGAGGGAGGAGGGGGAAGAGACACAGGGGAGGAAGAGTGGGGAAGAAACACAGGGAAGGAGGAGGGGGAGAGACACAGGGAAGGAGGAGGGGAGAGACAAAGGGTAGGGAGAGGGGGGAGAGACACAGGCGAGGGAGATGGGGGGGAGACAGAGAAGTGGGGAAGAGACGCAGGGGAGGTAGAGGGGGGAGAAGACAAAGGGGAGGGAGAGGGGGAAGGTGAGACACAGGGCAGGGAGAGGGTGGGAAAGAGACACAGGGCAGGGAGAGGGTGGGAAAGAGCCACATGGGAGGGAGAGGGCGGGAAAGAGACACAGGAGGGAGAGAGGGGAAGAGTCACATACAATGTTATACTGTCATTTATGACGGGCAAACGACTAGTATAATATTACACAACTTTCAGTAAAGCACTTTACAGACATTACAAAGCTTTGTGAATCTAGATTAAGTGACAGGCAACTTGTTTCAGTTGGAAGGCCTCATAATTGGCCCTTGAGTCCTTTAAAGGGCTTCACAGCATTAATTATTTTTATTTTATCCAAAGCAATATGGTAAAAATCACAATAGGAAATTAATTGATTGGTAATAGAAGTGTCTAAGGGCCACATGCGGCCCCCTGGGCTGCCTGTTGACCGCCAATGATCTGGGTAAATGACAAATACAAAAGAATAATATATAAAAAAATAATAAAATAGCATAAGTAAAATATTTATATCTACGTGTTCTTCTCTTGAATTAACACTGAAGCAAATCAAAACAGTGAACTATACAAGCTAACATTTGTACCTAAAATAAATACTTTATGCATAGTGTGCATTATGTTTCATTGTCATTTTATAACACTAATATATGTACAATACATGTAATAAGAAAAAGAGGGTAACGAAGGGAAAAAAAGCTGATGTTATGAACAGGATTAATTATTAATAATCAAACATGAAGAGGAGGAAAAATATTTTGAATATTAAAATGAAACTAAAAATGTATGTATGTAGCAAATTACTAAACACATTCCATTACAGAATGTATTCTATTATGTATGTTTTAGAACTCACTAAATAATAAAATAAAAATAGCTTAAAATAAAGAAAAGATTATAGATACAGAAAACACAAAGCGCTACGGTTTTAGCTTTACTATTTTAAAACCATCAAACTAACATTAGACTGTACTGCAACACAGTAAACATGGCAGAAAGTATTAGAAAAGCAGCTGCTTATTAACTGAATGTGACACAGAAAAGGTCCCACTAAGACGTTTCATTCGCAATCCATTGGAATTATCTGTATTTTTATGTGTATGTTTTAATTCTGGAACTGTCACTTTGCTTAAAGAACATGCTTAAACACTTAACTATACAACTTTCTGGCAAATTTGAAAGTGTATAGTGTAAATGTTTCACTACAAATTTAAAACTAGTATTAAAGGACCTGTGTAAGCGCTTTTCAAGATAACCTTATTTTTAGTTCACCGTTAATCACCATAAAAATACATGTGCAAACAGCAGCAAATGTATTAGCTAGAATATAATTCATAAAATGTACCTCATGAATAAAAGTTGCTGTGCCCCGCCCCACCTCTCTCACTGAAAGAAAATGAAATAATTCAACTGCAAAAACATTAGTAAAACATCCCAATACATGTTATTGCAGATTAAATCTTTCATTACCTTTCAGTAGTGCTCAGGACAATGAAAGAGTTGGCAAAGGGGCGAAGCAGACATTTATGGGGAAAACCGTTTTTATATTTTCTTGCTTTGCTGTTGCATGTGTATTTTTAATGTTAATTAATGTTGAAAAAAATAGATTTAACATGAAAAGTGAGTAAACTGGCCCTGTAAACGCATAATTATATTATTATTATTATGAATTAAATGTAATACAATGTATTATGTTCTCAGGTCCTCCTACGATACTAAATTAAACTTACCTTTAAAAATAAGGATATAAATATAGAAAAGACAAATACTTAAAAAAATTTAATGTGTCACAATACAGTAAACACGAGTTTATTAGAAAAGCAGCTGTCTATAACTTAAGGGTGCACATATACGGTTTTAATAGAAATACTGAGCTCCTGTTTTTCCCTTACAGATAGACATTGTCACATCAACAGGAACAGAAAGAGCATTAGCTATACATTGGACTAGCAATTTGTTGTCTATAGTAATTGAGAATGTATTTTGCAGCTCCTGTATGTGCGGCTCGGAGTACTTAATAAGGGTAGGATAGGGGTATAACTACCAGATAACATTGCAGGTCTTTATTCTGGCCACTACAGAGTCAGACAAGCAGACTGTAATCCTAATTAGCACATCAAAGCCACTAATTAATATATGTGAGCTGCTTGTTTACATTTAAATGCAGCAACATGACTTTTCTCAGGGTTGATTCACTTTAGAATAAAATGGATAACACAACATACATTCAGTTTTGAACCTTGTGTGTTAAGAATACGCCACCCAGCGCCAGCAGCAAAATTTCAAGTAGGGGGTAGATGGGGCTGTCACTGTTTTGCAGGCGCTACCCGGGGGAACATAAACAGATTCATAACACACAAGGTCCCTCCTGGCTCTAGATGGGGGCTGCTGGGGGCTCCTGCCTCTGGACACAAGGTCCTCAGTTTGTTAAGCTCTTTAACAATAACCTAAAAGTACAACTTGAATTTGGGGTGACAGAGTCCCGTGAACATACCATTGTTCCAATGGATAATAAGAGCTGCAGGTGCCTTTGTACAGAGACTTGAGAGGCAATGATCAGCCCTGCCATGCTGCAAAAGCAGCTGTGCACTAGGACATTGTATACAGTGAATGCAGCTTACAGAGCAGTGTAGGTGATCCCACTGCATTACCAGAGCAGTGCAAGTGATCTCACTGCATTACCAGAGCAGTGTAGGTGATCCCACTGCATTACCAGAGCAGTGCAAGTGATCTCACTGCATTACCAGAGCAGTGTAGGTGATCCCACTGCATTACCAGAGCAGTGTAGGTGATCCCACTGCATTACCAGAGCAGTGCAGGTGATCTCACTGCATTACCAAACAGACACTGTACTTTACCTCTGCCTTATTCTGCTCTTCCATGGTGCTGCTCAGATGTAAGGGCAGGTTTAGGTGCTTTTCTTCTTCTATATGTATCCCACAGCCAGTCCCTTGCAGTGTATTTCCCAGGCTCTCCCTGCTCTCTGGCACCCTGCAGTCCCACCCCAGCTTCCTGTATATTGTTGTGCTGCTGTCATTCACATAGGGAGGAGTTATACAGAGGAAATGTCATGCAGAAAAATGAAACAAAAATGAAGGGCTCATAAGCTACATATCTAGAGCTGCTGCCACCTTTGGGTCAGACAGGAGAGTGCTCAGTACATGTCAATAATCACCAGCCTTACACTAAATCCCTACATTAGTTTATTATTCAAATATAATTGGACATTAATTGCAGTCAGTCTAATTTATATCAAGAAACAAAAAAATACTTAATGCCATAGCTATTCTTTCTGCTAAAATCACCATTGTTCAATTCAGTACTGTTAGGTTTTTATTTTTATGTAATGGTGTTCCCACCGTATCTGTTCGCCCCAAGGCCCTTGAAAGTAATAATACCTTAAGAGACACACAATAATACTATCTTTGAATAGAGTCAGGAATAAATTAAATTGTGTCAGTTATTGATTTTTTTTTTCTTATAAAACTAAAATTATGTTAGAGAAGAATAAACATTGTATTGTAATGTACCTCTTAAATATTTAATTGAAATACTTATATTTTCGTATCCTTTTATAACATCTCTGATGTTTGCCTAATAAATAATTGCAAAGGTGAGACTGATGTTGATGTTTGAGCGGATGGAGTGATAACCAGACAACCTATTTGCCTGGTTCTCTCTCAATAGGGCTTGTTTTGGGCCTTCTTTTTTTTGTCTCAAGCACTTGCACATTACTACACTGCCATCTTTCCCCTTTAGCCCTCTTACTTGCCCTACACGCTTTCCTTTTCTCTCCCTCTCCTCCCATTCAATCTTTCCCTATCTCACTCCCTCTCTCTCTCTCTCTCTGTCCTGTGTGTGTGTCACTCTCTATTTGTTGTGTGTGTCTCTCTCTCTCCCTCTTTCTCTCTCTCTCTCTGTTCTGTCTCACTCTCTCTCTGTTCTGTCTCTCTCTGTCCTGTGTGTCACTCTCTCTCTGTCCTGTGTGTATGTCTCCCTCTCTTTCTCTTTCTCTCTCTCTGTCCTCTCTCGCTCTCTGTGTCCTGTGTGTGGTTGTCACTCTCTCTTTGTCCTGTGTGTGTGTCACTCTCTCTTTGTCCTGTGTGTGTGTCTCTCACTCTCTCTTTGTTCTGTGTGTGTGTCTCTCTCTCTCTCTCTCTCTCTCTCCTGTGTGTGTGTCAATCTCTCTTTGTCCTGTGTCTGTGTGTGTCTCTCTCTCCTGTGTGTGTGTGTGTGTGTGTCTCTCTCTGTCCTGTGTGTTTGTCACTCTCTTTGTCCTGTGTGTGTGTCTCTCTCTCTTTGTCCTGTGTGTGTGTCTCTCTCTGTCCTGTGTGTGTGTATCTCTCTCTCTTTGTCATGTGTGTGTGTTGCTCTCTCCCTCTCTTTCTCTCTCTCTCTGTCCTGTCTCACTCTCTCTATTATGTGTCTGTCTGTCTCTCTCTGTCCTGTGTGTGTCCCCTTCTGTGTTCTGTGTGTGTGTCTCTCTCTCTGTTCTGTGTCTCTCCCTCTCTTTCTCTCTCTGTCCTGTGTCTCTCCCTCCCTCTCTTTCTCTCTCTGTCCTCTGTGTCTCTCTCTCCCTCTCTTTCTTGCTCTGTCCTGTGTGTGTCCCCTTTTGTGTTCTGTGTGTGTGTCTCTCTCTGTTCTGTGTGTGTCCCCTTCTGTGTTCTGTGTATGTGTCTCTCTCTCTGTTCTGTGTTTTTCCCCCCTCTCTTTCTGTCTCTGTCCTGTGTCTGCCTCTCCCTCTCTTTCTCGCTCTGTCCTATGTGTGTCCCTTTCTGTGTGTGTCTCTCTCTGTTCTGTGTCTCTCCCTCCCTCTCTTTCTCCCTCTGTCCTGTGTCTGTATCTCCCTCTCTTTCTTGCTCTGTCCTGTAAGTGTCCCCTTCTGTGTTCTGTGTGTGTCTCTCTCTTTCTGTTCTGTATCTCTCCCTCCCTCTCTTTCTCTCTCTGTCATGTGTCTGTCTCTCCCTCTCTTTCTTGCACTGTCCTGTGAGTGTCCCCTTCTGTGTTCTGTGTGTGTCTCTCTCTTTCTGTTCTGTATCTCTCCCTCCCTCTCTTTCTCTCTCTGTCCTGTGTCTGTCTCTTCCCCTCTTTCTCACTCTGTCATGTGTGTGTCCCCTTCTGTGTGTGTGTGTGTGTGTCTCTCTCTCTGTTCTGTGTGTCTCCCTCCCTCTCTTTCTCGCTCTGTCCTGTGTGTGTCCCCTTCTGTGTTCTGTGTGTGTGTGTGTGTGTCTCTCACTCTCTGTCCTGTGTCTCTCTCCCTCCCTCTCTTTCTGTCTCTGTCCTGTGTCTGCCTCTCCCTCTCTTTCTCGCTCTGTCCTATGTGTGTCCCCTTCTGTGTGTGTCTCTCTCTGTTCTGTGTCTCTCCCTCCCTCTCTTTCTCCCTCTGTCCTGTGTCTGTATCTCCCTCTCTTTCTGTCTCTGTCCTGTGTGTGTCCCCTTCTGTATTCTGTGTGTGTGTGTGTCTCTCTCTCTCTCTGCCCTGTGTCTGTCTGTCTCTCCCTCTCTTTCTTGCTCTGTCCTGTAAGTGTCCCCTTCTGTGTTCTGTGTGTGTCTCTCTCTTTCTGTTCTGTATCTCTCCCTCCCTCTCTTTCTCTCTCTGTCATGTGTCTGTCTCTTCCTCTCTTTCTCACTCTGTCATGTGTGTGTCCCCTTCTGTGTGTGTGTCTCTCTCTGTTCTGTGTGTCTCCCTCCCTCTCTTTCTCGCTCTGTCCTGTGTGTGTCCCCTTCTGTGTTCTGTGTGTGTGTGTCTCTCACTCTCTGTCCTGTGTCTCTCTCCCTCCCTCTCTTTCTCGCTCTATCCTGTGTCTCTCCCTCCCTCTCTTTCTCGTTCTATCCTGTGTCTGTCTCCCCCTCTCTTTCTCTCTCTGTCCTGTGTGTGTCCCCTTCTGTGTTCTGTGTGTGTGTGTGTGTGTCTCTCTCTCTCTGTCCTATGTGTCTCTCCCTCCCTCTCTTTCTCTCTCTGTCCTATGTGTCTCTCCCTCCCTCTCTTTCTCGTTCTATCCTGTGTCTCTCCCTCCCTCTCTTTCTCGTTCTATCCTGTGTCTCTCCCTCCCTCTCTTTCTCTCTCTGTCCTGTGTGTGTCCCCTTCTGTGTTCTGTGTGTGTGTCTCTCTCTCTCTCTCTCTGTCCTATGTGTCTCTCCCTCCCTCTCTTTCTCTCTCTGTCCTATGTGTCTCTCCCTCCCTCTCTTTCTCGTTCTATCCTGTGTCTCTCCCTCCCTCTCTTTCTCGTTCTATCCTGTGTCTCTCCCTCCCTCTCTTTCTCTCTCTGTCCTGTGTGTGTCCCCTTCTGTGTTCTGTGTGTGTGTGTGTGTCTCTCTCTCTCTCTCTCTCTGTCCTATGTGTCTCTCCCTCCCTCTCTTTCTCTCTCTGTCCTATGTGTCTCTCCCTCCCTCTCTTTCTCTCTCTGTCCTGTGTCTGTCTCTCCCAACATCACATAATGTTACCACAGCACCCTTGCATCCATAATGAATAAATATTAACCTTCACCTCATCGATAAAAATTACCTCTCCATCTAATTAATACAAAAATAAAAGCCACAAGCTTTGTTTATTTACCATCAAGGGACTTTTGACAGGTGCATCCTGTTTCTTTAAATTTATTTTTTATTTTAAAAAAAGCCTATTTTATTCTGTGGAAATAGCATCCCAAAACAATGTAACAACGTTATCTGGTGTCATCAAATACAGAACTCACCTGATTTACAACAAATAAAGTTCCAATTATGATTTTGATTCCAGTCTGTGCTGTCATTTTTAGTTTTTACAGCTCTTAAAAACCTTACAAAGTAAAATAACCAAAGCAAATAAATTAAACAAGGGAGATACAAACTAGTAGGTTTCTAATTAATTTCTTATATGTAGAAAATTATTTCATAGCTGTTTAACCCCTGAGTAAAGAATAAATTAATGCTTCCAGATATGCCACTTCATCAATTTTGAGGCCCATGAGGCAGGTCAACGCCCACTTAAGCCCGTGGGCCGGGTGACTCACCTCCCGCCACAGAGCAGGCGATGGATGCCTCCTGAGGCCGTGATCCCCCTCATGCTCTCTCAATAAAGCTAAGGCCCGCCTAGCCCCATCCTTAAGCTCCAGAGTAAACATTTCCCAACTTATCTCTGTTAAATTAACCTTATCGGGGCAAAAGAATTATCAGCGTCTGCACCTTCGAATTCATGATGCCTAATGGTAATGAAACCCAAGTTACCTACAAAACTAGCCATCTGTTTGTTTATCTTTTGCCTTGCTCTATCCACTGAAACTGGATCCCTTCCATACTGCCAAGATCTCCTTTTGATAATTTCGGACCACACTATGAACAAGCCTGGGAACTGCTCTAGCCAAAACTTCACATCCCTCTTCATATCTTTTAACATTATCCTCATAGGTATCTCTCCCAAAACATTGCCCCCAGCGTGTATAATTAAAATGTGTGGGCTACCGTGATGCTGAGCATTGCTCTCCAACAGGCCATTCACTTGTGTCCATCTCAAGCCACGGAACCCAAACCATCTTACTTGCATGCTCGTCTCCAGGAAGCCCAGCTGGACTTTGTCTCTAGTGACTGCGGCTAACCGGTGAGCCCAATACATGTAGGAATGGCCAACAATCCACAGCTGTTGAATTTCTGCAACATCAAAACAAAATCCAATTAGATAACCCTTTCTGGCCGTATGCAGGACCTAAAACGTCGCGACTCCCATCTCCCAATCTTTTTAACCATGCTCTCGGGCAGACCTAGCCTTGCCGCCTCCGTAGCAGGCCTGATCCGAAACGAATGGGAGCCAAAGTCTGACGGGTCCAGGCCTAACTGCCGTAAGGACTTCTTCAACATCCTTTCGAATTGGAACCTTGACAAGGCCTGGCCGTTGGCATGCAATAGCAGTGGCCTGGCCCTGTCTGCCTTTTCTCCAAGTACAACCTCACACTTGCCCGGAGGCAACACTCTGTTCCAGTCTTGTACATGACCACTTCCTTTCCTTTTCCGGCCTGATCCGTTTTTTGACCTCCCTAGCCATACCAACAATCTTTCACCTTCCAGACAGATGTCTTCTGCCAGCAGACCCCAGAACCGTCCCTTTTTTCCAAGACCAGTTCCCCAATCCTGAAAGCCGCGAAGAACACTAGGGAAAAGGCCGTCCGGAAAAGCAGGGATTCGGAGGAGTCCCTGCATAGCCCACCCAGCGCCTCCCCACGGCATAGCAACAGAGAGAAAGTGATCAGGCACCTCCTGTCCACCCGGTGCTCTCCTTTGAACATGCCTTTGACCGCCCGGCAAACCACAAACTCCCTTGTTAAGTCCTTCTGCCCTGCCAACCTGAACATAACTGTCAGGGCCGCCCACTGCCGGGCCATGATCACCCTGGAATCACATCTCTCTGCGCCCCGGACCAAGAACCACAGCAGAATTCCTAAGGCCTGCTCCTCCGAACCCTGGCCACCGGCTTCTTCAACCATGCTGCTCCGCCTGTTCCATCCCTTCCTGTAGGCCACCCACGTCGTCGGCACTACTTACTGTCTGAAGTAACCAGCTACCTTACCACTCCAAGCTCCCAGAGTTCTGAAGGTATGTCCTCTCCGTGCTCCTTCGCCACCGGCGCCAGTGTTCGGAACCGGGTTCCTTGCAACCAAGAAAGGGCATCAACCAACATTAAGGCCGGGAACACTCTCAGCCCTCTCCCAGACATTCCCTGTAAGTGTTGGACCACTGAACCAGATGTACCCACGGCGACGGGGCCCCTAGCCCCGCCTGAATTCCCGCGAAAGGGCGGCACTGTCCGCATTAGTGTCATTATGCTCATTCCACCACACGTCCAGTATGCGTTCCTGATTTCCACAGACAACCCGGAGCATTGTTCTGGGTGTCTTTCTCCCATGACACAGGCCATGATGGCAAAGGCCTGTAACCAGTTGTCAAATGTCCTCGAATATCTCTATGTATTCCCGTCGCCAGATTATTTCTTTGACGTCAAAGGCCAAATGCGCCGCCAAATTGTCTTGCGCGCAGATGATGGATGACCTTGCAGCCGAGTCCCGTACGCCTCTCCTGTTCCACTCCTCTGGCGTGTACTGCTACAATCGCCGGGGGTATTGCAGGGTTGGTGAGCCCCCCACGGGGCGGCCTCGCGGGAGGAGCCCCACCCATGCCCGACTTCCCTGTCGGAGACGGCCATGTTGTACGCTTCTATAAGGGATCTCAGGGACGTTAGAAATTGAGATGCCCTGGGGGAGCCTTCGTGCACCGCTACCCCCAGCTCCCCGGATTTTCCAAGCTTCTCACCTGGCTCTCCTTGCCCCTGGGCCGCTACCAATCTGGGGGCCACCTGCTGCTCTGGACGAGCGGGCGTTCCTGCGTGTCTCGACCGCCGAGGACTCCTTTCACCCCCCTTGTGATAGCACAGCTGTAGCCGCAAGACCGTCTGCTCAGAAACCTGGATCTGCCTCTGGCTCTGGGAAAGCGTGAGGAACAATCACTAGACCTCCTGCGTCTATGCCTCGCTAGTGACCGCAATGGCTGTTCCCCCCCCCCAGAGGAGTACTCTGCTGCCATGCTAGGGAGTAAGGATTCCCTCTGCCTTTGTGGCCTATGGCGGTCGATGCTATCCATAACCCTGTCCTGCCCCTGAGTCACTATGGGCGTCCCTGTATCCGTAATGATGTCAGGGCTGGGTGAAGTGCGCTGTGGCCTAGCTCTCTTGTCAGGGGATTTCTGTCTCTTGTCTGGTGTCGAGGAGAAAATCAAGGGACTGTACCTGTTCGCTGAATTCCGGACCCTGGTGGGGCGCGTCTGCCGTGCCACCTTGGCCGCTACTGGAACCTCGTCAATGACCATCAGTCGTTTGCAGCCATCTCTTCGATCACCTGGTCCCTTCTTCCTCTGGTGGTCTCTTTTCTCTTCTCAGCCTCTCCTTTGGCATTGCGTCATCCCTGCGAAACACCTGCAGCACTGGCAGTGGGTGCGGCAGTGGGGACCGCAGGGGCCAACCAGTGAGAACCTGTAGGAGCTTTTTAAGAGCTCCTTGACCTTTTGCTGTTACCCCTGGAGACTCGAGGCTGATTAGGGGTGTCGCCAGAACCTAGGTTTTGCTGTGGGCCATGGGACAAGACACTGGGTGGTGGCCGGATGGCTAGGCCATCGCCTTTACTTCCCGCTGGCACTATGCTCTCTGCGGTGGGGGGATAAGCTCCTGGCTCTCAAGGACCCTATCCGTGCCCTCCACGCTGCTCCTAGCCCTATTGCTCAGATCAGAGTTAGCACGCTGCTCCGCCAGTCTATCTAGGCTATGAGGTCCTTCCACCTGGCCTAGGCTACCAGTCACTGCAGGCCGGGCCTGTGCCGCAGTGGCATTTGTGGGACACACAAATGTGGCCACAAATGTGTGTCCCAGCTCAACTTCCCAGAATGCAATGTAATAACTGGTTTTCTCGGAACTTTGAGCTGGAAGCAGGTTTTTTAACTTGCTTTAGACATTCAAATGTGAACCCAGATGTACTTTGTATTTACTGTACTACTGTACGGTGGAGGGCTTCTATCGCTCTTTTGCCCACCATATTATAAATGATTGTTGTGGTGAACTATATATATATATATATATATATATATATCTATATATATATAGATATATATATACACTGCTCAAAAAAATAAAGGGAACACTTAAACAACACAATGTAACTCCAAGTCAATCATACTTCTGTAAAATCAAACTGTCCACTTAGGAAGCAACACTGAGTGACAATCAATTTCACATGCTGTTGTGCAAATGGGATAGACAACAGGTGGAAATTATGGGCAATTAGCAAGACACCCCCAATAAAGGAGTGATTCTGCAGGTGGTGACCACAGACCACTTCTCAGTTCCTATGCTTTCTGGCTGATGTTTTAGTCACTTTTTAATGCTTGTGGTGCTTTCACTCTAGTGGTAGCATGAGACAGAGTCTACAACCCACACAAGTGGCTCAGGTAGTGCAGCTCATCCAGGATAGCACATCAATGCGAGCTGTGGCAAGAAGGTTTGCTGTGTCTGTCAGCGTAGTGTCCAGAGCATGGAGGCGTTACCAGGAGACAGGCCAGTACATCAGGAGATGTGGAGGAGGCCGTATGAGGGCAACAACCCAGCATCAGGACCGCTACCTCCGCCTTTGTGCAAGGAGGAACAGGAAGAGCACTGCCAGAGCCCTGCAAAATGACCTCCAGCAGGTCACAAATGTGCATGTGTCTGCTCAAACGGTCAGAAACAGACACCATGAGGGTGGTATGAGGGCCCGACATCCACCAGTGGGGGTTGTGCTTACAGCCCAACACCGTGCAGTATGTTTGGCATTTGCTAGAGAACACCAAGATTGGCAAATTTGCCACTGGCGCCCTGTGCTCTTCACAGATGAAAGCAGGTTCACACTGAGCACATGTGACAGACGTGACAGGGTCTGGAGACGCTGTGGAGAACGTTCTGCTGCCTGCAACATCATCCAGCATGACTGGTTTGGCAGTGGATCAGTAATGGTGTGGGGTGGCATTTCTTTGGGGGGCCACACAGCCCTCCATGTGCTCGCCAGAGGTAGCCTGACTGCCAATAGGTACCGAGATGAGATCCTCAGACCACTTGTGAGACCATATGCTAGTGTGGTTGGCCCTGGGTTCCTCCTAACGCAAGACAATGCTAGACCTCATGTGGCTGGAGTGTATCAGCAGTTCCTGCAAGACAAAGGCATTGATGCTATGGACTGGCCCGCCTGTTCCCCAGACTTGAATCCAATTGAGCACATCTGGGACATCATGTCTCTCTCCATCCACCAACGTCACGTTGCACCACAAACTGTCCAGGAGTTGGCAGATGCTTTAGTCCAGGTCTTGGAGGAGATCCCTCAGGAGACCATCCGCCACCACATCAGGAGCATGCCCAGGCGTTGTATGGAGGTCATACAGGCACATTGAGGCCACACACACTACTGAGCCTCATGTTGACTTGTTTTAAGGACATTACATCAAAGTTGGATCAGCCTGTAGTGTGTTTTTCCACTTTCATAATGGGGGTGACTCCAAATCCAGACCTCCATGGGTTGAAAAATGTGATTTCCATTGTTTTATTTTTGTGTGATTTTGTTGTCAGCACATTCAACTATGTAAAGAACAAGTATTTCATAAGAATATTTAATTCATTCAGATCTAGGATGTGTTATTTTAGTGTTCCCTTTATTTTTTTGAGCAGTGTATATATATATAAAATGAGACAAAGATAAATCATTTCAGAACTTTTTCCACCTTTAATGTGACCTATAAACTGTACAACTCAATTGAAAAACAAACTGAAATCTTTTAGGTGGAGGGAAGAAAAAAAAAAGAAAATTAATGTGGTTGCATAAATCTGCACACCCTCTTATAACTGGGGATGTAGCTGTGTTCAGAATTAAGCAATCACATTCCAAATCGTGTTGAATAGGAGTCAGCATACACCTGCCATCATTTAAAGTGCCTTTGATTAACCTCAAATAAAGTTCAGCTGCTCTAGTTGGTCTTTCCTGAAATGTTCTTAGTCCCATCCCACAGCAAAAGCCATGGTCCACAGAGAGCTTCCAAAGCTTCAGAGGAATCTCATTGTTAAAAGGTATCAGTCAGGAGAAGGGTACAAAAGAATTTCCAAGGCATTAGATATACCATGGAACACAGTGAAGACAGTCATCATCAAGTGGAGAAAATATGGCACAACAGTGACCTTACAAAGAACTGGAGCTCCCTCCAAAATTTATGAAAAGATGAGAAGCAAACTGGTCTGGGAGGCTACCAAGAGGCCTACAGCAACATTAAAGGAGCTGCAGGAATATCTGGCAAGAACTGGCTGTGTGGTACATATGACAACAATCTCCTGTATTCTTCATATGTCTGGGCTATGGGGTAGAGTGGCAAGATGAAAGCCTTTTCTTACAAAGAAAAACATCCAAGCCAGGCTACATTTTGCAAAAACACATCTAAAGTCTCCCAAAAGCATGTGGGAAAAGGTGTTATGGTCTGATGAAACCAAGGTTGAACTTTTTGGCCATAATTCCAAAAGATATGTTTGGTGCAAAAACAACACTGCACGTCACCAAAAGAACACCATACCCAAAGTGAAGCATGGTGGTGGCAGCATCATGCTTTGGGGCTGTTTTTCTTTAGCTGGAACTGGGGCCTTAGTTAAAATAGAGGGAATTATGAAAAGTTCCAAATACCAGTCAATATTGGCACAAAACCTTCAGGCTTCTGCTAGAAAGCTAAACATGAAGAGGAACTTCATCTTTCAGCATGACAACGACCCAAAGCATACATCCAAATCAACAAAGCAATGGCTTCACCAGAAGAACATTAAAGTTTTGGAATGGCCCAGCCAGATCCCAGACCTGAATCCGATTGAAAATCTGTGGGGTGATCTGAAGAGGGCTGTGCACAGGAGATGCCCTCGCAATCTAACAGATATGGAGTGTTTTTGCAAAGAACAGTGGGCAAATCTTGCCAAGTCAAAATGTCCCATGCTGATAGACTCGTACACAAAAAGACTGAGTGCTGTAATAAAATCAAAAGGTGCTTCAACAAAGTATTAGTTTAAGGGTGTGCATACTTATGCAACCATATTATTTTATTTTTATATTTTTTCTTCCCTCTACCTAAAAGATTTCAGTTTGTTTTTCAATTGAGTTGTAAAGTTTATAGGTCACATTAAAGGTGAAAAAAGTTCTGAAATGATTTATCTTTGTCTAATTTTTTTACAGCACAGAAACCTGACATTTTAACAGGGGTATATAGACTTTTTATATCCACTGTATATATCTATATCTATATCTATATATATATATATATATATATATATATATATATATATATATATATATATATATATTTACTGTATCTATCTATATATATATATCTATATATATATCTATATATATATATCTATATATATATATATACACACACACAGTATCTCACAAAAAGTGAGTACACCCCTCACATTTTTGTAAATATTTTATTATATATTTTCATGTGACAACACTGAAGAAATGACACTCTGCTACAATGTAAAGTAGTAGGTGTACAGTGTAAATTTGCTGTCCCCTCAAAATAACTCAACAAACAGCCATTAATGTCTAAACCGTTGGCAACAAAAGTGAGTAGACCCCTAAGTGGAAATGTCCAAATTGGGCCCAAAGTGTCAATATCTTGTGCGGCCACCATTATTTTCCAGCACTGCCTTAACCCTCATGGGCATGGAGTTCACCAAAGCTTCACAGCCACTGGAGTCCTCTTTCACTCGTCCATAATGACATCATGGAGCTGGTGGATGTTAGAGACCTTGCACTCCCCCACCTTCCGTTTGAGGATGCCCCACAGATGCTCAATAGGGTTCAGGTCTGGTGACATGTTTGGCCATTCCATCATCTTTACCTTCAGCTTCTTTAGCAAGGCAGTGGTAGTTTATAATATACAGTACAATATTGATAATATAAGAAAATTAACGTCACACATTATTCTCATATACACAATGCTCCATCGAATAAATGGAGAAATGGAGGTTCACAAAACATTGAGTAAACTCAATAATACTCACATATTAAGACCGGTAATCTAATCTTTTTTTTTTTTATAATTAACTTTTTTATTGAAAGAATAAACAAATAGAACATCGTAAGTTCAGCAAATCATATAACAAATCTCTCAAGTATCAACAAGATATATCAAAAAGTTTCTTTCAAAGTTTTTCTTTTTTGGTTAGAATAACACATGAACATGTAAAACATATATATAAAGTCACACAAGGTCTTGAACATATATACATTCCTCAAAGCAGACATGTGTCTAGGAGGTACAGTAAGGTGAAACCATAGATCAAACATCAGGTCAACCCATAAAAGTAGTTCACACGAACCTTATTGTGGACCTCGTAGAGTCCATAAGTCCCAGCAGGAGGCCCATCGACGGTATCTTTCATCAATTTCAGCTGAAAGTGAGCTCATAGCCCGAATGAACCTGATTTTGTGAAGTACTTCAATGTGAGTAGGGGAGGTAAGTTTCCAGTGTTTAGCTATGATGCATCTCGTGGCCAAAAATATCTGTGTTGTTAAACATTGTTCTGATTTGAATAGCCCCGTAATTGGAAGGCCTAGCAAAGCTTCCTCAGGCTTTTGTGTTACTGTTGTCCCCAAAAGTGTTTCTAATAGGTCGTATGTTGCTGTCCATATGGGTCTTATTTTCGGACACTCCCACAGCATGTGAATCAGTGTACCAGTGTCTGTGCAGCCCCTAAAACATGTGTCAGGGTGTGTTTTGTTCAGAAGATGGAGTCTTGCTGGTGTAAGGTACCACCTCATTATTGTCTTAAAAGAGTTTTCTTTTAGTGTCACGTTTAGTGAAGAGGTATTGGCTTGTTTTAGGATCTTATTCCATTGGCTGTCGTCTAGAGTTACCTGCAAGTCAGCCTCCCATGCAGTTTGGTAATGTGGTTTAACCCTGTTGGTGAGAGACACCATCTGATTGTAAATGATGGCTATATTGGCCTTACCTCCGGGATTGTTGATACAGCATTTTTTCAAAGGGAGATTTGGTGTGATATTTGTTGATTTTCGTAGAGTGTGTTAGTGTCTCATTAATTGCCATCAGATTAAGCCACTCTCTATGTGGCACCTGAATTATGTCAGTGATAATTGACGATGTGTTGCTTTGTGAGGTCACCCAGGTATCTGCCACAATTGTTATTTTGTTCTTTATCCACCATTTCATCTGGGTAAATTTATTGAGGTGCTGACCTTTGTGTGATTGCCATAGTGGAATCAAGCCAGAACCCACGCTCAGGAGGTCCACCCTTCTGTTCAGGTCTTTCCATAATTTCAAAGAGTGGCTAATACAAATTGGTAACTCTCCTGTTCGTAGGTCCCGACCTAAGCTAAGCCATAAAACCTGCGATAGTACCCAATGCTTGTCTTCTAGAAGTTGCCTCTCTATGTCTGCCCACACCGGTATGGCCTCTTTTTTAAACCAGGTCGTGGTTTGAGCTAATCTAGTGGCCTTATAATACTTGATTAGATCAGGGAAGGCTAGCCCCCCTTTCTGTTTAGGCGCACACATTGTGGTTCTATTAATTCTTGGTTTCTTGTTATTCCATGCGAACTTAAAAAGTGTTTTTTGCAACACTCTAAGGTCGGGTAACCTGATCGGGGTTGGGATTGTCCTAAATAGGTATAATAATTTGGGAATCACATTCATCTTGATGGAATTTATTCTGCCCAACCATGAGATGTTAAGGAAGGACCACTTGGAGATATCTGCCTTGATTCTGTTAAAGACAGGAGGAAAATTTGCCTCGTATACCAACGCTATAGACCGCGGAATATGAATACCCAAATAAGTTATCTGTTTGGGTGCCCATTTTATGGGAAAGCTGTTTTCTAAGTTCTGTTTCACCGTTTGGGGTAGTGTAATGTTGAGGGCTATGCTCTTGTTAGTGTTGATTTTGAACCCTGACACTCTGCCAAAGTCTGTGAGCAATTGGAATAAATTAGGCAGGCTTGGTATTGGATCTGTAAGTGACAGCATGATATCGTCTGCAAAAAGGTTGAGCTTATGCTCATTAGGGCCAATCTGCACTCCTTTAATGTTTGGACAATTTCTAACTGCCGCTGCCAATGGTTCAAGACTAAGGGCGAAGAGCAAGGGGGAGAGTGGGCAGCCCTGTCTAGTTCCCCTAGTAATATTAAATTGTTTGGACACAAATCCCTGATATATAATACATGCTCTGGGATCGCTGTATAAAGGCATAATGCCCTTCAAAAAGCCGTCCCCCAGACCAAACTTCGCCAATGTTTTCCACATAAAAGTCCAGTCTATCCTATCAAATGCCTTTTCGGCGTCTAAAGATAGGAGCATTAGCGGGATATCCTCTCTGGTAGCCAAGTCTATCAGGTTAAAGATTCTCCTGGTGTTGTCGGGTGCTTCTCTACCTGAGATGAAGCCTACCTGGTCCGGATGGATCACGTCCGGCAACAATGGGGCCAATCTGTTTGCCATTATTTTGGAATATAGTTTGAGGTCCGTGTTGATCAATGAGATCGGTCTATAACTACCGCACTGTGCTGGGTCTTTCCCCTCTTTGGGTATTACGATAATTTTAGCCTCTAGAAATTCTGGTCTGAATGAAGAACCAGAAAGGAAACTGTTAAATAATTCTTGGAGGTGCGGTAGCAAGAGATCGATGTATTGTTTATAATAAAAATTTGTGAATCCATCCGGACCAGGTGCTGCATGTGATCTCGTGGCCTTAATAGCCTGTTTAATTTCCTCAGCAGTTATGGGGTCTGCTAGGGTCTCTGCCTGTGATTCCTCAATTTGTGGCAGCTGAATCCCAGAAAGAAATTCATCAATTTGTGATTTGTGAGAGTAGGATCCTGAGTGAGAGGGGGCGGAATACAGTTCTGTATAAAATTGTCGAAAGACATCAGCAATCTGGTCTGGTTTAGAGACCGGGCCTTTCCCTTTAGTAAATATCTTTGGGATGAATGAGTCCGCCCTCTGTGCTTTAAGCTTTCTGGCCAACATACTGTCAGGTTTATTGGTGCTCATAAAGAAGCTGGCCTGCGTACGTTGTAGCATGGAGACCACCTTCTTCCTGAGCACTGTGTTTAAGGTGTGTTTGTATTTCAGAATTTCATTGTAGATCTTAGGATCATGATTCCTGGCAAATAGTGATTGTAACTCTGTGATCTTGCTATTGAGGTCCCTAATTTGCACTCTATCTGCTTTTTTCGCTGCTGCTCCTAGCTGAATACAAACTCCTCTAATCACTGCCTTATGGGCTGCCCACACTCCTCCCCCGTCTACCTCACCCCCACTATTGATCCCGAAGTATTCCACAATTGCACTGCTGATTTTTTCCCTTAGGACTAGATCGTTTAATAGACAGCGATTTAGTGCCCACGAGGGGGACCGTCCCGCTGGTAGAAGTCCAGACAGGGAGATCAGAACCAGGTCATGATCTGACCATGAAATGGGTCGAATGGAAGCTGCTTCTAAGTATAGTGATAGGTGTTGTTGAATGAACAGGTAATCAATTCTGGAGTGTGACAGATGTCTGGGGGAGTAAAAAGTATACTCTCGATCAGTGGGGTTCATTATCCTCCAACTGTCTATCAGGCAATTAGATCTGAGAATATGTTTAAGAGCTCGGGTAGCCGTGGGAGGTGTGAGTTTAGTGGTAGCAGTTGATTTGTCTGTAGATGGATCTAGGACTGTGTTCATGTCCCCCCCTATGATCAGGAGGGAGTGCTCCCAGCCCATAATCAGATCTGAAATCTTAGTGAAGAATTGCTTCTGATCAGTGTTTGGCGCATATATGTTAAGGAAGGTAATTTTCTGGTCATGAATGGTGCCATGTACTGCCACATATCTACCCTCTGGGTCTGTCTGAGTGCGGGTGTGGCGAAATGTAAGCCTATTATGAATAAGGAGAGTCACCCCTCTTTTCTTTTCTGTTGCGGTGGAGTGGAAAGTTTGTTTATATGCTTTCCCCCAGTATTTGGGGACCGCTAGTTTCTTAAAATGTGTTTCTTGCACAAATATTACATCTCCCCCTAGTCTCTGATACTCTTTTATGGCAACCCCTCTCTTAATCGGTTCATTCAGGCCCTGAGCATTATGTGAAATGATATTAATATTCATGACTCACCGTTTGTCTGGGGCTCAAGGCCAAGCTTAGTAGAGCACTAAGGGTTATAGCCGCCTTCGAGTATCTAGTCTGATGAGCCTCCCGCTGGGACTCCGTCCAGAAACCACCTGCGTCACTTCACTGTGCAAATTGATGTAAACGTAAAGTAAAAAGTTAGGGTAGAACGGATGAGGAGAACACAACGATATACAGTGGTTGAAACTGCTTGTCAAGTAATCCGGCGTCAAATTTGTTGACACAAATTTATCAAAAAAAAAAAAAAAAATTTTTTTTTTTTTAATTCTAAAAATAAAATTATACTAATAGAATATAACAAAACTAGGAACGTAGTATAACACTACTTCAAGGAGAGCGAGCGCTGTCCTTTTAATTAAATTGGTGAGTCCAGTAGTATTAGACTCCAATACTGACTGGATTCGCCGGGGGGTGGGTATATGGTGAAGCCCTTAAGGGACACTATCAATATCTATATAAAAAAAAAGAAGAAATATTCTTCTAAAGTGACAGATAGTTATGCAAGAGTTTAACTAGTCATGTCTGTTCATATTTTTGGTCGCACGTTTTAGAAGATCAAAATAAGAGGTAGAACCTAACTATAACATATCATATAACAATACATCACAGTGTTATTGGATCTATGGCACATCTGGCTGGTTAGGGGCCCTGTTTTGATGTCTTCTGGAGGGGAGGTTGGAACCTCCACCACGAGAATTAAGACCAACTGTTCTTCCTCGGGGACCCTCTGTCAACTCCCTGACGGGTTGGCTGTCGCCAGAAACTCCAGGAGCATCTGTTAAAGTAATGCCCCAGGTAGCTAGAAGGGCCATCCCCTCCTCTAGGGTTCTGATGGTAAAGAACTTGCCGTCCCTGGCAATCAGTAGGCGAAATGGAAAGCCCCAAGAGTATTTCCAGCCATGGGCCAGGATATTGTCCAGGAGTGGTTTCATCATTTTCCTCTTGAATAACGTTTGTTGAGCGAGGTCCGCAAAGACACTTGGTCTGTGCCCTTCGATGTCAGGGATACCTCCCCTGGATGCTCTCATGAACATTTCCTTAGTTGTATAGTAATGGAAGCGGGCGATGATATCTCTGGGGCGTTCAGACATGGTGGAACGACCTCCCAGAGCTCTATGGATCCGGTCCAGTCTGTATTGCTCAGAGCCCAGATTTGGTAGCAGAAACTCACAGAGCTCTGACATGTATAGATGGAGGTCAGTTACTGATTCAGGTACGTTTCTCAGTCTGATATTCTGTCTCCGAGATCTATTTTCTAGGTCTTCCTGAAATGTTAAGTGGCGGGCTTGCTCCTCCTTAAGCATGGAGATTTCTTCCTCAATCTTGACATGAGATTGTTTTAGTTTGTTATATTTCTCTTCAAGCGAGTCAGTTTTAGCGTCCACTCTTTTTATCTCGGACGTCAAGTCTGCTGAGACTTTTTGGATGTCCGCTCTGATGTCCTCCCTGAATGTGAGGATCAGGTCTTTGAGGTCTTGGATATCACCCTTAGTGCTTGGCGCTGTATGCTCCATCGTTGTTGCTGCCGTGGTTTTTGAGTTAGGCTGTTGTTTTTGAGATGCAGGGGGTGACGCTCTAGGCAAGTAATAAGATTGTATATTCTTGCTACTTTTTCTCGTAGCTACTCCAGCCATGACATAAGAAAAGGTATTTTGTCACTTTTGCGTTTGTAAGTGTCCCCATGTAACGGGCATATGGGAATAGGAAGTTACATCCTGGAGAATATCAAGTCTCTCATGTGAAACATATGCCCCATAAGCTTTGTGCTATCAGGAAGTCCCTTTGTGGTTTACCACTTTCCTCCACTAGATGGCAGTGGCAGACCAGGGAAGTATCAGATGTAATTGATAGTCTTAATTTCTTGTAGTAGTAAGTTAATGTAGTTTAAAGATCACTGATGTTATATTCCTGAAATTTCTCTGGGTAGTAGTGCTGTATATCTTTATTGCAATACAGTGAATATATGTGCACCCCATTAGACCCCAAGATATAATAAGTTACCAGAGTGCTTCAGGAATTGTCACTTTGACCATCGGGCGGCTGAATTGTAGTGTGCTCTGCTCAGCACCAGCCACATTGTAGCTTGATCCGCCAAAGAAGGAATAAAATACTTTTATTGTGCACATGAGAATCTGTGAACTTCCAATGTAGGGTAGATGGTGCCCCTTTTCTACTTTGACAGATAACAATTGTATCCACCTGCCTTTGGTGTCAGGCAGCTGCATGCACTTAGTGAAATCAGAATGGCAGTCAGTCACTGGGCCTAGCCATGCCCTAGTTAGAGCATAGAGACCACAAGTCACAAAATGCCCCCTATCACAGGGGAGTGAGGCATAAGAACTTGCAGAGTTGTGTGTCACAGTTCCAAGGCAATGATAGTTGGATTCTTTGCCACAGCTGTAAATATTGACAACAAAAAATCAGGGCTTGGCTGTCGTTTGAAATAGGACTAGAACATAAGAATGCAAATCAGGCTCTAGTCACACACTTAACAAACTTCAGTAGACAATAGCAACAAAATCAAAGGACACCGGGTTGTAAAGGCCTAAGTAGGCTTGTCAGTTGTAGTGGATTTCAGAGGCACTGATAGGCATGTCAGTTGTAGTGGATTTTCATAAGCACAGATATATATATTGCATTCCTGATTTGCATTTTTAAGCCTGAGCATGTAATTTTCGTAAGCTGCCACTTGGTGGTAGTGTTGAGCTGTCTTTTATACAGGGAGTAGTCATCAGCAAGCTTATACAACCAGTGTAGCCGATCCCTTTATCTCATATAACATAAACAAGTTAAGATGATAAGGGATTGAGGAAAAAAAAAAGTAAATTCCTTGTCTTAAACAGTTCATTACATTTGGCTGTGGCAGTTTTGCTTCAATTGCTTTGCTGATTAGAGTCCAGCACCAATTAGGATTTAATAAACAGAGCTTTTAATGATGGTTGCAAACATATGTGTCCCAGCAATGAGATGTTGTAAAGGTACAGTCCCTGGGGTGTGGGGGTACAACTCCACTTGCTCCTTATGATCCTAGATTGGTGTAGAAGTTCATTGAATGCACTTTAATCCCTTTTTTTCTATGTCCATCAGTGTCTGTGTGTAGTTGCAGGGCTATTGCGAGCTTTACCCTGTGTTAGCTTTCAGTAGTAACCCATATAGAGTGCTTGTTAATTTTTATGAAGTGAAAAATTATATGTTGTGCTCCACTTTATATCTCCCATCAAGAGGCCCTTCCCTGGGTAGGTGAGCTGGGGTCTAGCTGGGGTAGGATGACATAAAAGGGTCCCCTTTGGGGTTTAGACTCACCAGACACCTTTCCAATAGTTGTTGATTGTGCCCCATCCAGTATCTTTCATTCCAGTAGATCTGTGCTAAAGTGAAGTCCAAAAGTTGCTGCACAGTACCAGAGCAATCCAGACTGTTCATTTACTGCAACCTGGTCTTGTAGATCAAAAATAATCCAAATTGCTTGGTAATTTCATGTTGTATTAAAGCCTTTTTGCAGGGAGCTCTGTAATTGTGCACCGGTAGTCT